>JAYDZK010000044.1:363915-379075 GCA_034509185.1 Euphonia xanthogaster
ATTATTAATGTATAGTAATATATAGAAAATATACAATGGTTATATATTATAGTTATATATTGCATATATAATATTGTATTATATTGCATCATATGACACATTGTTATATTGTTATACATATACATTGTATATGTACATTTTTAATATTATTATCCTTGTCTACTTTTACAAATATATAGAAAGGAAACTTCTGCAAACAAATACAATGTGAGAAGTCTCAGAGTCCACTTGCAAATCATGTAGGAAAATGCAGAAATCATGTAGAAAAAATTACTGTTCAGCAATAACAAAAACATCTCTGTGTTTACAAACCCTAAAACAGCCCCTGAGAAGAAAATTAACCCCTGCCCAGCCCAAACCCAGCACCTTCCATCCCCTATGCCCCACCATTTATGCCACATTCAGGTCCCACACTATTCAACACCACCCCAACACTCCCCCTGCCCTTCCCTTCCTCTCTATCCGTGCCCAGCTATCCTTCCCTCTCTTTACAGCCCACTCCTGAAAATGTCCATAAAGTGCCCACACCGTGGCTGTAGAATTAATGCACTCCCTGCCTCTGAGCTCCATCTGTTCTGGGGCTCGCTCAGGACAGGAATCCTGAGTCCAGCCAAACCCAGCACAGCACCTGGGCATTCAATAATGGGATTTTTAACTCAGGTGCTGCACTTTACTCTCTGAAAACCTCAGCACTAGCAGTGATAAACAGCTCCTGTGTGGAGCAGAAAGTCTCATTCCAAGGCTCAGCAGCTGCAGGATGTTGTCGTTGCCTCCTGTTATTTCCCCCGTGCAAGTTGCCACTTCATCACTTCTGGGACCCAGACAGGAGATATTTGTGTTGCTCCTCAGTACTCAGCTTCCAGAATAACCATCTGAATAATCCCATTAGAGAATCTGCTGCAGCTCCACTGCTGCTTGCAGTTTTAAACTTGTCACAATGAAAGCTTTCCAGGGGCAGGGTTAGCTCCTGGCAAACCTGCAATAACAATACATGCACAGTCCTCCAGAAATTAGCATCTATTTGTAATTCTGAGGGTGTTCTTTGCCTTGCCTTTCAGCAAGAGACCCAGGTTAAAATGCTTGATTTGTTTCAGTACTCTTTCTTTTTCTTATTTTCTTTTTTTTTTCAGAGTGTCAGGCTAAATACAAATCTGATTTGGATTCTTTTTGAGGGTGCTTTATTATTTTGATAGATTTCCAGAAGTACCAAAGCACATTTTCATCACAGCAAACTACTTCAGCTCAAGCTTGAGAGATTAGAACCAACTGCCCAGTGTCACTGTGCCAGAGGTGCACCCAAATCCCAGAATTCCAGAATCACTGAGGTTGGAAAAGCCCTTCAGGACCACCAAGTCCAAGCTGTGCCTGATCCCCACCTTGTCCCCAGCCCAGAGCACTGAGTGCCACATCCAGGCCTTCCTGGAACACCTCCAGGGATGGGCACTCCAACAACTCCCTGGGCAGCCCCTGCCAAGGCCTGGCCACCCTTTCCATGCAGAAATTCCTCCTGGTGTCCAACATGAGCTACACAATGCAATAAGCTACAAATTCTTTTTCTGGAAATCCATCTCACAGAGGTACTTTGGATAACAATATTAAAAAAACACAAGTAGTGTCTTTTAGGGTGGTTTTTCCCCTCCAGCAATGCCCAGGTCTGTTCCTGTTTTGCTGTGAAAATGGACTCTGAGGCTGGCCTGGGCTCCTTTCTGCAGAAAAGCTGCAAACTCACAAGATTTCAGTGTCCCTGTTCAATATGAAGCCTGAACAAGAAGCTTCAGGGCCAGGTTGGACAGGGCTTGGAGCAACTCGGGCTGCTGGAAGGTGTCCTTGCCCATGGCAGGGGAGGGATGGGATGGACTTTAAGATCCCTTCCAACCCAAACCTCTCTGGGATCTTCTGATTCCATGATAATGCCAGTCACCCCTGCACATCCAGTACTGAGGTCAGTTACAAAGACATCTTATCTCTCCATGTGTTCCAAAAGCTGAGCTCTATTTGTCCTAAACTATCAGTAAGATAATCCAATTAGCAAGGCTCTGCAAGTGATGTGAGACATAATTTCCACTACTTCATTTTAGCAACCAATGCATTTAAGAAATTAAGTAGTCAAGGTTTGTCAAAATACTTTTTTATTATACTAAAGATAAATTTGGATGGTATTTAAAAATACTGCAGAAATAGAAGCACCTTTTGCTACCAGTTTTATTTGACCATTTCTAAAATGTGGGTTTGGTCTCTCTGTTGTTTCCATTTAAAAGAAAACATTGATCAAACTTCCATTTTTAAGACCTGGGAGAAAAAAATAAGCAATATCTCCAAGGAGGAAATTCCTCCAACTTCTCATTGAACAAACAAATTTTGGATGGCTGATTTTTAAGCTCAAAAAATGGGGGTGTAGTAAGGAGGGCTTTGAAGGGAGGAAATACTAAGATCAGAGTTGGAAAATAATTTCAGATAAATTTTTAGTTTTCAGACAACACAGCCATGAGAAACAGCACCGCCCAAAAATGCTGTAAGTGGAGAGTGAGTGATCATCCAAAAGCACCTGTCATCTAATGTCTTATTTGAACTCAACATGAGGGAAAAAATAACATGTTCCAGCTGTATAGTTATGTTATTAGTATCACATTGGTACCTGTCTGTCAGCAGCTGTCCTAGAAAAGTGACATTTTAAAACAAAAAGCCAGACAGGTTAAAGATAAAGGTGCAGCAAAGAGATGTTGTTTGTTTTCCAGGGACTTATTACGGAGAGAAAAATAAATAAATAAAGATACTGCCAGCAGTTGCAGCAGATAAATGCTGGAGAGGCACCAAATGAGTGCCAGATTGGAAAATTAATGCTGTGTACTGAGAGGAAAACTTGGGTTTTGATCATCAGAGTCAGCTGCTGCTCTGAGCCCACAAGGATGTCCTCAAACCTCAGCTGGAGGGTCGTGCTAAAGCTCCACGTAGCTTCTCGAGGCACTAGATGGCAGAATCTTCTAATTAGTTCAGTGTCATTTGTTATTTAATCACCTCTGGAAGCAAACCTGCTTCTCAGCTAGAGAGCAGTGCAGCAAATTATGCAGCAAACCACAAATCTTTGCTACTCAATCCACTCCCGAGCTTTTAGCACTTTGTAGTTTTTCCCAGGTATTCCTTCAAAATATTTGATGTAAATGACTTTTAAGAAAGCACAGGGAGCTACAGCAGTAACTGGTTCCCATTTTCAAATGACTCAGAGGGGTTTCAGAAGCCAAATTTTAAGTCTTTATAAGAATTGTTCTCCAATACACAGTAACATTTGATGGTGTTTGTTCCAGTAGCTGCCAGTGCTCAAAAATTTATGAGGTGGCCAACAATGGAACTTACCAAAACCCTAAAGTCCCTAAGAAAAGCATGTTTGTTTCTAATGGATTTGCATTTTTGGGGTAATGTGACAGTGAAAACAAATCCATCTGTCCACAGGGGAAGGAAATAGGCAGAGCTTTCCTCAGCTCTACATGTCGTGGTATCAGCTGAGTTTCACAAAGTCCCAGAATGGTTTGGGTAGGAAGGGGTTGGGTTTGGTTTTAAGCCCATCCAGTGCCACCCCTGCCATGGGCAGGGACCCCTTCCACTGTCCCAGGTTGCTCCAAGATTTGTCCAGCCTGGCCTTGGACACTTCCAGGGATCCAGGGGCAGCCACAGCTTCTCTGGGCACCCTGCGCCAGGGCCTGCCCACCCTCACAGGGAACAATTCCTTCCTAGTAACTGATCTAAACATTATCTCTGGAAGTGAGAAGCCAGAGACAAGCTCCTCCTGTCCTGTCCCTCCATCCCTTGTCCCAAGTCCCTCTCAAGCTCTCCTGGAGCTCCTTTAGGCACTGGAAGGGGCTTTGAAGTCTCCCCAGAGCCTTCTCTTCTCCAGGATGAACAATCACAATCCTCTCCCACAAGTCTTAATTCTTCTTGGAGCCTGATGCTCAAGCACAAGGTGTAGGCACCAATCAGTCACCGCTCCATCCTCAGGTGGACCAGCAAACACTCACCTGAGCACCTTACATAGGGTTCACAGTCCTCTGCCAAGGTTAGGTACTGACCAGCAGCAGGACAAGTGTCTGCGCTCTACAAATTGGACTAACAAGATCAAACTATGACTTTATAGAATTTTATCTTCCCTGTAATTTTTCCCTGGAACAAGCTTCACAAAAATAAATCTACTGGTATTTGAGGGCCAGACATGCTGGCACAGTATTTCCTTAAGATGAAAAACAAAGGCAGAGCTGTAGCAGAACCAAACAAGTCATTATACAGGGGAAAAAAGAACATGACAAAGAATACAGAAAACAGGGAGAACAAACATTAAATGAAGGAAAGATAAAACTGCTTCCAGAAACACAGTCCTTAAAGCCCAGTGTTGTCCTGTGTTTAGAACAAATCCCAAATAACACAAGAACAGGGACTATAAAGGAGAGAAGAAACAGAAAAACAGCCACATCTGCTAAATCACACCCAAGGGCAGAATATGGGGGGTGTGGGCTGGTAAAGAGGAACATACCTAGTTTGGGGTGTGGAGTGAGATGGAGCTCTGCCTCCAGTTGTGAAATGCACCACTCCAGCTCCTCCTGGAACACACCTTGGGGAGCCTTGGACATCGTGTGGGGAAGGCAGAATTATTAGAAGCATAAATCTCTCACCTCCAAAACTGAGTTTTCTGAGGCCTCCTCCCCTCTCACGGGAGATCAGACCCAGCTTTATATTTGGAGGTGTGCTGTGTAACCGTTCATTTATACCAGAAATCAACACAGCACAGGGACACATGTCCTGTGTGGAGAGCACCAAATGAGCCCTCTGCATTACAGAAATTACAGCTCTTACTAGCAGGAAACCCTACCACTCCCAGCAAGCCAGGATTTCCCACAGATTTTTTTTTCATCTTTTTCTCTACCTGTCCCTTTTTAAAAGACCCAAATGGAAGATTTCTCATTTTTTCCCTGAAACTTAGGCAACGGCATAATGTCTCCACAGCAGGAAATTTCCCTTTAGCACAGCTCTGGTAACACACAGAATTTATCTTTAGCCTAAACACAAGCCCGTGAGGCCCCATGTACTGTACTTCTACTCTGCCTCTTGATAAGCAGGTGGAAGATAAGGTTTGCAGCCTGCCTGGGGACAAGGCACACTAAAACACTGGGAACGAAAAGAATGTTGAGGATAAGGAGAGGGGGACGAGCGGGATTGGGAAAGGCACCAGAGCTGGGAAAGCCTTTAAGGAGAACCTGCGGGAGCTGGGCCCGGGCCCAGGCCCGGTGCGGTGAGAGGGGCAGGGCGCGGGCCGGGCCTTACCTGCTCTATGCCGGGCTCCCCGCGCCGCCGCCGGCGGAAGCGGCCCCACCGCACCGCCCACCTCCGGTCACGGGCCTCGCGTGGGCTCCGGGAGCAGCCCCGCCCGGGCCGGCACCACCAGCTGGAGCTCGGGGTCCGCTCTGGGCCTCTCGGAGCCTCCCGGGCCCTCCGGGCCGGTGCGCGCCGCGCTCAGCGCTCCGGCCGCTCCCCGCACTGCCGTTCCGCCCGAGAGCGCCGGGCCCCCGGGCCGCAGGCCCCAGCGCCCACCTCGGGCGCGCGTTTGTGACCCCTGCGCCTCCCTCCTGCTCCCCTGAGCCCCACACCGTGCCGGACACACGTGTGCCCACGGAGCGGGCTGCGGGTATCCGGCGGTGCCGCCTTCCCTGGGCCAAAACCCGCAGGAGAGACCACACCAGGCCTGGCCCCTCCCATGGCAGCCTGACAGAAGCCATGCCAGCAAGCACCAGGGCGGGCAAGAAAGGTCAATACACACCTACTGGTACTGTCTAATCCCATTTCTGTTTTAGATTTCCTTTTGATTATTTAATTTTGCAAATAAAAAGTTAGACACCTTGTTTCATAGGCATTTTTCCCTATTGGATTGTTTCCAACAACAGCCAGAAGATCCCCGTGAGGTCAGTCCTGCAGCAGCACACTGTGTCACTGCACAGGGTGTGGTGTCTCAAATGCTTCAAACCATGGAGGTTACAATTTTTCTTGACATTGGCAGTTGATGTTAGAAATTCTCCAAGGCTGACAGAAGGGCTTTAAAGTGCTGGGGAAGCACTTCCAAATGTTGCTGCTAAAGATTATAAAATAGTACTGGAAAAATCGGTACACTTCTGCCAATCCCAATCAAACTTCTGTTTGCCTTACAATCTCCACCCTCACTGAGATTTAGCCGTTGTTTGAGCCCTCTCCTCATTACAAAAACCACCTCAGTGGTTTGAGCCTTATCCAAGGTTGTCTTGAGACTTTATCTTGAGGCTTATTTTGATGGTTGAGTAGGGTTAAAATCAGTCTCAACCTTTGTATACAAATGTCCCAGCATCAGGAAAAAAATCTGACAGTCAAGTATTGGAGAAGATAATGAGCACAAAATAATGAGCTATGGTATCTATCTTGAAAGGCCAGAATCCCATCGCAGTTTTCCTCTCCCTCAGTGCCTGAGCTGGACTGAAGGCTTGTGAGACTGTCACCACCAGTCTGGATGCATCCCCTGAAGCAAAGTTTCTCATCCATAGCCTGAGGAATGCACAAACCCATCAGGCGACGCACAGGCTCTTCTTGGTATGGCTGGCACAGAGCCTGCAGAACCCATCCAGACAGAGCAAGGAGTGAAAGGAACATTGTTTTTGTGGTAGGACGCTGTTCATATCTCCAGCTCTGTGGACTCAGTGCCCATGCAGGGAAAAGGCACAAAGGACCAGCAATGCCTTGGTATTCCTGTTTGATCTCTGCCCTGAGGATTCAGCCCCACAAGGACACTGAGTAAGCGAGCTGTGGCAGCCTTGCTCTGAGGACACATGACGGAAGGGCTGTCAGGAGATCCGAATGTGATCCTCAGCTTCTGCTTACACAACAGAAACCTTGTCACGGGAAGAGCTGCGAGCTGAGCTGGTGGAAGCTGATGTCTAACAAGTCATGGCTACCTGGGAGCGAAGCAAACAGCAGGCAGAAGAATTGGAATGGCTTGAGTCTGCCTCAGGTACAGAGCAGGTTAGTGTGTGCTGTATAAACTGTGCAAAGGCTGGGACAACTCCTCACTTCTGTCAGATGGTGACAGGAGCACCTGTCTGGGGGCAGGACAGCTGTGCAGTCCTGTAGGTCACTCCAGGACTGGCATTCCTTGCCAGCACAGAGCTGCCTTCTTTCCCCATACCACCAACTGAGCACCAACAAATTCGTAGCAGGCGTGGCTGTAACTGGAAGCTGGAAATTGCAGCTCTTTGGTATGAGGCTCCTTTGAGAGAGTTGCAGGAAGAAATTGGGAAAAAAAGCCAAAAGAGACAAGTGGAGTGGCTGCCAGAGCTGCTAACCACAGTGCCAGTGAGCCTTGGAGGGCCCTGGGACAGCCCAGTGTCACATGCCCGACACATCCTGTCGCCAGACTTCCTCGCCGGCAATGTACGTGGCTTGCACACACAGGCTGTCATTCAGCATTAGGAAATCTGTGTTGGACAAGAGAGAAAGAAAGCAGCTGTCAGAATGGAGCTGCTGGAGTTGGCTGGGGAGAGCTGAGATCACTGGGGAAGGGCTTCTCCCCACCCAGGATGGCACTGCAGTGCAATCCTGGCAATGGCAGCTCTGCTTTCTGCTCAGCTGAGATGTGGGGGGCACTCCAAAGAGTTTCGCAAACACCACCAGCATCCAAGGGAAAAACCACTGGAGCAAAAGCCCAGAGCATATCCCAAGTGGAGCAAGTCTCCTTGCAGCTCCCACCAAAACAGTGGATGAGCATAGGCTTACAAAGCAGCCCCTGCTTTGCTCCAGCACTTGTGAGCCCTGTCGCTATTATCCCCATGCCAGTATGTGCTGTGCCCACACCAGTACCTGCATCGGAGTCATAATTCAGTGTCCCCTTTTTATGTTCAATCCCCAGGAGCTGAGCGGGATGCAGAGACGCCGCCTCCAACGCGGTCTCTACCGAGCACCCTTGGACAGAGAATTGGGGAGATGTTAGGGCAGCCAGAGCTCCATTGCCAGAGCAGCCCAAATCCCCCTGGACAAGGCAACACCCAACCAGGCAGTTGATGGACCCAAGCTGGAATACCCTCAGCACAGCCAGCTGGAGCTGGGAAGGGAAATATCCCTACAGGAGAGAGCAGGCATAGGAAAACTGAATACCTAGGGTATGGAGAAGAGAAAACCATTCACTTTTGTGAGGAAGAAGCAGGAAAGTTCACCTCTCATTAGTTCTATGGGTTAAAATGAAACCTCCCCCTCAAAAAGGGGCTCATCTGAGGGCACTGATTCCAGCCCTTGCCATGTCTCAGGTGAGAGGGAACACTCCTGGTGGAATGGACACATCTGGCAAAAGCAAGACGTCCTCCCGTGTCAACATAGGAAGCAGCAACTTGTGGACAAGGCTCTCTTACCTGTGGCTACTTGGAAGTGTCGCACACAAGTGTCCATGGTCGCCACGCTGCCACTCAGGGTCTTTGTGCCTGGGAAGAAACAGGATGGCACAGAGCAGCACCCATAGCTCACAGCAAGGAGGGCACTAGGGAAGTATAATGGGACCAGAGGTGCAGAAGTCCTGTGTGGCAGGAGGAGCAAGCTGAAGGGCCTGCAGCCACTTCCTGCTGGAGCACAGGAAGAGGTATGTGTGTGTTATCCCCAGCTCCAATATCAGACCAGCTGGACTGGGTGAAACCAGCTCACAACACAGGCATCTGCTGCCAGAGGAAGGGAATGAAGAAAGGAATGCTTCTTCACTGAAATACCTTTCCAGTCTTCATCTGCTTGGGAATTTGAAACTTTATGAATTTAGCTAGCAGGAAGTGGTAGTGTTATAATGAAGAAAAGGGACAATAAATATCTCTAAGATTTCTCTGTCCTTACTGACGCCCTGAACCTCTAGCACCCTTGGCACTGGGCAATGAAGCTTTCAAAGATGTTGCACACAGCTATAACTGGCCAGATTCCTCCACGAGGGAGGCACACTTCTCCTCTTTACCAGGAGTTTCATTATCCCCAAGGCCAAGTCACTGCAGATCCACCAGGCATCAAAACCCAAGAGGGTGGCACAAACGCTGCCACACACCGACAGGGACAACAAGGTGTGCTCAGCTCCCCAGGAATGGTGCCAGTGGCAGCACCGTCCCCAGCTCTTCAGCAAGAGGGACAGCACTTACCTGCAATGTAGGTGTTCAGGCCATCGATCTCCACCACCTGCTGACCCAGTGTGTGCCGACCCGGTGCCAGCCCCATGCCAGCAATTGCATCTGTCACCAGCACCAGCCCTGCGGAACACAAGGAGAGGGGCCTTGTCAACACTGCTACTGATGTTGCTGCAGCTCCAAGCACTGTGCCCTGTTGACCCTCCCAGAGAGGAACCAGGTGTCTCCAGCCACTTCACACCAAAGTGAGAGGACTGAGGGATCAGCACATGTGCTGTGATCTTCCAGACAGCAAGGGCAGCACAAATGTCTTCTGGGAGATGGTACAGTGCTTGGAGTGGCTGGTAACACTGTGGGGACTGCCATGGCTCACCTTTGGGGTGGGCTCGGTGGGCGATGCGCAGGGCAGCGGGGTTGGTGTGGATGCCATCAGAAATCATGCCATAGAAGACCCTCCGCCCAGCAGGAATCTTGTCACTTGTCAGCAGCCCCACAATGCCAGGGTCACGGTGGTGGAACTGCTCAAGGGGAGAGAGGGGACAAGCTGTGGAGGACCAGGACACACTGGCTGAGACTTCACTTCAGGGGATGCAGCTGCCATCTCTATCACACAATGCCTGGCAGCTTTACCAGGCAAATGTGGGCATTGCCTTGAATCACAGAATCACAGGTTGGTTTGAGTTGGAAGGGACCATAAAGCTTATCTTGTTCCAACCCCTGCCATGGGCAGCGTCACTTTCCATTATTCTAGGGTGCTCCAAGCCCCATCCAACCTGACTTTAAATGCTTCCAGGGACAGGACAGCCACAGCTCCTCTGGGTGCCAGGGTCTCAGTACCCTCATAGCCAAGAATTTCTTCCCAATATTCCATCTAACCCTGCCCTCTGGCAGTGGGAAAACATTCTTCCTTGTCCTGCCACTTCAGGCCTTTGTCCAAAGTCCCTCTCCAGCTCTCCTGGAGCCCCTTTAGGCCCTGGAAGGGGCTCTGAGATCTCTCTGGAGCCTTCTCCTCTCCAGGTGAGCACCCCCAGCTCGAGCAGCCTGGCTTCAGAGCAGAGGGGCTCCAGCCCTCAGAGCATCTCTGTGGCCTCCTCTATACTCACTCCAGCAGCTCCACGTCCTTCTGATATTGGCCCCATGGCTGGAGGCAGCTCTGAAGATGGGGTCTCACCTGAGTGGGGCAGAATCCCCCCCTTCCCTGCTGCTCACACACAGGAGGGGGTCTGGGTGCACACAGCAAGGGCATGTCCAGCTCTCACCCACCAACACTTCCTAGTCCTTCTCAGTGATGAACTTCAAGAGTCTGCTACATCCTTGACTCTTTCAGATCCAGCAGTAGGAATGTGAAGCCAGAGGTTCAGTGCCAAAACCTCATTGCAAAGCATGGTACAAAACCAGCTGGGGAGAACACAGACACATGGAAAGCAGGAGAGAAAGCCCAAAAGCAGCCCTGGAGCAGGGCAGGTGCCTCTGGGGACTCACCGGCAGCATGGCATTGAAGAGGTGAGTGATGAAGGTTGCTCCGTGCTGCACAGCCTCCTCAGCCTGGGACAGATTAGCCACTGAGTGACCTGGGAATACAGACCAACCCTGATTCCTCTGCCCATCTTTCCACTGATTTCCCTACAGGAGCAAAGACACTCCATCACTGGACTATGCTCTAATGCCCACCCTGGCCTGAGGTCTCAGATGCAGCCTCGACACAGATGTGTCTGGCCATGACCCCGGGGGGACTCTGCAGGTGGGTGCTTCGCCCAAACTCCTTCAGTATTCACATCACAGCTGTCACAATGTTGCCTTGCTCACAGCATGTTGTCTTCGGGCTGAGTTTGAGGTCCAATGATACACCTTTCTGCTGGCCTCAGATACTTAAATGTTTTGTAGAGAATTATAAGAGGACACCCTCACAACAGTGGGAACTTTGCCAGGAAAACATATGGGAATCAAACTATCCAGAAAGAAATTTCTGTTTCCCCAGCAGGACAGCAGCTCTGTGGGCTAACCTTGCCTTTCTGGTGTTCTTTATGTGGCTTTGGGGTAAGAGATAGTCTGCTGTATGAATGCCCTTCTCACTTGAGGTTTAATTTCACCCTGAATAACTTCCTCCCTTAAAACAAAAAAAACAACTTCTTCAATGATCTGAGACAAAGAAGAGTTTGTAAAGCAAAGGAAAAGAAAAACGCACCCAGTTTTTGGTCAGAGGCCAGCCAGATGTTGGAGGGAGAGGTTCCTACAGTACTTCTGGTTGAAAAACAGAGTTATCAGACCAACAGTAACCTTTGGAAAATGATTTTGCCTGTCACATAAGGTCTAAAGCAGTGGAACTTCAGAGTTTGAACCTTCCACATCATCAAACCTCCAACTAAGACTGCTATTCTTCCCTGAGTTATAACAGCGCCTTGTGTTTACTGCAGGGGCTCCTAAGTCGACACAAACTTTGGCCCTTGCCATGACAAACTGACAGCATCAAGCAAGGTCCCCATTTGTGACAGGTCTGTTGTCTCCATCCAGAATTCTACCCTGTCCAGTTGCACTGAGACACTGTCAGAGATGCCACAGCCCCAAGGGAGGGGCGGGCAGAGCTCCCCTAAGCCCTGGGTGCCCCAGCCCTTACCCAGGGAGACGCAGATGCCCCGCTTGGTGAGCTCCCGGATCACCTCACCGCTCCTCCTCATTTCAGGGGCCAGGGTCACTATCTGGACACAGTCCAGGGAGCCGTAGGTGGCAAGCAGGTCCTGGAAAGCACCTGCCTCAAAGGTGCGGAGGCAGTGCTCCGGGTGGGCACCCTTTTTCTCCTTGCTGATGAACGGCCCTTCCAGGTGGGCTCCTGTCCAAATAGGAACAAAGAACCATGACCCTGCCTCCCCCTGCCACGGACCAAGAAACCTGCTGTGTCTATTCTGCTCCAGTCACACTCTTGCCATTTTTCTGCAGCAAAACACGTCTCAGGCAACTGTGAGCTCAGCACAGTGAAGATGCAGTGCTGACCACTGGCCACTGGCCAAGCCACCCCCCTACTATTGCTCCAGAGGCCCCAGGGGCTGGAGCTGCGTGTACAACAACAGAAAACACAGTAAAAGCCAGGCACAGACTAAGGGACAAGGTGGGTCTGTGCCCACCTGTGCATCCCTCCCACTGAGAGTTCCAGCCCCTATTTGTGCTCTGTAACTTCTTTCACCGCAACCATGAACAAGGTAATTGCCCACCTAGAGTAGCACCACACAGGGACGAATCCACTTACCCAGGATTCCTGCTCCATGGGCTCCACCATTTCTTACATTGATCTGAGGGAGAACCTAGAGAAAAGGGTTTGTCAGACATGGCAACACAGTCAGAGCCCCCCAGCTTGCCAAATCAGACCCAAATGTCAGGTCTGCAGGGAGATTTGTAACTGGACCACTTGGGACCATCACAGCCCACAAAGGAAAAGCCAACTCCAAGCCTTGGTGTGCAAAGCTCGCTTGGGAGACGTGGCTGTCTCAGCATTCTAAAGGTTGAGGGCAAGAAACCCAGGGTTGAGTCCAGCTCCTCATGTCTATGGCTTTTCTGCCCTGGCAGTTATCCCAGTCTTGGCCTACCCACCTCCTGATACCAACCGCAGTCCCTGATCACCCTGCGGATGGGAGAGGAGAAGGCCCCTTACCTGGTGGTACACAGATGGAGGAGAGGTCACCAGGGTGGGACAGAAAGAGGTCACTCCATGGGAGAGGATTTTCTGACTGACCAGGTCAATACCTGATTTGAAGTCATCCGTAGCCAGAGAGAAGTCCACCCCAAAGCCTCCTACACCACAAACAAAACAGGGGTGAAACTGCTGCTTCCCCAGTGGGTGTGCTCCACCCAGAAACACTGAAGAAAGACTTTGTGTGACTGGAGGGAGATGTTCCATTTGTAGGGCGCTGACACAGAGGGCTCCACCAGCACTTCTGTCCTACATTCCAAGGTTCCACAAGTACAAATCTCACCATCACTGCCCTCATTAAGTGCTCTTCCCCACAGCACCCCAGTGTTTTGCAAGCACAACCTTTTTATTTTGATGCAGGGCAAAATGTGACGATTCCCAGCTGAAAAGAGAACTGACTTCCAACTTTAGCTACCATAGAACAAGCCCCTCTTTCCTTCTGCAGAGAGCTGTTGCTGTTAATTGTTATTGTTCCTATGGGAAGTCTTGCCCTCTCCTCCCACATCCTGGAAAGGATAGGGCAGGGATCTTGCCAGTCCAGGAGCAGGGTAAAATATAGATAAAAATGAGTTCAGAGAAAACCCTCACCTGGCCAAAGGGGATCACTTACACAACAGCAGCTACCATAGGCAAAATTGCTCTTTGTCATTGGCTGGGTGGCTCACACCTCCCTTGAGCAGCTGAAACCTGGCCACGGGCAGGACACCCACAGTGGGGCTGGGGGTCAGGGATGGACAAACCCGGGATGCCCCCAGTCCGTGAGTGCTTGTAGCTTCACTGTACCATTGATCTGGACATCGATGAAACCTGGGGCGATGATGCTGTCCTTGCAGTCCAGCTGGACATCAGCAGAGCCCTTTTCGTCAAAGAAGAGTTTCTCTGGGTTGAGGATCTTCCCCTCTCGCACCCACAGGTCCTCCCTAGAGGGACAGTCACACACACCAAGCTCTGGTGCCATCTGCAGCACGTGGAGCAGGTGGCTGTGCCCCAGTGACAGTGATCCTGAGCAAATCCCACCGGCACCTCCAGCCACGGGCTCTGCGATGTCTGTCAGAGCACAGCTGCTCCTTCAGCTGGGACACAGTGAGCAGCGCTCTCAGCCTGGCTCTGGCTCTACAAAACTCACAGGAGTGAGATTTTCATGGGCTGGCCCTCAAAGGTGGTGGTGATGATTGCCAAAGCACCAAGGGGCTGGCAGAAGAAGCAGAACAACAGGGACCGTACACCACACCCGCCCCATCTCCCTCTAAAACCCGGCAGAGGGAACATGGGATGGTAGAGCGCGGCAGGGGGAGGGCCAATAGCCGGTGCACAGGGGGAACTGGGGACCGTCCCTCGGCACTGCCGGTGTCAGGTCAGGTTGGGAGCCTGTCCGGGAGCCCCCACAGCCCTGGTACCGCGGCAGCCTCGGTACCCACGGACAACACGATACCCTCAGACAGCCCTGGTACCGCTGGACATCACGGTACCCCCAAGAGCCCTGGTACCCCCAGCCACTGTGGCACCGCCGGTACCCTCACCTCTGGAGCTGGTGATCCCTCAGGATGCGGCAGTTGGTGAACTGGACGATGGGCGCGTCCGAGACGGATTTGTTGGACGGCATCGCGGGGCAGCGGGAGCCGGCGGGAAGCGCGAACTCCCTGGTGGCCGACGCAGGGGGAAGGGACCGGGCGTGGCGAAGCAAGGCCAGGCCGCGGCTCCGGTGCGAGCGGCTGCCGCGGGACTGGACAGCTGGCGAGGGGCGGAGGCACCGGAGCACCGCCTCTGGAGCAGGAGGAAGATGAGCTCCCTCCCCTGCCCGGCGCTCTGAGCCGACGCTGTGAGGAGCAAGCCCCACGAGGCCGGACGGGCGGGCGCCACCGCGGCGCCCGATGGGCTCCGGGCCCGGGGCGCTGTCCCACCCCGGGGGCACCGGGGGCGTGGCCTCGCCCCGCAGTACCGCCCACTCCTGGTCACATGAGCGCGCTCGGCACGTGCCGGGATTCCCCACCCGCCCTGCGGCACGTGACCGGCCCCGGAGAGCCGCCATCACGGGAAGGGCGCTGCCATCTTGAGAAGGTCGGCGGCGGAAACTCTCCTCGTGAGACCCCATCCTGAACGCCCCCGTCATGAGATCCCATCGTGGGACCCCATTGTGAAGCCATGCTACCACCCCATCCATCGTGAGACTCCATCCTGA
The DNA here is from genome assembly GCA_034509185.1 of Euphonia xanthogaster. Lineage (NCBI taxonomy): Eukaryota > Metazoa > Chordata > Aves > Passeriformes > Fringillidae > Euphonia > Euphonia xanthogaster. The sequence goes on from JAYDZK010000044.1 coordinate 378,926, forward strand.
GATCCCCAGTGTGGTAAATAGGTATGATTCGTGCTGAAAAAAATTGAAGCAGTAATCAATATTGATACAGTAATTAATATTTGGAAGTAAGAAAACAGTTAAAAGGTGTAATGCCAAGAAAGAAAGGGAGAGGAGGGGTTCCACCCCCCC
>JAYDZK010000044.1:379175-395493 GCA_034509185.1 Euphonia xanthogaster
CATTATATGAGATTTATTGCTTTGATGCTTAAATATAATATTATGTTAGTTTTGGCTTACATTATACTAGCTTGGTGCGCATGTGTAACCCAAAGGTGAATTAAAGGACATCGAGGAAGAGGAGAGGCCTTCATCAGAGACAGCCCCCAGAGAGTGGAGCCACCACCTGAAAGAGTGGCGGAGCATGCGCCGTAAAGGTGGTGATGAGGGCGGAGGCAGAAGTGTGAGGAATGGAAAATGGGAGGAGATGGCACTGACATATGGCATAAAAGGGGGAATTTCCATTTGGCAAGCTCGTACGGGAGGTGCCAGGGGCCCAGGGATCCTGCACTCCGTACCCCCCGGTTGTTGTTTGGCTTATGCACTATTATTGGAACCAAATTATCCCTTATTTTAACCAAATTATATGGTCACTATTTCAAGCGTATCCAATTTTATATATTTTAAGCTAGTCAATTAAAATTGTTGCTACCTTTAATATTGTTTGGTTTTTTTGATGAAGGGATAATTGGGCAAATATAACACCATCCTAGACTCCATTGTGAGACCTCACACTGAGAACTCATCTTGAGATTCCCATCCTGACACCTCCATCCCAAGATCCCCATTGTGACACCCTGGGCCCACTAGTCCCTGTGTACCCAAGGGAAGCTGACAAAGCATGGCTCATGTGGGCTCTGGTACTGCTGATGAATCTCTCCTAGGAAAGAAAAGTGATGGTGAATGTAATTGTGTATGAATGTAATATCCCTGTCTGGCCTGGAATTGGATTTTTATTAGGTTTTGAGCCATGCTTATCATTCCATGATGCCAGTGCTTGTCCACGCTACAAGCTGTCAGCAGGATGCTGGGAAAGGGGCCTGAAAGCAAGAGAAGGGAATGATGCTGGTTGAGGCTGGGAAAACAATGTGCAGCACTGTTTTGATAATTTGAGGCTAAGAATGGCTTCAGACCACAGAGATGCTCCAAAAGCTGAACCCCTCTGCTCTAGAGCCAGGCTGAGAGAGCTGGGGGAGTTCACCAGAAGAAGAGAAGGCTCCATGGAGCCCCTTCCAGGGCCTAAAGGGGGTCTAGGAGAGCTGGAGAAGAACTGTAGACAGGGGCCTGGAGGGGCAGGACGAGGGTGAATGGCTTCCCACTCCCAGAGGACATGGTTAGATAGGATATTGGAAAGTAATTGTTCCCTGTGAGGGTGCTGAGGCCCTGGCACAGGGTGCCCAGAGCAGCTGTGGCTGCCCCTGGATCCCTGGAAGTGTTCAAGGCCACGTAGGATGGGGCTTGGAGCAACCTGGGATAGTGGAAGGTATCCCTGCCCATAGCAGGGGGTGGAATTGGATGAGCTGTAAGGTTTTCCTTATGAAATTATGCACATCTGGGACATCCAGCACTGTATTGCTGGGAATGATTTTTAGCTTCATACAGGTGGAGATGAGGAGACCCCAAACTTAGAAGTTGAGAAGATGAATTCTAAAAACAGCTCTCAGCCCTGCTTATCTGTCTGTGAAGAAGAAAGGGCCCATCCAAGCTACTAAATGGAATCTGGATGTCAGAAGGCATGTATAGCACCCAAACTGCCTGTGGCCAAACCAGGTCCCTTCCCCAGGAACACACATGCTGACAGGGCTGTGACAGTAACTTGAGCTGGCAGTGGAAGAGATTCCGAGGTAAAGGCAAATACTGACTGCAGAGATAGGAACACTCACCATAAACATCCTGCCTTGAGCCCACCTGAAACAGTGACAGAGTTTCACCTCAGAACCCTTCAGCCACACAGATCCTCAGGCTGCCAGTCCCAAACCTGGATTAGAGTGCTGAGACCTCCTGTCTGCACTGCTGGGAGAAGCGAACAGCCTGTGCCAAGCAATGGGCATCTGCTCCTGGAGGCTGCAGGTATATCACCCAGCCCAGCTTATGGCATGTTCTGCTAAAGTCTTAATCCTTTGGATGTTCTCCTTTTATTTCTCAGCATTAAATTAGCCCTGTCTTGCATCGCCAATACTTCACACTCTCTTAATAATAATTCCATATTCTTTCTCTCCACTGCCCCAGTAACAGGCGGAAGGAATCACAGGCTGCAGTTTTGCTTGCATTTTCTTTAGCAAACGTGATTTTTTTTTTCTTCAGGTTGAATTATTTTTAATCTGGCTCAATTTCCAAATTAGGTTCACTGCCTGGCAGCAAGAGCAGCTGTACCTGCACACTTGGGAGGAGCTGGGAAGCACATGGAGCAGCTGCAGGAGCAGGGCAGGGGCCAGCACTGCTGCTGCATGAGGGGCTGTTGATATATGGCCTTGTCTTCTGATTTTCACAGGCATTCACAAAGATGTGTAAGAAATTGTCCCAAGGCACACAGGAGCCACGGAGGCTTCTTAGAACAAACTGCCAGTCTTGGGAATATACATGAATTCCCAAGATTTGTCCTTAGCCTACCTCATGCAGACAGTCATTAGAAGGTGGCTGAATGCACTCTCTGCCACTCAAGTCACCCTTTTCCCTTCTGCCAAAGGCAAAGGAAGAAAGCACAGGTGTAATAACAGCACAGACAGGGCAGTTCAAAGTGCCAGAAAAGGCTCTGGAACTTACAGAGTCCCTGGTCTCCCCCTGATGAATCCTGAAGAGCCAAACACGATCCTGTGGTGAGGGCAGCTTGTCCCTCAGCAAAAGGAAAATGGCAAAGACAAGCCACCAGTCCTCCAGGAGCTGCATCCTCCCCAGCCTGTGCTCTCTCAGGTCTGAGAGAGCTGTCAGGGGTCTGTAGGTACCTTGTGGGTACTGTGGGGGTGCCAAAAGCCTCAGCCCCTAAATACTATAAGGTCAGGGCAGGATTTTTCCCTGTATGCCTTTGTGTTGTGACACAAGAACCAGCTTGGCTGAAAACCACTGATACAAGTTGCAAAGCTGTGGCTCACTGAAGAAAAAATAACAGCATTTATTAGCTTTAACAGGAACAAAAATGGAGAAGGATTTTGGGACAAAAACCTTTGACTGTGAAACAGAAAATTCCCACTTCAGGCATTGAGAAGATGTGCTCTGGGTTTAATTTAATCATGTCAAGAGAAAAAGATGGTCAATAGCTGTAAAACTAAGGCCAGAGGTTGCAAGCTCTGCGCATCAGAGACAAGTAACTGTCACCTGAGCACAGTGATGGTTTGGACAGTACAGCCAGCTGGAAATAGCAGAATGCCCTACAATCGGTATTCCATGGCCAGCCTGGGAAGGAAACAAGGTTTACTGAGAGCTGTAGTGTTTAGCTCTTCTGTTACTCTATAATTGAAAACAGCAACTTGGTTTCTGGGAACAGTTTCTCATAACAAGGTCTTTATTTCCCCAAGCTAATTTTCTTTTCCAGGTTACTATGCTTCTCTGTAAGCCAGATCTCTGCAGGAAAGCCAATCTCTGAGCAATCACAGAAAAAATGCTGGTACTGAAAAATGCTTCTTCAACAGCAGTGAAAAAAAATTACAGCATTTGGAAAAAAACAAAAAAAAACAGTGTGAAAGGGTTAACAAAGAACAAGGTCAGCAGGCTCTGTGGAGGCATTGTCTGTGCTGGCAGCTCTGGCATCTGGTCCTGAACCTCCCTGAGCCTGAACCAACTGCGGATGGCACTGCACTGTCCCTGTGGTGCTGCTGCTGCAGAGGCCCCACTCCCCTCCTCTCTGCAGGGCTGACTCACTGCAGCGCTCCCAGCCATGCACGGAAGCACCATGGCTGTGCCGGCACAGCCACCCCCTTCCCCTCCTCCAAACTGACCACTGAGTCAATCCCTGCCAGCTGGGACTGCCCTCTGATCTGCCATGCTCCTGGCAGTAAAGGAATTTCAAAAACCCCAAAGGTCCCGCATATTCTTAATGCCGCAAGTCACTTGAGAAACGTGCTGATGCAATAGTACCAGCAAAGGACTTGAAATGGGAGTTTTCAGCCAGGAGCCATCACAGAGGATTCAGAGCATCACATGTCATGGCTGAGGCACTACAGACTGTTCATTTGACTCTGGGTGTATTTGCAAGTACTTGGCACAAAGTGATCCTCCCCCAATCCATGCTCACCCCAGCTCTATTCTTTTTGCATGGGTTTATATATTAATGACAAAGGTTTCATGTTCTAAGGCATGAAGCAAAATGCCATTGAAGGGATTTTCCCTACACTGGTTCTGCAAGTACCTATTAACTGTCTCTGCATGATGTCACTAACCTACAAGGGACCTTAGGGTCCCTTGGAACTGGGGGCCTTTCAATTGCTTATTGCTTTTGGAGATGAGAGCACTTACCTGCTCTCTTAAATGCATGACTGGCAGTAGAGCCCCCTTACAGAAGGTAGAACCGAAAGTTAAGCATATTTGCAGCCCCAGACAGGGCCCTCTCCTATCCTTCCACACAATTTGACTTGCCAAATTCAATTCCTCTCAGCAGAACTGCAAGCTGGATGCAGCATCCTCTCCAGAGCCTGGGCTTGGGATTCACCCCTCAGCTGCAAGCTGTCACACTGCATCAGGAAAGCCCCCTCTGCAGTCAGTGTGAGACACAACCTATAGATTCCATAAACATTTACAACCCCTGGGGAAAGTCTAATTCAGAGGTTTAGTCTACTTTTGCTGATGAAAGGAATGACCAAAACCATTCGGATCAGGAATTTCTCCTTCTGCCGGCCACTGCTTCAGCTGGCACACAGGATTTTCCTTCAGTCAGCTTACACCTTTGTACAGCCCCACCACCACCCCACAAGGCAAAGCACTGCCCAAGCAAAACCAGCCCAGCATCAGCCCACTGAGAGGCGACTGCATAGAGATCAGTGTTCTAGCAAACAGCAAAAAATAAGCCCATTCCTTTGTTAATAACTATTGCTGACCCTGACAGGACAACCAGCTCATAGCTATAGTCTCCTGAACGCCCAGAAGGTGAAGGAGCACACAGTGGCACCAGGCCTGGGCAACACCCTTGCCAGGTCAGAAGCTACAAACGGCTTCAGTGAATTCCTTATGTTCTGGCCACAGCCCTTCATGGTACTTGCACCACTCACTGGACAGGTACCTCGGTGAAACACACATATGTATTTTCATCCCCAATCAGGTGAAACATCCCTCCAAATACATCAGCTTGGTTTGATGCCAAGGGCACTGTTAGCACCAGGTGTCTGAGTACTAGCATTCTGGCTTTACCACTGAAAGGGTCCAACACATATTTCCCATATAAGCTCGGCAGTACTCAAATCCTCAGGCCAGAGGAGGCTGCTCCAGCACTCAGCAGCTGCAGCACCAGAATCTCCCAACTCAAATGGTCCTGTAATTTAAAAGATAAAAATACAAGTTCTTGACTGAAGCCATTTTGTTGACGAGACTATTGTTGAGGTACTTCAGAGGCAATTCCTATTCACAGTACAGCTTCCAAGCAGCTCAGCTTCTGCAGGGCCAGCACAAGGACAGGCTGCTTGTTTCCTGACAAGGCAGCTCCTCTCCTGGTCACAGGCTGCAGCCTGCACCCTCTCTCCCTGGCCCTTGGCACAGGCTGCAGCTCCCTGACCCCTGGTTACAGAGCACCACACTGAGCCAGATGTGATCAGGGTGAGCACAGCCCTGCATCCCTGCTTACAACGAATATGTCCCATGGCAGCAGCTGGGAACCACACTGCCACGGCCCAGGAGAAAGGGAAAGTTGTGGCAGAGCTGACAGCATCACTCTGGCATGCTGCCCAGGCACTTCAGGAACCTGCCTGCCTCAAGAGACCTCACCCTCTTCCCAAAGGAGCAGCAACAGCTGGAAATCAGAGCCAGGGACTCATTACAGCAATGTAGTGAGGAAGTTTTATTTGGAAACATGGTAGAAGTTTGTAACCCAACACTGGGTGCACGACTGATGCCGGAGCATACGCAGTTACTATTGAAACACAGGAGTGTTTCGGACAATTGCTGTAATAAAACACAAAATTCTCATACTCCAATACCAGGACACTACAGCAATCTTTAGAATCAAAATTACATCCAAGGAATTCTCTGCACTTACAATTTACCCCACAGTGTAATCTACCTATATATAAGATTAATATATATAGCATGGGAAGTTGAAAATCCTTGCTCCATAGATGTATGAACATGTCAAGTCTTTTATAAATAAACATCCAGTGAAGAGAAAAAAATTACATTTCTAGTTCATATTTATACATAAAATACTAACAGCAATGGGTGGAAAATTGCACACGGGCCACCCCAAGCCATGCAGCAGGCCTGGAGCAACCCATCCAAGTTAATATTGAAGTACACACAGGACAGACGAGTCACTAACATATATTGCGCATTTACAAGAGATCAACTACCAAATTGGGACAACTGTACACATTGGAGAAACCATTTTCATTCTGGAGCTTTTTTTTTTGTTAAACGTAGATTTGTTACATCTCTTTACATCATACCGCAACATTTACTTCGTGGAGAGGATAAGGGCAACAATGAGGCCATAGAGACCCAAGACTTCAGCAAAGATCAAAATGAGGATCATCCCCACAAATAACCTGGGCTGCTGTGCTGTGCCCCGGACACCTGCATCGCCCACAATGCCAATGGCAAAGCCAGCAGCCAGACCGCTGAGACCCACGCTCAAGCCAGCGCCCAGCTGAAGGAAGCTCCTGTGGGACAGAGATGGAAGAATTTCAGTGGCAAGGAACAAGACACCCAGCCTTAAGCCCCTAACTCTTTCAATAAGCCCAACGTGTCTCAAAGCAATGCTTACTGACACTCCCAACTCTGATACTTAAGAGACAGGCAGCAGTGAAGGATCTTCACCAGATGTTCATGTGTGGCTCATAACATGAAATTGAGTTACTGGGTTCATCTGGCCACCAGCAGGCTCAGTGTGCTGTCAGAACAGCACTTACTAGCACTTGCAGCAATGCCTGTCCCACAGTACTTTGCAGCCTGTTAGTAGCTGCTCATCTCCAACCTTGAGCAACCTTATATACCGCCACAGCACATTCAGGTGTCTTGCACTGCAGGAGCTGGGCAGGAATGGTCTGGTTTTCCAAGAAGGAGAGCAGTCCTGTGGAGCAGTCCCTATCAGTGTCTGCTCACCTGGTAATTGCAAAGGACCATTTGTATCTGCTGTTTTAGACCATGTCTTGTTAGGCCAAGCACACTGCTCATAGGTACAGCAACACAGATACGTGTCACACTTCAGCAGCATTGTTTAATTCCAAGAGGGCTCAATCACACCAGTTCCAGCTGTTCTCAGAAGCCAAGAGCAGACTAAATTTCAGACTAGTTGCTTGAATCCCGATGTATAGCTCAAGGATTGACTTACCACAGCAAAAGCAATATTAATTATTTACTTGCTTCTCCCAGGCAACAGCAGAACTATTTAGACAGTTCTGGAAACACCTATGCATCCAGGTCTAGAGTCTGGCATCATGACACAAGCTTTGCCTCCTATCCCAGTGCTGCCTGTACATGGCTTCTCTCAAGACACAGCTGCACCACATGAGCAGTGGGATGCCCAATTGATCTGTGACAGCCCGTATAGCCAACTCCACTGGGGCTGAGGCATCTGACAGGACAGCTGGAATCCAGCCCATGCTCCTAGGCCTAGCCAAGCACATTTAGCACTGCCAGCCCTTCCAGGGGCCTTGAGCCAAAACCACCCCCACACAGAGCATCAAACAATGACAGGACAGTCTGAAACAGAACTGCCAGATGCAGCAACTTACTTGAATAGCGTGATTTCAGGTGAGAGGGCATTGGCAATGAGCACTGCCACTACAAGGCCGTAGATCGCTATAATACCCGCCATGACCACAGGGATGATGGACTTCATGATCAGCTCAGGCCTCATGACAGACATGGCTGCAATACCTGTGCCACTCTTTGCTGTTCCATATGCAGCTCCCAAGGCTGGAAGAGAAAAAAAATGCATTACACACATCCCCAAATACCATTTCTTTCACTAGGCTGCAGTTAGAACAGCTAAGTCAGCACAAGGAAGGACTGTGCAAAACTAACACAGTCACATGACAGCCAGGAATACTCCCCTAAGGGATGAGGAAGTGACCTACCCAGAGTCCTATTCCAAAGATGAATATGAGGTGCTGTTCAAACACAACTGACAGCAGAACATCTTCCCAGGCCAGCTTCACAGCAGGGCACACCCCCAGCAGCCATCCATGCCCCTGCTTAGGGGCCAAAACCCAAAGTCCCAAGGGGAACTCCAGTGTTTGTGTCCTCCCAGAGTCCGCACTGCAATGCTCAACAAAGCACATCTGTCTACCCCAGCAGAACACAGCTGAGAGCTGGGCCACCTGAACTGAGTTCAGCTGCACAGATCTCCTTTGTTGAGCCTGTTCTCCCACAAAACCCATTTGCCTATGCTTTGGCCCTGGAGTTAAATGTGCCACTGCAGCTTCATCAGACACACTGAGATAGAAACCAACTCAAATATTACTGCTCCATGTCATTCACTGAGAAAGGTTCTGGCACATGGACAGTGTGACCTCACCTATGAAGGATTCCGGTCCAAACACTTGTCAATCCAGCCACTGCAACCACAAAGAACTTGGCTTGTAGGTTATAGAGGACCTCAACCACCTTACACCTAAGGTTTACTCATCATCTCTGTCAACACTTGAGCATGCAGAGACCTGCACAGGATGATGGGCTTATCACCTGTACCCGAGACCTGCTGGAAGAGTCCAAAGCACTACCCCTAAGTAACTTCTGCCTTGAAAACTTTGTATTAGTCTCACAGAAGGTTCCTCAAATACCTCATTCTTTGATTCTGCAGTACTTGAAAAGACACCTTTCCTTTCCTTTAATACTGGAGAGTACTCTGGGAACTTCACAGCTTCCTACTGTATTCACCATCATCCAGAGATGATATGCATGTCAACTGCTAGCCAGGAATAAGTCCCTGAAGCAGCAGAGACAGGCATATGGAAGGGCAGGCAGTCTCCTTTTGACACCATCAAGAGTGTCCTCAGAGGTCAATCCTACTTGGCAAGAAAATGTTCTTGCATCTGTTCTAAAACGCTGCTGGAGTGTGCTTAAACTGTGGGCATTTAAAGTCTTTGTACTTTTTGAGACCAAATAGTTAAGTCTGCTCCACCCACAGAAAACTAAGGTTTCTCCAAGGGAGACCTGCTTGTTCCACAAAGATCTGTCACTGCCTTACACCAGTATTAAGCGTGAGATTGTGCAGCTTCTCCTGAAGAGTTGCTGGGAGGTATTTGGAGGAGTTTGGATACATGCTTCCCTGCTTCTCACTCAGCACTCCCAGAAAGCCCATATTTGGAGTAGTCATCCTCCTGTCTTGGCACTAGAACTCCACACCATTCATACAAGCACCACCACTGCACTAACACAAGGTTCATTCTCAGAAGGAAGCTCAGTTTTAGTTACAAAAACCTGAAGGGAAAGTCTCATTAACTACCAATTTGTTCTGTGCTAGCAAAGCTCTTGAACCTTGACTGGCATCAAGTGATGTAAAGGGCTGTTTTGGGCTATTCAGAACTAGAACCCAACCTAGGAAGCTTGAGCCAGGAGCAACTTCTAACTGCAAGTATAAGATGAACCTGGAAATTAGCACATGGACTTAATCAGCCATTTCACTGATGGCTCTGTTTAGGGTCTAGCCCTTAGGAAGTCTAGAAAGAAATCACTGACTTGAACTAGGAAACCTTTTTGTTGGATGAGGCACATTCTAAGAGCTGGAACTAAGCCTGAATCCTGGTTCCACTGTCTACCCTGGGTATAGAATTTAGCAGAAACCACTTGTCCTGTCTGCAATCTTTTACAAACCTCTCAAAAAATGCAGAGGCTTATGAGGGAAGTTCACTATTTAAAGTTATATCAGTCATCACTTCCTCCAAGCATGAAGCTACTTGAGGGTGTTGCAATTAATGCAGTGATGGATTAGAGAAGGCGATTTTGTAACCCCAGTTACAAGAAAGTCAGCTTGCTCAAGCTTTTGTGGAGGGGCAGTGCAGCACGAGTTTGTTAGTTCCCAGTTAAAATCCCAGAAGAGGCCAGATCTTATGCCTCGAACTTGTTTTAGATACAGTTGGAAAGAAAGCCTATGTTTCCAAGTCTTCACACAACAGTCTTAGATGTCACTGAAACTCTGCTGAACTCCCACTGGTGGCCACACAGAGCTTCAGAGCTTGGCACATCTGCTCCCAAGGAAGCCTTTACCACCACCCCAACCAAGAGACCTCTCCAGAACCTTACAAGGCAGCTTTACTAGTCTGGCAAGCGTACTAGCAGCTTCACTAGCCTGGCAAGTAGTCCTTGCATCTTTGACATTATCTCAGTATTACAGGCAAGGTGGCAAAGACAATACCTGCTTCCCACGATGGCACAGCCTCTAGTGGCACAGCCACTCAGTTTTGGGCTATGGACACCCTGGACAATGTTCCTGCACATCTTCATCTCTACCTTGCAGCAGCTCTAAACAACTGAAGCACATCTACTTCATATGCTACATTTAAATATCCCTGATTGATTGGAAGGATGTGTTTTCCAAAACCTCGCTAAACAGGATTTGTTTGAGGAGATCTCTTCTGCGGCAGACACTGGAAATGGGGCAAGAGCTGTACCTCTGCTACACACCAGGACTCTGGGTTTCTGTGTCAGCTCATCCAGCTCCCCCCCTCTAACACACAGGCCAAGCAAGCTCCAAACACTACCTTCAAAGAGGCAGACCTGTCAAAACATTTGCCTGGCAGGTCAAAAAGCACTCCACCTATCTAGTTCACCAGAGACAGAATTCATGCTGGTCTCTAACCAGGAATTGTGCCATTTGGAAGTTCAATGGTGTTACAATACAGAGAAGCTGCAATGCACATCACTCAAGACCACATACTCCCAGTAAACCTGTATCAAAGGTTAACACCCTTGTGAAATACTTGATTTACTCCTTGAACTCACAGCCCAGAGCTGATTTATGTACTGCTCCTGGGGGCAAAATGCCCTCCCCTCAGGGCTGAGGATATGCTGCCTGGCACCTCACCATATCTGTCTTTTTAAAAGTGATAGCAGAGGAAGTGAGGCTGTGCAGCTCCAGGATCGAGTATAAACTAGACAGACACTTGCCAAATAGGCTGTAGGGTCAAAGACTGAAGACTGGTTGTATTCTTGCCACTGCCACAGTTTTTCATAGGGCTCTGCCAGCATCCTGCTCTTCAGATCAAGGGCAGTCCCAGCATCAGAACCAACCTTTTCCAGCTCCAGCAGGTAACTGTGCTCAGTCAGGTCACGCACCAAGAAGAGTAGCCTTGCAATTTCAAGTCACTCTCTTGATACAGAAAGAGGCTGTGAGGAGCCTTCCAAGTCAGAGATGTAGTAGCACAGATCCAGTTTCACCAGTTGACACATTCACACAGGCTCAGCCCAGGAACAGGCTCAGAACCAGCCCCATACACTCCAGCAGCATTTGGTCCATTCAAAGCCAGGGATTCCTCCCACGTCCCACCATGGTGAAGCAGATTTCCACACTGCGAGAGATTTCCAGAGCACTAACATGCAGAACTTGCCTGCATGAGAAGTGAGCTAGTAATAAAAGTCAGCTTTCCAAGTAGGATACCACTGGTTACCATTACAGCAAGCATGAAGGACCATTTGGGATGAGCACTTACATCTGGAGCCTTTTAAAACTAATCATTATCAAATGGGCTGCCCTCTGCAGTAGGCAGGCTTGCCTGGAAGCAGACAGGCACAAATTCACCAACATCTATTCATCACTGAGCAGGCTGTTCTTAAAAGGCTGGAGAAATGTTAGAGGTGACATCCAGGTGAAGTACAGTCCTTGCTTTGCCATAGCAGAAACCTGGACACTTCCAAAGTAACAGGCTGCTTCCTGCAGGTTGGCCCTGCCCCCTTCCACCCCACCACATTCAACAGCTCCACCTCAGGTTACAGTAATAGATACTTTTGGAAAAAGCCTGCTGCTCTGCCCAGGTGCATCTGCACAGAACAGACAAGCTTCCTTAGGAGACCTGTACTGGAGCCTATGCAAATTCCCATCACACTGTCTGAAGCCTGTTCCCCAATGAAAACCTGGGGAGTAAACAGTGAAGCTGCCCTACAGGAAGCTGTAAACTGTGAACCCTTTAGTGAGCCACCCGTTTCAGGATTAGGGGTAACTTTTTGTTCTTCCATAATGTAATGAAAGGCTGCTAGCACTGTCAGCCTACTGCATTATCAAAAACTCTCCAAGACTGGCAGGCCTTTTAGTCTTGGGTCAGTATGTCTGAGAACTTAAAAACTTAAAAAAAAACACCAAAAAAAGCTCCTTTAGACATTGCTTAATAGCAGCAGTTCAAGGAAAATAAAGGATCTGCCAGTCAACTGTCCAAGAGCTGCTTCAACTGGCACTCTGGATTGCCTGACACAGCACACAGAGCTCTTTGATTTTGTAAGCATGGTAAAGCACTTATGCCATGGAGCACAGGCTTGTCCATCTGCATGCAGCAAAGTCCATCCAGACACTTGTTATATATCTTTATCATCAAAGAGGCTCTCTCACAACACCGTTTCACAAACGAGGTGACTACTGTATTCCAGGTACTGACTGGCAGAGCAGCGTGTTACACCCCTTAGCAAGACCCCTTCCTAACCAGCAGGTCTCAGCTGAGCTTAGAACACTCAGCAGCACCCACAGCTCTGCTGCCCCATTGCTGTGGCATGGGACAGCCCACGTCCCCTGCCTGCACCCAGCAGACACTCCTGTGGCCACAGCAGCCTGACCCAAAGCCTTGCGCTCATAGGATTCACAGTCTGAAGGAAGTGAGTGCAGCCAGTTATGCCTCGCTGGAGAAGCACACACTGCTGTAAGCCATTGCTTCAAGGAGTACCCAACAGCCTGGTCAGGCTAGGATGTCCTTCACTTTGCAACATCTGTGTGCACCCAGTCAGGCTCTGGAGATGGAAGAGGCCAGTTCTAGGAAGGAAAAAAGCTGTCCAAGAGGCCCTGAGGCAGCTGTCATTCATGTCCACTGCTGCTCCCAGCGTTTCCACCACAGGGGAAGCACCTGCAGGCTGTGTAGCAGCTCCAGGGTGACACAGGGATCCATCAGGAAGCCACAGAACACACTGCAGCATAACTGCTTAAGCCATGTACTGCAGAGCCAACGGTTCATAATGATGATCCATCTCATTCTGAGATGTTCTCAAGACTGGCATTTACTGAGAGGAAATGATGCCCTTGTTGAGACACCTTCCCTCATTCTCAAGCTGTAGAAACATCACCTACCTCACTTCTGTTACAGCACTTAGGTCTTAGCCATCCCCTGCTTTACCTGCTGTAAAGGACAAAAGCTTAAGCTAATCTCTATTGCAGACAGTCTAATAGCTCACACACCTGCCCACATCACAAGCACCCTCATTTGGAGCAGAAAATTACCTTGAGCTGCACTCCACCATTTCATTTTTACCTGCAAGTAGCTCTCCTGTTCCACCTCCCCACCTCTCAGACAGTATTTTGGGAAGCACAGGTGCCACTTGCCTTTGAGGATGCAAGCTGTTTATAGTCATGATGCCTTCCAGAATCAGAGTGTGCAGGGCTGTCAGCTGCACCAAACTACATGTTCTGAGCCAGCTATTTCACCATGGAGCTCCCTTAAAAGCCAACTGCTTTGAGATCTAAAGCCCTAGTTTAAAACAAAAGTACTATTTCACTATTTTTGCAGCAAAAAATAGAAGAGACAGGACTAATTTAACACTGGTGGCTAAAGTTCTCGTCATAAAGAATCTTCCAGCTGCTTGGCAGTGCAGCAGGTATTGAAGGCACTGAATGCCCAGCTGGAGTTCAGGCCTAAGGACAACTCCTCTCACCATGGAGGGCACAGTGGGCACACTTGTGACAGCTTTGCACAGAGCACCAGCACACACAGAACCAGACAGCTCTGCCCAGCACCACACTTGTCCATTCTGGTGTGCTCAAATCACATGAAAAAGCTACAATAATTTAATCACTCAACAACACCTGACCCACCACAATTCACACGTGGGCAATAAGGAACTGCAACAATGAGAACAAGCTGTAATCTGCAAATAACCAGACAGCCTCAAAGATGGCCAAGGTCACAGCAGCCATCTCTTGTCTCTTGCTGACCAGAAAAAGTTCTGCTATCTATTTACCATCAGCAAGTAGTGGTCACATAGCACACAGGACTGCTCCAAGTCGCTTGTTTTCACATCAAACTAGCCTGGACAGTACAGAACCTGAACATGTTTACTAGAAACAGGTCTTGGAACTACAAGCTCCACAAGAATATGATCTTTAGATACAGCATGAGTCAGACATGATTCACTGCACTAATTAACAAGGATCCAGGACAATTTTAGCGTTTTAATTGCTTGTCCAGATTTAGCTTCTTTATTCAAAATCAGGGAGTTTTTTAACAACTACCATCAGAACATTCAGTGATACAACACGCCTGTTACAAAAGCTACATAACACTACAAGTTTTAGTTTATCCTCTGTTGACACCTCTACCATATTGCCTTAAAAATACAAACTGCTTCACTGAACAGCCAGATAAGAAACAATTTCCCATCAGCAGTATCTATAACCTGTTGTCCAGCACCTGAACATATAATTTTCCTGGCAAGAGTACCTGCATGGCTCAGACCTGCTGGTATTACAACATCACTGAGGTCAGGATAGACCTCTGAGCTCACTGAATCCAGGACTACTTGACACAGATTCTGCATCAAGGACCTCTTACAAACCAGCTGCAACACAACAGATACCAAACCTTCATCAATACAGCTTATGCACTGACTTTGCATTCCCCTACTCAAACCTTCCCCTTGCAATCCCACAGCACCATGCTGTCATGCTGCAGCTTCTAGGAAAGGCTTCTCTGCTGGTTCAGACACGCCAGCAACACTCCAAATTCCTGTTAAAGCGCTGACTCAAGTCTGCATGCCTCACTGATGTTTCAGCTGAAGCACACTCCCACGTCATAAATGTGGTGTCTAAAGCCATACAGCCATGTTCTTTTGCTTCCAAAATCCATTCTGCAAGAGGAAATCAGCAACTCCTTCCTTGGAAGGAAAGCTCACTATTTAGGACCATTTTGCAAAATGCAGTCAACTGTTGACTATTTTTTCCCAACAAGTAACTAGGTCTTAGTTTCTTGCTCCATTATCTTCAGTAGCCAAGAGGCAGGTAAGTCAGCAGTCCCACTCTGGCTCCTATGTCATTTCAACCATTGAGCTTTCAGGAAAATTTTTACCTGTCAAGCGTGAGCACAATGTCTGAAATCCAAGGAGGCAGGCCAGTGACCGCCCTCAGCATGGACATCTGCATCCCACCACCATGTACAAACTAAGCAACACTAAACACACCTAACTAAGCTTTTGTTTTATCAAAAATTAAAGTCACAAGCATGGCTGGTGTGGAACCAGTCCATGGTGCCCACACCAGCATGGCTAGACAGCTTCCTCTTGAGCACTAATTTTAATTCACTGTCCACTTGGCTCTCTGCATGATTTCATCTCCCACATGCATCAATCAAGAGCAGCTTCCCAAAATCCATCCTGCAGACCCAGCCACCATCCCAGAGGCCATATTAATACAATGAGATCCCAAGCACCTCAACAGCACTTACACAGCTTGAGCTACAACCAATTCAGGACTAGAAGGGAGCCAAAGAGAGCCAAAGACCAGTAAGTACGTTCATGTCTGTGGAGACATGGGCTAAGCCTTCAGAAGGGAAAACCACATTGGTTTCTAATTGTTTTATTCCCAATCACTGTGACACCTGCCTTTGGGAAAAAAAACGGCTGAAGCCTTCCCCATGTTAGATCCCAAAGGGAACAGCAGGTCTGCACCCATCAGAGACCAGCAAACGCTGTGCAGGAACAGCAGTCACCTTCTGTAGGTTTAACAAGGCTCTGAGAGACGATGCATTAAAGGATGGTCTTTCTGGTGTAAACCAGCATTTATGGTCCCTACATCTGTGCTCCTTCAGTGGGGAGAGCAGTGCCGCAGGATGACCCAATTTAAACCGCACTGAGCTCGCTGCCTGGAGACGCAGAGGGAGGGCCATGGAGCAGGGCTTCCCCCACGGCCCGGCATCCCTGTTCCACGGGGTAGCACAGGAGCCCGTCCAGTGCCTGCAATGGCATTAACGTCTCTAAGGCGGCCTACCCGCCAAACGACCGCACATTTATGTCTAATCCCGTTAAAAACTGGTCTTGCGTTATCCGGGGAATGGTTTAGACACCACGTCCGATTTACTGTGGAAGAAACGCCGCCGCCGCGGAGGCCAGGGCAGGCAGAACCCCGGGGACTCCGCGGGCAGCCGGCGCCGGGGTACGACACCCCACCACCACC
>JAYDZK010000044.1:403872-421898 GCA_034509185.1 Euphonia xanthogaster
TCTCAGCTCTTTTATAGTTTCAGCTCTTAGCTTGCTAAAGGCGCCTTGGCTTGGCAGTGGCTTCAGGCAGCAGACAGAGAGAGATGAGAAGGCAGCCTCGGCTGGTTCCACGGTGGTTTTTATTGAGGGGTCCGTGAAGGGTTCCGGCGACAGCTCTTCTCCCAGAGTGGGCTAAGGTAGCCCCTTATATAGGGCTAGGGGGGCTTGGGACCTGACCAATGGTAAGGGTTAGGGAAAGGAGCCCGTGGGGTCACAGAAAGATAAGCAGACCTGGAGGACCTGGGTGAAGACTTCTGACTTAGTTCCTATGACTCAGCATTTCCTTGTCTCTAAGCCTCCATCCGCCACAGGGCTTTAGCTAGCCCCGTGTCTGCTACACTGAATCATGGAGTAATTGCACATTATTCCCTGGCTAGGGGTTGTCCTGCATCGATGCCTCTGACACTTCCCAAGTATTCCTACACAGCTGCTGTGCTTGTGCTCCTCCTGCCTTGGCTCCTGCACTCTGACAGAGCATCACCTCTGGCATGCTGTCATGTTGTGCCTGCTGGCCTCTTCTCCAGGTTCCCATGCCTATGGACCCCTCAAGAGCTAGAGATGAGACTGAGATGGTGTTGGTGCCAGTGGCAGCTCAGTGGCAGCTGTCTGGGAGCCCCTGAAGCTGCCGTCCTCTGGAGTTCATAGATGCAGTGTTACCCCCACCTCCCACACTCCTCCTGCACACATTCTCTGTTGGGCTTGACTAATACACTTAGAGAAGGATATTTTTGACTGGGTAAAGAAATTTGCCAAAACGGGGTCAGATTGTCCAAAGGAATTGTTCTGTTCATGGGTTGGGGTGACCAGTTTTTCTGCAGATGTATTTCTGAGTGTGGGTGCTGGCAGTGCCCCAGTCTCACTCTGCTGGTCAGGGGGACCACGGGAGCTGTGCTCTGACCCCTGGCAGTCCCCGTTAGTTCACAGTGGGGCAGGACACCCCACGGCCTCACCTCCCTGCCTCACTATTGGACAAAGGATATGGCAGCCAGTGCCTTTCCTGGCCGTGTCCCTGCTGCCCAGGACCACTCAACCTAAAATGTTGTGGGTGAGCCAACTTAACCAGCACTCAGTTATTACTTTGTTTGAGGAAAGACAAACTGAAAGACAGACGGGATGTGTTTCCTTTGTTATGGTTATTCCCCTCTCAGGGTGTTGTTTCCTTGCTTGGTTTGCTGGGGAAAATTGAGCCCTGGCTGCTCCTGGAGCTGCTGCCAAGCAAAAAGGCACGGGACCTTTTTCTTTTAAGCATAATTTTTGTGTTTCCTGGGTTTAGCGTCTCCCTTGCGGGCAGTTCCTCCCCTCCAACCCCCTCTGTGAAACGTCCCGCCGTGGCGAGAGGACAGTTGGCTAATCATGGGGACGAGGTGAGAGGACAGTTGGCTAATCATGGGGACGAGGTGACATCTGCTTGCACGAGCCCCACCCGCGGCGGGCAGCCTGTGGTTCCCACTGGCAGCTGAGGGGACCAGCGCCTGTTTTCCAAGGGCATGGGCACCTCCTCTGGAACAAGCAAATTGGAAAGGATCGAGCCTACCAGAAAGCAGAAAAAGCTGCAGCAGTGAGAGGGAGTTTCTGTTCCTCTTGGGTTGGAAGAAATGCTCACCCAAACCCAAAATTCATATCCTGAGACTGGGTACACTGGTCTGAGCTCTCAAGGGTGTGCCCTGTCTCTGGCTTCA
The DNA here is from genome assembly GCA_034509185.1 of Euphonia xanthogaster. Taxonomy (NCBI): domain Eukaryota; kingdom Metazoa; phylum Chordata; class Aves; order Passeriformes; family Fringillidae; genus Euphonia; species Euphonia xanthogaster. The sequence continues at coordinate 405,591 of JAYDZK010000044.1, forward strand.
CATGCTGCCTTCTTCCCTAAGCCTCTGGAGACCGAAGTGCTGGTGCCTGCAGCCAAGGACATACCCAGCCTCAGAAGATGGAGATGGTATTTTAGAGCTGCCTTGGCAGGATGGAGAAGAAAAAAACATAGATTTCACCACCAGCCCAGCCCCAGGGGCTGGGATTTGTCACACTGCAAAGGGGATTGATCCCTGAATGTCTCTGGCTGCTGCAGAAAGGAAAAGTGGGGGCTGGACGGATTGTGGAACCTCAGTCTGGGGCTGTTTCACCTCTCTCCTGTGTGCCAGAGGCTGACTGGGATTTCTTCTGCCCACACTCATCATCAACCATGGGTGTGGCATCCAACACCTCCTTTGAGGGAAGCTCCATCATGCCTAGTCAAAGGTGGCCTTATTCAGACCTGTCGTAGGAAAGAGAACACACCACAGGGAAATTCAGAGACCCCCAAAGGCTCCAGTTCAAGTTTTCAGTAGAGCAGGGGGCAGCTGGTTACCTGCAGGTTCCTGCTGGCCACTTACACTTGTGTCATAGGTGCACCCCAGGCCTCAGCCCATGACCACCACTGCTGGCAGGAGATGTGCTGCCCTTGGGGCTAATACCCAAGAAAGATGATATTTGATAGGAGAAATTACTGTGTGCCATGGACCTGCTCATGTCAATGGCACCAAAGCAGAAGATCTGGATAATGACCCCAGGGTTTCCAAAGCCCAGTTCTCTGTTTTCTAGTGCTTTTTAGGCTGCCCATATATCATGAAATTGTTTAGGTTGGAAAAGACAGCCAAGATCCTTGAATTCAAGCATTACTCCAGCTTGGCCAAAGCCACCACTAAACCTTGTCCCCAAATACTCTAAGTCTACTTGTTTCCTGAACACTTTCAGCGATTCCATCACGACCTGGGCAGCCTGTGCCAGTGCCAAACCACCCTTTCCATGGAGAAATTTTCCCTAATACCCAATCTGAACATCCCCTGGCACAACTTGAGGCCCTCTCCTCCTGTCCCTGTTCCCTGGGAGCAGAGCCTGACCCCCCCAGCTGTCCCCCCTCCTGTCAGGAGTTGTGCAGAGCCAGAAGGGCCCCCCTGAGCCTCCTTTTCTCCAGGCTGAGCCCCTTCCCAGCTCCCTCAGTCTCCCCTGGGGCTCCAGCCCCTTCCCAGCTCTGTTCCCTTCCCTGCACATGCCCCAGCCCGTCCATGTCAGTCCTGTTGTGAGGATCTCAGAACTGACCCCAGGACTGGAGGTGCCTCAGCAGTGCCCAGCACAGGGAATGGTCACTGCCCTGGGCCTGCTGCCACACCACGGCTGGTACAGGCCAGGTGTCACTGGCTACTCTTGACCACAGACAGCTGTCACAGGCTCTGCAGGCATTGCCTACTGCAGAGACAGCTTCAGGCTGGGCTCCTTGCTGGGGCGGAGCCATGGCTGCACTAATCACCAAGTTCTGCAGAAGACACAGCCAAGATGGCAAAGTTCAGTGGCTGCAGATGAAAAGGGCAAGAGCATTTGCAGATGACAAAAGATCATACAGGGGTGTTGGCTCAGAAAAGGGGAAGAGGGAGAGGAGACTCAATGGAAAGATGTGGGGGAGATACGAAAACAATTGGTTCCTCTTTCTACCATATCCTCTAAGTACAGCACAGAAATTAAAGGGCAGCATATGTTGAACAGATTAAAATAAACTGATTTTATATATTTTATTTCTTAATTCAGAAAGTTCATGCATTCTTTAGAAAGCCAAAGGTAAGGACAGACATGGCACAAAGCCCAGGGAGCAATAAAAGTGACAAGCACTGTGTTTTCCAGCACTGCTTCAAGGGTTTAAAAAAACAATAGGTTTTACAGTGACCATAAAACCAGCTTTGTGACTCCTTTTGGGAAAGGGGGAAACACTAGCACCTTTAGTCCCTGATGGAAACTGGAGACAGCAGGGATGAGTGCAGCCACACGATGTCCTCACAGCCTGGTCCTGCACTGGACTCTCCCCTTCCAAACACTCTCCTCTCCCAGGAGTGAGAAAGCAGCTGGACACTCTTGGTGTATGCTGGGAAAGGGAGGACACCTCTCCTCAACATAGGGGGACTGTGTTTAGATTGCAGCCCCATATCTAAGATCAGGACAGGGAGCCTCTACCCAGCCAAACATCTCAACCAAATCTCAGTTTGGTCCCTCCTCCATCTTCCCTCCAGGCTACACAAGGCTCTGTCCTCACCCATCCCTCACACACAGCTGGCTCCAGGCTGGCTGAGCCCAGAGGTGAGGGATGGCCTGCACAGTCTCAGGCCTTTTCAAGGAACAGCCGTTTCTTCCACACAGATTTTTTCCCATCAGCTGACACAAGTCAGGATCACATGGGGAAGCTGAGCTCAGGAATAGCTGGTTATTTCAGAATGCCTGTACACGTGTATTAGTAATATCTGCTGAGGCACTAGCTCACTGGAACAGCCACTGCTCGTTCCCTCATGGTCCAGCCCTCCTTCCCCATTTCTATGCTTGCAGGAAAACTTCCAAGTGCTGCAGCAGCCCTTGGATGGAGATCTCTGTATCTCACTGGGAGCTGCAGGCTTGGAGCTCCCGGCTGGGTGGGAGGTGGCAGCTCGATGTGCTGGATCTCACCAGGCAGCCCTGGGGATGGCACAGCCTGCAGGAAGAGCAATAGGGAACATTTGGGATTGGGATACAGGGATTCTTGGCCCCCAAGGGCTTTCATGACAGATCCATCCGTGGCTGCTTTGGTGACGGTGAGGGACCAGCAGTGGGGTGGATGGGTTCAGGACAAGGTCCTTTGGAGAACACCAGGGTTGTTTGGGGCCAGGGCAGGGCTACTCCACAGGGGACAGCGGCTGGCTCCAGGCATCAAGGGAGACCTGTTGGATAATCCCCATTTCTGCAGCCTTGGGAAAAGGGAGACCCTGATCCCATGCATAAGGAGGAACAGAGCTTGTCCCACAGCCTTGGTGTGACCAGGGGAACCGGCATTGCTGTGGCAGTGCCTAGGGCCACAAGAGCTCACTGTTGGACATCACTGCTCCTGCCCAGAGCAGTTCATCATGTGCCTTTCACCATCCCTGGCAAGTGGCTTTTCACACAGATTCACATCCCTAGATTTCACATCACTGCCCTTCTGAAAACCTCCCAGGCTGGAGTCACACAGAGACTGGGAAGGATGAGGACCTTGAGCAGCCATCTCCCAGGCTCTCGTAACCTCTAGAAGTTGTCCTCTTCAGTAGGGTGCAGATTAAATATTAAACCCCTAAAACCAACCCTGCCTGAGAAAATCAGCGCAAAGGCAGGGCTGGAGCTGACTGGAGTGTACCCTTGTTGTGTGTACAAGGAAACAGATCCGGCGCCGGCAAGCAAGCTCCAGCTGCCTGAGGGACAGACCACGGCAAAGGTCGTGAGCAAATCAGGCCAAAAGCTTCTGCCTGGCACGTGTTTGTGCTGGCGCGTGTTTGTGCTGGTTTATGGGACAAGAGCCTGCCCTTCCTCCTCTGGGCAGCTCTGGACCCTCTTTGCAAACATCCCTCAGGACAGCCCAGGAGCTGGGACTGGATCTGACCCAGCTGGAGGCTGCTCTGACCCAGGGAATAGGCTGAAGCAAACATCTGTTCCCACCAACCAGAGGAGTAGCACATTTCCCTCCTAAATATGGGCTACAAATGCTCCCCAAGAGACTGGTCTGAGCTGGAGGTGTCTCCAACATTGTCAGAGGGTTGAGCACAAGGCAGGCAGCTGGTCTGGAGAGGTGCTCCCACACTTCCTTTGAAAGCCCTAACTTGCCCCTGCCTCCACCCCAAGGCTCTGTTGAACACATTAATAAGATTTCTTCAGTGAGTCAGTTATTCCTCCTGTGGTTTCTACTTCTGCAATTTCAAAAATCTGTTCATGAGTCTGTTATTGCTCATTAGGGAAGAAAGCCATCCTGAGGAGACCCACACCCTGAGGAATTCTGGGAGCTATGGCCCTGCAGTCCTTAAGTTGAACTCAGCTGAACTGCTGAGCTCAGTTTCTGAGCTGGAGTCAACCCTGGGGCACAACCCATGGTGGGCTGCCAGGAAAGCCATGACTCTGGGAAATACTTCACCCCACAAGAGCACAGTATCCTGCAGGAGCTGTGGCTGGAGTGCAAGAAAGCCTAATGAACTTGACAGAGAGGTTATGGCTGTTTGTTAGGCAGATCCTTACAGGAGCATCCACAAGTATTTCTGTGAGCTGTGGAACTGCTGAAATCCATTCTCCTCTGGCTTTGTCTGAAGGGTGGGTAACGGGGGGGGGGGAATTCTGCTCCCCAGCAGGGCTCCAGCCCCACCACAGCCCTTCCCTGTGGGAAGCAGTGCTGGAGTTCACTGCCTGGTTCTGTGGAACAGGCAGCCAAACCTGGGGAAATTCAGATCTCTGAGACATTGCTGCCTCTTTCCCCAATAAGCTGGCCTGAGTGGGGCCATGGGGAAGTCCTGCAGCATTTTGGCTGTGGAAGCAGCGGGGAAGCTGAGTTCCACTGCTGCACTGTGCCCAAGGGTTATCCCCTTGTCCAGCTGAGGGGCGCGGGTGGCTGCGGCGTGCTGCAGTACAGAGACACAGCTGCTTGTGGCAAAGCTCTGGGGGTGCCAAGGACGAGCCCAGTCAGAAACCCTTTGGTCAATGACATGTGGAGGGCACAGCCATAACTCTGGAGGACATTTAACCACGGAAAAGGAGGTGACTCAACATGAGGCCTTGGACTGAAGCTGTGTCAGCACTGGGAGGTGCATCCCTGGGTTCAGGACAGTGCCAACAGTCCTGTCGCCTTATCTAGCCTTGCCCAGCAGCAGCCAGCTGCAGGTTTGCAAAGCAGGAACAAAAACGCTCCACTTTTCCCCAGCTGAAGTCTGTACCCAGCTCCACCCAAGAGCTGTTTGTGTGGTCTGAAATCAGTCAGCAGCAGCCTATGTCACCAGAGAACAGACAAGGAGTGGAGCCACGACCCTCCAAGAGGCTTAGGCAAAGGCTCTGCAGCCCAAAGCAGTGCTTTGGAAGGGCAATAGCAGGGCAGAGCTGAAAACACCCAGTGAGGGGCTTGAAAAGGCAGAAAACCCTCTAATTTGCTGCCAGAGGCAATGTTGTGCCACAGCTGGTTATAAAACATCTCTCAAGGAAACAGGTGTCTCTGAGACATTTACATAAAAGCCTGTACAGAAATCCAGAAAAAAAGAAAACCACAACTGGCAAACATCAGGCTCTTCTCATACTGTAGCAGCACAGCAAGACACAGCACAGCCTTCCTCTTCCAGTTCAGGCTCCTGTAGCTGCTACCAGCCCTGAGACATCATCCAGGACCTTCCCACCACCATGCTTTCTAGGCAGGACACCAAGCTTCTGCTGCCTGATGCAATCAAGCACATTCCCCTCTCAGGTCTCAGTCACTGGGTTTACAGCAGCTGCAAGGTCCCAAAAGAGCTGCCTGTGCTGCTCAGCTCCTTACTACCCCTCACTTACACCTTCCTGCTACTAAGCACTTTCATGATCAAGTTTACAGATTTCAAGGGAGTTGTAAAATTCTGACTTATGGTATTTAAGGCTCAGGTCACCTTTGGAAACCATGCGAAGAAAGCTCTTTTAGATTGCAAGGATAGATTTACTGGTGATGGAGGCACAGGACCAGGCTGAGAGGAACCTCTAGTGGCCACGGGCTTCCTGTGCAGCAAACCTCCTGGCAGTGCAGAGCTGGCTGGAGAATTAATCATCTGGGAATTGCTTCTGCCAGCCCAGCAATCCCTTTTCCACACTGCATTGCCTTAAACCACAGCTCAGCTCTTGGAAATGTACAGCATCATGAGGCAGCCAGATTTGTGTATGAGGTGGATATAGGGGGGTGGGACTATTTTGAGGGGAAATACCCAAATCCCTTTGGCCTGACAGCAGTTTGTTTAAACCCCCAAATTTTTGTGGAATTCCACTTTTTTAATTTATGTCCTTGGTCACTGTATGGTCTGATTGCAACTTAGAGGTGCTGCTGGTGGCCAGAGGACAGCCCTAACCTCCATTTTAAACCTAGGCTGGGCTGGGCCAAACCATGCTCTCTGGCCCTGCAATGGGAAGAAGGCTCATGTCAGAATTGGCTATCTAGAGACTTCAGAGTCAGTTTGACACCTGATCTCAGGGGAAGTCTTGTGAGATCTGAAATGATCAGGAACCATGTCACCACCTAACCACAATGAGAGCTCTGTCAGAGAACACATGCTCCAGGGTTTCTCTCGGTTTCAGGCTGCCTTTTGCTATGAGCAAAAGGAAGGAAAAGACAAGAATAAAGGACAAAGCCAGCAGCCTCCACAGTCAAATACCTTTAATACCCAAGATTCTGCACAGTGACAAAAATACCATTGACGCAGGGCAGTGATTCCAAGATAGGGTAGAAAACCAACTCAGCAGCACATCACCACTCATCTGAAGAAAACATCACCCCAAATAGTACACACACATCCATTCTGACTATGAATAGTCTGAAATCCATGACAGAGAGCTGCAGAACAGCCAGGTACCCACGCCTTGGCTGTACCCAACAGCCTGACTCAGTGCCACTGGCAGGAGCCAAGATCTCGCAGTTATGGATCAGCTCCTGACTGTGGCATCAGTGTTCCCATGGGCAGAGGAGATTATGCTCCACCAAAAATGAGGATGATTTTCCAAGGACAAAGGTACAGTTTCAATACACACACATGAAGAGCAGTTCATGGATCTGCACGTGTCACCTCTCTGTGGCTCACCACAGATCTCTATTGGCATGATTTAACTTTTCAAAGAACAGTACTGGCCCCCACTCCATTTTGACTTCAGACATGTCATCAGAGAGGAAATGAGAATTTTTCCCTTCCCTTGGCTGATTTGTCTCTATCAACAGGAGGTTGATTAATGTGCTGCATCAGAAAAAGGAGTGTGCCAAGGTGCAGGAGCTGCAGGAAAGACAGCTCAGGTACAGTGAAGTCTGTCCAGCCTGGCTGCAGCTGTATACAGTTCCCTTGCAACAGTTTGGTTGTCATTTACAGTGAAGTCAGGTTTCTGATGTCAGGAGTTTCTAATATTTTCTGCCTTCAAGGAATATGACAAAGCAAAAAGCAGCTTTTCAGGAAAGCACAGATGCTCTCACAGAACTGTGGTGACCAATGCCTAGCTCACAGCTCCCAGCCCAAGCCCATGCCATAACTCTGGCACTCTTGCTGCTGCCAGCAGGATTACAAACAGGGATTACAGCCTACTTCAACAGGTGTGCAGAGCTGCAAGTAATAACTGACTAAAGCACTTCATGGTTGGAGTACTTGAGATAACTCCACTTTCTGATAAGGTGTCCATTGTAGCCACTGTCTTCAAAACAAGCCTGTGGCCTCCATCTCAAGAGTTTTGCATGAAACAAAGGGTTTGAACTTAGATATACAGTTGGTCTGCAACAACCACTAACTACACAGACAGGAAAAATGCCCCTCTGCTACTGGAAAGATAACCAAGTCAAAACGCTGTTCTTCTAAGGTGTCTCACAACCACAACAGGAATGATGGATGAGGACTTACACATGGCAAGGAATATCCATTTTTACTGAACACAAGGATTGTGTGAAGTTACTGCAGCACTGTAGAACTGCTCTTCCTGGATTATTGCTGCTTCTTGCTCATCCAGGCTATTCCAGTTCGAACCACACCGATCAGTCCCACATGGTGGCTGTGGCAAGGCAGTACTTCACCAAGCCAAACCAGTCCTGTGCCTGGCTTCCAGTACTGCTCCTTGGATTCTCACACTGATATCCTATGATGAGTTTCTGAGGAACCAGGAGTTATTTCAGATTCTAAACACCCAAATCTTGGTGCTCTATGCACCAAGAACAGAGCAGGAAAAGGAACATGTTTCTGAGGAATGTTTCTTAGATATGGCTTAAGACAAGGTATTGACATAATTGCACCCAGCAGGGGTGGGAGTGAAGAAATCCCATCACACTGCCAGATGCGGCCAAGGTTTTGCAGATAAAATTTATTCATTTGGAGTAGAACATTACACTCCTACAAATTCTACCAACACACAGCTTCGGAGAATTTCTGACAACAAGCTGGAAATTATTACTATTGAGGTTTTGAGTTGCTTTTTGTTCCCAAGGGCACCTCCTCAGACAAGTTTAAAAGAGGAGATGCAAACCAAACTGAAATCCCACCTACACTAAGTAGAACCTATACTTTCTGAGTGATTTCTTTTGTCTGAGGAAGCTTGTGGGATACCTGCAAGGGCAAAGAGACATGGGTGGCTTGGAAAAATAGAAGGCAGCACCAGCCAGTGTTTGTAAAAAGCCAGATATGACCGAGTTCTTCCACATCAAAATATATCAGTATAACTGAATTACCTCTTGCAGTTCTATTAAGCTTATGGTAAACCTGTGAAAAGACAGCTGGGCAGAACTCTCTGTGTGGGAAGGAGAAAGGCAGGCCCAATGCTGACTCTCAGACAGGGTGAGAGAATCCAATTGCAAATACAAATGGTGCAAAAGACATCTTAAACTGTTCTGCACACAGGCTAATTTTTCAAAGAGTTATTTTGACAAAAATTCAAAATGGCACCTTAAAAAGCATATCTTATTTTTGCCAAGTTTATTCACATACTCTGCAAGAGGCGACTCTTTCCCAAGCCATGAGGTACTGTCATGGCTGGCAAGCTGGACAATCCAGGATGACCAAAAACTCACCTCAGACCTCTGAATATGAATGTGACCCTGTCCAGCCTAGCTTTTAACATTATTCATTTAAATTTTTTCTTTTAATGAACTTCAAGCTTAAGTAGCAATAACGTTTAAGTAAAAATCCCACTCTACAGCAATTTTTTTGATTGAACTGTTTAGAAAATCAGCAATTTCTCTTTCCCTTCATTTTCCCTGTTGTGATAAATCTTACCAGTGAGTTACTCACAGAAGCTCTGAGCATCCTGTTGTATGCTGTGGACTACTCACTGATGTTTATGTATTTGTGCTTAATGTGGGAGAATTTCCACAACAGATAGTGCAATTTTTGGATAAAGACTCTGGGAAATTGCCTCTAGACATCACATGCCACAGGGCATGCCTGCAGAGAATGCAGGAATGCTCAAGAATGAGCAAAGCCTCTTTTCACCACCCAAACCCTACCAGAATATACAGAAAGAAAACTGTTAGCTTCTCAGGAGGGATCTCATCATTGGGAAGACATTTGGATAAACAGTGTTGCCTCTCGTTCTCCTGAGAAATCCATTCACTCCCAGATTTGCCTCCTGCCTTCCTTTCTTTACTTGAGGGGAGAAGATTAAGTTCCCATTATCACCAGGTCTAATTCTCCAAACACACAGGGATATCAGCACAGTTATTTTCAGATTTAAAGCTTCATTTCAGCTCCCAGGAAAGATGAGGAAATGAACATTTCTGAGCACTGCAGATACTCTCTGGCTTTCAGCTGCCTGACACAAGGAGTCACTCTGAAGCCATCATACTGATATGGAATAGGAATGTAAACAAATCAAGACTTGGAGATATCACTGTCCAGCCTGGATGCCTTTCTCAGAGGCAGACTGCTTTAACATATGCAAGTAGAACATGTCAAAGGTTTTGGTACAAGAAGATCAGCAATCATTGTTCTGGTGTGAATGAAGAGCTTCATAACTTATTGGTACTGATGTGTCTGTACAACATCTGCTCATAGGAGGGCAGCGATTTTATGAACTACTTTTCTATGTCAGATCTGAGGTCACCAGTGCTCCCTGTGAGGAGACATTTGATATTCCTGGCTCAGGCCAGGTACTGGTGCCAGTGGCTCGGAGCTCTGCAGCACAGCTCAGCCAGGGTTGTGCCTCTGAGGAACTGTGGACTCAAACCTATTCCACGATTAGGGTCTGTATCCATCTAGTATGGCTCTGAATTAATCACATTTTCATTCTTACCAACAGTCCCTGAATACAGATCTCCAAAGGTAAAGGGACAAACAGTTAAGCAGATCCACTACTTCACCTTGACCTGTCTTAAATAAAGTAAGAGTAAACAACTAGGCCTGCATCCAAGTGCACCACTTAGGAATTACTCACAGCACTGAACCCAGCAGAAAGGATGTTCTAACTTAGCTCCTGTATCGGAATTTGCCTTGGACAACTGAAAAACTAGCTGATTAATGATAGTCACATCAACCATTCATGGTGTCCCTGAAGCCCCACACCTCCAGGATGGAGATCTGGAAGCTTTCAGAACACAGTGGCTGGTTATTGAAAGTGTTGCAGTGGCTGGTTCTCCCGTGGTTCAGATCTGCATCAAGGTACAAAGCCTGGCCATCGCCACCTCCTGGGAAGAGACAAAGACAGGGTAAGGATATCTCGGCATTTCTTGGCATGGCAAACAGCTGTACAAATACTTTAGTGCTTTTCCCATGGGGAACAACTGGAAGCCCTCAGCAACGTCTGCTTGCTGTCTTCAGATGTAACAGTATAGGATCAGATGTATAGGTTTTAAATGATAATATCAGAAATGGATAATTTCTTTCAATGGTAATAAAGAAAAGTAATGCAACTCAGCAAGAACAAAAACTACCTGCATTTGAGATTTGTATTTCAGTGCTGGAGGATATTGGAAGCTACAACTTCAAATTTTTCTCCAGTAAAGGAAAACCAAAAAATTCTGTTAGTAGTTAAAAATCAAAGCTGGGAGAAGAACAAGACCAGTAAGTAACAGCACTGGCTTGGTCTTCAAAATCATTATAAACCATGTACGAGTTAAAAGCATTTTGGTTATCTGTGGGTCTATGTCAAGGTTCATAGAGCTTTCAGTCAGAAAATGCAGAGAACTGAAATAAAGTTAGACAGAAATATGTTAGGAGAACAAAAAGGAAGATTTCCTATTGCTTATTGGGCATCAAAGAACTAGTTACTAAAGCCATCTAGTTACTAAAGCCATCTGAAGAACCAAAAGTGTGGGAATTCTGGTCCACAGCTGGAGCTGTGTACACAAGACTCACTTCCATGTAGCTACTACCCAAGCCTGTATAGTATAGTGTAGTATACAGTAAATATAAGCAGCTCCCTTACCTAAAGCTGGTAGAAAGAGCTGGTGGGACACATCACACTCTACACCTCCCTGAAAGGAGGGTGGAACCTGATAGGGGTTGGGCTCTGCTCCCAAGGCTCTGCTCCCAAGTGACAGGACAAGAGGAAAATGCCTCAACCACCAGGGAAGATTTAGGTTGGATATTGGGAAAATTTCTGCACTGAAAGGGTGGTCAGGCACTTCAACAGGCTACCCAGGGCAGTGGTGGAGTCACCATCCCTGGAAGTGTTCAAAAACCATGTAGATGTGGCACCTGGGGACACTGGTTAGTGGTGGCCTTGGCAGTGCTGAGGAAATGGCTGGACTCAGTGGTCTTAGAGGGCTTTTCCAACCTAAACAATTCCATGATTTTATGATTAGAGCACATGCTGCCAAGTGGGAAATCAGCCAACACTTGACATTACAGAGGAAATTATAGGCCAGTTGCTCTCCTAACAAGTGTCAAGTAAAGACTTTTGGTAAAATGACAACTATGATTTTAGATCTGTTCTTTGTAAATCCCATTTAAGTGATAACCTTACTAAGCAGATCTTTGCCAAAGTCAGCAGCACCACAGATCTAATAAAGTTCCTGGAGAATTAACATGTTTTATAGCTTACTCTGTGTTTCAAAAGCCTTGAAGCAAAGTAAGCTCCTTTTTGAGAACTACTTCTTATCGTGAATTAGGCAGTATGAAGGAATGGCTATACTTAAAGGCATGAGTTACTCTCTTCTCTAAAATGCTTGCATGCAGGTTTTCCCACAGAAAATTTTGGTTGAGAAGTGATGTCAGGTTTTGGGCAATTTTATCTCTACCTGTGGTGATACTGAAATGGATAAAGGGGTCAAGTACCATGTTTACATGGTACATGTTTACCATGTATCTAAGGAGGATGGGAAGAGATGGGGTAGGATCTGCGTTCGAATTCTCACATGGACTCACCTACAATGATGCACTCACTGCTGCCAGCCATGAACATGGAGGCTGTTTTGGAAGGCAAGTTGAAGTGCCTAGCTGCTAAGAAGGGAGAAAGGCGATCTGAAGGATCTGAGGGGATGCTGCTGGAGGAAAGGGTGCTAGAAGCTGGTTGGGCATGGTTTTCTGTCTCTGATCCAGTCGAGGCTAGTTCTGGGTGTTTTATGATTACCCACTCATAGCGTTCCACTTCTGGCTGCAGCTGCAGAGGCAGAAAAGGGCAGAGCTGACATTAGTGTACGCACACTACACAGAGTTCTGCTCAGAAAAGAATATTCCAGCACCTCAGTCTCCACCTGCATAGTCAGCAGTAAAGCTTGGCTCAATCTTTCTTTTAGACCAGATGTTATCCTTTGTTCCTTTGCTTTTTAGGTGGTTGAAGAAATGATTCAATAACTCCCAAGTTACCTTATTACATCTCTCATCTCTAGATCATCTTTCTCTACAACTGCATAGAAGGAGAGTAGAGTCAGGTGGGATAAGGCTCTGCTCCCAGTTAACAAGAGATAAACACAAGGAAATGGCTGCAAGTTGTGCCTGGGAAGGTTTAGATTGGATATTGCGAACATTTCTGCACTGAAATGGCTGTCAGGCACTGGCACAGGCTGCTCAGGGAAGGGGCAGAGTGACTATCTGACAGTTTTGCACGCCCTGGTTCTTGATAATGGGGAGGCCATAGAGGTGGCTTTTGTGAGAAGCTGCTGGAAGTTTCCACCATGCCCAGCAGAGCCAACCCCTGATGGCTCTGAAGATGGACATGCTGCTGGCCAAGACTGGGCCAGTTAGAAATGGAGGTAATGCCTCGGTGATAACCAAGGAGGGGGGAGGAGGTGCTCCAGGCACCGGATCCAAGTTTTCTCTGCAGGCTGTGGTGATGACCACGGTGAAGCAAATTGTCCCCCTGCAGCCCATGGCGATCCATGGGGGATGCAGAGATCCACCCGCAGCTCGTGGGGATCCACAGAGGATGTAGAGATCCACCTGCAGCCCGTGGGGGTCCCTGGGGATGCAGAGATCCACCTGCAGCCCGTGGGGGTCCATGGGGATGCAGAGATCCACCTGCAGCCCGTGGGGGTCCATGGGGATGCAGAGATCCACCTGTAGCCCGTGGGGGTCCCTGGGGATGCAGAGATCCACCTGCAGCCTGTCCGGGAGGTGCCCAGGCCAGAGCAGGTGGGTTCTGGTGGAGGCTGTGAGCCCGTTGGAGACCTGGTGGAGAGAGGGGGCCCTTGCTTCCAGCCTGGAGCAGCCTATCCTTGGAGGGCTGCACCCCGTGGAAGAGTGTCCCATGCTGCAGCAGTCTGGGGAGGACTGTTTGCCTGTGGGAGGGGCTCATGTTGCAGCAGGTCACAGGGAGCTGCTGCTGGAACCACAGAGATTGGAACCACACTGGAGATGTTCACGGAGAACTGACTTCTGTGGGAGGGACCCCTCACCCTGAGCAGCGGAAGAAAACCTAGGGTGATGAACTGACCACATCCTCCAGGCCCTGTCTCCCTGCACTGTCGGTGGGAAAGAGGGAGGGGTTTAGGGGAAAAAAGGTTTTTTTAAGGGCTTAATTTACTTCTCATTCTCCTCATCTGATTTTGTTAGTAATAAATTCACTCCATATCTCTAAGTTGAGCCTGTTTTGCGTTTGGAGTGTTTTTTCCCAGTCTCATGAACCCTTTGTTAAATTTTCTCTCCTCTGCCCAGCTGTAGCAGGAGAGGGTGAGTGAGCAGCTTTCGTGGGTGCCTGGCATTCGGCCAGTGCTAAACCAAAACACCATCCTTAGAAGTGCTCAAAAAATGTGTGGATGTGGCACTTGGGGACATAGTTTACTAGTGAACATGATAGTATTTCTGGGTTGGTGATTGGACTTCATGATCCTAAAGGTCTTTTTCAACCTTGATGATTCTATGATCTTTTAAGAAAATGTTCTGTGCAAGGGGAGAAAAAGAGTCACCACAAAACTTAAAAGTAAAATTTTTCCTCCACATAATCCAGCCTCTTCATGTGGAAGGGAGTTGATAGCTAACCAGTACAGTTGTTCTGTCTTGGTACTGGGCAGCAACAACAATATTTTACTCACCCTAAACACAAAGCACTCCCCTGTTCCAAAGAAACTCAGCTTGTTCCCTCCTCGCCGGCGCTCGCTCCAGTCAGTGGACAGGTAAGCCCCACAGACCTGGCACAGACAGCACAGTCAGGCTTCCCATTGAAGAAGAAAGTGTGTTAAGGCCACTGATACTGACATTTCAGAGACCAAAACTGCAGGCTTTACTTCAGTTTGAGTTTCAGAGTTTCTACACCAGTGGATTAAAGCAGCACCAGTACTTATATCTAAAGACAGATTTAAGCTGCTTTAATCCACTAGTGGTTGGCTACCTCTAAATCTTAAAAGCGTCATAAATTATTTCATACCTCTAATGCCTTAAAAGAGACATTTTCTAAACACAATTTACTAACACAACCTCAGGTACCAAAATATAGCCCACTCCAGGCCTGTACGGCCTGACTCCTACTCACTCACTTTGACAACCAAAGCAGCAGTACACTGTCCCAAGTTACAGTATGAGCACCTCTCCCTGAACACTTTTTGGTCAAACAGTGGCCTTGGTGGCTTTCTTACATTTCAAAGTATAGGTTAAAGCCAGCTTAGCTATGCAAATGCTGAACTAGCTCAGACATTTAGAGCATCCACTCAAACCACATGGGGGCCACTAGTCTCCAATAAAGAGAAGCACCCTTTGAGGGCTGAGCTGGTCTCTGGAGTCTTGTGCTTGCACTAGAATTTTCTGCTGCCAGCAATACACCTCACTGCCATGTGCACACAGAGGAAACAATGAAGCTCCAATAGTGGGATGAAAGCATCTGTGCTTTTCCCCCCAGAAATCAGAAAAACAATTATGATTATACAGAATTGTTCTAGGGTACATTTGCTGTTTGGCCTCCACAAACATTACAAGCAGAGCTCCTAGGACAAAATGACTGAAGATCAGATTTGTTTTATATAGATAAATCTGTATTTAGATTCAAATGTAAATTCAGATTTAGAATTAAATCTAAATGACCCAAAAGTCCATTTGATGTGATATGCCTGATGGGTATGAGAGGCAGAAAATCAGAAGTTAACCATAGACATATGAATAAAGGATAAACAACCCTTTGCAAAAACCCTCCAAATCTATAAGCATGAAAAAAATCCCATATTTTTCTTCTAGTTTTTCGTTGTTTGTTTGTTTTGGCTAATACATGTTTTTTTGAGGGGTAAGAAACAAACCATCCTATAAAAACCAGAATCCCTTACAAAGCCAGACTTTTGACAGGTTCCAAAATAAGAAGTAAAATAATTGTTTCCCCCTCCACCCTTCAGACACCAGGGGCATTCCATAAGCCACTAGCATCTCAAAACAAGCCTGAATGGACATACACCACATGCAGAACTATGAAATGGCCTGGAGGGTGAGCATTATGTAGATGTAAATAAAAGTAGAAATGGGCTTGTTCATGGACAGCCATCCTGCAGAGATATAGTAACTGCAGATGAAGAGAAGGCAGAGGGGCTTAACACCTTCTTTGCCTCAGTCTTTAGTGGGGAGATGGCTTGTCCCCAGGATAGATGTCCTCCTGGGTTGGTAGATGGGGTCAGGGAGCAGAATGGGTCCCCTGTTATCAAGGAGGAGGCAGTCAGAGAACTGCTGAGCTGCTTGGATGTTCATAAATCTATGGGCCCAGATGCGATCCACCCCAGGGTGATGAGGGAGGTGGCAGATGACCTCGCCAAGCCTCTCTCCATCATTTACCAACAGTCCTGGCTCACTGGTGAGGTTCCAGATGACTGGAAGCTGGCCAGTGTGATGCCCATTCGCAACAAGGGTGGGAAGGAGAATCCTGATAATTATAGGCCTGATCTCAGTACCCTGTAAGGTAATGGAACAGTTTATCCTGAGTGTCATCACACAGCACTTACAGGGTGGCCAGGGTATCAGAGCCAGCCAGCAGGGGTTTAGGAGGGGTAGCTCGTGTCTGACCAATCTGGTTTCCTTTTATGACCAGGTGACATGCCCGGTGGATGCAGGAAAGGCTGTGGATGTGTCTACCTGGACTCCAGCAAGGCCTTTGGCACTGTCTCCCACAGCACACTCCTGGAAAAGCTGCAGCCCAGGGCTGGGACAGGAGCACTCTGTGCTGGGCTCAGAACTGGCTGGATGGCAGGGCCCAGAGTGCTGCTGAGCGGGGCTGCATCCAGCTGGCAGCCAGGCACCAGGGGTGTCCCTCAGGGCTCTGTGCTGGGGCCAGCTCTGTTC
>JAYDZK010000044.1:421998-449368 GCA_034509185.1 Euphonia xanthogaster
CCCCCCCCCCCAATTCACTTTTGTTGCTGCTTTTTGGGGCCTGAGGCAGTAGAGTGTCCTTGGATCTCAGGCCTGGAGGGATTGCTTTGTGTGCCCAAAAAGTGAAGCCAGTAACTGACACACTCTGTGGAGTTCAGAGGGATGCACTAAGGCAGGACAGGATCTGGAAAACACCAAAGGTGGAATCCTAAGGCATCACTGTCATTTAGTAAAAAATATGGATATTGATCTAGTACCCATATCCAACTGTGATAGACAGAAACTCTCAAACAGTTCAAAGTTACAAAGTGAGTGTTTATTGTGGGATAGCTCCCAAATACACACTGCAATTTACAGGTGATTCCAGAGCCCTTTTATCACAAGCACTGAATACCCAAAATACAAATGCATATTCATCACTTTGGTACATCCCATTCCCCCTCTGTATGCTAATTAGTTCAAAAGCCATTAAGCAGGAGTAGTTTGTTCCTCAAAATGGGTCCGTGGTCCCTTTCATGGGGAGGGGTCCCAAAATGAGGAAGTAACTGAAGTCTTCCTTGTCCTGACCTTTCTACCTTTTCAATGTAAATCTGACAAATGAACCCTTGGTAGAACTCCCGTTCCCTCCTCAGCTGGTTTCAGAGCAGAGGATGCCTGCAGTTGTCTCATGTTCCTAAGAGCTCTTTCTCAGTTTCTGTTTTCTTCATTATAAACCCAGCTCACCAAACATTGTGCTGACAAGCAATCAGTTATGAGTTAACTACTAACTCTTAACTTCACCAAGGCCCACCCATTTATTGTAATTAACTCCAATAAAGCTGATCTCAGCTCCTCTAAAGTCTCTAAACTCTTTAAAGTTTATGTCTCAACCGCATGCCTTGCAGGAGAAGGCAGAGGAGGTTTATCGCCTGTACCAGAGCTCTGCCCTCTGCTCCCACCCCGTGGTCGCCCTGTCCGAGCTGCGCTCGCTCTGCGCCGGCCTCTGCCCCGATGAGAGAACCTTCTGCTTGCTGCTGCTCCAGCTGCAGAAGGAGAAGAGGGTCACCATCCTGGAACAGAATGGAGAGAAGGTACAGGGTCCAGGTGACTGCTTTTGGGGGTGTCATCCCTGTCTTGCCTTCCATCTGCCTGGAGAGAAAGGGATTTCAGCCATTCTGGTGGCTGAAATGGGTGTGCTCTGTCTGGAAAGGTAAATCCCGAGTGCTTCAGTGTTGTTACCTGGTTGTAGGTGACAAGAAATTCTAATTCTGGCATGGCAGGTTGTGGTGTGAGGCTCCCAGGACGAGGTGAGAGATGAGAATTTGAGTCCATGTCCTCAGAAGGCTGATTTATTATTTTATTTTATTTTATTTTATTTTGTTATATTTAATTTAATTTAATTTTATTTTATTTTATTTTATTTTATTTTATGATATATATTACATTGCATTACATTACATTATATTACATTACATTATATTATATTTATTATATTATATTATTATTATATTATATCATAATTATATTATGTACTAAAACTATACTAAAGAAAGAGAAAGGACACATCAGAAGGCTAGAAAAGAATGATCATGAAAACTCATGACTGACTCCTCAGAGTCTGACACAGCTGGCTGTGATTGGTCATTAATTAAATACAATTCACATGGTGGATAAACAATCTCCAGACCACATTCCAGAGGATCAAAGCATGGAGAAGCTGAGGCTTCTCATCTTCCCAGGAGAAGAAATCCTGGCGAGGGGATTTTTCAGAAAATATCCCGGCGACAGTAATATCTTTAAACATTTGTAATAATTCAGATTTAAGTGAAAAGTTAAAAACTTGGCAGAGCCTGTGGGTTGCCTGCTCCCAACCACACAAACTCCACACCTCTCAAATCAGCGTGGAATTCCAGGTTTTGAAAAGCTTTTTATGTTTGTCACTTCCTACAGAGGTGCAGGCCCCCAGCTCTGAGGTTCCACTTTCCCTGTAGTGCTCTGAAGTCCTTGGGAGTCTGACATTCCCTTCCCATCCACTTCCAGAATCCAGGGACAGCTTTAGATCCTCCAGGTGTTCCCTTAAGGCTTTTTGTTTCCACGCTGCTGATCCTGATCCTAGTTTAATATTAAATCCTGTGGTCACTGGGACATCCTCATGACGCCAAGGCCTAAACTGGGAGTGCAAAAGCTTCTTTTCCTTCCTTCCAAGTGAAACTGTTCCTAATTGAGATTTCTGGGGAGTGACTGCAGCCTGTGCTGCTCTGCTTTCAGATTGTGAAGTTTGCCCGAGGCCTCCACGCCAAGGTGTCCCCAATGAATGATGTGGACATTGGAGTTTATCAGCTGATGCAGAGTGAGCAGCTGCTGTCACAGAAGGTGGAGTCCCTTTCCCAGGAAGCAGAGAAGTAATTTGGGGAAGGGTGGTGGGAGCAACATCTGTGGGATGTAGAACTTTGGGACACAATTAGGAGCTGCTCTCTCCTCTTGTTCTTTCCTGTTCATAAACAGAGCGGTCACAGCCGTGTGCTGGGGCAGCTTTCCAAGCCTTTGTTCCCTGTTCCCCGTGAAAACAAGGTGCAGGGAGTGTTTTCAAGGCTGTGGGGAATGTTTGCAAGGATTTGGAGTGCAGTCAAGGACTCCTGGGCATCAGCAGTGGTTTGAGGGTGGCTGTATCCAAAATGCACCTCAGAGAGGGGGAGGGTGGTTGTGGGCTGTGAAAAAAGGAAGAAATTTCCTTTCCTTTCTCCTTTTTCCATCTTGCAGGTGTAAAGAGGACGCCAGGAGTGCTTGCAGAGCTGGGAAGAAGCAGCTGGTGAGTGGAATTGCCAGGGAAATGTCCTGGAGCTGCCCCAGAGCTGCAGATGGTGCCCAGGGTTAAAGCTGGGGGCCTCGTCCCCGGGGAGTTGGGGTGGGGGCTCTGCAGCCAAAGCTCTCCTCAAGGGGAAGGAGTTCTTCTTCCAGAGTGAGGTGATGAAGGGAATTGGAAATAAACTCTTCGGGCCACTTGTTCTGTGTGTGCCTCAGGGATTCCTGGTTGATTTGGGGTTTTTTAATGACACTTCAATCCCAGAATATCCCGAGTTGGAAGGAACCCACTCAGAATCATCAAAATCCAACTCCTGGCTCTTTTTATTTTAAATTTTTTTAATTTGTCAGTTAAAATATTTTACTTGACATGATCATTTCTGAACAAGTTTAGCACAAACAAAAACACACATTTCCCAACCTTTCTCTGCTTTTCCCTACTTCCAGCAGACTACAAATACCTGCTTTTAATCAGCATGAAATTCCACAAGGATTCCTTTTTGTGAAGGAAACTCCAACACCCAGGAATGGGAATAGGGGCAGATGCCAGCTGGAATATTTCAGCTGGGATATTTTAGATGTTAAAGCTGGAATATTCAGATGTTCAGAGTTTAGCTGGAATATTTTAGATGTTAAAAATTTTAGAGTGTTTATACTAACAGACTCTAACTCCTAAAAAACCCACTACATTTAACTAAAAACTATTAAAAAAACCTTCTAAAATTAATTAATAACACTAAGATTGTAAGTACATAATTTAGTTATGAATATACAATATTACAAAGTAAAAAACTTAAAGTATTAAAATATAATAATATATATAAAAGTTTTAAAAGAAAAACAAATCTTTTTAATTTATATTTTTCTTTATAAATTTAAATAATATTTTAGAATTAAACAAAAATATATATTACAGATTTTAAATAATTAGTTATTAAGTTAAGAATAAAAGTAATTTAAGTATCATTTCTTAATTAGATAGTGTAATGGTTTTGGTTTGCAAATTTGAGATTTTACTAATTTTGAGATTTTAACTTTAAAAAACTTTATTAAAAATAATGAACTTTTATTACTTATTAATAAAACACTATAAAACTCACAACTTAGAATACTAGAATACAAATTAAAAATAATAAACATTTAAAATACCATCTCTAACACTTCAATCTTAACCTTAACAAAACCAAAAAAAAGGGACATGTGCACTCCTCCTCAGGCTCTCAGAGCTTTCTTGGCTTATTTTTTCCCAATCAAGAACGAGATGAACTAAGGCTTTTGTTTTCACAGCATGTAGTCCAACATTACTCATACCATTTAAATTCTGCTACTTTCCTCATATCCTTGAGAAAATGAAAATGTCTTCTATGAACCATAACTTTAGCACAATTCCCACTCTGTCCCTCTGATTCTGCATTTCAGAGTCTGTCCAAGAGCAAAATGAGCTACTCTAGTCCATCACCCCACACTACTTGCAAGAGAAAAAGCAGTTAACCAGGACCTGGTTTGCAAGGTCTGCCCAAGAAGGCATAGTCCTATAACCAAGAAATGTAATAATTTAAAGCATGGATTCTTAAAAAAACAAAGCCAAACCTTGCTTATTCATTTCATTATAAACAGCTGTGTGCTGCAACACAGCATTACATACTGCTCAGACTCCAATTTAATCACTTGTCTTTCGCCTCACCTCTTTCGCTGTTGTCTTGATGAGAAGCAGAGTTGGTTCGTGTCCCTCGCTGTGGGAATAGAACCTGAAGTGCAGAGCACAACAAAGTGAGCACTCGACTGCCACCTACTGCAGCTCCTTTCCTCCTCAACGTCAGGCACCGCCTCATTCTCCAACTGGTGCCATGGCAAAAAACCACCCAAAGACTAAGAATATTCCTGCAAATACTTTATACAGTCCATGTAAATAATACAGCTGAGTGTAAGTGAATACTATTAAGCAGTTGCTTTCTACTCAGTCCCCTGTACAGTTTATGTCTCTGAAGAATAACTAGAAGCTTACCTAGATGAACTGCAGCCTTTTACAGCATTTTGAATTGAAACAACCTAAAGGATTGTAAAACAGCCTAGGACTGATGACCGTGTTTGAAGGGCTTTAGGTCCTCAAGGAAATTAATTGAGATGCATTCTCTTTGCTTGCTTTTGCCCTTCCTCATAGGCACATAAGGCTGGGAGAGCAGGTCACTCCCTGCCTCAGTACCTGCTGATGTCAAAGTCATTATTAGGGGCTATAGGGTTATAGTGATCCGTACAAGGTGCAAGGACAACTCATGTCTAGTTTATCTCACTTAAAAAAACTCCAATCAGATTCACAGGTAATTTCCAGTTTCCAGTTCTCTTCTTCCTTAAATCAGTATGAATGTGTTTATCTATCAAAAGTGCCTGCAGAGCAGCCACTGAGTTAAATCATTCAAACCCTTAAGGAACCAGACTCAGACCTGCAGAATCTGTGAACTGATCCAAGTTTGACTTTTCCAATTGATCTTGAACAGTTTAAAATATTCTGGCATAGGAAATATCCAAGTCAAATGCTGTAGGCAACAGGAATTTGTCACATTTATATTTCATCGTTAATGATATTCTTCAGATCAAATCCTGATTAAGCACGGGCTTTTTGTCAATCCAGCAAATACTTCACCAGTTGCTCCTTTCTGCCCTACAGTAGAGAAGAGAGAGGAAGGTTTTCCTTACCTGCTCAGACTACAGCCATGTTCCAAGGTGGTGAAAAGCAGGAGGGGCTGGCACAGTGCAAATCGTTCTGGGATCCATGACCAGATATCCCGCATCTCCTTCACACTGACAATTTCTGATTTGAAGTTCTCAGCATGAACTGCCAAGTGCACATTCTGCCTGAGAAATACAACACAAAACACTTAGAAGCAATAATTTAACAAGTTTCGGATTACTGAACTGAAACATGAGAAGACAGCTGAACACTAACACTCCAGCATATAAATTATTGGTCAAAGCTCCAGTCCACAGGATTAGGTGGCCATGATCTGGTGAAGGTAATAAACTACTGCAATTTAACATAATCCTCAGAGGCAGAGATCTGCCTTGACTGTACTTTCTATTCCTCTGTATGGCAGCCATGGCTTGCACCTTTACGCACAGAGGACACAACACTGAGCCACTAAAATTTACCATGGCCTTATATTTGTTGTTTGTAACAGTCTCACTGGCACTTGTGTTTAAGCACAGAGAACAGAATACCCAGACAAACAGACAGGATCTGAGACGAAGGGGTACTATTTTTTCTACCTCTGAAGTCCTGCGCGTATCGTGTGACTAGAGACTTCCTAAACCCCTCAGAAACTTTAGAGGAATCAGTATTACCAGGGTAAGCAATTTTAATCCAAGGCAAGTATTTGAAGCTTTTGAGAAGTTCCACCTCTCGGAAACGTGTAATTACCAATGACTTCCACTTCATTATGAAACAAAAATGTTCCTGGGATCATGGTTACAACTGGAGCCTGAGAACACTAAGGAATGCTAGACACTGACACTAGGAAGGAAATCCCCAGAAGGGTCTGATACAGTTAGGATTGATTCATGGCTTTTAAGCACTTGAAGGTAACAATCATCACCATCTTAACCAGCCTTCATTTCTCAGATTAAACAAGCATGCAAACCCAGAGCCTGGGGATTAAATGTTATTTGCTTCCATGGTCTATGTTAAATGCTTAAAATGCAATGGAGACAGCCAAGGACATAGAATTTACACAAGTCACGGAATTAATGGGCAGCCAGGTGTTAAATAAAGCTTTATTACTTTGCTCTGCATGCAAGGGTTCAGGTGCAAGTATTTCCCTATTTCTGATGGGTTTTTTTTGACAATTACACATTTCTTTTCTCTCAGTTTCAAGATCATGAAGGGGCCCTCAGTACTGTACATCTGCATGGATCTGGACACCTTAGCTGACTCCCTAAAACACATAGAATATATAAACTTTTTATTTTTCATGCTCGTAGTACGAAAAAATCAGCAGCATTTGCAATGCAGAGCAGTGCCTGATTGGAGACACTAGGAACTGCTTTCTGGAATTCACTGTAGGCATCTTGGCGTCAGCATTTTGAATGAAGTGACTATTCAGGTCACTTAAAAAATTACTAAAATTACTGCTTATTTTAGCCAAATGAATGAAATCAATCTTTGCATTGCTACCCTGCATTATTTAATGCAAGGAACTTCTGTGGGCAGCTATTAATCTGTAACTATTTATGGGTTTTAAAACTTACAGTATCACTGACTAGGGACATTATTTGTACTTTTAAACACAGCAATCTGAGGCAAAGGAGAGATCCACTGAAATAAAGTAGGAGCCAAGCCTTGAACCCCCATGTTCAGAATCTTACTTTAGGTCTCACCCTCTGTGTTCTGGCAGGTCTGCAGCTAAAACTGATGTCATTGTGGAACAGAGCTGAGGGACAAAGACTTGGTTTCAGCTCAGCAGAAATTAAGATTTTTTTCCTCCCTCCACATTTAAAGAATTAAAAAATATTCAGGGCAGTCAACTGTTTATTAGAATGAATTTCCAGCGGAAAAGCAATGGTGATAAATAGGCTAAGACTTAATAACAAATATCAAAATGGGTTTAAATTTACACCTCAAGCAAGCCTCAGAATTATTTGTGTAGCTGGTCTGTACATTTTTCACATTTCCGTGATGTTAAAAAGACTTGTTCAACTGCTATTATTCCAAGGAATTAGATTTGAAAACCAGCACAATTACTATTTAATAAAGCAGCATTTGCTGATTTCATAGGAATGTTGCTTTTCCAGCTATATCATCAATACTATGTGCTTCAGAGACCTCAAAGCTCCCAAAGGTAAAGCCAAAGCAAGGTTGAGGACGTGCAGAAGCACCTGTCAAAGTGGATGTGCCCTGTATTATTCAAAAAACAACAAATACCCAACTCCAAAGATTATTCACCGAATTGCATCTTCCTTCTCTACTCTGGCTTGGTTCAAATCTTAGAGGAGATGCATTATCTTTAAAATCCATTATAATTTCAGTGAGGGCATAATTGTGTGGTAAAAGGAGAATTCTTTTTCAGTCATAAATAGCAATATAAGTAATTTGTGATATATACACCTGAAACCTAATTCTGTGTCCAGATCAGTGTCAACAGACACCCTGCTCTCCCTAAGTCCCCTCAAACCTAATCTGCTTCCTAGCATAAATCAAGGCTTTCTGCTGCTTTCAGAACTACCTAACTGCAAAAATAATACACAGATGCTGAAGATTCACTTGACTGGGATTAACAGCTTTTTGATTTATCAGAGGTAAAATCCTCAACACAGAAGTTATGGTATGAACCATGCTTTGCTAAGTCTCTTAAGGTGTTCTTTCAAACATGAAAACATGAGGAAGTTAACTCCAGCTTTGATTTTATAAATTAGTACAAATATTAGTGTGCATCACTCACTAAAGTTAACTCAGGGCACCTGCAGCAAGGCCAGAGGACTCTCAAAGGCATGAATTTAAACCCAAACATCTCTGGTATTTAATACTCAAAGGGCAGCCATTCTCTTTTCAAGTTCTCTGCTTATCAGATATCACTCACTGGGTTTTGTTCTTTAAGATTTACTTTTCAGGCCAAGACTTGATAAATGACTTAATTAACCATTAATGCTCTACGGCTGAGTAACTCTGACCTCCTTGACACAGAAAAAGAGTCTTGTCTGCTTGGCTCTAAAAAAACCCTACCTACTTAAAAGCAAATATAAACTACTATGAATAGAGACAGGTCACTTTTAGGAGTGTGCAAAGTTGGGGTCAGTCCAAAAATTTTCCAATTAACTGCAGAAAGCTTCCAAAGAAGAGAAAAAGTTGACTCTGTTTCACATCTAATGCAACAGCATATACCAGGTTTGGAGTTGGGATGATACCTAAGAGCTCTTCTGAGCTGTTGAGATGTTTAAAAAAATTACACTTTTTCTTCCAGAGTAGAAAGGACCGTTATTATAAAGGCCTTTTATAGCCATAACCATAATCCCAGCATGCACTTTCTCCATGTACAGTACTCTTTCCCACTCTGGAAAACACAGGAGCACTGCTGTCTGAAGTGCTGTGCCCTTGGGCCCACTACCCCTTCTCTCACAGCTTTGCAGGTGCTATGAACTAACTTTGCAGGAGGGTATTCTGGAGATGTGGCACAGCAATCGGGTGCTCTGATTGCTGGCCTGCTTCTCCTGCCCCAATGTTAGCAATACTGACCACCTTGGAAAAAACAACAAGCCAAAGACAGCAGGAATGAGCAAAGTGCAGAGACTCCAGTGTTTTAACCTACCTTTTGGGATGTGCAAGACTGCATACAGGAGTGGTGCAGTGGAGATGGAATGGACAGAAGAAGAACATACAAAGAGAAAGACAAAAAAGATAGAAAAGATCAGTGACTTCCTACATCCATGACAAAGAGAGTGAAAGGAGCCTGGAGAGAAACAAAGCAAGGTTTGATTTGATTCACCAAGCACTAAGAAATAATCAGACAGGTTAAAACATTTGTATTTCTATTTTCTCCCTGTTTTGTTATGTGATGGGAAAATAAATCATCTTCTCCTTGCACAGGCCAAGCACAGGTGGAGAAGAGAACTCACTGGCACCCCATGGAGCCCTGGAGAACAGCTCACTTCTCCTGCACTTCCATCTGCCCACACTGGGATCCAAACTCCCAGCAGCCCTGTGCCTGGGGACACTGAGAAATTTCAGTAGGTTTACAAAGGTAGCCAAGAGAGGATGAAAATTTTTCAGTGGCAACTCTGCCTGGCATAGCAGTATCTACTGGCTTTATTTGGGTATTTTACTGCATTTTGCCTTGAAAGCATCACTGTTGTGAGAATTTCCCTGCAACATTTAACACAGCTGGAGCTTTTCGAGCATCTGTGGTTGGTTCATGCATGTTTTCTTTTTCTCTGGTTTATTTAAATTATTATTTTTTTTTAATTTAAAGCTTTAATTCCAATTTAAACAATATACTCAAGGATATTACAACTCTCCTGAACTTCCCAACAGGAAGACACAATGGAGGAGTCAATATTTTGCTACAAGTTTCAAATTCAAAGGTCTGAACTGCCTCTAGTTTGACAATCCAGTGGCTAAAGACCTTGAAATATTTGAGACTGACAGGAAAATGCTGAAGCTGATTGTAAACCAAGCTGTGAGTCTAAAAAATAAACCCTTGGAAGAGACTGGGGGGAGCTTTACATGTATATAGACACATGAAGGAGGTTCAACTAATATTTATGTGATCTTTTAGGCTGAAATGTACTGAGTATGTATTGCCATGCCATGCCATGGAATCGTAACTGTTTGCAACTACTGTAACTAACTCAGCAATGCAGCTGGCTGGAAGATCCTACTATGTCAGTGGAGATTTAGAGAAAATGAGACTGTGTGTCTAGAATAACAAATTCTAGATACCACACTCAATGACCCAGAGGACTTTTAGAAGTCACCTCTCTTCAGAGGGCAGTTCATAAAACTGTCCAACACTTAAACTTGAGAGTTCAAAAATGGTTGGGAGAAGTTTTCTGCTGTCAGAAGCCTCTGGAAAAAACAGAACATGCACTACTTACCTGCACATACATTTGCACTTGGCAAGATGCTAATTTTGTTCAGATCAATATATTGGTGCCTTTTATATATCCATCAAGAGGCCTTTCAGCTAAGCTTTTTATGCATATGACTTTTACTGTCACAACAGAGCAGGATTTCATTTACTGGTTTCAGAGTTAGTTCTTCCTCTCCTTATTTCTGAGAAGAGCTTGTGATTATGCAACAGTTTCTTGGATCTGTATAGTCACTCTTCTCTTCCATGGCTCTTTCAAAATTATTTTTTTAATAGTACATAAACCTGTCACAAAACAGGTCAACTCCTACCTGTGAGTACTACGCTCTTGACTTCCAGGAGGCTTGCAGTCAAATTTATTCAAAAAGTAACCTGAAAATATGACATATTTCTTTCTTGCTCTGTTAAAACAGCTCCTCAGTCACGCACAATGTTCCCAGCTGTGACAGCGTCTCACACTAAAGAAACTGCTGAATTCACAGTACTGGGAAGCATCAAATTCACATTTTATACAAATAATATCATATTTAAGAATCAATTTTCACATTTCTTTGGGTATGTTTCTTCCAAGTAATTTATCAGTGCTGGTTTTATCATTGGAGCTGCTGAGAGCATCCTCTGTACCTGATAAAACCAATCAGTGAGTGGTGTTGAATACTGACACTTTGTTAAACCACTAGAAAGCTGAACATGCCTCTGTGAACACCCATGTCAAAAGTGAAAAACGCTGGGAATTCTTTCTTTTTCTCTTCTGGCCTGAGAGCAGGCAACAAGGCCAGCGCAGCCCCTGCCTGTCTCGGCTGGGCGGGCTCTGCCGTGGGGCCAGGCCCCCATCGGCTGCCGGGCAGGGGGAGGGGAGGCCGTGGGGCTGAGGCCAGGCCAGGGCTGGGCTGCAGCATCTTGCTGTGACTGAGCCCAGGCCGAGCCAGGATCCGCCGGGCCCCGGGAGCAGCCCCGGGCCGGGCCAGCTCGGCCAAGGCTCTGCCGCCGTTGGGGTCCACCCAATCTCCACCCCCTGCAACCACCGGGCAGGGCGAGGAGAAGCCATCGGCCCCCGGCCGTGCTGCTGCTCTGTTCTGGCCTGGCTGCTGAGATCCCAGCCGCTCCCCCAAACCCAGCCCAGCCGCAGCTCTGGCCGGGTTCAGGGGACCGTCTGCAGCCCCCGGGTGAGATACTAACTCTTTCAGTGCACAGACAAGACTCGCAGACCTTCAGTCCTCCCTCAGATGAGAGAAAAGGACAGAGTGAGAACATGTAGAAGGAACAACACAAAGACACCGAGGTCAGTGAAGAAAGAGTCAAGTCCCAGATGGGAGGGATGAGATGCCTTGATCTTAGGGCTGAAATCCTCTTGTAAAGCTATGGAGAAGGATGTAATTGATACATCAGACTCTTTTCCCCAAGACTCATTGAAAAAGTATGGGGAGATGAAGTGTTTAAATTGTAGATATGAGCGAAGGCCTCCAAGCTACAGTAAGCAGATGTTAAAGTAGCCTTGATCCTATGAGAAGCTTGAACAGAGAGAGAGTGAGAAGAGTGATGAAGACCCTCTGCTGCAGGGAAAGAAGACCTCTGTTTCTAGAGATGAAGATGATCTCAGAGATAGATAAAGAAAACCTTTGCTCTTGAACAGCTCATCCTAAAAATAGTACCTCATAAGTTGACATGGTCCATAAACAGAGCTGTAGGAAAAGCTGTGAAAAATGGGAAGGACTTCACCATCACAATGGGAAATAAAAGGTTGTAGGGGGGAGAAATATTCTAAAGCTTTTATTCTGATTCTTATTATTCTTTCTTTTAGTTACTGTTAATAAAGCTTTCTTTACACCCTTTTGAAGCTTCGAGCCTTCTTTGCCTTCCTCCTAATCCTACCTCACAGCAGGAAATAAGTAAGTATGTTATAGTGGGAGCACTAGCATTACGCCAGCGCTAGACCCACAGCATTAACTGGTGTGTTGGTTGGGAAATCTCAAATTGGTGAACCAAAACCACTACACCAACTTTGCTAAAATGCCTTTTAGTTTGAAAACTGCTTATGAAACACACTTTTGAGATATGATACTTGTAATTAATATATACCCATATAAATTCATAATTGAGCAAACTACAAGAAACTTCTGTTCCTCCTGTATCATAGTACTTCAGTTACAGTTCCCATTACAATCCCAGCAGCGCTTGATTTTGGAGCTGCTGAGTTTTTCTGCA
Organism: Euphonia xanthogaster; assembly: GCA_034509185.1. NCBI lineage: Eukaryota > Metazoa > Chordata > Aves > Passeriformes > Fringillidae > Euphonia > Euphonia xanthogaster. The sequence goes on from JAYDZK010000044.1 coordinate 434,538, forward strand.
GAGAAAGTCCATCAGCAGACACCAGCAAGCACCAATGGAGCTTCCCCACCAATCACCCAGGGCTGCCTGACTGCTCCCCACACTGGGAAAATTTAGGAGATTGCTCAGGTTACCTGTGCTGAGCCCTACCTTTTCTGTTTGACTGTGATGCCCTTCTGCTGCAAAGCCTTCTCATTGGCCATCTGCAGGAGCTGGATCTCCTTCCGAGAGAAAAGGCGGATAGCAAAGGCTTTTTCCAGGAGCCTCTCTGGAGACACCGACTTGGCGATATCCCTCACAAAGGCTCGAATGTCCTGCTGGATGCTGTCAGACTCCATGGGCTGCCCAGCTCTGACTTTGTGAAAGAATTTCAGAAGAGCCAGTGCGACACGATAGAGAACTTTGTACCCCTCCACCAGGAAGACGTCAAAGATCCGTGCAATGTATGCCATGGGGAGCTCTCCGAAGAGCCACCGCTGCCAGTCCGAGTACACCTCCAGCACATCCTCAGACACTGCCACCATCAGCTTGTGGGCGGCCTGGCAGTACTTGTTCACCAGGTCCCCAAAGGTCATGCAGGAGGACTCGAAGGCCAGGAAGGTCTGGTCGATGAGCCGCTTGGATGGGTCATTGCAAGCCAGGATGCGACAGACCTGCTCGAAGCACTCGGCCTCGTCCTTGCTGTAGTGCAGGAGCAGCGCGATCACCGAGGGCAGCGCCGGGCAGAATGAGATGTCCGGGAACTGATTGGCAATGCACAGGATGATCTTCCTGACAGCCCCGACGCCCTCTGCGTTCAGGCAGTATGTGGGGATCAGGCTGTCGTCCACAAATTCTGGCAGTGGAAGGGAGCTGCTGTTGCGTTTTCCAATGATCTTCACCACAATGTCCCGGTACACGTTTGCATCTGGGGTCACTGTACGGCATGGGATGTTGCTGATGAGTTTGTGGTACATTTTGGCTCTCAGAGAGTGGTTTTTGGCCCAATAGCCCTGCCGGGCGAGCTGCTTGAGCTCATGTAAGTCTGTGCAGGTGAGCTCTTTTGTATCCTGGCTCTGGGCACTCACATCCATTTTGTCCCAGTCCACAAAGCGGCTGTATTCATCCATGGCTCCAGGAGAAGCAAATCACATAAATCATGAAAATGGAGACTTTAGTTAGTCATTGATGGACTCTTGGATTTTTCTGCAAAAAGTAAGTAAAAACCCAGACATTTGAGTAACAGATAATCTCTTATTTTCTTTATGAACACAGATGTGTACATACTTGTTCCTGCAATGGCAAAATTGTTTTCTAAAGCAAAGAAAGTTAATGCTGCCTTTTTATTTTTAAGCCAAACTTTTCTTCAATTCTGTCAGTAACTCCTACTGCAGTAATTGATCAAAGGCCAGCCAAGAGGCTGATCCTGAGGACATCTCTCCAGGAAATTAATTTCCCTAACTAAAAGTCCAAGCTGAGGCATGGACCTTTACATTAACATCCCACTTAAGAGAACAGAAGACTCCCATTGCAAAAAATATATTGCAAAATTATGTTCTATTTGCAGTCTCTCTTTCCAATTCTCTGGGGAAGTATAAGTGAAACTCACACTAGAAGGATGCAATCTCATAGGTAGTGTATGCTGTTCTCAGGCTGTGTGGCCACTGAGGAGATACACTGTGCTCCTACTAACCACAGCCATGTCCTCTAAGTAATTTATTTGTAATAAAACTTTTGTGACCACATAGTCACTGAGATTAGTTTGTTAATCTGGTAGAATTTTTCTTTTCCATTGGATAAGATTTCTTCATGGAAAGAGTGGTCAGACATTGGAACAGGCTGCCCAGGTAGGTGGTGGAATCACTGTCCCTGAACAGTGTTCAAGAAATATCCCTGGAAGTATTCAAGAAATTATGGGATGTAACACTTAGTGCTCTGATCTAGTTGACAAGGTGGTGGTTGGTCAAAGGTTGGACTCAATCTTGGAAGTCTTTTCCAACTTCAATGATGGTGTGCAGCTGTACAGTCAGCAAGATCATTGCTAGTGCCAGAACAGAGACTTGTGAAGGACAAGAACCCTGCTTCCAGACTGCAGCACAGGGTCAAGTCAGTGTCAAACACCTTCATGAAAGCGCTTAGATTTTCTAAGCGCTGCTCTGGATGTTGGCCATGCCCTGTCACAGGGGCACAAAACAGCTCTCCCATTGGAGATGCCCCAGAAACCTTTGTGACAGCACCAGGACCTGAAATATCAGGTACTGGCCTTTAGTGCGTTATGCCGGGTTTACCTGATATACCTGTTGGCTCCAGGTTCAGAGCACACCTGTGTCCCGGCAGAGAGTGTGGCTGTGATCACTAAAGGCTGTATCCAAATTGGCTTTAATCAGTCAGTGCAAAGCCAGAAGGGGATGCACAATAATTTCCACTATTGCAGCAGCTCCGCTGAGTGTGCCCTCAGTGGCCAAGTGAAGCTGCAAATACAGCTGTAGATGCCACACACTCTGCAAAGGCAGACAATCCCTCTAAAATCCAACAGGCCCATAAAACTGTTCTGTCCAATTAAGATGTTATATAGCAAGGTTAAATCAATGAAAATATTTACTGAAAGGCTTCCAAAGAACTTTTAGTCATTCCAGTATTGACAGACTGAAAAACGCATGGAACTTGACATTTATTGGCATGGTCTTCCATTCTGGAGGCCTTTGAGCCCATTAAGGGAACTTCTAGGAACTTCTAATGCCCTGGAAGAATCTGCCACAGGCTTTGAGAATGCCTCACTGCTTAGGGTGAGACAAAAAGGTTTTTTTCCCATGGTGCTCTGTAGCACTATGTTAATTTACCTCAGTTCCCTATAGGTCACTGCCCTTTCCCTATAGGTCATTGCCCTCTGCCCTGCCCTTGTACTGCCCCTGACCCCATACTTAACCCAGGACACTGCATTGCTTCGTTGTCTTCTGCCTCTGGATTCCTTCAGTGTGACTCTACAACAAACCTTGCTGGAACTCTATACAGAGACCCTTTCCATCTTTCTTCGCTGACCTATCTGTGGTGTGAGTGTGGACTGAGTGACTGACCGTGCCTGCCTGAGCGGCTTTCTCAGAAGATGCTTTTGGGAAGGTAGCAGCAAACACCATCCATTTTCCACACTGCTACATTCCATAAATCAGGTGCTTTAAAATGATTTGGAGCTCTTAAGGAAGATACACCGTCAAGATGAGATCTCATCCTTGTAGCTGCACCTTTGGAAAAGAAATCAAACATTTTGCCTGAAGCAGCCAATCCAGATAGTTCTAGATTCTGAGTAAATGCTAACCTGAGTATTTTGGAATCACATGCTGAAAGTCCCAAATTTAACTCCTCTTTTAAAAGTTTGGCAGCAGCATGCAGGAGCCTTTCAGAGAACGCTTTTGAATGGCTCTTCTCTACCATATTTAATTCAGAGCTTTTTTATAAAAAGAAGACTGGTTTTAGATCATCATTCTTACAGTGTAAGAGCGATACAGAAATGCTCATAATTTCTTTTTGTTGCATTCTTCCACATCTGGAACCAATTCTCAGACTGTAATTAAAGGAGGCAACACATTGTCCTGATTCCAGTTCTGAAAGCGAGATATCTTACATGGTTCAGTTGTGGGGTCTCAGTGTGAGCACAGCGTGTGCTTCCTGGAGATCCGGTAACAGCAGGATACCAGTCCATCGCAGAGCCAATGTCAGCTCCAGGGAAGTGAACATTTTTCTGTAATTCTCCACCTGGGAATCAGAGAAACACTCCTTTTTAATTCAAATCCTAAAATAACGTCCTTTTGTAGGAGAAATTTATTCCTACTTTGCAGTGGCAAAAGCATGGGAAGATGAACCACTGTCCAGTGTTCCTGGACACTTCAGCATAGAAGCTATCACTGCCTTGTGCATGCTGGAGTCTCCAGCGCACGCTTCCACCTTCTGCCATCATCCCTTGGGAGCTGCTTAGATTTATATTAGGGAGGTTTAAGTAAAATGTTCATCATATAAGACAACTTCTAAGACACCCAGATTCATTTTGGCTTCTTCTCTTTTTCCCCGTAAACCTTCTTTTCCTGCCTTATTTCCTAAGATACATAGGCATACTTAGAGGCTGCATCAAACAGACATTTTTCACTCTAACAATTATTTCCCATTCCAGGAACTAATGAATTTGATTAATATGTGCTCTTGAAGCTCACTGAAATCTGTGGCAGTCAGACTGCCAGAAGTTTTAATTTGAGCTCACAGTTTTATACATTTTTTGGCTGGGATAAATCTGTGGGGTCTGCAAGTAGGTCTGGCTGCTTATACTTTTCACAGCTCTAGATGTTGCAATAAAAAGTGACAAAGCAACTGGGCATCATGAGGGCTGCCAGAGCATGACCAGCTCTTAACTGTACTTGCAAAACCAACAGAACTTGTGTGCTTCAGTGTAATGGTGCATAGATCCTGATACCTTGCCAGCAGCTACTGTAAGCCAGCAAGCCTCAAACAGGGAGGATTTACTTGCCACAGAAGAGCCCAAGAAATCTCAGGAAAATTCCAAACAGCCTTCAACTCCTCCTCACCTTTTTCTGAATTGTCCACCCCCTCTCCTGTGAGGCAAGTTCTCTCTCTTCTGGTAATCGTGTAAAGAGCAATGTTGAACTTAGGGCTGCTGGGAAGAGGAGACAGAAGATGTCTCACCCTCAGCAGTCATGAGCCAGTGAGTATGGACTGTCTCCTGCTCATCCCTCCCACCACAAGGAAGCGAGTAGGCAGGACAGACTTGCATTTGGAGGGAGGCTGGAGTTTTGGTTAGGGGGTAAAACTAGAGGATGGCTGTGTGAGAGTGCAGCTGTGTCACAAAGTCCCATATTCACCTGAACTACCTTGCTTACGCCTCCGTATAAAGGAGGGTAAGACAGGCAGAAGAGAAAAAACAATTCAGAATAAAATGTATATATATAGATATGGCTATAGGCAGGCAGAGAGACTCATTTACAGACCCTTATTGCAGCAAACTGCTTTCCCTCCTGCTTTAGAGAAGTCAGCATCATGTTATGGTAAATGTCCTCTAACTGGAGATGGGGACAACAGGATGGCTGAGCGCCTGAACAGCACAGAACTGAAATGCAGTCTAGTATGTGTTGGCATAGAATGATAAGGACATTGTATAAATTAGCAAAAAAAAAAAGCATTATTTGTAACAACCATAGAAACACAAAACATTCTGGGTTGGAAGGGACTTTAAAGCTCATCTCATTCCACCCCTTGCCATGGGCATGGACACCTTCCACTATCCCAGGCTGCTCCAAGCCCTGTCCAACCCTTCCAGGGATCCAGGGGCAGCTACAGCTTCTCTGAGCAGCCACAGAACTTTCAAGTTCTGTACGAAGAGTAAGCAGTCATTATCCTTTCTAATCAGACTGACTTTAAAAAAAGCAGGAATTAACATAGAAGAACAGAACCAGGAGAAGGAGCTTTCTTCTTAGTACCTACCCTGCAATTGTAGATTGTTAAATTTATTAGTTTTTAACTGAGCTCTTCAGGTAAGTGCAATTAAAAAAAAAAAAAAAAAGCAAGTACACAAGTGAGAAGTAGAACTAGAAAAATGCATACTGAGGATCTGCCAACACTGGCTGCAGCACATGCAAAAGCTTTTTCAAGATTAAGTTTAAACTCTGAAGCAGGCAAGCAATCATTACAATTCAAACCCAAGCAAAGACCACAGCAACCTGCATGATTTTAAGTCAGTGACTGAATTTTCAGGAAATATTTAGCTTGCTATTCTAGCCACATTTTCCATTTCAGTCCCTTAGCTCTTCCCATTGACTTTTGGACTGCTTTCAGAAGACTGCTGTAAACTGTCTGAATCTGTATAAAACACACAGCAGTGAAGCCAAGTGTGACAGGGAAATTCCCATACTGTCTACAAAGAAAAATTCTATGAAAGTGTTTAAAAACACATCAGAAAAAAAGATTTTAATTACTAACTTTCAGTATGGGGAATATAAGGTTTCAATTTTTCTAAAGATAACATGGCTGAGGGCAAGTTCAATGATTTTATTATTTAGAATAATTATCTTATCCTTAAAGGGGTTTGTTTGTTTTTTCTTTACAAAATACAGGAACTAGCAAACTGAAATATCTAAACTACAACTAACTCAGAGGGCAATTATTTCTTTCAAATTGAGAGCACATTAAATACTCTACAGTAGTGAAATATTCACAGTCTAAACTTCTTAAAAAACAATTCCAACTTTGGCTGAAGCCTGGGATTACATTATTTGATAGCGCTTTTAATAAACATAAGATAGTGTCCTAAAACCCCAAGCAACAATTAATCAGGAGATCCTGGTTCCCCATTCCATTTAGGTGTTCTTGCAACTTTGTGTTCTGAAAGTCTGTCTACAGTTTAAAAGATTATTAAGACACTTCATTTAAATCTAGTGTAGTTGCTCTATAACAGGAGCTACCAAATTTGAAAATTACATTTTTCATCTCGTGAAAGGAGTTACACCACCTTGGATTCAGCTCTTTGCTATGTACAGACACAGCTAGATACTGACAACCAACATTTTGGCAGGCATAGATACAGTTAGATACTGACAACCAACATTTTGGCAGGCATTTTTTTAGGTTCTAATAGAAAGCAAATTTTCCTTTTTGCTGCCCTTCAAATCCTCCAGACCTGCAGCATATCATTTGGTGTTTATATTTCTGACCAGTGTTGTAAGCATGGAAAAGACTCAAATTTATTCTTTTTCATAACCTTGTGAAACTAATCCATGCAGAAGGCACATGAAGAGATAATGAGAACTGCTTCCTCAAGACTGCTTGCTACTAGTCCCTTTTCCCAGTAAGAGGAAATTAACCCCAAAAGTCGGAGATTAATTCCATTCTTGAGGGGTACTCAATCACCTCTGAGATGTTTGCTTCATAAAGGGAAGTCTGACAGAAGCACAAAGCAGCTCAGCAAGGTAGCAATAACTGCAGAACAAAAGACAACTGGCAGGCAGCTTCCCTCTCCTCCCCCAATACTTCAGTTTATCCTGCAGCTTTCCCAATCCTGGACTTAGAGCAGCACACCTTGACATCTCTGCTACATGGATCTGGGAACAAGACTGGACAGCACTGTTCCCCCTACACCCAAACACCTCCTGATCAGAAGTACAGTTGTACAGCCTCAATGGTGACTTTGCTACCCCTCCCTGGTGCAGATGTGTTTCAGAGCTTAAATTAAACACTCCATTTAGCATCAGAAAGCGACCATCTCATCTCATGCAGAGTGTTTGGGAGCACGTGCAGTGATGATCCCTTCCAGCAGAGTACACAGAGCTCGATGGATTGCTTTAACATGGTTAAATGCAGTTCGATCTCTACAATGTGCCCTGGGCACTCTGTACTCAAACTGGGTGCCACGATAAAATTCCTGACAATGTTCTATTAAAAGTTTAGCAATAGTGGGATAGCAGATTATTAGATGTTTCCTGCTGGGTTTTTGATATGCTTTTAGGACAAAGTCTAAAAATCTCTCAATTTCCCAAGTAACTGATAAACACCTGATATCAGAGCACTCTACAAGGCAAATACTTTTAGGCATTTAGATGATTTCTTTTGGGATATCACCACTGTGTATGAAGCACAGTAACAGAGTTTGTCCTAGAATCCCATGTTTTCTTTCTTAGGAACATAGTATCACCTTCTTAAACAGTCTAAATTATCTGTAATTAATTTGTTGTGCAACTTATTAAAGTTCAGACGCACATTCAGACACAGCATTTCCTCCTTGCTGGGCAGGTAAGTGATAGTAGCACATATTTAGGAGAATGTGTATCCCATAGAATCATGGAACAGTTTGGGTCAGAAGAGACCTTAAAGATCATCTCATTCCACCCCCTGCCATGGACAAGGACACCTTTCACTATCCCAGGTTGCTCCAAGTCCCGTCCAACCTGGCCTTGGACACTTCCAGCGATGGGGTAGCCACAGCCTCTCCCGGCACCCCGTGCCAGGGCCTCACCCTCCTCTGAGGAAAGAATTTCTTCCTAATATCTAATTTAAGTACATCTCATACCTGCAAGCACTTAGAAAGCATCCCCTCCTTCCCATCTCTGGGTTGGGATGATGATACAAGCACTTCTGATGTCCAGCCACTGTGGGTGCTGTGAGCAGTAAGATACCAAAAAGGCACACACAGAACCAAACAAGATAAAAGTCTGGGGAAAAACACAACACATTTTTGTTGAAAAAATGTAAGAGGAAAGAAATGGTTAATGGCTCCACAAAAGTTCAAAAAGGCTAAAGAGCAGAGCATTGTAAGAGGATACTGGAGGCAAATGTTACCAAAGCCATAGGTCAGTAGCCTTCCCTCCTGCCTACACCATAAAAACTCTCAAGGAACAAACAGTAAAATTAAAGAGATGGTAATTCCTACCTTTTTTCCCTCCAGAGTAGATGAAAACTGCACTTAACTGCAAAACATGATGCATTAAAAATGATCCATTATAAAAAAGATATCTGTCAAAGTAGTGCAAAAAATCAATACAATTTTCTGACTACATGGTCTGAGTTTTCCTTCTGGTCCTTCCAAACCATAAGGCTGAAAAAATCCTTCATGTTGCGCTAATTATGTGTCTTCCCTTGGTTGCAAAATCAGAAATAACTACAAACGTGTCTCCCCTCAACAGCAACCTCTGACTCTGAACATACAATCTTTGGTCTTATTATTTTAACTTTCCCATAACATCTCACTTTATATCTTTCTCTGTTTGGAAGTACAGCCAACTACGAAGAACAAAAGACAGTGCTGACTGTCAGTGATAAGCTTGATATGGTATCAAATCCATGCACAATAATACAATCCCTTTTCCCTCTCTGTTGCACTGGATGCTGTCAGTTTGACATCTATCACCTTGAGACTTTTCCACTACATTTACTGGCAGAAAAACATATTTAAATATCTGCTGATGATACGTGCTCCTCTTAGACACAATGTCTGCATTGGTTTCTGTCAAACACTGATCTATTAATTTTCCTCTTATCTAAACCAGAAGGTACAGGAACATGTACTTTACAGGTACATGCAGCCACGTGTTATTTCTTTTACATTTAGAGTTTCTTCAGGTCCAGAACAGCAGCTCACAGCATGAATGGAAACACAGGTAGATTTTTACAAGCAGAAGACACAATCTGAGGTACCAGGAAAGGGCATCCCCAGGAGAGATGTTTGCCAAGAAGCCTTTCCCAGTGCATGGCAATATACTGTATATATACAATATAACAAATACATATGCCATTTTAAAAAACTAATGCTCAGAATAATTTTCCCCACAATATTCATATTTATCAAAAAATACACCCACACAGATGACTGCTGGACATTCTCTCTTGAAAAAGATTCAAAATATGAATGGTGCCATTTAAAGTCTGTTAAGGAAACCAGCCAATGTCCCAGTTCTCCATACCATCTTTAAAACAAAACAAAAAGACAATTTAGTCAAAACAATTCAAGTATCAGTGCGGATACTTATGCCAGTTAATTCTTATGTAAAATTATACATGTATTATGAACATGATAATACATGTTTATGGTCGTTTAAGACCTCCTCAGTGCAACACATGAACATATAAAGCCTTGAGGGGCAGTGCTGGAGAGCTTAAGGGGTACCTAAATTGAGAAGGGTGTGGATGCAGCAGAAACCCTGGTGTAATGTAGCACACAAATCCTTATCTATGCTGAGCCTATGGAAATCACTACAGACACTTCCTGTATGTGTAGTAAGCAAAAGGAGATGTACACTTCATTCCTGCCAACAGTCATCCCCACAGCGTTTTTATTCCAGGGGAGATCTGTGCTCCCATAACTTCAGCCAGCAGCTAAAAACAGGGTAGGGAAACCTTATTATCTCAGATTATTTCATGATTGTCTGCATTAAGTATAAGGGGACAGCAGTTTTCTCTTGGAAAGCAAAAGCCAATTTACAGTAAGATGAGCCTATAAAAAATAGAGTTAAAGCTGTCATTTTAGTCAGAATTTTACTTTGTTCCAGCCCTGCAAAACCCTACAGATTTTTTCCTTTCTTCTGATCTTGCTCAGAAGAAAAGCTTCAATAATCTGGTATGCCTGGTAAAGGACTACCCTTTCCTGAAATCAAGTGTAGATTACCCTACACAGGGGAGATTCAGACACCAAATACACTTTACAAGCAAAGGAGAACCTAAGCTCATCCAACAGCTCCATTTCGGGGAACTGGAACAACACATTGCTTTATTTTGGTACTTATTTCTGTCATCTTTCTAAACTTATGCTCTATTAAAAGAGTAGCAACAAACACTCCTGTGCAGCAGCAAAGGTACAGAAACAGCACCTCGTAATGAAAAGCTGATGAGTGTGAAATCCCACATTAGTCCTGCATTACTTTGATTGTGATTTCAAAATCACAACAGATTGGTTGCCAAGTTTATAATCTTACTATTCGTGTATACTGCTAATCTTCTAGTCTTTCTAGGGAGAGAATATTGGGTGACTGGCCCTGTCACAGAGTTCAGAATCCAGGGCACAGGTTTTACAGGAAGCTTTGCTGTTGAGGGTGCTCTGTACCCATGTGCTTGCTCTGAGCAAACTTGAAGGGATTTAACACACCTGACACTCCTACTCCTTCCTCCAGTGGCACTGCACTGGCCAATGGATTCCAAGTCTCACCTGGAGGATACAGGCACAGTGAAATGCAAACCAGGAGCAGGAATCCTGTCTCCACATCCAGATTAGAAAACAAATATTTTCTTTATAGAATGAAGATATTACAAAACAAAACTATTAAACAAAAAGAATCCCAAAACTCCTCCACCATTTTTCCTTAGAACTTGTGACTGTACAGATCTTCCTATAACTTACTCCCTTCTGTTGGGCCTGTTTGTGAGCTGAAAAATAATCTGTAAAAACTGGACTGTTTTTGAAACAGTGCACTGGGCAACACTGATATGCATCAGGTGCACCACTGACCTCCACACCTTAAAAAAAAAGGTATCTGCATGCACAGCTTCCAACCTTCATTCCTGAAACTGTGCTAAAGAAAACAAGGTGACAAACACCCTCACCAAAGAGAACAGCTAAATAACCACATTATTAAAGTGCTTGCACCATCAACAACTGATTTCAGTCTCTAAAATCACAAGCAGGATTACTACTTGTGGCAGCTGCGTCACAAATACTTTTAGCTCCCCCTATTTATTTCCAGAGATTGCCTATTTAATTAATTTACTTTTAGCTCCCCCTATTTATTTCCAGAGATTGCCTATTTAATGCAGACTTTGTACATCCCTACAGGATGTACAAAGTCTGCATTAAATGGGCAATCTCTGGAAAGTGTCTCTCTTCCAGGGACTAACTGCTGCACAGGTACTTGCTGCACAGGTACGTGATTTTGGAATTCCAGCTCTGCAGTGTTTGGATCATCAGCTCTGAAACAAACCCAACTATACTCTGATGATATGCAGTGGACTATGGGGTTAGAACAGCTGATTTGCTGAGAGTTGGTATCTGGCCCTTGTCCTACCAGGTAGAAAAATTCAGACTAATCTGAACATTATTTTTCTTTTCAAAACGTTGATAGTCCACATAGCAGATTCGGCAATAACACAGTACAAGTTTTCTGAAACACAGTCACTACACTTGCACTTGTCTATGATTTATTTCTCCTGAAAGTTGTTTTCCCCATAAAAAATAACAAAGTGTTGAATTTTGGCAGCTACACCTGAGTTACACTTATTTGACAACATAATCAGGAGAGGGAGAAAGGATTTTACACAGAGAGTAAGTTTAGATTAGACACTGGGAAGAAATTCTTTCCTGTGAGGGCGGTGAGGCCCTGGCAGACACAGAGAAGCTAGAATCCCTGCCCCTGGATGTGTCCAAGGCCAGGCTGGATGGGGCTTGGAGCAACCTGGGACAGTGGAAGGTATCCCTGGACATGGCAGGAGATGTAATAAGATGAGCCTTAAGGGCTGCTCAAGCCAAACCACTCTGTGGTTCTGTGCTGATATAGCTGCCTACACCCCAAGCATGATTCAGCACACTCCTGAACACAGACATTGGCAGTCACCTAGATTTCTCCTGAGTCTGCTTCACAAGACAGTGGGAATCAATAGCTCATGGTCTTTTGCAACATTTCTGAAAGTTCAGGCAATTGTTCTCTAACTGCAGAAGCAGGAGGAGAACAAATGAGTTATGTTAAAGCCTAAGAGTATGAACACCACAGATACGAGCACTTCCATATATTAACATCAGGGATTTTAAAACATTTGAGTCCAGAACAGGACCTCACTAGCACATATTCCCACCAACACATGTGGACTCCAAGCCAGTCAATCATTAATTATAGTGCAATAAGATCTATTTTTGTATCAGGTGACTGGTCAAGTACCAAAGCAGGAAATAGCTCAAGAACACCATTTCTGCAACAAAACCTACTGCACCCGCCAACACACTCCATTCAATTGTGTCAGACTATTGCAAATAAAACTGAAAACAAAGGCATCCCCAAATAAATTTGAGCAAAATTGTAGTTCTTTAGTTCTGATTCAAGACTGTACAGACAGAATAAAAGGAGCTACTTTTCTTTTGGACCATTAACACAGTTTATCAATTTTGAGTGGTAACATACTCATCTGTGCCTGAGCATGCAGTCACACAGTCCGACAGCAGCAGTTCCAGCTGCCTCTCCAACCTAACAGGGAAGGCAGGGGAAATTCTGCAGAGCCAGAAGAACAGCAAGGACCTAAGTTATGGTATGTTACCAATAATGTGCTTGTCACTGGCTGTATGTGGCTTCAGCACTAAAGCAAAGGCACTTACGACCTAAACAAACGTCAGACAATGCATACAACACAAGCCAACAATAATGGCTAAACAATGCATTATGAGATTGCAACAACCTTGGTATTGGAGATAGTGAGACACCCGTGCAGTGTGGACTCCTTTGCTTTGCTTGCCCTAAATACACAGACAGTTATTTTAGTACAGGGATAGCTTCTTTTCCCATTTTTCTTTACAGTCCAAATAACAGGGGGATCAGAGGATGGAGGCCCTTAAAGATTTCAGATTAACAGAACAAATAAGCAAATACAACCAAAGGGAGAAAACAAAGATCACAAAAAAAGGAGTGATCTGGGAAGAGCAGAGGTACTTAAATATGTGATGGATCCAGAAACAGCCAGCTAGAAACATTTACTTGGGCGCACTTAATCATTAACAGCAAAAAAACCCAAAAGCCCCAAACAAACAAACAAACAAACTCCCTAGAAAAAAAAACAAAACAAAAACCACAAAATCCCCACCAACAACAACAAAAAACCTCAAACAAAATAAAGCAATAACCCCCTCAAAACAAACAAGCAAACAACAAATACACCAACCAAAAAAAAACCTGGGAGAAAGCTGTTTTTCTTTGAGTTAAAATTTCTGGCCGTGGGAACACCAGCAAACTTTCAAATATTAATGACAGAAAAGACTTTCAGTACCAGGATTCCCAACAGCTAATTATTGGCAATACTATCCACAGCTGTTTTGAAAATTACAAAGGATATAAGTATCATGTATTGCTTGGAAGGAACAAAAAGTTAGCATAAAATGTTGCTGGAATCCTTGAACTTGAGTTATCATTGCTGTTCTTGAGTAACCACCTTGGAGAAGTCTTTTGCAACAGTCTAACAGCTAGTGATTACACAAAGAAGGAAATTCCAACAACAGGGAATTCCCTGTTCTGCTAATACAATAGTGCCCTAGATATAATCCATGTTATTTCTATGCTCTGGGTACTCCTGGATGCTCTGAAAATCCTACAGGGATTTCCTCTAAGCCAGAAAAGCTTTCAGATGCTCCAGCTTCTTGTAGGAATTGGACATAAAACACAAGCATTGAGATAATACAGTTCAAAGGAGAAGGTCCCACTTTCCTCCTCACAAGTCCACAGCACCTGAGAGGTGTCATCCCTCCTGCTGCCCTGGGACCAGAATCAGCTGAGCATGCTGCATGCACCCGGTTATTGCTCGCTTGTTCAAAGGCCCAGAGAGGCCGGGGAGCTTTTTGGCAGGTTCCAGCCAGCACTCTAAATTTGGTGTTTGGTGACTAACAGTGTGCCAGCCCAAATATTCCATCAGCAATTTTCACTGAAGGATGCGCCGGAAAGACTAAGGTGAAAACAAACTCACAACAAAATTCTACTTTCATTATAGAAATTTCAAAAACGTTGAAGGCAGAAGCTGCAGGACACAATTGCTGGGCTTAGAGAGCTCTCCCTGCCAAGATCCGCTGCCCCGCTGCGGGGGTGGGCTGGCAGAATAGGTGTAAACTGTGCGTGCCGGGGCGAGCGTCACCAGCGGCCAGAAGATCCTCTGAGGCACTGCCCGGCACCTGAGGCTCGCACAAGCCACCTGAACACCTTCCAGCCTCTCCACACACCGAGCCAGCCCCCAGGCGCAGCCCAGAGCCCCCACGGCCGGCTCGCCGCAGGGACCAGCGCCTGCTCTCCGGCACCGACACCCCCGGAGGTTCCGCCTTGGGTTCTGGAGCCCACGGACAGACACAGCGGCTGGGGCCGCGCCCGAGCCTCCCCCGCAGCTGCTGCTTGGTCTCGCACGAGCACAGCCAGCGACCCGCGGCCCGGACACGGGGGCCTGACGAAGGCCGGTCTCGGAGCCGGCCCCCTCCGGGTCCCTCCCGGCCCCTCGCCGGAGGATGCTGCCGCGATGCCACCGCCCGACACCGAGTTCCATCCCCCTCGGTCGGCTGCCCGAGCCGCGCTCGGCCTCGCCAATGCCCCCACCTCACCGCTCTACGCCGCTCCGGGCCGCGTCCGGCGGGACCGGGGGCGCGAGCGGACCCGCGC
>JAYDZK010000044.1:449672-478645 GCA_034509185.1 Euphonia xanthogaster
GAAGAATTCTCTACAATAGATGGTCAATGACTGATACTTAACAGGCGATTACAACATTCAGCTCACAAATAACCTTCTTTGGCCATCAATCTGCTCCCAACTTAACTTGTAACTCTGCAACCCTTTTTCTAAAAAAAAACGGGCCGCTTTTTTTGTTCATAACATAAGTGGTTGCATTCAATAGGAACTTCCATGAGCACAGGTTCTCAAACAGCGCATGTTCAACACTGAGTCTGGTAATGTTCATAGGAACTTTCACCATCACAGTTTCATGAATAGTGTGGTTTATTGAAGTGGCAGAAATGCAAGGGGGAATGGAAAGGGGGAATAACTGTAAGGTAGTATGTTTTAATTAGATTTTCAGAAGAAATTTTTTACTCAGAGGATGGTGAAGCCCTGTTACAGGGTGCCCAGAGCAGCTGTGGCTGCCCCTGGATCCCTGGCAGTGTTCAAGACCAGGCTAGACAGGT
The DNA here is from genome assembly GCA_034509185.1 of Euphonia xanthogaster. Lineage (NCBI taxonomy): Eukaryota > Metazoa > Chordata > Aves > Passeriformes > Fringillidae > Euphonia > Euphonia xanthogaster. The sequence goes on from JAYDZK010000044.1 coordinate 450,143, forward strand.
CTTGGAGCAACCTGGGACAGTGGAAAGTGTCCCTGCCCGTGGCAGGGGGTGGAACTGGATGAGCTCTAAAATCCCTTCCCACCCAAACCATTGTAAGATTCTATGAAAGAATAGATTTGGAATTGCCCTAGATGGATGCAGCTGTGATAGAGTTCTAACAGTAGCAGTAGTATAGTGTTAGCTCAGGTAATAATAATCATTTTATGTAGAAGCTTACAATGAATGCTTGGGAGGAGGGAGAGGAGACTAGTAGCCCATCAACTGTTTCTGAGGTGCTTTTGGGTCTTCTTTGTAACTATGTGAAATTTTTACCCTCCTTATATACGCCCCAATTTTATCCCCCTCCTCCTTCTTCACATATAGCATGATCTAAGCAGAGAGCAACATAATACAGTAATATATGTGAGACTAAGGTACTTAATGAAGGCAATTAGCATATGCAGGGTTTGTTGGGTTTTTTTTTTGTGTTTTTTGTTTAGTTTGTGTTTTTGTTATGGTGTCCTTCAAAGTTCTGGTGATACAACTTTGTTCTCATTTGCTTCATTCTTCAGAGCAAGAGCAGGATCATTGCATCTCCACAGGACCTGCTCCTTCAGGGCCTTTCCTGATGTCAGCTATGCAGCTCTCCATCCACAGAGATAACACAGAGGGTACACAGCATACACTGCAGGTATTAAGCCTCAGCCCTTGCTTGGCTCCTTGGTCATCATCCCACAGAAAGCAGTGCTGTGTGAGGAGAACCTGGGCTGTTCTTCTGCCCTGGGGCCTGGGAAAAGCTCAGCGCAGATGTTAGGAACAATTGGTGCTTTAGGAAAGCTTTAAAATCTGACTACTTTTGTTCTCAGTAACAATATGTCTTTTTTTTTTTTTTTTGCAAAGCCTACAATGGCCAGGACAGAAATTGGTTCATTTTAAAGATGAAGGATTTCCATAGTGTTTATTTGCCTTGGCTTGGCAGCAGTGCTCTGTTTACGACTGGATAAATAACTGCCACATTAAAGATTATTAACTAGCTATGCTTCAGTGGCCAATAAAGCACTAATCTTTTATATGGTGTTGTATATGTACACAGCTTGGTACGGCTGGATCTTGCCAAAGAGATAACAAATCCCTTACCTGGAAGTTTTACAATCTAAAGGAAACCACAAAGGACCACAAGGAAAGTACTAAACATGATAATGAAACATAAAATACACAGAGGACTTGGAGCCATTTGCAGCTGCATTTTAAACAGGGTCTTAAGGGGGTGTTTTATATTTACCTTAAAGCTCCTGAGCAGAGAGGCAAGATAAAATCCTAGGTTTGGGTTGGAAGGGGCCTCAAAGCCCATCCAGTCCCACCCTGTGCCGTGGGCAGGGACATCTTCCATTAGACCAGATTGCTCCAAGCCTTGTCCAACCTGGTCTTGAACACTTCCAGGGATGGAGCAGCCACAGCTTCTCTGGGCAACCTGTGCCAGGGCCTCATCACCCTCACTGAATAAACCTTTTCCTAATACCTGGTCCAAATCTCCCCTCTTTCAGTTTAAAACCATCCCCCCTTTTCCTGTCACTACAGGCCCTGCTGAAAAGCCTGTCCTCACCTTTCTTGCAGACCCCTGTTAAGTCCTGCAGACATACACAGCGGCCACTGTGCTGTGACAAATGGTCAGTGGGTCTTGGGCTGTGCTGTGCTCCTACCTCTGCTGGTGGCCAGGCAGGGCAGTCCCACTGCTCCAAAGCAGGCCTAAGCTCCAAACTGGGGGAAGCAGTAAGCAGTCCTTACAATATGCTTCCTTTAAGGCTTCCTTGTCACTGGCTAACCTGTGGACAGCAATGGACTCATGTTATGGAGCATGAGAGCCATTTCCAGAAGCTGTGATGAGAAATCATTTGTTTATCCAAATATAAATTGGAAATACAATACATTATTTTATATTCACTTGTGTTTAATTCTTCAGGATCCTAAAGGACATTCCACACACGTAAAGCATTATGTTCCTTGTGCTAAATGAAGCTGAGCTAGCAAGGAAAGCAGGTTTAAAAGAGGATGAAAGTAGATGGAGAGGTGTGAGGACAGAGATAAGTATGGGCAGCATTTGCTAAGATTTTGTAGGAGGATGGAAAACTTTCATCTGTCTTCAGCATTTATAGATCCTTTCACTGTAATATGAGACATGTATTTTGCATACTTGGGCTCATGGTGCCCCTCTGAGGTAAAGCAGTACTGGTATTCCCACATCCCTCCCAGGAAACTGCGGCAGAGACAATATGTTCACATGGGGAAAAAGAAGCTGGGGATTGACAAGCTTTGGAAAAGCAGGAGCAGGCACAGGGAGAGGGACCAGACTCACAGAGTTTCTCTCCTGAAATGTGAACCATTATTAGAGCTGAACATACTGTTTAGCCAGACAGCTGTTCTCAGTGTTCTGAAAGTAGGAATAATTGAAGGCTTTCTTCGAACTTCTGTCCTGATGCTCAGTGGTGCCTTATTGAGAGATAATTTAGGAGTATAATGGTGACTAAAGCCTCTGCATTGCCTGGTGTTTTTACCTAATTCTGGTACTCTGGGTGTAGTAGGGGGATAGAGTTCAAGAAGGCAGAGATAAGATAAAGGGCACAGAGATAAGATCAGTGTGGGGAAATCTTTCAGGAGAGGGGCCTGTGTGAATGCATGATAAAAGGAGACAGCAGTCAGTGGATTTGTGGTGAAAATGATATAGGCAGATGATATAGGTGGAATGGATGTAAGACTTTGGAGCCTGCATGGCTACATGAGTAATCTCCACCAACCTGTGTTCAGGCTGTTGGACTGTCTGTGGCTGTGAGAGAGAGGGTGAAGACCTTGCTTGAGTAGCTGGCTGATGGCTGGTGGAAAACATGTTTGAATGCATCTACTTCTCTTCCTGGAGGAAGATATTCATTGCTGGTAGCTTTACAGAAGCCAAGGAATGCCAAGGCTCTCTAAGTCCTAAACCTTGCAGTGGTTCAAATAAAGAGAAAGACCCGGTTAGCCCCTGGGCATGGAGGGCAGTGAGTCCACGGAGGCTTTTGAGGGATGAATAAAAGGATCTTTGTTTATATCTAACTAGTTCCCAGAGTTTTGAAACATTTTCACGTAGCATGAAATAAAGTAGTTCCACAAGTGCAGTGTTGGGTGAAGTCTGTGACCTTCGGGCTTGTGCCTTGATGGTGGCTTCTCTCTCTGTTCTCTGAAGAGCAAGTGTGCTCATATTGAACCATTCCTTTATGTGGGAATGCTATTCCCCCTGAACATACATTTTCCAGAACCTACAGGAACAGAAATTTCTCTGCTGTGTACAGTTGTATATCTCACATTTTCTTATTAAACCAGGCTGGAATTATGGACTAGGCACTGGATGTAATGGAGGCTTTTTGACAGAGGCAGGGGAGGGACTGGAAAGCTGGATTGGGAAACATGAAAGCAAGAGAAGAAAAGCAAGTGCGGAATGGCTAAGTGGATGGAATTATCCATCACATGAGACCTATTCTTATGTGTGTCCAACAGCCTTGGAGAGGAGATTTGCACTGGTAAGGTGGGCAGAGGAGCAGCTGGAGAATCATCAGAGAATGCCAGGAAGCACAGAAGGGTCTTAGGCCAAAACCTAAGCTGGGTTAGTAAAACAGTGGCTTTGCTGGTCCCACAGCAATGGGATTTGCCCTGGGTTGCTTGTATGGGAAGCTGATAAGCCTCGGCAAAGTCTGACCTCCTGTGGGTAAAACTGGGAATTACTATGGAATAATTAAGCAAATCTTTTTCCTATCACATGCCAGTATCTTAATGAGAGATTTGCTCAGTGGTGTGGATCACTTCTCTTCCACTTCCAACAGCCAAACGTGGTTCTGCCCCTCTAGATGAGCTGCTGATGTTACTCCTGGCAATGAAGGTGAGGCTGATGGTCCTGAAACTGGGAGAGTGCTGGTGGATTTTTTAATGACACAGAAAGGAATGTAGTCATGAAGGCAGTCAAGCATTTCTCTGTCGCTGCAACAAGTACTCCATGGACACTGTGTTTTCTATTTGGTTGGATGGGTTGCATCCAGCTTTCCTGTTTCTTTGTCCCTTCCCCAACTATGGCAGCTCCTGCCTTTTAGGGGTGACATTAGTCACATTAGTCACATTGTACCATGAATGTAAAAGGTTGTCTTCTGGTACTGGGGGATCCTCTTGGTGTGGAGAGGGGATTTGTGAGAAAGGAATTAGCAGTTTCCCTTTAGGATTACTTTAATCCCCCTCCTCTGTGAGGAGACTGCAGTGATGTGTAGTACATTCCCAGCATAATGCACCAGGTATTCCAGAGTGGGATGTTGCTTGTTAGGATCCAGCTTCAGCTGCAGGTGCTGCTGTGGTGTTCCATATGTGGTAGGATCCAGTCCACAGAGATTCCTCTGGCTATTTGGCATCTTTGGAGCATTCAAACCAACTCTTGACTCCGGAGGGGGAGAGTTCATTGCAGAAGGATCTTGCAGTTTCCCTAACCCCTGTATGGTGCCTGCCTAATGACCCATGGGATCTTAGGGAATGACTCATAATCCAAGGGCTTTTCCTGGCAAAGTGATTCTGAAGGAGTTTGGTTTATTCCAAGTGCAGGTGTATCTTATAAGCACCAGGGACTGTTGGTCAGTCACATGCTACAGACATGGATAGATAACTAAATGTTGCTTCATTTATGCCCTGCACTGTCTTTGTTGTTGGCTTGATCCCTTTCTTTCCCTTCCACTCTGCCGCACCACCTCAAACACAGCACTGCCTTTTCACAGGAGGCTCATTGGCTTTCATCAGGCAAAGCAGAACCTTTTTTTTGGAATTGGAATCCCTCATGGTGTTATGTCTCTGTCTGGGCTGCTGGCTCTGGGTCTTCAGGGCCTCTGGTGCATTTACCTCATAGTGTGATTGAGCGGCAGCAGTGAGGGACCTGCAGAGTTCACAGCAAAAGTGGCTGGACAAGTAAGTTCAAAACCAGGCTGTGATCCCATGGATCTGCTTTTTAGAGACCTGAGAATAGGCTGAACCTCCCTGGGTGAAGGATAAGAGAGTATGGTGCCCAGACAGCCTCTGCCTGGGGAGGGATCCTGTCTGTCCCAGCCAAACAGCCAGGGCAGGCTTAGCTCTCAAGGGGGCTTTACACCAAAATCCGTGGCACTGGGTGCTCTCAGGCCTGTGTTCTCCTCTAAGGCAAAGCAGAACCTTCAATTAGTGTTTCCAGAAGGTGTGAAATAAAGCTGGAGGAAAAGCAGGCTTGGTGGTGCTCTGCCCCAGACCTGGTCCTTGCAAGCCTTCGTACCTGTGCCGGAGCATGAATTGCTACTCTGTGCTGGTGCCCCTCACCCCTCCGCAACTCTGTTTTCATTAGTGTGTGCTCTTTGGTTAAGGACCCTTCTCACTTCCAGCTGAAAAAACACTTTCCATCACGTGTAAAATCCAGCTTGGTGCTAATAAGCGTCTCTCCCCACCTTCCTCCCTCCCCTTTACCACCTTTTCTGCAGTTGGCAGGACAAAAAAGTGTCGCTATTACCTGACTTATTATCAGCACGGGACTGTAATTTATGACATATGCTTGGTAGAGTGCCATGCTGAAAACATTTATGGCCCTCTTTGAGTCCTGCAGGCTGGTGGGGAGAGCAATGGCTGTGGAGGGGAAGCCAGTTGTTCCACCCTTGCAAAATGCAGCACAGTCCAAAGGCTTCCTCTGCCTTCTGACAGCAGCACTGAGGGCAGTAGGCTCAGCATCCTGCTCTGCTGATGTCAGTGGGTTGAGACACCAGTGCCCAGAACAGATGCAAGGTTTTTCTCTCCTTAGGAAACACGCAGTTTCTCCCTTGGAAATTTATTGAATTCTCTATATTTATTGCTTTTAGTCCTGTACAATCTTACCCCTCAGTCAGGACCTCAGAACCTGCCTTCCTCATGTTCCTCATACAAGTGTCACCTCCTTCTTCCTCCCCTGGCTACAAGTCCCTGTTCTCTCATGGGAAGGTCTGCAGCAGCTGCCCTATGTGCAGCAGGTCAAGCACAGGAGCTGTGACAGGCAGGCATCCATGCTGTCCTGTGACAGCAGGACAGCTGCCCTCCAGCAACCAGATTCACGCTCTGTCTGAAGGAAACAACCTGATTGTTTAGTTCTCCATGTCTGGATTTGAGCTGAAATTGTGGAATTGAGCTGAAATTGAGAGAAGGGGGCAAATGAATTGTCATTGCTGTAGGTGGGCTAGATTTGAACAGCAGTATAAAGGGCAAGGGAAAGTCCTGGCAGCAGTGACTTTTTCAGTGACTGAAGAGAGACTTATGAGAACTGAGACTTTGTATCCCAGTCTTGAGATGAGTGGTATGGAAATTTGGCATGGGAAAGAGTTTTTTACACTGGGCTATTTGCTGATAACTGAAAAGTTAATGTTGACTGTTGAGCTGCTCTCAGGAAAACACCATCGTTCATCTTTCAGAGGTATTTGGAGCTTGGCTATCTGCTCTGTCCACTTTTTGTGTTTCAAAGGATGGGAGCAGAGATCATCCAAACCATTTTCCAGTTTCAGGAGCACACTTTCCCTGAAGTTGCTCAGTTAGAAGGAGCATTTGCTTGGCCTGCAGTGAGGCAGGCTCTCTGTACACTGTGGGGAAGGATCACATGGCAGTTTGTCCTCTTTCTTTGGTTCAGGCTTTGCCAGCTGCTGAGTGAGAACTAGGTCTCAGCAGCGCTCTGCTTCAACAGTGCCATGTGTGCATTCATGTAAAGGAGACATTCTGGCTGGGCTTGAGTCCTGGGTGCTCTCTGCTGCTTGCTGTCTGAAGGTTTGCAAGATAAAGCGTTGGGAGCTGGGTGACATAAGGAGATGTGTGAAGCCCACAATGCCAAGCTAATGCTGCTTCCAGAGTCATCTCTAGCTGCTGTTATTTCTGGATATCTTGTCCAAAGGGTCTCAAGGCTGAGGGTTTGGTCTGGGAGAATGCCTTGAGCTGGAGTTGCTTCATCCCTGCTGTGGTTGGACAGAATGAGTGTTTTGGATGGCATTTATTTCCCCAAACAGCAGCTATGTAGAAGTTTGCCATCTGGTGTAATTTTGTCCTCTGAGCTCCATCTGTCCTGTGCAATGGGGAGAGACTGAAGCCTTCTGTGAGTGAATCAGCTCATATTGTCTTAAGCACTATTGGGTGGAGCAGGTTGCTCTAGAGCTGATTCTGCTTTTTCTCACTGGAGCTTAGATATTTAGGTGCCAAACTGGGTGCTAAACTCAGAGATGAAAACCCCCACTTGCACTTTTTGTGTGAGGGAGGGCTGGTGAGGAGCTCCCATTGTCTGTGGGGTCTGAGCCACCTTTAAGCCTTGTTCTGTTGACTGAGTCCCAGACACCCCATACCCAGGTCAAATCTCTACCTGGAGCCCAGAAAGAGCCCCCCCCCACCCCTTCTCAGATGGTGAGAAGCAGATGATTGGTGCTGGATCCTGCTGAAAACAGGGAAGAACCGTACTTGAAAGGTTTCTCAGTGTCCTGCAGGGAGAAAGCAGTTTAGCTGACAATAAACCTCTGCTGGGTGCAAGATTATTCAGTGGGAAAAGATGGGGGGAAATGGCAAAAAATGGCAACCTGTCTTAAGAGAGTTCACTGTATGTGCACCTGATAAAAATCATAACATGGGATCGGCTTTCTTCTCTGCTTTCTTGGCTTTTGGCATGCGTAGCCAAGCTCTGTCAGGCAGGGCAAATTTCCTTCTCCCTAGGGTAATTAAAAAAGACCATTTCCCCATTTAAAGAGTGAGAGGGAGGTGAGGATGGAAAGGGGAGCTGAGCCAGGCAGTGGGCAAGCCCTGCCCACACTGCTGCATGAGTTAGCAGAGCCATGGCTCTCCCACCCCCACCACTTTTCACGGCGTTAGGCACGTGGGATTGAGGGGGGCTGGATGGGTATGAAAGCAAACACACATCTGGAAGTTCCTCCAGTTAATTGGGCAATTATTCATACCATTCTTGCTGGAAGCAGCCTGCTACTGCTGAGCCAAAACCAACAACAACAGACTGTGGGCTTACTTCATCCCTGCTTGGAAGGGGAAGGCTTGTGTGGCAAGGTGGGGCTGCAGAGGGCAAGTTAAGCAGTGAGGGCATGGACCCACTGCTCCTGGGTTGCTCTGCTTGGCTATAGAGGTGTGTGAGGAAGCCCTGGAGACCCTGATGTGGTGCAATGCTTCACAGTGCATGTGGGCCCCAGGTGGGGAGGGGGAAGCTGCTGCTCTGGAGCAGCATGAGAACCCAAGTCAAGCTGTGTTGGGTTTTATTAGGAGCTTGGCAGGCTGTGGTGTTGGTGAAGGTAGTCCAGGCCTAGCTGTGCTCTGTAGCACTTTACTCCTTGTAAATAACGGATTCACTGCCATTTCTGCCCAGCTCCCGCCTGAGTGAGGCTCTGGCAGCTCATGTTTACCTTTTCCATCCCTCCTCCTTTACCTTTTTCACATCCTTGGTTCCTTTTTAGTCTGACAGCAATATCTCTGGATGTCCCCATTCCCTGCCTGTTTTCTGGTACAGATGCTGTGTAGGTGAAGTTCTGAGGGAATGCAGAGCTAGATGGCCTTGTTCATTCCCCAAGATTTGCCTGTGAGATGGAAGCTGGGAGTGACCACCTCAGTCTGAGTGGCTTTCCCTATGACAGAGTTGACAGACCTCAGCAGATCCTCAGGGAGAGTGTTCAGGAGTACCCTGACACCATCAGCCTTGAAGAGTTGTCTCTCTCCTCCTTCTCTATATCTCTATATCTGGTGGGATATAGGGCTGCTCCTGAGGCTGAATTCTCTGGGATTGCATATCAGTGTGACAGACCACATCTTGAAAGCGTTGCCCTGGAACTGTGGCTGACTGCTCTTTGAGGGCTTTGCCATTCTCTCCTCGCTGCCGAAGCCCACAGGAAGCCTTCCCCTTCCAGCAGAATCTCTTGATTGATAAAAACAACCCCCTTCTCTCAAACCGTGCCTGCTGCACAAGCTGGGGGTGCTGCGTTTGGCCCATCTGCTTCCCACTTTGCCTGAGAGCACATCTCTGGCACTGGGAGTCTTTGTGGCAGCCTCAGAAGCGCATGCTGTGCTGGGCTCCACAAGCATAATTGGAGCCAGCTCCAGCAAAGCCCAGCTGGGATGTGAAAGGAGAAGAATTCCCGTGGTTCCCTCTTTCCTTGTCTTTTTCCCTCTGCCATGAGATGGGTCTTCTCTAAAGAAGAAATTTATTGCCATTAACTCAAGATCTTCCTTAGGATAACATAAATCAGACAGTTTGGCTCCAGGATGAACATGCAAACGTAAGCAAGGCTGGAGTGGGTCACGCCATGGAGCCATTGACTACAGCGTTTTCTCCACAGCATCACTGGAGTAAGTGCTGTAGGAAAAGTCTGGAAACAATGCATGCATGGCATGTGCTATCTTGCCTCTTCTCTGATGGTCCACGGATGTGGTGAAAGGTTTATGTAGTGGGTGATCAGCAAATATTTTGTATATTTGTTTGTCCATTTTTGATGTGTCTTAGATGGTGCTAACTCAGAAAGGCTTGGGGATGTAAAGTTCTCTGCATGAGCTTTAGTAGTGGGCTACAAAAGTACTGTGAGGACATCTCAGCATCAAAAAACACTGTAGAGAGGGGAGCATGATTCCCAGTTTTACAGGAGGGAGTGAAGAATTTAAATGACTTATCCAAAATATCAGTGGGAATCCTTAACAGAGTGTGGTGTTGAAACGAGATTCTCAGACTCCTGTGACTGTTCAGCTTTCCTCTTTGATAATCACCCACACAGAGATCTAAGTTAGGATTGGAACTTACCCTCGAGCTAATGCAGAAATAAACCTAACTGAAGGGAGAGCCTTCCTTACTGTCCAGCTGGATGACTGTACTGTAGAAGGAGGACATTGCCAGGTGGAGAGGCCAACCAACAAAACCTGCTTTGTCAAGGATTAGGAAATGGAAACATTGCTGAGGGTCCAGGTGAGGAAATACGTTTCTGAAGGTGCTCAGAAAATCAAGTTTTGTGGTGGAAAACCATTTTAGGGAACAGGAGAGATTTAGGGACAGGATCTGCTGTTCAGCCAGAAGGGAGAAGGTAGAGCTGCCAGCCATGTGGAAGGGATGGGAAAGGTAGGAGGGTATGTGGAGCTGGGCACTGAAATGGAGCAGCTGAGATACAAGCACCAAGGGACAGCTCTCGCTCTCACTGAAGGGAATGGACCGACTCCCATTGACGTCAATGAGGGCTGAACTGGGACCCTTGTGAGAAATATATTGAACACAGACAAACCCAGCAAAGTCAAAACAGATGATGCAGGCTGCTTAATACAGTCACAGGGAGCTGATTGCGAAACCTTCTAACAAGGCAGTTCTGTCAAGCAGCCATCCAAGCCCAGTAGGCTCCGGCCTAGGAGAGGAACATGGGAGGCTGTGGTCCTGGAGAAGGCATATCCAAGATGGAAAGCTGAAATGGCATGGGATGTGTTCTCATTGTGCTTCAGCATAACCCCACTCGCCACCTTGTTTGTGTGACCTTCTTAGCTATCTTACTGTATTCCACGTGCTTTTTCTTGAGCTTCCCCTGTCCCACCAATGAAGCTGCTCTGAAGCTGGAAGTGTGGACAGACTAGACGAGTTGTCAGAAAATACACTGCTGTACCTCAGCTGGCAGTGGAGGGCAGCTGAGTGTGCACACGCCCAATCCATGGCACATGCAAGTCAGTTCAACTTAGCCAATGCGACAGAACCGCACTAAGCTGGCTGAAGTGACCTTGTTTGCACGGACTAAGCAAATGCACATGGACTGTAACGCTGACACGCAGTAACCGCTTACCGCATGATAGCCGGTTCCTGTGTTTGCACTCAGCCTCTGACTCATCACCCCAAACTCCTCCCTTGCTGTGCTTCTCAGTCCCTTGTTCCAGGTTCCCAGTGCCTGGTTTCCTCTGCGTCAGGGATGTCTGTGATCCTACCGCAGCCCCGTGTCTGTCCAGGGAGCAGTTTTGGCAACTCTCCTGCTCTGTTCCACGGATGATCAATGATCTGCTCCACGTTCAGGCTCTTCTAGTCCTCTTCTGAGTGTTCTAAGCCAGCCAGGTCCCTGTGGGATCCCAGGTCATGGCTCCCCTCACTCCACAAACCTTTTCCAGCCCAGCAGGCCTTCTTGGGCACCACGACCTGCCTCTTCTCCATATTTACTTTTGTTCCCCACTTGGAGAAAGCAGAGAGTCCAGACATGGCTCTACCCTTAGAGAGCAAGAAGATGTGGAGCACTCTAGTGAGGTCAGTGGCAAGATCTTGGCAGTATCTTCTCTATGGCAAAGTGAGAATTTGGAAAAGTTGATGGAGTTGAAAGGAGAGGGCAGGATGAAGTTACTAGTGTGGAATATGAAGCTGAAAATAGAAGGAGCTGAGTTTCTGGGTGCTCCTGAGGATGTCTCATCCTTGACCAAGCACTGGTTCAGGCTGAAAAGCAGGGACTTCAGTGAAGCCACATGTACTCTACATCATGTTGAAACAGAATTCAGTCCAGAAAGATCCATTTCCCCTACACCTGGAGTTGTATCACAGTTGTAGCTGTGTTATGACAGAAGGAACAGATCTAAATTAACTGATTTTTAAGTAGGAAATTCAAAGGAATAGGAGCAGGAGTGGAGACAGGGGAGCACAGGAGTGGAGACAGGCAGGGGGCATTGTTGCTCTTAAAATAGTCCTATACTGTATGCACAGTTTAGATGTTTTGGGAAGAGTGGAATTTCACTTTTGATTCCCCATGGATAGACTGGACTGAAACTTTACATTCCTTTTCACCCTGGATCCACTGCAATAGCAGCATTTTGCACAAGGACCAGCTTCCTTGATGTACAAGTAATGTTTGGTGGGGAATCCAAGAGTGTACACATTGACAGGTTACCTGCAGTGGGCATTGAGGCATTGCCTGAACTTTCAGGAATGAAGTGAGCAAAGCCAAAGTGCTGGGGCCAGCAGACATGAAAGACACCAAGAGGGGCCTCTTTCAACTATGCCAGATGCAAAATAAAGGCTATGGAAAAGTATGGCATGCTGTATACTGGGACAGAGGACTTAGAAACAAAGGGCATGAAAAAGGCAGATATTCAGCACCTTTTTGATACTGGTGCCCATAATGTTTAATGCCCTTTTTAATGGCTTAGAGTGCACTCTCAGTGAGATTAGGGACAACCAGTTGATACCCCTGAGGGCACAGCTGGTAGTCATGTGCACTTCACAAGCTGTCCTCTATCCTGGGCTGTGATTTGCATTTCAGTGCTGATGGCCCGGCATTTTCTGCTGCCTGCACTACTTGTTTGCTTCTTGTTTCCATTTCAGGTAGCCCTCTTTCTTTGAAGATGGTGGAAAAACATTCCTTCTCTAAGTAAGCAGCTGAAGGGACTGTTTTAGACTAGCCACATCACAGTGAGTTAAATTTGCACTGTGAGCCATAGTTTTATGTTTGTGGGTTTCCCACAGTTACAGTAGGACCAGGATGTAATCACAGCATTGTCACATGTAAGCTACTGCCTCAGCCTAATGCACTTCTGCCAAGGGTTTGCCTCTGTGCAGTGAGGTGGGAAAGGACTTGGATGTGAGAGGAGGTGTGGGCTTGAAGGAGCCCTGCTCCACGTTAGTTCTCCAGCCACAGCCTGGCACAGAGCTTCTTCCCTCTCCATGCAAACTGGCACATGGGGACTGTGTTCTCGGAGAGGAGCAACCTGCGTGGTTCACCCTGTTGGTGAGGTGAAGGTGTTTCTGAAAGCACACAGGAAAGCAGCAGCATCACTATCTCCTTAGCTGGTCCCAGCTGTACACCAGTATAGGCAATACTGTGTCTTCTGGAGTGTATCTGGGACAGCCTCTTCCATCAGTGCTCCTACTTTTCCTTATTCATGGGCATATCATAAAGTGAGGGGCTATTATTAGTAAGACTGATTTTTCTCTCTCCCTTGTATTTTTTTAGCAAACACTGCTCCTCTCCATGTTCCACATGTCTTTACCTCCCCTGGATATCTTTATGGGTATGTTTATTGACATGACAGCATGCAGCAGTCAGCGCTGCCAAAGTCAATGTGTACTGTGTCTGTGGAGGATAGGCTGGGGCTGTCAGCTTTGTGTCTCCTGAGAGAAACCAAGACTGTTTGTTGATTTTGCCTTTAGCTGGTGTTAGATAAACAGTGAAATTGTATTATTTTTGTGCTTCTTCCTACGACCAGTTTAAGCACTGTAGTGGGCACATCAGTCACTGACATCAATTGTTTCCCCTGGATTTTGTTCTGAGTGTTTGGTGAAGCCTGGAGAAAAAAACACCATTATCTTTGAAACTCATCTGGAAGGGTGGGAAAATCATGACCCTTATGCTGTTCTGGGGCCTAGCTGTGGTTGATACTGCCTGACATTTTGGGGTGCTGGTCTCACAAGGTGGAGGGCTGCTTCTGCCCATCAGGTACAGGTGTTCTCGGTCATTCTGTTTATCGGTGTTAAATTTCCTGCTTTATGGTGGTGACATCCTCTGTGCAAAACCAGAGGCAGAAAGCCTGGGCAGCCTATTCAAGGAAACCTCACCTCCCAGGACTCTCTTTTCTCTGGTGGATCCTCTAGTGTTCTGGAAAGAGTGAGTCCTGCCTAAAGATTCTGCATGAGTAGATGTTTGGGGAAACTCTGTAGTCTTTTCTGGTGTCTGATAGAAGTTGAAGTCTCACAGCAGCTTTCTGTACGGGCTCCTCTTATGCAACTGGTAAAGAGAGGAATCCCATGTCACAGGTCGAGTCAGACCATTGGCTTCTTGATGGCTCAGTCTGATTGGGTGAAATTTGCTGATGCGTTCTGAGCTGTTGGGGATGGATGAACAAACACAAACAGCATGATTGCTTAAGTTTTGTTTCCATTGGAAACCAGGCTGAAGAAGCCAGCTCCACTACTCCCTATGGGGTTGCTCATGACCAAAAACATTGCAGGGTCATACTTCCTGGTACCTGCATGGGATCTTTTGTTGGGGTAAACTCATTCTGTGCCTTTGGAACCAGCTGACAGATCTTGATATGCAACAGCTGGCCTGAAATGGCAGTTCCTGCTGCACCGGGATTTCAAGGAACAGGCAACCAGAGGAGAAAACTGGGTGAAGAAATGCCTGATCTTGGGCTTCTGCCAACAGAGAGCAAGACCCACTGACACAGCGGGGACACAGAAGTAAGACCAGTCATGCTCTCAGGTGCTGGGGCCTTTCAAAGTGAGTATGCTGGCCCCGGTAGAGTGGGCTTGCTCCAGAAAGGTCCTTCCCACTGGACTTCAACAAGCAGGAGGATGAAGATGCTGGGAGAGGTGACCTGGGTAGTTTTTGGTCTGATTTCACTCACAACTTGGGACTTTTGTTTGTGGTACAAATGTAAAAGTTGGCGCTCAGTCTTTCTCTGCAGCACAGCAGAATCATAGAATCTTAGAAACTCCTGAGTTGGAAGGGTCTTACAAGGATCATCGAGTCCAACTCTTGGCCCTGCACAGGACAACCTCAAGAATCTTACCATGTGCCTGAGAGCCTTGTCCAAATATTTCTTGAACTCTGAGAAGCCTGGGGACGTGACCACTGCCTGGGGAACCTGTTCCGGTGCCCGGTCATCCAGTGGGTGAAGAAACTTTTCTTAGTATTTGATCTAAATCCCCTCTGACAAAGCTTCATGCTTTGGTTCTTCACCATGTGTCAACAAATTATGTCTGATCAGCAGGATTAGAGCATGTTACAGTTTCTTTCCAGGCTTTATGTCCAGCTTTCCTTCCCACAAAACTCAGCAAGGGAGAGGGCAGGTCAAAGAGTTTGCAGCTGGTGTGAGTGATGGTTTAGCACAGACAACATATTCTGAACCACAAAAATGAGGAGTGGAGTTGCTGCTCTGATGTGATCAAGGCTCTTTAAGAAGAACAGAAGAGATAAGGAGAACCAGGCAAACTATCCTTGGGAAGATAAACAGAACAATACAAAGTTACTGTTATTGTTGAGCTAGGAAGAACAATTGCTGAGAGCAACAAAGGTGTTTCTAGACAAAGAACTGCAAACATTTTAAGAGGGAGCCTGAATAAAGAGACCATGAACAACTGGGCAGGCTGTGACCTCCTCTGAACCTGAAGGAGGAGCCTGGCAGAGCTCCCAGGCACATCATCTCCACATGTCTGATGCTGTGCAAACATCTGCCCAGTACCTTGAGGTCTTCCTAAAGGCAGTGGTGTAGCACTGTAAGTCCAGGACAGTGCCTGACAGCTCAGCTCCTGCTGCCTGAGCTGACTGACTTTGGCATTGAGTGGGATGGAAGACTGTTATCCTGCTGTGGAGCTGTGATGTGATTTGATTCCCACAAAATACTGGTGGTGAAATATGTTTCTGGGTCCTGCAGTTTGGGTACAGCTGCTGTTTCTTTGGACTGTCTCACTTCTCAGTCTTCATTACAAAAGTCCTCATGTCACATTGCAGCTGACTCTCTAACATAATACCCTTGGAGGTAGCAAAAATAAAGAGCTGAAAGACTTATGTTTACATTACAAAAAATACTCTCTCTGGCTTCTTGTCTTCTATCATGGTCAATCACACTGCCAGTCTCCCTTTCCCACTTCTTCACGTGGCACCTAGTGAGATTCTTGAGGTCGTCCTGTGCAGGGCCAAGAGCTGGACTTGATGACCCTTGTGGCTCCCTTTCCAACTCATGATATTCTATGGTTCTGATTTTTCCACCCCTCTGTAACCATCCATTGCCCTTCCGCCCCATCCTTCATCTCCCTCCTGCAGCCTCCCTGGTGCTGTGGCGCCATGAGAGCAGATCTGCTGCCAGTGGTGGATGGAGATGGTTCATGCCACGCCAGCGCTGTCTGTGGGCTTTTTGTGCAGTTCCTGGCCGAGCCTCTGCGCGTCAGCTCTGTGCATGGCGGTCATGCAGCTCTTTGTGAAGCTCATGGCTGCAGTATTCCATGCATTTCCCACTGATTGCAGCACCCATGCAGTCATGGATGGCAGCTGGCAGCAATGTGCCAAGCAGAAACAACACATGCGCATGTCAGCTCTGTCTTGTGGTAGTTGCCCCTGAATGCTTCAGAATAGCCTGGCCCTGGAGCCATGTGTTTTCCATGTGGCTCCCTCTCCTCCCTGAGTGGGTTGTACAAGGCGACCTCTGGAGGTCCCTTCCATCCTCAAATATTCTGTGCAGTAAGAATTCCCCCCTGCAGGGGAGGATGCTCCAGTATGGGGGTGGCATGGCACCTGGGGTCTGTAGGTGTGGGGTGATGCTCCCCTGCTGAGGCAGGTAGTCTTGTGTTCAGACTCAAAGAGGAGAAGTGCAATGAGTCTTTTACCAGGAAATGAGCTCAGGGAGCTGGGTACTCACGTGATAAATTGCTGGAGTGTGTAGATGTGTGTCCTGTAGCCCTCTGTGGGACCTGGCCTGGAGACCAGGAACACTTTAGAAACAAGATGGCAAAGATTTGCCAAGGGTCCATGGAGCACAATCTCAAGCAACCAAATGTTTGCTTTCCTAATGCTGCTCCTCAGAGCCTTGGCTACCTGAGATGATAGTGTGTGTCTGTTAGGCAGACAGGCCTTAGGTCGGGCAGGCTGAAACATCCAGACATTATAAGGTTTTTCTGCAGAACCAACCTAAAAATCTTTCTTGGAGGTTGTATGTTTGGTTTGTATGTATGGTTTGCCAGTTTGCCATGGCAAAAACTATCCATGTATGAAACCATTTTCCAGGACAGTGGGAAAGAGAGGTGCTGAGGTAAGTTGCAGGTTCCCCCTCTGAAAGCACTGTCCTGGCTCTGGATTCTGTGCTGTGCTGGACCACAGAGCTTCATGGATCCTTGCACACATTGCCTCCACCCAAGGCCACTGTTGTAACCTGACCTCAGCTTCAGCGTGCCTTCTGCTTCCCTTCCCTGCGGATGTGCGTGAGCTGGCTCTTACATCCCCTGCAGTTGCCCTGAAATAGGGAGCAGAGGCCTGTAATAGTGGCATAGAGGTTCACTGGACTGCTTCTTTCCACCCTCCAGATAATGCCGCTGAGATTGCCTGAGATGTTTTGGTGCATGAACAAACTTCTGCAGCAAGTGGCAGTGAGGTGAATGGAGGCTGGAGGCCTCCTTTGTGATTTCAGGGCAGAGCAGCGTGTGCCCATCCAGCAGAGGCGCCCTTGGGGCTGAGCCTGCTACAGGCTAGCTCTCTGAGTATGCACCTGAAGGTGCATCCCAACAAGGGTAAGGACAGGATCCTTATGCTTTGCAAACCCTTTCTGCTTGTGGCTGAGGACATCCAGGATTGAAACAGAAGGACAGCATAATTGTGCCATGTGGCACCTGATGTTCACGCTACATCATGACCTGACCCTGCCTGGAGTCTCCACCTGCAGACAGAGGTTTCCTTTGGTCACAGCAGCTCTGTTCTGTCTCAGATGCAGCTGACTGTGAGCAGGCTCCACCCAGGCCATGCTTCCATCAACACCTCTGGCACTGGGGGTGCATCTGCCTGGAGCCAGGCCTGCCCAGGGGAGCTGGCAGGGACAAGCACGCACAGCCAGGGGATGTCTGCAGCCCGTGCTCGCTGTCGATCCTGACACAGTGCCCTCACTTTTCTTCCCCCACTATGGCTCTGTGTTGTGAAACATTGACTGCCTTTCACCAATGAGACAGCCAGGCAGCCTGAGACAGCAAAGATTTTTTTTGCCTGGTCACACAGGGCTCAGGTTCCACCGTGCTTACACACAGCATTATAAGCAGGGTAGGGGTACAGTGTCAAAAGATAAAGATCTAGGGATAGGCCAAATACTAGGAAGAAATGGCATCATCCCAGAGAAGAGAGAAGCAAAAAAAGTTACAGAGAAGACAGTGAGGAGCTGCTTCAGAGGAGCCTTCTTCTGAGCTCTGAGGCCTGGATGCTCCTATGGAGCTCCAGAGGATGCTCCAGAGGAGCCAAGTCCTCAGCCAGTGCACAGATGCAGGCACTGAACTGCACAGGGACACCGTGAGGTGGCTGTCACAGACCTGCACCCGCAGCTGGGGACCTGCACCTCCTGAAAAATGCACCTGCTGAGCTCTCTGAGACCCTCACAGCACACCTGGCCAGGGCTGGTCAGGACAGCCACAGAGATCCACCCTGGCATAGGAGCAGGGCCTCAGGAGGGAGCAGCATCTTAGCCACAGTGCTGGCAGTGGAGCCTGCCAGGGAATTACAGATGATTGTAGAACTGATCTGAGATGAAATTCTTTGGATCAAGACCACAACCAAAAATATTTTGAGTTGGATCAAACTGATCCAAACAAATCTGTTTGTTTCCTGCTTTCCCAGCAGTCAGTCTTAAAGGTCACAGAGCTGAGAAATGTGGCTGGGCACAAGTGGATTTTCCTTTAGGAAAATTACAATGACAGAAAATTCCTGATCAGCTTTGCCCTAAGGGCGAAGAAGGGGGTGATTCACCTCTCCCAATTTTAGACATCTTTGTGAGGAGCTGAGATGTGGAGCCCTGGAACTCAGAGATTTCAGCATCTCTAGCCAGCACAGAGGTCCCCACTCCCCAGAGGACTAAGGCCAGCAGGAATGATGGCTGGTCTCCTGCATATTCCTTCGTGCTGAGTGGAGGCTGGGACTCCTCAAAGCAGCCCTCCAAACTGCTGACTTTTGGGAAGTGGGAGCCTTTCCAAGCCTTGGGGACTGTTGTTGACATGGCGTGAAGGTATGCAGACAGGTTGAGGCAGACAGTGACATGAACAATCAGACATATCCCTTTTGACAACTGCTTTTTGATAATTGCTGTATTGTTAGCCAGCATCAGCCAGTGACTCAGAGATGGAAATGTGCAGGGACAGGCTTTGTAACTGTCCCAGCTGCTGGGTCCTCATTCTTTCCCAAAAGCAGGGCCCTGATACCCTGATCCAAACCTCTGTGGGCCCAGCTCTGGAGCAGCTGGTGGTGGCAGGAGCAGCCTGAGGGCTGCTTTCCTTTGCGGGTGTCTCACTGCAGGCACTCACGTTGGAGGAGATGCTCGGAGCTGAGAGGTGTTGGCTCCCACCTGAGTGCAGGTCACTGTGATTCAACCGGAGGGCTCCCAGCTCTTTGCTGTGAACTCAGCATCCGGCTGATCCCCGAGGTGACCTCACCCATCAGGTTTTTCCGCAGGGGGGATCGCCCCGGGAGGCCGTGCAGGTTTGGGAGAGCGCAGCTTTGGCGCTGGCGGCTGCCCCATGGCAGCTGCAGCCGGCGGTGCGCAGGACCGCGCGCTGCGGCTCCTGCAGCTCCGCCCGCTGCGCTGCGAGCCCGGCTCTCCCGGGCAGGTGTGCTGAGGGGGCGGGCCCAGCACATCCCCTCGGCAGCCAGGGATGATGCCGCTGCTGGAGAAGCAGTGCAGAGGCCAGACATGTGTGCAAGCATCTGTGTGCACGTGGGGCTGTGTGCAGGAGCACACTGGGGTACTTGGCCTGTGTCCCTCATCTCTGCTGATGTCCTGTGTCTAACTGATGCAGGCTGGCTTCTAAACTAAGAATTTGTCCTTCAAATTTGGTAATTCACAGAGCACTTTTGCAATGCTCAGATGTATTTGGCAACTGTGATTTTTTTATTAGTAAAATTATAGCATATGATATTAAAAATCTGTTTTCGTTGCCCTTGTTGGATGGGATGCCAAATGCAAATCCATTTAGATAAGTGAACTGGATTTATAGACTTCCTTTTGCTGTGCCTATTAAACAGATGACAAGCCAGGGCCTTGGAGTTTCTCTTCTTTTCTTGTGTGGGAGCTGGGTGCTGGATCAGGAGCAGCAACGGCAAGTGTTCTGACCCTGCCTGCTGCCCGCTCAAGCAGGTGGGCAGGGCTGCCTGCTCAGTCCCACCTTGCCTGGAGCTAGCTGGGAATGGAAGGGAACAGACTGTCCAGTTTGTGAGTGGGCTGGCTGGAGGGTGGCTCCTCTGGAGCCCCAGGAGGAGGCCCTGTGCCCTCACTGGGCTCTGCCGTGACACGGCTGCACCAGGAGCTGCCTGCAGACTCACTGGCAGAGAGCTTGGCTGCCATGGCCTGCAGAATGCCCTCACTGCCACTGGGGCTGGTATGCCCAGGGTCACAGCAGAGTCTGGGGCAGAGGAGAGGTGATCCTAAACCTCTACAGAGCTGGACAGAGCTGAGACCACTGAGTGTTACCTTTGGTGGGTCCCTCCCATCCTGTTTCCCCCCTGAGACCCCAGTAGCTGCATTATCCGTGGAAGATTCCTGTGTTCTGGTGCATCAATTCCTCCTCTCTCTGTCTCTGTGGCTGTTCATTGTGCACTGTGTGGGGTCTGGCACCTGGCTGCACACCTGAGGCACCTCTGTGCCCTGCAGAGGGGGAACAGTGCCCTCGTGGGAAGGCTGTACATGGTGGAGGTGCTGGCCAGGGTGCTCCAAGCTTGCTCTCTATGTTCACACTCCTGCTGATCTCCACACCTGACTTGCCTCTTCCTGTCACAATTTTCTCTTCAGGAAAATGCAGAATTTGTGTTTGTGGACTGACTCTTGTTCTCCAAACAACTGCAATGATGCCCACTGCATCTCCCAGTCTGCCCTGGCCTGGGACACCTGCCCACATTCCCAACCAGTTCCTGCATTTCTTACCTTCACTTCACCCCCTCATAACATCCCAGAGACCACTCTTCTGGAAGTTCTTCCAGAAACCCGGTGATCCCTACCACAAACCCCTGATGGATGCAATCACCCAGCCCAGTGCCATGGGAACAATACCCTGCAGGTCTGTAGGTGCAGCTCCTCAGGTGCTGGGCATCTGTGCTAGTGCAAGCCCACAAGATGCAGAGCTTGTGCAGCATTAGCAGCATTGAGTCATCACGATAGTCCAGAACATTTATAGTTTTTTTTCTAGCATCAAGACTCTTTTCCCAAAGGATCTGATATCTTGGGGATACTGCTGCTGTGTCTGATCTGGGTCTTTTCAATTGGCACTAGGAAGGAGGGTGAAGGAACCCCGTCTGACCTAGCCTGATGGAGCATGAGGTTGTCCAAGGCCAAGATCTGCTCCAAGGATATAGGGGTGGCAGAATGGGACACAAGGGAGAGAGGGAGAAAACCTCTTTGGGGGCACAAGGTGGTGTCCATTCTGTGCCTACAGTGGCAGGCTGGGTACTGCTGGGGGGGTCAGGCTGCTTTACCTTGGGCCTCTTAGCAGGGATGTCCTGGTCCTCAGGGTCCTGAAGGAGCTGAGAGCTGCCCTTTCCAACATAATGTGCCCTTGCTGCCTGTCCTGCAGCCACCCAGGTACACCCACCTGGTACCTGGGGAGCAGCAGCTGCCCTGGCTGGCACTTTCCACATGGAAGCACAGGAAGAGGGAAGTGATTCAAAGCCACCCAGTGAGTCAGTGGCTTAGCTGGAAATAAGGCAAAAGTCTTTTGCTCAAACCACTCACTCAGCTTCTCTGAGGAGATGGAGTGCGTTCAAGGGGGACTTTGCTGCTTCAGCAGTTTCCAAAGAATCAAGGCTCTAGACATAACACAACAGATGCTCTGCTCCAAGCTGCACTTGCAAGACTGGTTGCTTAGGAAATGATAATGAGCTGATGGGGTGAAGCAGCTGCTCCCTGGGGCAAAGCACAAGGATCTGTGCAGGGGAGAGGGTGGTGAGACTCAGACCCTGACTCCAGCCCTCATGCAGTCACGGGCAGGCTGAGGTACCCAGATGTTCCAGTCCAGGGTCTAACTGAGCAGTCAGAACAGTTTAATGATTGACTGCCCACTGTTTGCCACCATCACTGTATGTGCTTGGCCACGTGGCCCTCCGGCAGGGCTGGCTGTGACACGAACGGCTGGCACAGCACTCTCCAACCCAGCAGACCTCCCTGCATCCTGTGGCTGGAGTTGGGCACTTCAGCTCACACCTCGGGGTCCTTCCCCTCCCTAGCACCCAGAGGTGGGAACAGGCATCTGCCAGGGCTGTCTCCTCCCCAGAAGCACATGGCAGCTTCACCATCCTCTTCCTCCTGCTCCACTCCTTCCTGGGGTTCAGCTTTCGGAGCAGCTTATCTCTGTTTCCAATCTGCAGGCCAAGCCAAGCTGTGCATGTTCCTTGTTTGTGAGTTGTTTCAGCCCTGCTCTGTGCCAGCTGTGGTGGGAGGCAGTGGCTGGCAGCCGAGCCCACAGCCACCACAAGGGCTGGACCGTGCTGAAGCTCTGAGACGTGTGGTGGCACAGCCAGCCCAGCCGAAGGTGGCTGTGGTGGCTGCAGGCATCAGCCCTGCAGGAAGGGCTGTTTGTTTACTTGGGGCTATGGGTGTGCTTGCCCAAGTCTGTGGGGCATGGGCCAAGCTGCAGTGTCTGGTGAGCAACTGAGAGAGGACGGAGTGTGTAAGGTGTGGAGCTGTGGTTTCTGCAGGCAGATGAGCTGGTGCACAGCTTTGGCAGTGTCTTGCAAAGAAGTGGCTCCTGTGTTTGGAAAGGAAGGAGGGGGAGAGTCCTAGCTCTCTGTGGTGCAGCTGGATGGCTTGTTTGGGTTTCCAGTGGCTGCTCTGGAGGTTGAGCTCATGTTTGCTCTCTGTCCTGCTTCAAACTGGTAGAGCAGTGGTGGGAACCCAGTGGCTCCTCTTGCTCTGGAGCCAGAAGATTCCCCACAGTTGCCACTCTTCTGGCTTGTCCCCAGCCCAGTAAGCCCGGTGGCTGGAGCTGTGTGGATGTCCTGCCTGCTCTACCATTCCAGAGCCCACATGGGATGGAGCAGCTGGCTGGTGATGTCACTCTGGCCCTAACCCTAACCCATCACCTCTCTGTGGCTGTCTGAAATAAGCTGGCACAGGTTCATTTTTCCCTTTTCCCAGAAAAAGCAAAGCACAGTCCATTGCCTGAGACTGCAGGTGTGCTGGGGTGGGCACTCTGGGAAGATGCTGGCACCGAGCTGTTTGTCTCCCAGCAGACCAATCTGTACCTCCTCCTGGCCTGGACCATGCTGAGGAGGTGGATGGAGGAGATGCTGCAGTGAGAGGAGCTGTGGAGCTCTTAGAAGGGAAGAGATATCTGTCCTGATGCTGTCACTGTGCTATAGGGACAGGGATAGACTCCTTCACCCTGCAGTGACCAGACCATGGTGCTTGCAGGGTCTGACTGGTTGCCTCTGGTGGAGCACCCCAACTGGCCCCTTGGCTCCCTCCAGCAGACACGGATGTTCTTGGTGCTTAGATGGGAAGATGTAGTGCCTGCTGCTGCTCCTGTACCTAGGGAAAGCTGCTGGGATGGCTGCAGAGCCAGCACCCTTGGGGAGGTGAGGGGCTGGATGTCTGTGTCCTCTTTTGCATCTCTTTAACAAGGCATCCCTCATGTGGGATCCCATGCTCTCTGGGCTGCACCACTTCATTCTCTTCTGGCTGTTGGAAGCACGCGGGGTTGCTTACAGCCTTGCCAGGCTGGCAGTGAACTGGGAGGGCTCCAGCTGGCATGCCATGGCTAGCCCCAGGCTTGGCTGCCCCCTAACACAGGAACCCCAGTGGGAAAATTATTCCCACACAGGCAAGTCACAGGCAAGTTACAAGCAGTCACAAATCAGGGCCAGACTCTGTTCCCTCGCCCTCTCTGCCCAGTGTTGGGATATTTTCACAGACACTGCTTGAATTCTGCCTTCTTTGAGAGCAGCGGCAGGGAAAGGGGGAGGCTGGAGACATCCCTGTCCTTTGGTGCATGGTCTGTGGTGAGGCAAGGTGTCCCCAACCTGCCAGTGCAGCCCACAGCCCCATGACCAAGTTCTGTCCATGCTCAAGAGCTGCAGAGAAGAACCAGAGAAGAGCAACCACGGAGCACAGCTGGGTTGGGACATGCCTGGGCACCTCTTGGTGTTGAGTCTGGCAACCTCCTGCCAGCCGTGCTGCTGTGGTGGGATGGGCTGCAGCAGCCTCCCGGGATGAATGATCACCCTGCAGCTGCTGATGACAGCAAGACCAGCATGGTTACGCTTCCCTGACAATCTCTTTATACCAATTTCATGCCTCAGATCTACCCCAGATCTGCCCTTTTTCTATGGGGAGAATAGCACGAGAGGGGTTCCTCCTCCACCCCCAGACCCTGGCCTGCTGCCACCGCCTTTAGAGGCTGTGGCAAAGTCATGCCACACTTTAATTGCATCAATTAATTCCTGAATACCAGCCTTACTATGGCATGGGGCAGGGCAGGGGGCCCGGGAGCGAGCAGCACAAATGGGCCGTTGTATTGTCCTCCCGTCTCATCGCCTGCCAGGTCCTGCTGGCCTGGCCCCATGCTCTGAAATACTTCAGCATCCTCATGGCCTGCCCCAGGCACTTGGCTCTAGCTCTCCTCCAAACTGGATGCCCAGGATCCTTTCTGAAGACTCCTCGTGCCAGAAGAGAAAGAGCTGGGAGCTGTGGAAGTCAGGGGTCAGGGGCCCAGGGGAACGGGCAGTGTTGTGCCCGTCCCTGGGGTCACACCAGGAGTGCCATGGTCCATGGATGGGAGACATTTCCCAGGGCACGAGGCTGTCTCTTGGCTGTGCCCCTATGAGGATGCTCAGGACAGCCAGAGGTGACATTGATCCCATTGCTCCATGAGGTGCTGCTTTGCCCCAGTTGAAATCAGTTGCAATGCCAGTGGCTGGAGAGCTGTCAGTTCCCATAGGGCCATCCTGCTGCACAGTGGCTCAGGTGTCTGGGAAGTTCATGTGTGAGCTGGCTCCCATGACTGTGTCCCCTGCTCCCAGATCCAGTCCCATGCTGACTCTTGATTTTCCCAGGGGAGTGAAGTCCCTTTAATGCCACCAGGCTGTGTGAGGCCTCCAGGGACATGGGGAACGGCCAAGAAATCCATGCTCATGCCTGGGAGATACAGTCTTCAACCTGCTGTGAGCAGCCTGGGGAACTCAGGGCATTTTGTCTCTCTGGGTCTCGTTTCTTGCAGTTGGAATGGTGGCATCAACCCAGCCCAGGGTCCCCTGACCAGAAGGGTAGTGCTAGTAGGTGCTGGGCAAGGACCAGGGGCTTGATGAAGATGGGGAGAAAGGCACCTGAATGGTTGGTTGAGCTCCTGCAGGGTGCAAACCCTGTAGCCACTGGAGCTGCTTTGCCTTGGGGCTTGGGATGTACCCTGCATAGTCACCTGGGTGCCATCTGCCCTCTCCACCAGGAACCCCAGAGCCTGTATCCAGAAACACTCTAGAAAATACTGCTTGGCCATTGTTATGCTCCTTTCTTGTTCAACATTTGCTGTCAGAAGAATTCCTCTGGTGGCTGCCCATCCCTGGAGCCCCCTGCCTGCTCTAGGATAAGCTGGGCAGAAAGACCCCTCAGCCTCATGTCACATGGCACTCAGGAGCTCAATTTGCTTTCACCCCTTTTCCCTCTCCCTGGAGCTGAGGCCACACCTTGCTCAGGTGCCTCTTTTTCGCTGATATTTTATCCCCAGGGGTTGGATGGTTTTTAGCAGCAAGCTGAGGCTGTGCTGGGGCAAGATGGGCCGAGCTGCCTACTGGATGCTGGTTCCTGGCCCCAGGCAGGGCAGGGTGGGCAGAGCCGCCCACTGGGTGCTCTTTTGGTTGCTTTGCTAAGGCATTGGCTGCTGCTGGCCCCACTCCCAGCAGGAACATTTGAAGGAGGCAGTTCCATTCAGCCCACTCTCATACAATCTGCAGGAGCATTTTTGGGAGGGTTTTTACTCATCTGCTGGCATTTACCAGCCATAGGTCCTCCCACCCCCCAGGGGCTGAGCCCTGTGTTACCTCTCCACCAGCCCTGTGGTGCTGCTCATGTGCCCGCCCTCAAAAGAGCAAGATGGCAAATGATTAATGGGTGTGGGAAGGTCAAATGATCTTTGCATGGATTGCATTCAGCTGGACCAGAGAAGAGAAAGAAAAGGGAGAGGAAGAAGAAAATGAAAAAGGAAAAAAAAAAAAAAAAAAGAGAAAGGGGAAGGGGAAAAGAAAAGAAGGAAAAGGAAAAGAAAGATATAAGAAAAAAAAAAAAACATAATATTAATTAAAACAAGAAGGGGGAAAATAGAAAGAAGAAACAGGAGGGAAAGAAAAAAAAGGGGGAAAAATGCAAAAAGAAAAAAAAATTAAAAAAAAAAATGCAGTGATCAAGGTACCATGAGGAAACAGCCCCGGGTGTGCAGAGGGCAGTGTGTGAGCTCACATAGGGTGTCAGGGCAGTGTGAGCTCACACAGGTGGGCAGAGGGCAGTGTGTGAGCTCACACAGGTGTGCAGGGGGAAAGGTGTGGGCCTGCACAAATGTTCCTGTATATGCAGCACCTGGGCTGGTGTGTGCATGGGGGTGTGGGATCCTACTCACAGATCACAGGAAGGTCTGGGTGTGAGCTTGCATGTGTGTGTGCAGGTGTGCTTCTCCTGGGGAGACAGGACCAAATGGAGCCCCAGGGCCTGAAATAAAAAAAGAGGATAATTTTTGCAGTGAAAGCATTCCCTTCACAGGATAGGGTTGGAAAACAAATGGCTCTTCCAAAACAAATGGGGTTCGTCGGCCTCAGCATCGGAGAGAGCTGCCAAGAGGCTGCTGGGTGGGAAAGGCCATGTAAACATTGGTTTAATCCCTCTGCCCTCCCGCTGCCTGCAGGGATGCTCTACCAACATCCCTGCCTCCTGCACCCCAAGGTGCTGCCAGGGAGCAGTCTGGGCACTGTGCCTCCCTCAGGTCATCCCCGGCTCCCCCAGGCCTCTCTGCCCCACGGCTGAGGTTCCTGGGGGGCTTTCATCCTCTGCCAGGACTCGCACTCCCTTTGCTGCTGGAGCTGGGCATTTGTGCATCCAAGAGCAAACAGGAGGCTACACCTGAGGTTCTCAAAGATGCACAGAGAGGCAGTGAGAGACAGCAGCAGGAGCTGCAATAAGGGAAATTCCCTATGAAGACACGGACAAATCATGAGGCCACTGTGAGTGTTTTCAAATACTGCAGTAGGGGCCTGGAGAGGACTGGAAATCTGACTTTGGAGACACTCAGATGGAGCGGGGTGGGAATCTATCCTTGGAGATACTTGATGGGAGCAGCCCAAGAGCAGCCTGCTTGGAGCTGGCCCAAGAGGGAGCAGATTGTTTCATGAAGCTCCACCATCCACCCTGCTCTGGGAAGCTCCCTCCTGGATTGGGGTCTTGCAAGCGCCCCATGCTCACAGCCCAAGGCAGGGTAGCAATGGTGGGCATGGGGACTCTTGCCACTGCTTCTGCCCCCTGCAAGAGCAATGACTCCAGGTGCTGTATCCTCATGTCCCAGTGCTGCAAGGGAGTGAGTCTGCATGATAGCCTGCATCTGTGCTTGGCCCTCACTAACCAGAGACCACTCTGCCTCATCCTCCTCATCTTTATCCTCCTCCTCCAGCATGTTGCTCCACAGAGGCCCTTTGGCACAGCTGCCCACTATGCACTGTGATGTCTGATTCAGACTGAACCAGTGTCTTGCTCACCAAAACCACTGAAAAGACCTGGGACAAAGTTCAGCAGCATCTGGCAAATGTAGAATGTGCTCAAAAATTGTTTATGAAGGGGAAA
This sequence comes from Euphonia xanthogaster, assembly GCA_034509185.1. Classification (NCBI taxonomy): domain Eukaryota; kingdom Metazoa; phylum Chordata; class Aves; order Passeriformes; family Fringillidae; genus Euphonia; species Euphonia xanthogaster. Next base: position 477,623 of record JAYDZK010000044.1, read on the forward strand.
AAAATAGCAAAACCTTGAGGAAGGAAGAAGACAGGCAGCAACTCTGTGAGACCCTTGCCTCAGGAGTGGGAAGCAGGAAACATAAGGAGGCATTTATTTTAAACTATAAATATCAGACTACAACAAATTCATGTAAGAAAAGAAAAATTGGTCTGAGTCCAAAGATTTACAAAAGGTCTTGAGCGAACGTGTGATTGAGTCTGGCGATGTGGTGTGTGCATGTGTGCTGGTGTGTGTGCTAGTCAAGGGCTGCTGCACTGGATACGGCATCATCCCCCAAATTAAAAACAGCACAAATTCAAAATGGAGACAAAAGTGTGTTGGAGTCTCGTGGCTGATGATAAGATCAGTGGGTGGGAAGTGAGAGTGGAGCACATCCCTCTGAAAATGCCTGCTCCAGCTGGGAGCAGCTCTGTGCTGCCGTGCCGTGCCATGCTGCCATCCCCAGCACTGCCCGTGCAGAGTATCCTGAGTAGGTGGGGATGTGGAACTGGGTGACCTGCTGGATGGGCTGCTGTGGGGGCTGCAGCTGCCACTGGTGCCTGTGTCCTTCACTGGTGCTTCCTGCCAGGACTGCTGTGGGCTGTCAGGTCATCTCTGGGTTTGTACTACCACAGCTAACCTCTTTTCCAAGTTCCTGTTAGCTCTGACAAGCTGGGATGCAGCCACATCCTCATGGGAACACCAGGGTATTCCCAGCTCCATCAGATGCCTCCCTGGAATGTCTTGGAGAAGAAAGTGCCAAGAACAGTATCTGGTGGATGCAGCTGCACCGGGGTCTGCTGCAGCATGGGCAGGGCAGCCCTGCTAGGGAGGGATTTGGGCAAAACTAGTTGATCACCATAGAATCACAGGGTGGTTTGTGTTGGAAAGCACCTTAAAGCCCATCTCATTCCACTCCTGCCATGGGCAGGGACACCTTCCACTGTCCCAGGTTGCTCCAAGTCCTGTCCAACCTGGCCTTGGGCACTGCCAGGGATCCAGGGGCAGCCCCAGCTGCTCTGGGCACCCTGTGCCAGGGCC
>JAYDZK010000044.1:493814-512521 GCA_034509185.1 Euphonia xanthogaster
CTGTAAGTGCTGTGTGATGACACTCAGGATAAACTGTTCCATTACCTTACAGGGTACTGAGATCAGGCCTATAATTACCAGGATTCTCCTTCCCACCCTTGTTGCGAATGGGCATCACAAGGGCTGGAGCCCTGTTTTGATTTGTTCCTGTTCCAGTGGAAGCAGTGGGGCTGGGGCATGGGCCAGTGAGCTCTGAGCACCCTACTGCTGTCCCAGGACCATCACCTGCCCACCACAGAGCTTTAGTGATGGGCAGACAGTCTGTGGCAGGTTGGGCTGCCCAACCTTGGTTGTCAGGCAAGGTGGGCACCTGGACACATCCTCAGCTGCACCAGCCGTGTCCACCTGAGCATGGCTGCAGGCAGAGCAGTGAGAGGAGAGAGTCACTGGCCCAGCTCTCCCCATCACCTGCTCCTCAAAAGGCTGGATCCTGCCCACCTCTTCCCGACCACGTGTACACACCCATCATGGCTCAGGGCTTGAGCAATGCTCCCCCTGTAGCCTCCTTGGAGCTCATCTCCCAGGGGCGGGATGCGGCTGGCTCTGTGTGCCCCCCCTCGGGGCGCTGCCAGCAATGCCAGCAGTGTGGCTGTGGCGTCAGTGCGGGTGGGAAGGCAAGGGCAGCTCAGGTCACTCAAGCAGAGTGACCACCTGAGCAGAGGCCTGGGCTGGGAGCAGCAGCAGGAGGAGTGTGGCCAAGGCACCTGGAGTGAGGGCAGAGAAGCCCTGAGCCTGGCTGTGCTGGGAGGAGCCCAGTGGTGGCACACTGGGGACATGGCTTCTGGCACACCAGCTTACCTTTTCTGTAGCTTCTCCTGACCTTTGCATGTAGCCAGCGATGTCAGTGCTATGTCCCTCTGGTGCCCACATCCCTCTGCTCACCCTGCAGGTTGCCCAGCTGAAAGAGAACATGGCTGTGGAGGTCCCACCATGGAGGGGATCTGGATCCCTTAGTTTTCATTCCTCCCTTGACAGTCCCCTTGGCCATGGATCAGCTGGCGGGACCCAGCAAGTCTTGCAGCAAAGATGAGCAAAAAAAAAAAATAAATCTCCTTATGCCTGTAAAAGGAAGAAGGAGAGCATGGCAGAGACAGGCCATCTGATACAGCTCCACTTTCTGCTGTGGAGGCGGGAAGCCTTTCGGACAGGATTTATTTTGTATAGTCTTCCATGCAAACTGGATCCCCCTCCCCTCCTGGCCCTGCCTGGCCTTAAATCATATCCTTTGTAATGACATTTCGTGCTTGTGTGGCGCCTCGCTTCTGAGCATCCCCAAGTGCTCTATAAACTGATGTCTCAGAGCCTGCCAGGAGGCCGCAGTAGCACCCCTCCACTCCCCTGCCACCAAGGGAAAGTGATAAACCCTTCCCACACCTCACCTGGATGCCTGACCATGCCTGCATTGGTGCTGCAGCCTGCCCTGCATTCCTCTTGACTGACCTCCCACCCCAGCCACCTCCATGGAGATCTCTTCCCTTCTGGAGTGCTCAGGGTGAGGTGCTCAGGGATGAGCAGCTCCAGTCTAAGTTGATGGGATGCTGCCTTGCAGCCTGGCACATGGCCTGCAGCCTCACCTCCCACCTGGAAAGTCCCTGCCAGGGAATCAGCATAGCTGTCCCCCATCATCAGAGCTGCAGGATCAACAAAAAGCGACCCTCTGTGTCCCCAGACCCCCTTTTTGGTGGGGAATAGATTTCCCTGGTACACTGTGCCCTGGGGCAAGCCGGGTGTTAACTGCACGGAAGTCTTGCTTGCTGAATCCAAATAATACAGCATTTCAGATTCTCTCTTCCCTGTCCAAGCCCTTGGCTCTCATCAGGTTCTCCTTAGTCCTGTCCAGAGGTTTCTTCACAGCAGCAGGGTCCCAGGAGATGTAGTGGTTTTTGTCGGACACCGCTCTGGCTTGGCCCAGCAGCAGAAACATTCTGCCTCCCCAGACCTGCTCCAGCTCCTTCCTCCGGCATACACCCTGGGCTGTGGGCAGGGCTGCTGAGGAAGGGACAGCTGGATGGCTGCTGCATCCAAGTAGGATTTTGGGCTCTGATAGATGGTTTTGGAGGCTGTCTCAAGCTACCTATTGTTTTGGGTTTTTTTTGTGAAAATTGCCCTCCTGGGAAGAGTCCTTTTAACTTCCCTCGGAGCTGGAAAGCCACAGCCCAAGAGCTGACTGCTGACGGTGGTGCCTTTGGCACGGCAGCCAGCGGTGATGTCAGCTGGGAATGGAGAGGTTAGCCCTGTGTGTGGGTGATGCCTTCTTCCAGTTCAGCTGGTCCTTGCTGGGAGAATCAATGCAAAAATGTCCACAGGCAACTTTGATTGGCTCCAGGTGCTGATGATGCAGCCTCTTCCCGGGGGTCTGGAGGATGGACCTCAAGTCTGCTGGGCCACTGCAGATGCCTCGGTGAGGAGCAAAGCTGGTTTCCTGCTCCAACCCTCCAGGGACTTGGCTGTGGGTCTCCAGTGAGTCCTGGGAGTACCAGGCTGCTCTGGGCTTCTTTTTCCTCTACAGAAAGTCAGCTTCATTCTTCCAAGACACCTAGAGGAAGAAGATTGAAATCTGAGGGAAGGTTTGTGGTGAAGTAGGGAAAAGCAAATGCTCTTGTCTGGTCTGGTCTCCATCTCTTGTTGACTCATCCCATAACTTTATGCCATCATACTCCATCCCACCCATCCCAGTCCACTTACCCTATTCCCTACTACCCTACAACCTTCCCGTTCTATCTTCCCACTCCATCCTATGCCATCCCACCCATTCCATTTTACTTACCCCATTACACCCCATTTTCTGTTCTTCCTGTCCTATCCTACCCTGTCCCATCCCACTCTCTCTCATCCTATCACACCCATCCTATTCCACTCACTCCATCCCCCCACATGCCTCTTCCCTCCCTTGCCATCGCACCTATTCCATCACGCTCCACCTCATCCCCATCTCCTGTGGACATCCATGCCAGCCATCCCCAGACGGAGTTGCTCTTGCCAGGGGCATGGGCCCATTGGTGATGGAGGCCAGGATGTGTGTCAGTGAAAGCAGAAACCCAATAAGCAAGATAAGGAGACGATTTATAATGGCATTTGTGAACTTTAGGAAAGAGCTTTACAGCCAGATTTTACAGACCACACAGGGAGAGGTTATACTCTCCAAAACCTTGGAGATTTTTTAAAAAATATTTTTATATTTAAAAAAAAGAATTTCCAAGAATTAAATAACACAAAAGTGTATGAAATATGATGTAGGGAATGTTCCCCTTGCTCTCACATCTGAAGTTAATTTGGGAGACGCTCTGAATAGCTTTTTAAAGAGTGGATAAACATTGGCATCAAAAGTGTAAATAAAGTTACCAGACAAAGCGGCCGTTCAAAGGGAATCGTCCCTGGGATGTTGGCCGGGCAGCTCTAATGGCTGCCTCTGGAACATTTGGAGATAAAACAAGGGCCTGGCCGATTAGCCCGGGCTGAAGTTTCCCGCCTTGGCTCCCTCTCCTGATGCCAAAAGCAAGCAGCGCTGGCAGCGGCTCCTGCAGGTTTCCTGCCTGGGGACGATGCTGGCAGGCAGTTCCTGTTCGCTGGGACCCCCCCAGTCTCCTGAACCATCACTGCCCAAAATTTGGGTCACACACTCCTAAGCAGGTCCTGCTGAAGCCTAATTAAAGCCTATTGGTGCTGGTCTCCTGGGGACCTGGATTTGTCAGAGTTGTGGCCCAAAGTATTTCTGAGAAACCCTCAGGCTACCCCACTGTGTGTCATGCCAACTGTTTCCCCCAGGACAGTCCTACTCCCCCAGGTGTTTTGATTGACACATGCTTGGTTGGTCACAACTGTTCTGAAATACAACAGGACCTTCTGTGTCACGGGGTTTAAGATTGCAGCTGGTTGGAAGAACCCAGAGGGGTTGTGTCTCTCCTGAAGCACATTTTTGAACCAGCATCAGGATCCTCCATGACTGTCCCCCCCAACAGTCTGTGGAGAGAAGGCAAAAACAGTGAAACAAATGCTGACATCTCATTTAAATCTTCCAAAGAGGAAGAAAAATGGACAGATGTGAACCAACCTTTTGTTTGCATCTTTTGGTATGAACTTGAAGGAAAACCTTTGAGAGTTGTCTTTGATGGAGCAGTTTGTGAATGAGAGGCAGTTGTGAGGTGGAGTGACTCTGGTAGTGAGATCCCCATCATGAGGTGCTTCTCCTTGCCCTGTATCTCTACCAGAAGGGATTTTCCTGGGAGCTGTAGAAGTAGGAATGTGTGTGGATAATAATACTAGCTCTCCTGCATCCAGAAACTTTTATCTCCACAGCACCCAACACTGAGGGCTGCTATTGCACTTGAATATTACAGAGTGTCAGTTCTTTTTTCAGCTGAGACCTTGGTCATGGCTCTGCATCCCTTGATTGGGGAAGACAGGATGGAAATGACAGCAGCCATGGCAAAACTGAGAGTGTAAATCCACCTCTGGGTTGTCTGAGAGAAGCTCACAGCTGCCTACACCACAATGGGGGCACAGCAAGCACCATGCATGCCTGGGGGGCTGCTGCACTGCTCCTGTGCTCTTGGCCCTGGAGACTCAAGAGTTCTGTGTCTTGATGGACCCAGCCTAGGGAACATGGTGGATCCGCCACATATCTGCCAATGTGCCAGCTGGGAATTGTGTCCCACTGCTCCCTTGTTACCTGGGCACTGCCATATGCTGGGTGAGGTATCAGCTCCTGAGGCTGAGGAGCAGCAGGAAGGGCATCATCACAGGTAGCTCTGCAAGTTCCCAGTGGTGACACATCCTAGTTTCTCCTACCTCGCCCTGGAGAGCATGTCCTCATTCCTCCTGGTGCCCTCCTGTCAGAGCATGTCCTTCTTGTGTCCAACCCCAAAGGCTGTGTAGTGGAAGAAACAAGCTGGTTTGAAGCATAACCCCTATTAGGTAGAAGTTACAAAATTGTATTTTAATATTTCGCCTACTCAGGTGACTTTAGGATGGATAAAGTCATGAGGACTCATTTGCTCTGTCCTTTGCCTGGCTGTAATAGGAGCTAACAATGACCATAACTCTGACCATTTTTTTCAGTCTTCATTACGCAGTATTTTCCTGAGTGGTAAAGAACAAATCTCCCATTGGCAGGGCTGGGAAGATGGTGTCCCACACGCTTGGTGTTAACCACAAGCAGCAGTAGCTCCTCTCTGCATCCCTGGGTGAGACCCAGCAGGATGGGGATGCTGCCTGCCTGGGAAGCAGCTGGCAGGGTTGTGCTTCCCCAGAGACCGTGGCAGGGGTTATATTGCAAATAATGGAATAATTACTCTTTCTTTGCCTGGGACATGCCCGCAAATAGCTGCTGATTCCTGTGCGAGGGCTCATGAGCCCAAATTCCCGTCAGGGGGCTCACTAGTACCTTTGGGATGGAAGAGCCTGGCAAGAGAAGGGGACCCTGGCTCAGAGGGTGCCTGGTGTGATCACTGCGGGCTCGGGCTCATGCAGACCGCCCTTGTGCATCAGCCTTCGTGCCACTTGTGTAAACTATTACAGCAAAGGGCAAAGGTTAAATGCAGCACATGTGTGGCATCAATTAACAGGATTTCAAGGTCTCCAGTGGAGTTTCTGCTCAAATCTCTTGTGGCAGGTTCAGTTTTCTTAACCCCTCTGATGCCATGCAGTCAGAGGGTCTTAACTCTGCCAGACTATTAGAGGGGAGTGGCCTTGTGCTGTCTGGGGGTCTCTCCAAGGGCTGTGCTGGACGGGCCTCTGGCCATTTGGGCATGGGGAGACACGGACACCACACACACCACACCAGTTGTCTGTGGGGCAAGTGAGAGAGACTACCTCTTTCTGCTGGAAGTGTCTTTGGAAGGGAGTCAGGCCCTGGCAAGGCAACAAGCTGGCGTATAAGCAGCCCTTTATCGTGCCACTCCTCTGCTTCAGGTCCATGTACCCTATCTTGGAACCCTCGTGGGGGGTGGCTGCTCCTGTGCTTGGTCTCAGCCAGATCCTGCTGTACTGAAGCACCCCTTGTCCCAACGTGTCCTATTGCTGAGCAGACAAAGGTTCCTGCCAGGCTTGGAACTGCTGATGCCTTCACTCCTCACCTGTGGAACAGACACAGTCACCCCCCACTGCCTGCAGGGCTGGGAGGGGATGGCTGCAGTGAAAGTCTCAGTGAGGATTCAAAACCAGGACAATTTTGGTGGAGGAATTGCAGTTGTGAATCTTCACCAACCTGAGGCCATTCAGGGCTGCTCCCAGGCAATGTACCCAACCACCACTCATCTCCTCCTAGATTTATCAGTCATACTGGGCATACTGGGAGAGGGAGTGGTTTAAAGGATGGTGGCCTCACTCAGGCAACCATTAGTGCATCCCATGTCTCCTGCAGCTGATACATCAGAGACCTGGATGCCACAACTTTGCGCTGCAGCTCTGCCAGGTTGTCCTCTCGAGTTCCAGATGTTTCTCCTAAGGGCCATGGTCTTGGAGGGCTTCCACTTTGCTTTTTTGGAGGGTGTTTGACAAGGAAAGGAAGGCTTTAGCTGCCACCACCATGAAGAAAATGTGATATTGGCATGGTCTGAAGGCCCAAAAGGTTTAAGATATTCTAAAAGCTTCCTCGTTCCTTGTGCAGATATTTGCCTATACAGATTACTAATTTTCCATGAACAGGTGCTGCTGAAGGGAATCCTGCCTTGGAGGTTTCAGTTCCTGGGGTTACCAGACCTGCCTCAAGGCTGGGGACCACTGTAATGGATGGGTCAGGGCTGGGAGCTTAGTGAGGAACACTGATCCCAGCACCAACTGATGCAGAACCTGCCAGGCTGGAGCAACAGGACATGCAAATGCCCTTCTGCACCTGTGTGCCCCTGACATCACTTTGCCCATGTGTTCCATTCCTTTTTGGAAAATGAATAATTTCAATCCTCCAAGTTAAAAAACTCAGCCCCCAAAACATTCAAAACCACTAGAAACCCCTGCGTTTTGATAATTTCGATCTGTTTTTCAGTCCTGGACCCTGTTAAGATGAACAAAATGCATGCTTGAAAAACAGAGATGCTCTGCCCACAGCTCCCCATGTCAGAGCTGAGACTTGTGGCTGAAAGATGGATTTGCCCTGGATAGCTCCACAGAAATACCCTGTTTGTTAGCAAACCTGTAAAAATCTTGGTAATCCCCTTGATCTGAAACAAATGGGCTCTGCTGTCTGGTGCTGATTTTATTATCAGACACTGCTTAGTATCATCCCATGGCTTGGACCAGTGCCTGAGGCTCAACACCAAGTCAATCATGCACTGGCAGGCAAAGGTGTCCCCTGAGCTCTAGACCTGTGTTGGTTCTCCACATGTTTGTGGTGTCCTGGATAATACATGTTGGATTTAAAGAGCCACGTGGTTGCCCAGAGACCTCCAGGACCTTTCTGGGCTGCTCCAACGCTGTCTCCAGATGCAATGGGAGCAGCATAGCATGACTGTCAGGGTGAAAGCTCAGGTTTTGTTGAATTGTCCGGATCTTTTCACCTTCTGGGGTGGGGAGCTTGGCTTGGTGGTTGTGTTTCCAGCATCAGGAGCTTTGTGCAAACATAGGATGAAGGAGCAGGAGTGTTTTTGGGTCTTAACATGATTCCCAGGGTGTCTGTCAGCCTGAGCTCCCACCCAACCATCCCTTGGAAATGGGACCTAGAACAAGCCTTGAGCATCCATGGGCTGATTCGAGGACTATTGGGAATCTTGATGGCTTTGAGGCCAGGTAGATCCTCAGCTGGCCGCCAGTTGGTTGCATTGACTGTGGCCCCTGACAGCAGCACTCCCAGCCCCTCTCTTCCTCCATGCTGACTGCAGCAGCCAAATATAAAATTCGAGCCCCCCGGAGACCCACCATCAACCACACGAGCCCCAGCCGGTTTTGTTTTGATTATACATTTGTTTCCTCCCTCCTGGGAGTGTCTGACACAGCTTTTACCTCTCAGCGCGTCAACGCTCGGCTTCCCCCGCCACCTCCCTCCCCTCCCGTCGGCTCTGCTTGGATTAGCTCTGACCCCTACTGAACTCTGCTGCCAGAAGAAGTGTCAACCCCTTTCACTTTCTGAGAGCTTTCCAGCCCCAAACAGCGTCCTCCAAGGGAAAACCTCCCACATAATTTTTTCCCACTCCATGCCCTTGCTGTGCATCCGCGGAGGACAGAATCTGGTCCCTGCCTCTGGCCATGCTCCGGGGGCAGCCTGGATGACCAGCACATCTCTGCACTCCCCTGAGCCAGCACAGGTGTAAACAGGGCAAAAGGGGTTTTTAAGGAGGACTTGCTTTGTAGAGGAAAAGGGTGGGATAGGAGACAGTAGGAGGTTAGCTATGGGCACAGCATGGCATTGCCTGGTGCACGAGGCCAAGGACAGCTGTTTCCATGGGAGTGTGGCAGGGTCGGTGGCTGCATGTCTTCAAGGAGATGCCTAGCCTCCATGGATGGGTGGACATCAGCAAGATGGGAGGGACAGGAAGAGCTGGCTGCTGCCACCAGGAGAACAGAAGATGGGGAGAAGGTCCTTCAATTCTTTCCACCAGGTCTGATGGTGGTTGTGCTTCTCCACACCAAGCAGCAGCATCTTAAACGTTCTGCAAGAGCTCCAAAATTCAGGGAAAACCAGCCCAGTGAAATAAAAAGACCATGCAAGGAGAGGGCAGCAGCTGATGCCGTGTGCTCACAGCTCAGCAGGGTTGTGGGGCTGGGAGTAACACCCCCAGCCCTGAGCAGCCACCCCGGCCCGCAGAGACGCTGGGTGGTGGATGTGGGGCCACAGCTGGGGAGCAGGGAGTTTAACTCCTGCAACACCAATGAAATAAAGAGAGAGAATGCCACATGCTAAGGAGTTGCAGATGTTTGGATGTTGGCAGGGATTTGGGTGGAGCTGCCAATACACAATAAGGTTTGCAGCAGGCGGAAAGGATGGGAAGTGCCAGGGAAAACCTGCTCTCCTCCCACTGCCTGTGGTAGTGGAGGGAGCCCTCCTGGGGTAGGTGTCGTGGGGGAGTGCATAGCTGTGTCTTCTCTCAGAGCTTGGAGATGCCATGGAAAGGGTGGGGGAGGCAAATGAAAATTGACCAGCTGCTCCCAGGTCTGACTGCTGCTGTGTCTCTGCCTGTTGGAGCCCCCGGAGCAGCCACCTGGGCAGTCAAGGATAACTGAGCCATGGAGACAACAGCTCAGAGCACAGTCACTTTATTTGTAGAACACTGAGGATGTGCCTCAGTCTTCCAGGGGCTCTTTCCCCTGTTTTTTTCCTAAGCCTGTGGCCGACATCCAAAGCCATTCCTCACTTTTCACAGCTCAGTGAAGGGGTGTCCCTGCCTAACTGAAGCTGGATGAGGATCACAGTCCTGTTTTGGTCTCACCAGGTCAGCAGAAACCAGGACTTCAGGACTATTGTCCCAGAGCTGAGTAGTGGTACACGCTGTGCCAAAGGGCGGAGCAGCATTGCCCCTGAAGTGAAGAAGGCATCTCTGGAGGTCTGTGAGGACTCAGGCAGGATAAATCCAGGCTGAAGGGCACATTTAGGGCTGTGCTGACCTCAGTGTTTAACGATTTTGTCTTATCCCTGGCAAAAGTATATACAGGGACCCGGTAAAGCCCAGTTGGGCAGGGTCAGTGAGGTCCAAGCCCTGCTGTTGCACCCAGAAGAGGCATGGGGTTATGGGGACAGGAGCCTGAGGCGATCCCTGTGAATCTGGACCCCATCAACTCTGGTGTGTGGGTATGGGCAGGTCTTGTTCCTTTCAGGGGTGCCAGCTCTTCAGGATGAGCCTGAGTCCCCTTGCTGGCTGGCAGACGGAGTCCCACCCCAGAGAAGCTCTTGGGAACCTACTCTGTGTGACTCAGTGAGAGGGCAAGCCCCCAGAGTGCTGTGCACCTGGAGTCCCCGTCTTACAGGAGCATCCCCTTCTCTCGAAGCCCTCCTGATGCCTCCTGGCCCCATGGCTCCTCAGCTGTGTCAGCTCACTGTGGTTCTCTGGGTCTTTGTCAGCAGCATGTTTAGTAGCTCTGTGGCCATCGTGCTTCCTGACATGTTTTCTTTTCCCCCGTGATTTTGAGAATTGTATTCATTTCTTTGTTGAGGAGGGAGAGGGAAAGGTCATCCCTTGCTAGCAACTCATTAAAGCAAAACAATGGAAAGAACAGCAAATGGGTTCTGGGACCCACTTCTCCAGGCATGTGTGAGGCTGCCTTTTGTCAGTGTAGGAGGGGGCCATCCATGGAGGTGGTGGCATTGCAGGGAGGCTCTCCCACCCTCACCACCCAAACCGATTCAAGGATCACTGGAGGACCTCAGTGTGTGTCAGAGCTTTTGTTTGTTTTGTTATTGTGTGTTTGTGCGTGTGAGCGCAATGTACATTCAGCCCTGCTGTCATTAAAAAAAAGTTTTAATGAAAATTTTCTCATTCCCTCCTCCCAGGCTCCCCAGCTTGGACCAGTTCTGTTTCTTTCTTTCATATGCGAGGCAGCTGCATTTGTCTCAATAATTGTGTTTCCTGTTGCTATGTACTGCTGAGACTTGGTGACACAATGAAGATGTGAAGCATTTCCCTTTCCCAGGTCTGGCTTTGGGGGTTTGGTTTTGGTGACATTATGGCTTTCTTTCTCTCCAGGATGCCCATATGGGGTTTGAAGTCCATCTGGAATTTGGCTGGGAAGACATTGCTTAAAGCTGATGGTCGTGCTCAGAGTGATGCTGAGAAGGAAGCACTGCTCCGTGCCTGTGGTACCTCTCATGATCACTTGCTTAAGTCCACTGTCTGTTCCAATGGAAATGGTCGTGGAGGGGGCCCAGCTCCTATGTTTGAATGTCCTGCTAGGCCTGTTGGCCTCCAGACCCCAAAAAGCCACGTCATGGCCTGTGCCAGTCCCATCCTGCCAGCTGCTGGCTGGGCAGCCCTGGTGTTTCATGAGGGAGTGTGGAGAGCCGCTGTGGGCAGAGGATACTTTGGGCAGCTACACCCCTGTGGTTCATCACTTGCTCTGAACCTCTGCTGCCCTGTCCTTTCTGGGACCCAGCCCTCACTGCACACCCACCGGTCCCCGGAGGTGGGAAGGGCAGCACAACCAGGACACCCTGCCTGAGGCACTGGGCCCAGAGCAGCACAGGAATTCTCCCAGTTTAAGGTGGGACACTTCATTGCACTGGGAAGTGGGGCCAGGCAGGGGGGTCTTGGGCATATTGCCATAGCAGGGCTGGAAGTGCAGAAGGAGCATGGGTGGCATGGGGCATCAAGGGGCGTGAGGGGCATGGGAGTGGGGCTGCATCTGGTGTGGGGCAGGTGGGGCATGAGGGGATTGGGAGTGCAGCTGATGTGGGGCACAAGGGGCTGGTGTGGGGCGGGTGGGGAGCAGGAGCAGGGGAGGCACCTCACAGGTTCCACAAGTTCCTCCATGCTGGAGCCCACGAGGGCTGACCTTGCTGACACGGAGGGGTCAGGGGGTGAGAGCAAGGAGCGACTTTTGGGAACGGAAGATCTGTGACCCCCGGGGCCCGGCTGTGCATCTCTCGGGGCCAGGGCCGGGGCTTGGGCCGGGGTCGGGACCTGGCTGTGCATCCCCCGGGGCCGGGCTGTCCTTCCAGGCAGCGCGGAGAGGTGGCAGCAAAGGCCCTGGGACGGGGGTCGCGGGGACCTGCCGCCGCAGGCGCGGGTGCCGGCTCCCGGCCCCGGGAAGGATGCGCGTCCCCCCGTCCCGACGTCTGCTCCCACCACGGTCCCACGAGCGGGACGCACGCGCTGGACCGAAGTCCATCTCTAGGTCGTAACATCGGAGAGTGGTTTTGCCTACTTCTTTAAAGAACATCTGGTCCATGCTCCTGGAAATCTTTCTGTCCGACTTGACCTCGAGCACTGCCAGGGGTGGGGCATCTCCAGGGACTCTCACCACAGTCTCAGGGATCAGAATCTGCTTCCAGGACTGCATGAGCTTTAGCATTTCTGCCCCTTGCTCCAGCCCGGGGCTGCCCCTCTCTGCTCACTGACGACCCAGGCTGTTGGAATCCCATGAGAACAGCTTGTGAGACTTCAGGACTTGTCAAAGCTGAAGTTGAACCCTTATCCCAGGCTGGCTGGGTGCCCACGGCCCAGCCAGACCTAATCTGGGACTGCACACTGCCCATGTTTAATGAGGTATTGTGTATGGATGTGTCTGGCTGTGTGTATGCACATGTTGTGGGCTCTGGGGGTCTCACTCAATGTTTGCATCTGTCTGTTGGTGGTTTGGGCATCTGGGGCTGTTTCTCCTTCCTGATTAAATATCTCCCCAGAAGCGAGTTTGTGTAGCGAGGATCTTATTGCGTGTGGCTGTGTCTGCACGGGGAGGAGCTCACAGCTCTCCATGTGTGCAGAATTTGCACAGTATCTGTGGGTCATGCTGGGCTGTCCAAGGTACTTCTTCCACTGTCAGCACGTGCTGAGTGATGGCAGATGGGTGAGTGGCCAAGGAATGGATGGATCAGTGCAGAACAGGATGGGCTTCCCCATCATGGGTGGGCAACAGTGGGGATCAGTGCTGCTCATGTCTATTCTCTCTCCTCTAGGGAATGTGGAGCCCAACCTGGACACTATCCTGCATCCCATGGCCATGGAAGGAGGACAGGGCATCCCTGAGGCTTGGATGCAGCATCAGAGATGAACCCATCACTTGCAGTGAGGTGCTCTGTGAGGGGTTGCTGGCAGCTGTTGTGGCCCTGGGCCGGGCTGTGCCCCACGTCTGGCTGGGCCTCCTCTAACTCAAGTGGCTCTAGGGTTCAGGAGACTCCCCACTGCCCAAACAGTGCATGACAGACGAGGCAGTGCCTGTGTGTCACTCTGTTCCCATGTGTCTTCCCTCCTGCTCTCCCTGCCTCCACCCAGCTCCATCCCGAGGAGTGTCCCTCTGGCTGGGTCAATGCCTGCATCACCCTGCAGGCTGGGAGGGCTGGCAGCCACGGGCAGTGGAGGATCACAGCCTCCTGCACATGTGCTGTCCAACCTGTCAGCACCTCCGTGAGGCAAAGCCGGTGCTGGCTGGGGATGTGCCCCCCAGCTCTCTCCCTCTGTCATGAAGAGCCAAGCATGCATGCCAGAAAGCTCACCCTGTGGTAGAAGCCATCCACCTCCTCTGGAGCTCAGCATTCCCTCCTTGCTCCTTGGCTGCAGGGGTTTTTGGCTGCAGATATTTACCGAGCAATTCGCATCCAATTACAGAAGCTGGAACAACTGGGAGGATTTTCCTTCCGGTTTCTCGCAACCAAAGCCAACTTGTCCAAATTACAACCTAGGAAGCATCTCATTAGTGGGGAGTGAGGTCTCCAAAACATAGAGTGCTTGGAAAACACTGCCAGAGGCATAGGAATGTGGGCTGGCTGGCAGGCGAGTTGGTGAGGAGCCTATTTGGTCACCATCTTCTCTCACCCATGGTAATTTTCCCCATCTTTTCTTCTGTGGCACCTGAGGGGAGAGGAGATGGGATTTTGGAGGTTTCCAGCTCATCATATCACTTCCCCATTCCCACTTTGGTTCCAAAGGTGTTTGATTTTTTTGGGGCTGAAGCACAGGCTGGTCTTCCCACCCATTTCTTTTCCCTCCAGCTTCTCCTGCCCTTCCTCTAGAGCTGTGTGCTATTGCCCCAACCCGGAGGTGAAGGTCTAGGAGCAGAGCCGTGGGAATGGTGGTTACAAGTGTTTAATAACATTAGTGGAAATAGGATCCTCAGCAGCATCTGGCTGGTCTGTCTGTGGTGCTGTCCCAAAAGGCTGGAGGACATTCCTCACCCGGCCTCATGGAGATCTGCTCCCTGGTGTGGCTGTCCCAGAGGGACTTATGACAGAGGCACTGCATAGTCCCAAAACTTGCTGGAGGCTTTGTCTCAGCTGGGATACAAGCTGGCACAGGGGCTGGGATGTGAGGAGGAGGCACGGCAGGATCCAAAGCAATCTGGTGACTACCAGCTGCGACTGCAGGGGAGCTTTCTGCCAAGGTTTGAGAATGGGAGAGATCAGGGAAGTGCAGCTAGCAGCTGTGCCTGGGCTTACATGGCTAAGAGGTGTCTTCTATGCCAATGACTTAATGCCCTTCCAAAAATACTTCCCCAGATACAGCTTGCAGGCAAACTGCTGAGCCAGCTGGTAGCAGCGCTGGGGCTGGCGGCAGGCACGGCTCCGGTGCCCTGCTCCCACCCGCAGCGCTCGGGGCGTGCGTGCTGGCCCACGCAGTGCTGGCAGGACTGAGCACACCTGTGTTTTGGGTGGCATGGCAGGTGTGGGAGCCTGTTCCCTGGCTGCCTTCCTGTCCCAACAGAGCCCATGGGTGCTGGTGAGGAGTCGCACCATCACCCTGGCTCCTGGCCCACGTTGGGGAGGGGTTTGTGCTGCCCTGCTGATGGCACCATCTGCTCCCTGAGCTGCTGGCCAGGCTGATGGTCCCTGCCTGGCCATCTCCCACAACCATCCTCAGGTGCCTGATGCCTGGGCAGGATGATTCCTGAGGGCTCTTGCTGCTGAGGTGAAGGTGGCTATTGAGCAGCCCTGGTCTGCTCCTGGCATCACCTCTGCCAGCATCTGGGTGATAGCGTGCACTTCTCTTATGCCATCAAGAGCCCCTCCTTTTCTTGCTCTCTCCTTGGCAGCTGACAGGCTGTAGCTTCTATTTCAAGGTCGAATTTGATGAGCTTCAGCTTCCAGATGGGTGATCTTGTAATGACTTTGCAAATGAGTATCACTCCTGCATCCCACGTGGGTGCGGGTCAGGAGGGACACAGCTCCCTCAGCACAAGGGGGACGGAAAGGCTGGGATGGGTAAAGCCAAGCTGCCTGCACTAGCTCAGTCGCCCTGTCCCTGCACTTCACCAGCCCCACTGGCAGGAGAGCTGCTGGGTTCCTCTGGTGTGATGTGCTTCCCAGAGAGCCAGGTTGGCAGCATAGGGACCCCCACATCCCCAGGACATCCCAGTGTCTCAGTTCTGGGCTTCAAAGTGCCTGAGCCCCGTGACATGACCAAAGTGAGTTTGGATGATGAGCAGCTCCTTGCTCCCCATGATGAACATGTCCCACCATGGGATGAGGTATTGCCAGCAGAGGAAGCTGCTCCTTGCCAGCAGGAGGGGTGGGAGAGGGTGGCCTGGCCCTGCAGACACGGGATTCAGGTCTCCTCACTGTCCCCAATGAGCCC
Source organism: Euphonia xanthogaster (assembly GCA_034509185.1). Lineage (NCBI taxonomy): Eukaryota > Metazoa > Chordata > Aves > Passeriformes > Fringillidae > Euphonia > Euphonia xanthogaster. The sequence goes on from JAYDZK010000044.1 coordinate 508,964, forward strand.
TTCTGTGTTGATGAATCAGAACCTCCTTTTCATGAGCCATGCTTCCTGTCCCTGGGGGCTGCCTGCCCTTCGTCGCTGCCCATGGCACTGCCTGTCACTGGCAAGTCCCCTGGAAGCCCCATCCCACTCAGCCACTCTCAGTGGCACACCGTGCTCTGTGTCCTGTTCTGGCCTTGCTGCTGGCACCGTGGGGATGGCCACCCGCCACTTCCCTGGCCTGCAGCAGCCCATGGCTCCAGCACCACCCAACTTTGCCCCTCCAGCCTGCCACCCCTGGGCAGCCATGGGTCTTTGGGCAGCTCTGCCTGCTGTCCCTGGGGGCGAGGGACAGCGCAGGGGACAGGAACTCCCTCCAGGTGGCAGGGGGCTGAGAGGAGGAGTGGGAGGGGGTTGGGAGACAGGGCAGCCCACCACCCGGCTCGGCTGCGCCGGTTCCCCTCCCCGGCCCCACCAGCCCATTTATTACCCCTCTGCCATTCATTGGGCCAGACAGATGCCCCCAAATAAATACCCCCAGACAATGGGGTGGGAGGGGCCAGCGAGGCTCCTCGTGAATAAACATGAGGGTCTTTGGACACAGTTTCCTCTCTTCGCAAAATGGGACCGATTGTGCGGCAGGCATTTAAAATTCAGCCACGGTCGGGCTGTCTTCCAGTGTCCACGAACTGCTGAGGTGCTTCATTTATTTCATAATTTCCCCTCCTCCCCTCTCGGCAACAGACCTGGCTCTTTTCATGCCTTGTCCTCCCTCTTTCTTTCCTTCTTGCTCCCTTTCTCTATTTTTTTTTTTTTTAATCTTCCTTCCTTTTCCTACTCCTTGTCTCTTTCTCTCCTTGGCTTTTGTGCTGGAGGCCGTGACGAATGGCTCAGAAAAGAGGGTGCTGTGAGAAACTGGGGCTGCTGCTGGCAGAGTGGGTGGTGAGGACTTGGTGCTCGAGGGGGGAGTGGAAGGGGTCTGCCTGTGAGCGCCCATCTGGGGCTCCCACATGGAGCTGGGGTGGGGAGGCAGTGGGGTGATGGGGGACCCCAAGGGCTTTGCTGCCTGGGGGCTTGGAAGGACAAGAATCGGGCCCCCTGCCTGTCCCTTTCCTATGGGGAGACAACCTTGCAGTGCCCACCCCAACACATCCAGAGTGGGCTCCATACACAGGAGGGAAAGGCCTACCCTGCTGTATCACCCACTGGGGGTGAAAAGCAGCCCTGGTACTGCTGGAGCACTCAAAAGTTGGGAAATGCAGAAGGAAGAAGGAAATACTTGTCCAGGCCAGGGCAGACCCAGTTTTGGTGGGGATGGGTTTGCTGGACCCCTGACGTGTTCCCATGCCTGGACAGCCCCAGCAAAGCTGGTCTGTAGATCCAGAACGAGTGGCTTTTTGGGACCTTGGAGGACAGCATCCCCACTGGCCTTCCAGCACCCCAAACCCACATGTGCCACTTGGTCCTGGGGTGAAGGCAGCAGAGAATGGAGGGCTGGGAGCACCAGGACATGGCCAGCAGCGTGGCTCAGCATACTGGGAGACCTGCCAGCACCCTGGTGTTTCATCAACCAAGTGCTGAGATCCTGATGCCATGCACCCCTGGGAAACCCTGGAGATGTCCATGCCATGCACCAGAGTTTGTGGAAACCCTGAGCTGCTTGCTGTGCTGCTTGGGCTTGGCAGGAGGAATGTGTGGATGGGCAGAATCCCCAATGCCCATCCTGCCCCCAAGGCTCTGCATGCTGGGATGAGCATCACCCGTGACACTGGGGAGCTGCAGAAACTCCCTGGATGGCTCTGGTGTGTCCCTGTATTGGGAGAAAGCATCTGCCTACCCCTTCCCCACCTCTGGGATCTTCTGCCTGAAGGCCAGGCAAGGAAAAAGGGAGTTTCTACCCAAGGGCTGGCAAGAAGGATACTTCAAGTGCAGTGTCACCTGCCAGACCATCTGCCCCTTGGGAACTGGCTGGCAGGAGAGACCAGGGCCATGCTGGCAGCAACAGATGCTGGTGGGGACAGGGGGACATCACCAGATGCAGGTTGGGGGTGGGCAGAGCCTCCATCCAAGGCTCCTGGGGCTCTCTGTGCCTGGGAACTCCAAGTGCGGCTTCCTTAGCTCACGAGAGAACACGGAGGGGAGTCTCCCCCAGGGGCTTAGGGGTGTCCCTGTGGATGTAGGTGCTCTCTGCCGGGCATTACCCAGTGCCACCGCCTGCCAGGGCTGCCTGCCCCTCTGCCCTTCTGTCCCTGTGTCCGGCTGGCGGGCACGGCAGCTGCAGCCCATGGGGGACCGTGCTGGCAGGCTCCGGCAGCGGGAGGGCTCCTGCATTACAATCCGGTACAATCTGTCCCCCTTCCTGCCGGGCAGTGTAGGAGACGGTTACTGTTTAATCCCATTTGACAGCTCTTTCATCATCTGCCTGCCTCCCTCCAGCTTCCCGTGGCTCCTCCAAGGCTCCTTTGTGGCCGTAATCAAAGCCTGGTGAGTGATGGCTGCTCAAGGCAGGGAGGGAAGGGACAGTGGAGCGAGGGTGGCTCAGCTGCGGGGGGGGAGGGAGCGTGGCCTGGCCGCAGCTCCGGGGAGGGGCACGGTGGGATCACAAGGTGGGGGGGGGCCTTGGCTGTCAGGTCCTGCAGGTGCAGCTGGGGTGGTGGCACCAGGAGCTGGGCTGGATGAAGAATCCCCAGTGCTGTGAACTGGACCGGATGGAGCATTCCCAGTGCTGGGAGCTGGTCTGGATGGAACATCTCCAGTGCTGGAAGCCAGAGTGGGCTGAGCACTCACAGTGATCAGGGCTGGGCTGAACTGAGCATCACTGGTGCTGGGAGCTGGTCTGGATGGGACAGAACATCCCCGGTGCTGGGAGCCAGGCTGGTTGGATCGTTCCCAGCCCACAGTCAGGCTAGCAGGTCCTGGGCAGGGCAGCTGGGCTGCTGTCCGAGCAGGCAGGGCCAGGCAGTGGGTCAGTCTCCCTGAGGGGCAGAGAAGCAGGTCTTCTCCCACAGCCTTCTCCGACACATCCTCCAAGCACCCTCCGGCACTGGGGACATGCTGGCTCACAACTCCCTTGTGCCTTTCACGCCTGTTATGTGACTGTGGCCCTGGAGGAGAATCCCCATGACAGCTCTCTCCCCATGACAGGGAAGACTGTGTGGGAGAGATTTTGGTAGAAGTCACTTGGGCAGCACAAGCTTCCAGCATAGCATTGCTGGCATGTGGCTCACATGGGGGTGAGCCTTGCTGTACCATGGCAGCTTCTGCCACCCCATCAGTGGAGAGCTGAGGACCTGGCTGCTCCCAGGCAGGCTGGTGGCAGTCAGGGCAGGCTGGGACAGGTGAAAGGGCCTCTAAGGGATCCCTGCTCTCAACATTTCTGTGAAATTTGGGAAATCTGTCCCCAGACATGGTCTGGAGGCTGTGTGGGTGGCAGGCATCCTCTGGAGGTTTTTGGCTAGAGAAAAGGAACCTGCAGCCTGTAGGGTTGTCTTGGTTTGGAAAGATGGGTGCCTGCTAAAGAAGGCAGGAGCCTCCCCTGAAATGGAGAATGCAAACCCTCCCCACCCCTCCGAATCGCTATGA
>JAYDZK010000044.1:520769-560517 GCA_034509185.1 Euphonia xanthogaster
GATAAGAATTGTGTTTTCCTTCTTCTCTGCTTGTCTCACAGCTTCTCTCTGTTCAGAGGGCATGTGAATACCACATGCACTGTGTGCAGGGGGCTCTGCTCTATCTGCCCGAGAACTCCAGGCTGCCCGAGGCCAGGGAGCAGACACCTTGCCCAGAAGAGGACTCCAAGCCCCATTGCCTGGGTTTGTCTCCCCTAGTCACCCACCAGGCTGGGAAGAGCAGAGATGCCAGCCCAGTTTTGGGCTCTGTGCCAAACATTCCTATGCCCACAGAAACCAGTTCCTGAGATGGGGAGGGGGCAATTACTCTGAGTCCCAGATCCCCCCAGCACCCATCATCAGCAGATCTCTCCAGAGGCATCAGTGGATGCTGGGCTGCCCAGAGTGGGGGACCCACCTGCCCCCACCACAGGTGAAGGCAGTGGCAGCTGGCAGGGGGAAGTCCCCATCCCTCCTGTGCTGCCTCTGTTAATCATCACGTTGGGTAATTGCACGAGTGGCCAAGAGGGCAGCCCGTGAGGATCTGACTGCAGGTGTGGGGCTGTGGACGGGCACAGAAAGCTTTCAACTGGAATAGGGTTACAGTCAGGCAGCCCAGCAATGCCAGGGATGCAAGGAATCCCCTACCTGCTTCAAAAGGACGCTTTCTTTATCGTCTAATTAAGAAAAGGGCAGTGGTGGGGGGACCAGAGTGCACCTGTGCCGGTGAACACCCAGCCAAGAAAGGGGGGAGTGAGGGCCTGAGCAGGGAGCAGGAGCAAGGAGGGCGTGAAGGGACTGCACTGGAGGCCAATGGCAAAAGGACAAGGACTGGGATGGGTCAGCACCTCCGGGACTCCACGGCACCTCTGCTGCCAGTCAGTCATGCCAGGTAGCTCCTGCTTGGTTCCACTGCAGCAGTGCAGGGCACACAGCCTTTCCAGCCGTAGTCAGGTTGCCTTCATCCCCATGCAATGCCATCCCTCTGTCTGACAGGTCTAGAAAGCACCCCCACAGCTGATTTATTGGCAAGGTTTAATATTAATCTGTAGGGATTAATCCTAGCTGGGTAAAATGGTGCGAGCTCTATGCTCTGACACAGCTCCTGGGCAGTGCCCTGGACAAGTTTCATACTGCTCAGCTTTTCCTTTCCTTTTCCTCAGCTGGTCTTATTGGAGCGGTGTCAGGGAAGCTTATGTGGATATCAGGAAAAGGTTCTTCCCCCAGAGGGTGCCCAGGCTCCCCAGGGAATGGGCACGGCCCCGAGGCTGCCAGAGCTCCAGAAGCCTTTGGACAGCGCTGCCAGGGATGCCCAGGGTGCGGTTGTTGGTCTGTGCAGGGCCAGGAGCTGGACTGGATGGTCCTGATGGATCCCTTCCCACTCAGGAGATTTTGTGATTCTGTGATTATTAGATGGGAAGAGTGTTTTAAAATTGATGTTTCAGTCAAAATGACTCCTGCAGTGAATCAGCCTAGGCAGCAGCAAGGCAAAATTTCCAGTAGGAAAGAGCAAATTATTCTTAGGTTTAATGGCGGTGAAGCCTGGCTTTGGGATTTGTATCTCAAAAGCTCCTGCTCTGTCTGGCTCTATGTGGCTTCTGCTGCGTCCAGTGAAAACAGGGCTGGGGGTGCAGCATTTCCCACCCTTACTAGAGAATGAGTGGGGATGGAGCAACCCTGATCTCTCCATCCTTCCACTGACTCCAGCTGAAATTGACTGGTGGCTTTGACAGTTACAGAGCTGGACACAGAGACATACCCGCACATACCATGAGTACAGGAACTTTGAGTGCTTTGGAAACCAAGCCAAAAAAGAAAGGAAAAAATGAAAAAGAAAAGGATGAAGCAGAGTGGAATCAAGCCATTCATGTGCTGTGGGAGCAGTTTGGACTAGGAGCCCAGCACGGGTTTAATGAGATCATTTCACACCTCTAATTAAATAGGTGCAACTCTCTGCAAGGAGGAGGCTTTGGGCCCTGGGACACCCCAGGGGTTTGCAGGATGGAGAAGTCAGCATTGGAGGAGAGAGGCTGTTTGCCCTGGATGCATTTGCTGGCTCTGGCTCTGGGGAATGGAGTCATCTCTGAGTGCAAGTAACCCCAGAGGGGTTGTTTTTGTGTAGAGAACTGTCATGTCCCACTTCCACGCTGGCATGCCACAGGGATGGACAACCCCAAATCCCCAGATGCCCAGGGGTATGCTGGCAGCACCTTGCTGAGGCCAGGCTGGGAGAGGTTTCCCCCTGCCAAGCCTCAGTTTCCCCAGCTGTGATGTGCAGGCGGGACCCTCGAGATGCGCTGTGAGGAGCTGAAATCCAGCAGTGTGTGGGAGCTGGCTCTTCTTACATCCTGCCCCTCCCTGGCCCCAACAACTGGGACATGGGATTCCCAGGTGCCCCTAAAGGTTCCCACCTCACAAGTGGGAATTGGGTGCCATCCTGCTGACATCTGCAGCAGTGATGGATGTGTCCTGTGGTCGCAGCAGCCAGCACAGAGCCCAGGACGGCACTGGGATCTCTCCTCCACCAGGGCACAGCCCCAGCTTGTGCCCAGCCCTCACAGGCTTTGATCTGGATGAGGACATGGCTGGTTGTTGAGGCAGCAGCATGCTGGGGGGTGCCTGGGTTTGGAAAAGCTCCTGGAGCCTCCAGCAGCCCTCCCTTTGTCTCCAGAGCGGAGGGGCTTCACTGCAGCTCCTGAGCCCGTGGCTGCTGCAGGTGAGCGCATCCACTGCTTCACTCTGGCCCTGCTCATGGCACAGGGGGAAGGCAGAGTCCTCTGGGGACTGGGGTGGGAGGAGAAGAACGGGATGGAGGACAGTGAAGCCTTGAGCTTCACACGTTGATTCTACAGCTTTTGGCTTCACCTCACCTCCCCTCCCCGCCTGGCAGCTGAAGAAAGAAGAAAACAGACCTTTCCAGCCTGTCATGGTGGGCAGTGAGGCGGGAGGGTGGGGAGCAGAGCCTGGGGGCTGTGCTGGAGAGGAGCAGCCCTAAAGTCCCCACCGTGGTGCAGGAGAGGAGCAGGTCTCTGGGTCATGAGGGAGCTAAAGCTCCCTCTTCCCACTCACTGCACCCTAATGATGTGCACACTGGGCCCCTCTCCCTCCATCCCCCTTTTGCAGGAGCAGGAGTGGCAGGAAGTGATGTTCTGTCTTGGTAGCAGCATTGTGGTGGCACTGCAATGTGGCATTGCGCAGTCCCATCCATGCTGTAGTCCCACGGGAGCTGTGGCGCAGCTGGGGTGCAGCCCTGCCACAGAGCTGTGCCGTGCCATCCACTTCCACCCCAGGACCCAGTGAGGGGCCAAGCAGCCTCATAATCCCCCACCCCACTCCTGGAGGGGGATGTCCAGGCTGTGTGAGGCAGCCTGGGTCAGTGCCGCCTGCAGACACTCCCCGTGCTCTTCAGATGTCCAAGGCAGAGATTGCAAGGACTGTCCTCACGGCGTGATGGATCTGTGTCAGTAAGAGCTGCAGGCAGCTGGACATCTGCCTTCATCACCTCCTGTGAGGCAAGGTCTGGGATGTGCTTCCAGCCTGGAAGTTATTTTAGTACCCAAGTCTGAGGCAGTGCAGCTCCTGGATTTTCAGTACATCCCCCCTGGTCAGGGGCCTGGCATTTTCCTGACCACTGCCCCTTGTCCCTGCAGTGGGAAGAGAGCCAGTTCTCTGTCCCCTGCCAGCTCTCCCCTGGGACAACACACTGCTGCTGCCCTGTGCCAGGAGTGACACAGTGCCTCCACAGCCCCCCACCTCGGATGGGCAAACACATGGAAATCTGTCCCCAAAGCCGCTGTGCCAGCTCCATCCTGGAAACACCTGCTCAGGTCTTGTGAGCGTGGCACATGTGTGATCTGGCTCCTCCAGGCCCCTCATGACCTGGCTGGCAGCTCCTGGCAAGCAGAGCCTGTGGCAAAGCTGACACTGCCCTTCCTAAAGCTGTCCCTTTCTGTCCCTCTGTCTCCAGTGACAAAGGAAAGTTCTGGGGAGGAGTGGTGAAGCCTAGCAGCTGCTGCAGCAGTTTGAAGCTGAGTTCAAAATGTGGCTGATTTTCCACTGTGTGTGATGGTTCCTCAGCAGTTCACATGCCCCTCCTCTGCATCGAGGCCCTGTGGCTCAGCATAATGGAGTCTGGGGTGAAAACAACAGATTTGGTTAAAACATCCCTCCTCTGAAATCCAGTGCTGGTAACACTGCTGCCCTTCCCTCAGGTTATTGCTTTGGCATGCTGCACCCATCCCTGCTCCAACGATCTTAGTGTTGGCCACCATGGGCTTCCTCCACACCATCCTGCTCTTGCTGCTGCCTGCATCCAGCCTGGACCCTGCCTGTGGCCTGGCACAATGTTCTTCCTCTCATGCCCTTCTGATGACGCTGTGCTGGCACAGCCCCACTGCCTGGCAGAGCATGGGGAGGAGCTCCTGGCTGGCCATGCAGCTCCATGATGTCCTCCTTGTCCAGAAGAGCTGTGAGAAGCTTGAGCCCAGAGGAGAACCCAGGGGTAGGGGGAGCAGGAGAAGGGAGGAGGGGGAGTTTTCCCTCCTAATTTCAATAAACTAAATGAAAGGGGTGGAAAATTGGTATTTCATGCAAAACTTGGTGAGGGTTAAACCACTTCCAGATGCTGTCCAAGAAGGTTTTGCTCCAACCTGATCTGTTGCAGATAAAGCTGTAGACACTCCTGCCAGATATTTATTATAGAGCAGAGGAGTTTCCCAGCAATGCCGTGATCCAGGTGGCATTTTGTGCCATGCTGTCCCTTAAAAGGAGCAGAGACCACTCAGACATGTCTCTCCCAAGGACAGCACTGAGCAGCCCTTGCTGCACACAAGGTGGGGCAGGTGGCTGGGGTGGTGGCAGTCCTGTGGGAGATGCTAACATGAGGGACCCCTTGTCCCTAGACATCCCTCTGGCTTTACCCCCTTGCACCATCCCTTTTAAGCAGGACCATCCCTGGCTTTTCCCTCTGCTCCCAGTCTGACCTGCTCCGACCCCTGTGGACTCTGTTCACCTCGGTGGCATCCAGTGGGCAGGTGGAGAAGACTTGGAAGGGCAATCAGAGGTGACAGAGGGGTTTCCTTCCCATAACAAGGGAGAGCAGGAGCTCCTTTAGTCATGGCCCTGAGTGAGGTCCAGGGCTGGCACAGCAAAACCCTGCAGCTCTCAACCCCACAGACACCTTGTGCCCACTGCAGCAACCCCAGGATGGGTCTTGCCACTCCCTGTGACCGACGCACAGTGTGATTTTAAAGTTGGGGATACGCAGGCATTGCCAGGCCAAGTGTAGAAGATGAGCAGACTGCACTCCTGGGGCTGCTGCTCTGCTCCACGCCCGTCCATGCAGAAGAAATGAGGGTCCCACGGCCGAAGTGCAGCTTTGGCGCGGCCGGCAGCGGGTCCGGCAGTGGGTGCAGCAGTGGGTGCAGCACACCTGCCCGGAGTGGGAGCATAGCTGGCATTCTTGCCCCCGGAGCCCCCTTCCTGCCCCCCCGCCGTCGCTGCGCCCCCGCTGCCTCTCGGCCTCCGCTTGTTTTCTTAGCAGGCGGGTCCCGCGCTCTCCGAGCCCAACAATTTCCTGCCTGGGCGAACGCATTCCTCTATTCCCCCATCATAGGTCCCTCCTGCCACCTCCCCACCTTGCTGCTGGATGCTGCTCTCCACTGCTCACACCACATTACTGCTCTCCTCTCCCACCCTCCTGCCTCAGTTTCCTCAGCTGGGACCCCCAGCTTCTCCTTCTGAGAAGCAGAGCAAAGCCCGGGGACGCGGGATGCTGAAGTTGGCATCTTTCCACAGTTTTGGAGTGTTAGAGAGGCCATGTTTGCCCCCATTTGCCATGTCGGGGGGCCGGCCAAGCACCAGTGGGGAGGTGGTAGTTCGGAGCGCGATCCGAGGGGAGCCGTTCCAGCCCCTGCCTCACCATCAGCTCCAAAGCACTGCTGGCAGTGCTGAGGGCATTGGGAATGTCCCCAGGCTCATCGCTGACAGCTGATCCTGGAGTCCTCCCTGCCCCCCAGAAGCAGGATGTGCAGAGCAAGGCGATGCCACACACTCTGCTTTTGCTGGGGGAACATCACACAGGTGGGCTTCCCCACTCTGCAAGGTGGGAAAACCAAAAAGGCAGCAGAGCAGTGGTGGGACAGTGACCTGGGATAGACAGTGACTGCCAGAGACATCCAGGGTGACATTGGAGGGATGGGGATATCACCTGGGAATGCAGAGTCCAGGACTGATGAAGCTGCTGTGGGCAATAGAGGGGGTGAAGCACTGGGCAGAACTGGGCAGAACCCAGCAGGTTCCACTTTGGAGACCAACTCTGCATCACCTGAGGAACCACCAAGTATAAGGTTGTGGTATGAGCCAGAGGGACCCTGTTGCTGGGGTTTGTGCTGCTGGCAGAGGGTCCAGGAGGTGTGTGGGCAGGGGCAGCGAGCGCAGTGCCAGACGTGTCCTTGCCAGCTGCCCCCAGCGTGCTGCCAGCACTCCAATGCACCCGTGGCCCAAAAAGAAAGAAAAAACCCCGTCCCACCCATCAGGAAACCTCAAATCAGGGCCAATGTTTTTGAAAGGTTTTTTTCTTCTCTCTCCTTTAACACATCTGCCAATATAATCTGACCTTTTCCATATAAATAAAGCCCGCGCGCTTGGGCTTTGATCCCGTGCTCTAAATTTTCTATTTACTTAATTGGCCCATCCAAGGGCTGAGCGACTCGCGGGCCGGCAGCTGCCGCCGCTGCCGCATTCCTGGGGGCTTACCGCCACCCGCTCACCTGGTTGTCATTACCACGGCCCCGGCCCCACGCCCCCGCTGCGGCCACCTGAGCCCGGCTGCGCGGGCACCGCGCTCTCCTCCCACCCGGTACGCGGCCCTGCTGCCGCGGGGTCGGGGGCCGGGAGTGGGGACATCCCGCAGGGGTTTCACGGGGGATCTTGTTTGTTTGGTTCTCTGTCACCCCACTCCACACCGCCTTCACCTCTGGAGGGCAGCTTGCTCCAAGGGAGAGGGAACCCCATGTAACATGCGGCTGGATCCCCTGATCCCATCCCTGTGGAGGGATAGAGGGTCAGAGACTTTCCCAGGCAGTCTGAGGAAGGTGGTCCTTCAGAAAGAGGACCAGGGCTTGATTTACCCCTCAGAATTGCTTCTGTTTCCATACAGATCATAGCCTGGTCACCCTTCCATGGATTAAGGACCGTAAATGTCCCCGCACACAGCAGGAGAGAGCACAAAGCTTTGTTGTCACAGGGGGCTGAAGGCTCTGGGCACCTGGAGAAGGTGACCCCTGAGCAGTGGCCATCTGTTCTCCCCCAGACTTTCCCTGCTGGTGCACCAGGCCATGGCAAGGACCAAGCCCTTCTGCTGCAGGCCTGTACTGACCAGCTGGGAGAGCTGACACCTCCTCAGCCGATCCCTACTGTTCTGGCCATGGGGAGACGAGCACCGACAGGGCTGGGACCAGCAGAGGTGGGAGGACTGTGTGTCTTTCTGCAATGCTGCCTGTGCAGGGTAGTGGGGGCTGTGGGTCATGGGGAGATGGACAGGTCCCAAGAGTGGACTGTGACTGTGCTCTCAACCTTCCAGCTATTACTTTTTGGTCCAGGAAAAAGAAACAAGTGCAGAGAAGGCTGTAGGCAGACCTGGACATGTGCCTTGGTCTTCTGGCTATGGTGGTGCCTGTCCCTGCTCTGAGGAGCTGGACATACTCCTTCTGCCTGTGGTTACTCAGTTTCTTCAAGCATTAATAAGGGCCTGAGTGGGCTTTGGTACCCTCCAGCTAGCAGGAAGCTGGGGAGAGCAGCACCCAAAATGGCCCCTCTCCACGCACAAGTTTTTGCCTACTCGTGGGCGCTGCAGGTGTGACTCGGAGCCTCTGGTGGGCAGATCCCAACCATCACTGTGCAATGCCTGCTGAGGTGACACATGCAGGCAGAGTTTGGCGATGGGAGGGTTGGATCATCTGTCCTTAACTTCTCCATCCTCCTTTCCCCACTCTCACTGAAAGGGGAGGCAGATCTCTTCTTAACCTGGTTCAGCTCTGTAGGAAGACATTGGTGGTCAACCAGCACCAAGTGTAATCTCTGATGTGTGGGAGGCCTTCCATGGGCCCTGAAGGACTCTCCTGGTACCTGGACAATGCTGAGGCATGAGGACAGATTCCAGCTCCCAAAACCTCCATACAGCTGGTGATAAACCCTGGGTTCCTGATACCCACCATAATGAGATGTGGGAGCAGAAAGCCAACTACAAGACCCTAGACAGCACCAGGGCTGGACTGACAGCAGAATCATAGAATCATAGAATGGTTTAAGTTGTGGGGGACCTTAAAGATCATGTAGTTCCACCCCTTGCCATGGGCAGGGACACTTTTCACTGAATCAGATTGCTCAGAGCCTTGTCTAGCCCAGGCTGAATACTTCCAGGGATGGGGCAGCCACAGCTTCTCTTTCCATAAGAGTATGAAGGAGGGAGGAGGATGGTCCTGTGGTCCCGGCTATGGTGACTGCCCTGGGTTAGTCCTGAAGTAACAGCTCTGGAAGCTGAGGCCAGAGGCTGGGTCAGGCACAGCTGGATGGACCTCAGCCTCTGCAGGACACCCAGCATGGAGAAGGAACTGGCCTGGCATGGCAGGTGCCACCCAGCACTGCTCTTGTCCTGAGATTCCAGTCCTCCTTCTAAGCAGCCAATGGGGATTTTCCTCTGACCAACTCCTCATTCTACTTTTTCACATTGTGGCTCATAATTTATACACCAGTGGTGGGAAAAAGGAATATTTAACTCCCAAGTACTTCTGTGTGGTGCTGCTGGATGTGCCAGCTCAAGTGATGGATGGGCACCACAGGGTGGGAGCAATGGACCACATCCAGGGTGCTGCAGAGGGGCACCCCCAGGAGCTGTGCTGGGTCAAACCAGGAGGGGTGACAGCTGCAGCTGTGTTGTGGGACACGGAGCGTGTCCGGCTCAGGATGGATGTCGCCCCCTTGGCTCCACCAGCTCTTGTTGACCCGCTGTGCCTGCTCCCCCAGGCAGCCCTGAAGCTGGCATAAATCCCCACAGCCACTTGCACTGATGCTGGTGAGTCAGAATGCCCGGCGTGTCCGGGATCTCCTTTCTCCAGGGAAGTGGCTCCATGGCCTCCAGTGTGCCGGTGCCCTCCCCGCCTCGCTGGCAGCTGTCTGCTCAGCTGCGGTCACTAAAGGATTGAAAGTCTTTCTTTGCTTCTCCAGCAAAGCTTTGCTGCCAGAGATCCCAGATGGCTTTGCCTGCTGAAGCCCTGTTCCCAGCTCCTTGGAGCCTCTTGAAGGTGCCTCCTCCACGGCCTGGCTCTGCCTCATCCAGTGCAAGCAGCACCACTGTAAGCTCACCTAGCCTCTCCACAGCCCTCTGCTTGGTGAACAAGTGGTTTTCAAAGTGACAAGCTTGGCTCATTGGTGCCTCACAGTGACACCCATCAAGGTCCCAGACAAACTACCCCTTCCTCTTGATGCCATCCCAGCAGGATGATGTGGGTATCACAAGCAGAGCAGGACAAGGAAGAGGGGAAGGAACCTAAGGAAGAGGGTGTTGGGTGGGATTTCAATATCTGACATATTGACGTTTCCCAAGTAAAAGCCAGTCATTCAACATCTGGCCAAGAATATTGCATCTTGCTTAAGAGCAACTCCAGATGTTCCCAAGACCTTTTTTTCATTATTTTATTTATTTCATTCTTTTCTTCTCTCCGCTTCCTCCTAGGCACTCTTGACTCACTAAATCAAGAGAGACAGGCTTTTAACTCTCTGGAAAGAAATAAATGACTCAATGGTGATATGAAACAAATTTTCTGGAACTATGTGAGCAGATGTGTGTTGGGGGAAGGGAAAGGGGGGAGCAAGGTGAGGGAGATCAAGAGAAAGAGAGGGGCAGATCTACATGGGCATCTCTTCATCATGAGGTGCCCCAGCTGGGTGCACAACCTGATGGCAGAGGGATGTGCAGTCTTCACTACACGTGTAGGACTGGCGAGGACAGGTCATTTGTGACTGGAGGAATAAAGGGAAATGGACCGGTTCCTGCTTCCATGGGTTGACTGGTTATCCCCTCTCCAGAGTAATTTGGTCCAGTTCTTACCACCTGGAAGTGACTCAGAGCCGAGGGGGTCAAAAGAAGGATGAGTCTGGTATGTTCATGATGCTCATCTGTAGAGGTGATTTATGATCCCTGTGACAGGAGTGGGAGAATGAGCAGCCAAACACCAAGAAACTTGGGAAAAGAGAAAGTTTGGCTGGAGGAGGGGAGAGGTCAAAGGTGAGAGAGATGAATGAGAGAAAGATGGAGGAGGGCAGTGAGAATGTGAAAGGATGACCCAGAAAAATGGAAATGTGGTTTCTCGATCAAGCTCCTTGACTCTTGCTGATGTGCTAGTCGGGCCTGTAGTGTCAGTGCCCACTGTGTGCCACACAGGCAAGGGCTTCACGGGCCTCTGATGGCCTAGATCTGCCACCTCTGCAATCTCTTCAGACAGAATTGCTAGTGCTGTGCTTATCTCCCATTATCCACACTATCCCCTCCTGAGCCATCACATGCAGCTCCGTCCTTTTGTCAGAGCTGCTTTGTCTGGATTTGAATGCTCCCAGCCTCTTGCAGTCCCATCCTTCCTATGGTAAAAGGGTGATTTGTAGACTCTTGAGGGAAAGCCACGGGACTGAAACCATTTGCTTTCTCCTCTTCCTGCCAAGAAAAGCTCATTTTGTTCCCTTCTTGTTGCCCTTTGAGTTGAAGAGCTAGAATACTGGATGACCACTCCCATCAGCCTAGAGAAGGACCTGATCACAACCTGTGTATGGCCACAACAGGCCTGAAAGAGCTCCCCTCAGAGAAATGTGCCATTAAGAAGCAGTGAGGATGGTAGAATGCAGGTCTATGTCATTTAACCTACTTGAGAGACCTGCCACTGGCTCCAGAGCACCCGAGGAGCCAAACACCTCTGCCAGCACTCAGCACAAAGCTTTGCAGGACACATCCCGTTATTAGCAGAAAGCCAAAAATTCAGCAGGTGAAGTTGATGCTTCGGCCTGGTGAGGTTCAAGCTCCCCAGCCTGGGAAGTTCCAGGTGCCTCCCTTGTGGCAATGATGGAAAGGCTCCCAGCTTTCATAGAGCTTTCATGCATAACATCCTCTGAGGTATCTGGGTCTCCGAGAGGTCTGGGGGCTGGGGGTGCACACACACAACCTTGCTGAGCAGTTTCTGCTGTGCTGTGCACATTTGAAGCTCATGAGGAAACCTCAGAGACCTTCTGTCTGGCAGTAAGAGCCCTTCAGAACATGACAGAGGAGGTCTTGAGGAACCACAAGTACTGTCCAGCTAATGGCTGCTCACATGCTTCTGCAGAGCAGTTCAGCTCATTCAAGAGCAGGAATTCTGTCTGGAGCTTTGGAGCAGGAAAAGATCCCATGGGATGACATCTCAGGGGCTGCAGAGGAGCAGTAGCCTGGTTTCCATACCAGCCTGTAGCATACACCAGTCCTGTATTTCATCCATGCCCAGCTCCATGCTTGGTTGTCAAGAGCTGGTTAGGAAATCCCCAATCCAGCTGGTTTTACTCTCTGAAAAAGCCAGTTTGCCTGAGCTGAGCCAGCTGACTGTTACTCTCCTCAGCATCTGGCCCAGTTCCCTGAAGCTGAATCCCTGCACTTGGAAAGCCCTGGGGAGGCTCCAGGTGGGCTCGTGTGGTCCCAGTCCTGTCTGGGCTGCAGGTGGCCTGCAGTTCCTTTGGGCTCCAGCCTGAGCTGTGGCTATGAGAGCATCCAGGCTTCCTGCCCTGGAGCAGGGTCTTGGCTCTGGGTTCCTCGCTCTGCACAGCAAGGCTGAGAGATCGTTCTGGCTCTCAGGAGGACCTGCACTTCAAAATTTTCCAAACAAATCACTTGGATTATTTCTAACTGACATTTTTTGGAGGGGTTTCGTCCCTCCGGAAAGGAAGGACTTGATTTATTAATTTTTTGAAAGTTTTTCATCCAAACTTTCTGAATGCTCAAATGGGGGTGGAGAGAGGGACAATGAGTTTGGGCAGACCAGATGCACCAGCCCTGCCTGAAGCTGGCAGGCACAGGGGACTCTGTGCTGAGGCTCCTGGCTCCTCCTCGCTGTCCTCAGCTTGCAGATGAGTTCCCTAGGACCCCTTTGAATACCCACAGCAACCCCTGCGCCCTGCAGCACCCTGGTATGCTTGAACTGGTGATCAGGCCACCATCAGCCCTGTGCCCTCAGCCCATCAGTGGCACTGGCTAGGATGGAGACACCAGTTCATCTATGAGTAAAATTCAAATTTTTATGCTTTAGTGTCTTTTAGCTTTCCCTTTTTTTCCTTTCCCTTTGACTGGAGGAACTGAGGGGGATTTCCAGGCCCATAACCCTGTTCCTACCCTAACCACAGGGCACCATATTCCTATGCCAAGGTGCAGACTCCAGTCTGTGTCGTCGGGTCTCTCCCAGCTGGGTCAGCTTCAAGAAGCAGCAGGCAGAGTGGTGTGTCTGCAGCCCCTTAGCACCCCCCACCTCCCCAAAATTCCCAACATCGGCAAGCAACATCGGGTCTGAGAAGGGAGAGATCAGGACCTTGCTGGGAGGAGCCTTGCTGTGCCCATCTACCTCCCTGTCCTGGGATGGGTGGCAGAGGGGCGCTTGCACTGGGGATGGGGAAAGCTTGGGTGGTCCCTAAACATCCCCTACTCTCCCATCATCCTCCTACCGCCTGCTTGTGGAGTGGTTCCCACCTCTTGCCCTGATACTGCCATTACTGGCAGGGGGTGGAGGCACCTGAAAGGCTTCACCACTGCTTTTGTTTGGGACTCTGATGGTGACACCTCTTCCACTGGCTGCTCTCTCCTGTACCAGCTCCTGGCCTGTGCCCCTGCCAGAAGCCCCAGGAGCTCCAGGTGCTCTTCCCAGCAGTGGAGAGCAGTGTTCAAGGCTGACCACCCTCTCCTGCACCAGGGAAGCATAGAACGGTTTGCGTTCGAAGAGACCTTAGAGGATGCCCCTTTCCAACGCCCTGCCATGGCCAGCAGTACTTCCCACAAGACTAGGTTGGTCGGAGACTGATCCACTCTGGCCTTGGACAGGGGCTATGGGAAGCAGGTCTTCATCCCCACCCCACACCATGGAGTATCTGAGGTCGTCACTCCCACCATCGAGGACATGCAGTGGCAGAGGTGGTGGCAGTGTGCTTCCCAGAACAGGAGCCATCTGGGCTGGGGGACGAGGGAAACAAAGCCCTGAAACACCTGCATCCCTAGGAATCACACTCTTTACAGGGAACAAAATGCATCTCTCCTCTCCAGCGGGGCTCTGAAATTCAGATGGAAAAAAAAATATATTTTCCAACCATTATATTTAGTGAAAAGAGCTGTTCATCCACTTAAAATATAGGTGACAAGTACAAAAGTTATTTGTCATTCTAGAGCAGGCCAAATCTTCAGGAGATCCAAGATATATGGTACGCACCCATGGCCCAGCTTCAATCTGCTCTTACACTGTAAATTCCAATTACATCATGCTGCCTTGTTTAAATACCGTGAAACCTGGCTCATGCCCTAAGTATGTTTTATATATTGCCATATCCATTTGGAATAGATGGGCAATGTGTTTTACAGCACATGTGCAAATATCTCCGTATTTTTCCATCTGGGGGTTTATGGGATCTTTCAGAAAATTAATAATGGGGCTCGGAGGAAATGTTCGACTTGGAGGCAGTAGCAGAGATTTATGGCTGTCCCACTGGATGCCAGGGAAAAATCTGAAAGCACCCGGAGCCGACGAAGGCCCCACGATTTCACCAGGCGTTCCCTGAGAGCTAATTTTGCATAACAGTCAGGACCAGGAATTTCCCCCAGCAGCCAGCAGGTTGACAGGAAGGGATTGCTCAGGAAGTGAGGAGCAAGGAATAGGGATGGGGAAGGAGGTGCAGGTGGGGACCAGCATTCTGGGGGCTGCTGCCAGTGGCTCAGATTTGGGCAGGGCACAAGAATGACTGAGTCTTGCTGCTGTGGGGGCAGCACTGCCCGGCCACTCCAAGGGCCCGCTTTGGCCACCCCGCCTCACTCCCAGCTCCAGGTGCCATCTGGTTTTGCTGCAAAAGGGACAGTCTGTATGTGTGCTGGCCAAAGCCACCTCATTTCTGTCTCAAGAGGCCAGCTAGAGTCTGTTGTGGTCTTCTGGGTTTCCTGATGGATGGGCTGCCCCAGCTGCCCCAGCACGGGTAGCACCCAGGGCTCCCAGGACAGTGACCTGAGCAGCACCAGCCCTGTCCTGGGGCTACAGGGATCACAGCATGGGTGGCCAGCAGGGCTGGGAAGGGACACTCAAGAGTCACCACATACCAAAAGCCGCAAATGGCCCTGAGGTCAGGTTAGTGACCCATAGGACAGTCCTGGAGCTTTAAACATTGGAGATTACTTGCTCCCACTGTCATCTGTCTGGCAGGACACAGGCAGGGGCCAGGAGGGGACAGACAGGATGCAGCACCTGGTTTCAACCACTGCTGCTGCAGGAGTCTCTGTGGGGATGTCAGTTCCAGGGAGAGACCCAACCCGGGCACCTTTAGACTCCTCGAATGCGCTGAGCTGGGTTTGCTCTGCCCATCTTCATCTCCTCACTCCCTGTGCTGTGAGCAGGACCATGATCTCCACTGTGGCCAACCCAGGGATCAGCTGGTGACTGCATATGCCTGGGCTGGCCACTGCCTGCTCTCAGACAGGGAATTCTCCAGGACCAGCCATCTTCTGGGAGTGCCACCTCTCCCTGCTCCTGCACAGCTGATGGTTTCCCATCATGTGGGTGTGCGGGAGGGAAGCAGTGTGTGGTGTTTATTTTGACAGCAGAGAGGCTGATTCTCCAAGATTTTGGGATAGAGCATCTTGTCCAAGATGAAAACATTGTCTGTTTATTAAGTCTCACAGTGGCCATGTAAATAGAGGATCAGCTTTGATGGATGCTGAGGGTCTGATCCTGCCCCATGCAGAGAAATCATTGATTTCTGCACAAGGATGCTGAGCCCAAGGCATGGGGGTATGAGCATGGCTCTGATGGGGGAGCAGCACCCCTGGCTGGATGTCCTCTTTGTGCCATGACTCCTGTGCCACTGGCAACATCACCACAGCGATGCCTCTGGGCCAGCTGGGGGCATGGGCAGGGCTGGGACTGTGGCAGGGCCCTCTGGGGACACCTCTTCCCTCCTGCCTCATCCTCTCCATTGCCACTGAGGTGGGAAAAGCCCGTCAGGAGGGAGCTGATGGGTTTCTCCAGATGGTGCCCCGCTGACCCCAGCTGTTCCCCGTCTTCAGCTCTTCCTTAGGAAAACACGCCTCGGGCCAGCCCATCGATTAATGGTTTCCTCATGTTCCCCCCCCTCCCCACAGCCGAGGGGGGAAGCTGTCTCCCTGCTCCTCAGCCCTGCTGAACTGAGCCCCCAGCCTCCCTATGCCCCCAGACCCCACACAGGTGCTGCATATCCTGTGCACACAGGGAGCATGTGTTTAACCAGTGAATTGTGCCCTTGTAAAGATGAACAAGGAGATGGGTTGGATGAAGGACTACATGAACAAATTAATGAATGACAGGTAATTAACGCTGATGTAATAAATGCCCCCAAGGCTGGTAAAAATACACTAGGCATATTGAAGAACAGCACATTTCTCACAACTTTGCAAGGACAAGAGGGGCTTGGAGCAACTAAATTCCCCAAACACTTGTAGACATGGTCATGAGTGGGAAAAGTGTGCCCTGCGCTGGTTCTACAGCCCCTCTGGAAGGAGCCTGAGTGGGTGAAAGAGCCCTGGTTGAGATTGGTAGGACAGGAGTAGGGCTGGGAATTGCAGAGGCTGTGGTTTGCTTAGGAAGCAAAATTTAGGATGTTAACGAGACTTGTGAGGGTTGTAGAGTGCCAAGTAAAACACCACGCTTGGATAAGGGGTGATGGACAGAGTGCTGCAGTTCCAAGGGCATGGGACAGAGGATATGGCACTGGTTGGATGGACAAGATGTGGTTGGTTGGACAGGTCACCACACGTGAGGAGTGGCAGCAGGCCACAGTTGCCTCGTACCATGTCCACAGGTGGCAAAGTACAACTTGTCTGTGTTATTAACCATAGAAGCCTGAAGAGTATGGGCTGGCAGAGCCACCATCACTGCTCTCTGACAGCTGAAGCGACTACAAAGATCCATTTGGATCTGCATGGTAGCATGGACAGAAGTTGCTCTGTGTACCAGAGAGCATCAGGAGAACAAGGAGAACAAGACCAAGTCAGACCATGACAGGGGTCACTCTAAGTAGGTCTTGCCCCTTCTTAGAGGCTCAGCTCCTCACCAGGAAGAATATTCCCACATCCCAGCATTGAGCTGTGCCCTGTTGGCCAAGCAAAATGCTCTTTGCTTGATCCTGTTTCACCTAAGGAATGTGTTTTCCTGTCTGATGCAGTCAATTTTATTTATGTGGACTTCGGTTACCAAGAGCAAAATTATGGAAAATACACATACATCCATTTGTCTGTCCACTCAGGCTGGGGCTCAGCTGTTCAATCTCCTGTGATCTCTCATGAGTGGAGCTGGCTGGACAACACAGAAAAAAGCATTGAGTTTTCTGTAGTATTCTCACATTTTGTGTCTTTCCTTGGCCAAATTCTGGGTTTTCATGAAAGATGTCCACTGGTGTTTTGAAATGAGAAAAATTTCAACCAGCTGCAAAATTCAGTCCCAAAGCAGAGGGGAAATTGTAAACTCGTCCTCTCTTTCAGCTGCCTTTGTGTCTCAAATGCTTTGCTCCAACTGCATACTGGGAAAAGACCTGTTTAATAAAAAAACACGGATGGAAATGTGCGCGGTGGTTTTGGCCCTCCCCACATGGGCCGGCATCCGCCGCCTGCAGCTGCCGGTCCCAGCCCGGGGCTCCTCGGCGCAGCGAGCTCGGCCAGCTGCGGGGCGGGGCGGGGCAGCCCTGCTCCAGGAGCTGGGAGCGCAGCAGAGCGCACCAGAGGCTTTGCAGATGCTTTGCTGTATTAATGCTTTTTTCCTTGAAGAGCTATTTTGGAAAACATAGGGGTTTGTAGTGCCAAGCAGAGCTTGCACTGCAGTCTCTCTCTCTTGCCCTTGCAAATCCCGTAGCTGTTGGCTGCAGCCACCAGGACTCTGTGACACACCCTGCTGCCACCTGAGCCCCCTGTGTCACCCCTGAGCCCCCTGTGCCACCTGAGCCCTGTGTTACCCATGGCCTCTGGACGCTCCCAGTGGTGTAAAGCACTCTCCACCACCAAAGGGGTGGACAGGGCTAGGTGGGTGCTGGTGGATGTGGAACTGCCCCTGGATTTGCAGCCCTCCACCAAATGATGCCTGTGCTGGTGTGGGCTCCAAGCCCTGCCCGATCTATAGGGCAGGATGAGCAGCACCTCTGAGCAAATCCATGGTGCCTCCTCCACTGCCCTTTGTGTCCTGGCACCAGCTCAGGGTGATCCAGCTACAGTGTCCCAGGTACAGCCAAACCCATGTGCAGTCCCCAGTTCCCAGCTGATTGTGCCAGGCAGAGGGAGAGGAATAAGAAAGGTGAATTCTTGCTTTGGATATGGAGGTGACATAAGCAGGAGAACTCAGGAAAAGTCCTTCAGGGATCAGATTCAGTGAAGAATGTCTTCCTCAGTCTAGACTCAGTGCAGAGTGGCTTCCTCCAGTCCTTCAACCAAGATTTTAGGACATTCCCAGCCAAAGGGAGAGAGGGAGAGAGGGAGAGAGGGAGAGAGGGAGAGAGGGAGAGAGGTCCTCTCCTCAGCAAAGACCATTGGGGGGGGGAACGGGGTGGTTCTGCTCTGGCATCTCTGATCTGCCCCAACAGGACACTGAGATGCCAGCTGGGAGCCATCCTTCCTCAACAGTCCCAGATGGCAGAGGTGAAAGAAGAGGGAAGAGCTGCTGGGAGGATAAATGGAGAACTCCAGTCACCAAATTCCTCAAAGAGTTTTAGGTGCCCCGCTTCAGTGGAGGAGAAATCAGGTCCCAGAGGAAACCCTGGAGTTCCCTGCCTGAGAAGGCTGTGCCCAGTGTTTTTGGGGAACACAGACACATTGTGAGTCTCCTTGCTTGGAGAAACAATGTGCTGCTGAATCCCTGCCCTGAGAAGTATCCATGCCCGTGGAACAGTGGTGCTGCCCTGATCTTTCTGGGCTGTGGCTGCTGAGAAGAGGGGTCAGAGAACCCCCACACCCCATGGACTGATGTTGAGAGATGATCCTGATGGAAGTCCTGTCCTGGCACACCCAAAGGGTGTTCCACCACTGACTTACTGTGTCAGGACTCCTGCATTTGTCCAGAGAAGCTGTGGCTGCCCCATCCCTGGAAGTGTCCAAGGCCAGGTTGGATGGGGCTTGGAACAACCTGGTCTAGTGGAAGGTGGCCCTGCCCATGGCGGGGCTTGGAAAAAGGTGACCTTTGAGGTTCTTTCCAACCCAAACCATTCTGTGACTGTTGGTGCATGGGGCTGGAGTGAGTCTGAGCCAAGGGCAAGGCTGGTGAAAGCAGCCATGGAAGGAAGAGGAGAACTGGGTGGCCCAACTACATCAAGAGCCATCTCATGGCAAAGGCCAATAGTCTGTGACAATCCAACAAGAGGAGCCAGGGATGGGAGAGTCCTCTCAGCTCAGAGAGGAGGAAAGAGAGTCTGTGTAGGGAGGGGGATAATATCAGCTCATCCAAGCCCCAGTGGTCCCACCTATCTATTACCCCTCAGCTTCTAGCCTCCCCACACCTCTGCCCATGCCCTTTGTAGGCACCCAAGTACCCATGGGACCTGAACAATGGCACTGCAGGCCCTCCACAGCTCTGAAATGTCACTTCCAGCATCTCCAGCAGCTTCACCAGTGCACCTGCATGTCCACACAGACATCCCCAGGGCCTAGATCCTCACTCTCCAAATTCCCTTGTCCTGAAACCCAACAGTGCTCCACTAGTCTCTTCAGCTAGAAGCTACAGCACCACCCTGGGATGCTGAAGCCCAGAAGAACCACTCTGGAATGGAGAGTCACACAAGCTGCCGTGGCTGGAAAGGGTAAAGTTTCACAGAAGACCATTAGGCTACAACCCCTCACTGAGCCATTCAATAAGCAAGGCAAGGTTTGTGTGGAAAGGAATATCTATTATCAGAGAACCTATTATTTCTATTTGTATTTATTAAGCCAAGACCGCTACAATCTCAACATGGGAAGATACTGGTGTCTGTTTAACCAGAGACTAATACATGGTGAAGAAGATATAAAAGCCTTGAGGTGAATCAATGAAAGCTCTTCTCTCTTCCTGTCACCTCTGCCTTGTGCATCTCCTTGGACAGCCTTGGCCAATTCTTCCCCGGAGAGCATGCAGTCTGGCCAGCTCTGAAGATGCACACCAAGGCAGATGGTCACTTGGTGTCATCTCAAGAGAAACAGGGGAAATTATGTCAGTTGGTACCAGGTGAGACTACAGGCACATAGACCTGGGTGGATGGATGATTGTACACCATGGCTCCGGTCAGGCTGGCCAGCCCAGCCCAGGTTCAGATGGAGCAGGTGGACATGGGAGGGGAAAATGGTGTGTCCAGGTCTTTCTCACTGGGTTGTCTGGACTAGGCACCAGGACAGTGGCAACTAGGGGTTGCCAGGTCCGTCCTTTCTCCCTAGTGGACACAGTCCTGCCTGGTCGTGGCCACCAGCACACTGCCAGGGCTGTGCTTCTCCCTACGGCACTGCAGCACTGCACAGGTCTTGCCCCAGCCAGCAGCACTGGTCCATGTGAGCCCAAGGTCACCAGGGAATCAGGCCTTGTAAAAGTTCATTTGTCCTTCCTGATGGAGGTCCTGGGGCTGGACACTCTGCAGCACTGGACAATTTTCACTCAGCCTGCCCGCACATTGGAATGAGGGACAGAAGACTCCAACCTCCTGTTCCTCCTGGGCAAGGAAAAAGGCAGAGAGAGGTCTGGCAGCAGCACATTTTCAGAGTGAGAAAGAATCATACCCTGGATGCTGGAGAAGGGAGAGCTGTCAACTGAGATATCAGCACTGGGCAGAAGACAACTGTGTTAAAGGGAATACAAAAGCCTTGAAATGAGCTCCAGAATGCCTGGAGCAGGGCACCAATCCCCTTCAAGCTCCTTCAGGTGACAGGCACCCACAGGACCTTGCTCCACTTTGCTCCTCATTAAAGGTTTGTCATTACTGCATTATTTTTAATACACACTTAGAGAAAAGGATTGACACGCACACCCACCCGTGCACACGCACACAACAGGAAACCATTGCCAAAATATACACTATAGACAAAGAGTCCATTCACACTATGTATATGTACAGAGTCTGTGGGTGCAGTCTAGCAGCGCCCAGCTGGGCTGGGGCTGGGCAGGGGGGACAGGGTGGGTGCAAACCCCTCAGGGCTTCACACACTTGCCCTTCTTCTCCCGCCGCTGCAGTTTCCGAAGGCGGCGTGTCCAGGCGTCCCGCCACTGGATGACCAAGCTGTTCTTGTCGGCCATCAGTCCAGGCCGGTCAGTGGAGTTCTCGCTGATCCCCATGACCAAGTACTTCTTGCTGATCTGGATCTTGGGGCACTTGCAGGACAGGTCTTTCAGGTGGATCCACAAAAAGTTGTCACCGCGCTTGACCCGCTCATCACGGCACTTGTAGACAGAGAGGATGTTGATGGTGAACTTGGCCCAGTTGGCCACTGTCTCCATCTCAAGGATGTTCACCTGGACCACTGAGGGTAAAAAGAGAGAGGCACAGTGATGGAGGATGATTTGCCTTGCTCCCCAAAGGAAGGTTGGGGACAGAAACGGCCCTTCCCCAGCAGCCCCACCTGCCTCATCCGTTGCAACTTTGGGAGAGCTGATCTGGGGACCTCTCTCCATAGGGAGTGTCTCCCACCCCTGGATGCTTTCATCTGCCCCACCTGCAGCCAGCCCTCATCTGTCTCTGGGCCGAAGCCCAGGGTGGCTCAGGGAGATTGCAGGTCCTTACCATAGTCCTTCTTGCAGTACTTCTTCATGTTAATCTTGTAGTTGCCCTTGGCTGGTTTGCAGTAGGAGTCACAGTCTGCAGCAGAAGAACAGCGGGTTGAGCACTGAGGGGCCTGGGGGGACTCACCCCCACCCATCTCACCACAGGGGAAGAGGGAGTGGGGTGGAGGGGACAGCAGCAAGACTCAGCCTGGCAGAAGGTGGTGGGTCCTTGACCCCTCCTGAGCCAGGGCCTGAGCGCTGCTGGGGACAGGGTTCTGTTGAGTCTAGCTGCTCCCCCGGCACCTCACAGGGGCCGGGGGCTCAAAGACCAGCACAAATGGCTGACACCACATCAGCTGGGAAGAGGAACCAAGGGGCCTTGCGTGCATTGAGCAGACTCTGTCACTTGTGGTAATGGTGTCCTGCAGCATAAGTCACCACAGGGGTAGGGGAGGAAGCCTGGGAACTCCTTTCAGACACAGAAAGAGATGGATGGGAGGAATGCAGGTGAGGTGATAGTGGCCTCCGTGAAGGGCTGGCAGGGGCCATGGACAAGGAGAGTCAACAGAACAGCTGTGACCCTGCAGTCGGGAGATGTGGGAAAAGAGGATTTGGCAGCAGTCCCACAGTCAGCAGCAGAGGGGACACATCCAAAGGCAGGTGTGATGCCAGACCAAGGGGGTCGTGATCCTCAGTGATTCAGCTCTCAGGGGCCAGAGTGGTGGGAAGCACCCTCAGAGGGCAGCCCCTCCAGGGACCTGTGCCTTGTAGGTTCCCACAAGTGGGGAAGGGGACTCAGGCTGTGGGAAGGAGACAGGGGAGGGAAGTGGCTCTGCTCTACCACATCACTCCTGTGCCCAGGCATCCCCTGCTCAGGCTGCTCCAGAGGGGCTGGGGAGGCCACCAAGCTGTCCTCCACCACCCTGCTGTCCCCCAAGGCTCCTGTCCTCCAGGAAGCTTTTTTCTGTGCATTTCTAAAGCCCCCAGATTTGCATCTCAAGTAGAGGGAGGGCAGGGAATGCCTCTTTCCTTCTCCCCAAAGCCTTTGATCCCAACAATTGCCCGAAGCAGCCCTACTCTCCTTCTTTCTTTACCCTGCCATCTTCCTTTGAACATCTCAATTTGTCTCTTTCCAAATGGCATGTTTTTTTTTCTGAGCCCATCTTTCTTCTTTTCTCTGCCTTTTGCAGGTTCTCCCTCTGGTTTGGCCCCACATCCCAGGACAGAGCCAGCAGCCTCTAAAGTTGTCTTTGTTTGCGGGTTGCCACAGTGATTGCTGGGGATAGAGGCAAAGCTCTGGGGGAAGGCAGGGAATAACAGAAGCCTGTGCCAAGGGAAGGAGGAGAAATGAGGAAAGAAAGAAGCCCAGGAGCACAAACTCACCCGGGGCTCTGCTGTTCTCCTCTCTGCCCAACTCCTTTTTATCTGGGACTTCATGCCACCTGTTCCAAATTTGTCAGTGATAGAAGCAGTGCAGCGTGAAGCTAGTTCTTGGCAGAGGAGGATGGGCTCTGATTCTCAGTTCAGCCCCCCATGCTGCCACACTGCCCCTCTCTCTGCCTGGGCTGGCAGAGCTGCCTTGGCCCTGCTGCCTCCCCTGAAACAGCTGAGGTGGCTGCAGAGGGGGCTCAGAGCCTCTCCATACAGGGGGGTGGCTGCTGAGTGTGCTGGAGCGCTTGGCGCTGGCACTGAAGGTGCCCTCACCCACTGCATCCCTGGGATGTGCTACAGCCTGAGCCTGCTGTGTTCTCTGGGATACCCTACAGCCCCATGCCAGAGCCCACAGCACCCCTGAGACAGGCCACAGGCCCAGCCCAACACACCGCTCTGCCCTTTCCCGCTCCACGAAAGGGACTCTCGGGAGAGCCTCCCACCTTATTTTGGGGCACGCCCGTCAGGATAGGAGCCCCTTTCCTCCCCAGGCCAAGGGGCACAGAAACCATCCTGCCCCTGGCAGCAGTTGCCACAGGCCTGCCCATGGATCCCAAGGGAGGCATGGCTGGGGGACTCGGCTGGAGTGTGGCCTGGGCTGGGGGAGTGTGGGGTGATGTGTAGTGGGAGGAGGCTGTGGGGCACCCTCAGACAAGCTGCCACCCCCTCCCCTTGGCAATGGGGATGAAAGAAAAGCAGAAAGAAATCTTGTGACTGCCCTGGGCTCCTGCTCATGATTAACAACAAAACACTGTGATTTTGGGAATTAACAATTTAGGATTAGTTTAGGGATTTTTTTAAACCACGGCTTTGTGCTGTGGAGGAACATTCCTCAAATGTAAAATCAATTCCTGCTCCCCTTATCTAAGAAACTTGGGAAGAAAACAATGTCCAAATAACTGGAAACATTTCTGTTCCTCGGCCCTGAGCACACGGCCTCCTCCATCACTGGGTGTGGGGCAGATACCGGTGCTGTGGCTGGCAAGTGGCAAGAGATGTCAGGGCAGAAGGATTCTGCCTGCACCTCCCCAGACTGCCTCTCCCTGAGCATCCTGTCCTGTTCCTGCAGGGTTTTGCCATGGGAGGGCTCTGCTCGGGAGCACGGTTCCATCCTCCCTGGGATGCTGAGTGCCCGATGGGGCTGCTCCCACAGACAGGCCCTGAGAGCCCATGGCTTTACACATTCCGCAGGGCAGTGGGGAGAAGAGCTGCTTTAGCTGCCTTTCTGCTGTGTCTGTGCAGCTGGATTGGGCAGCCAAGCCCCACACAAGGGCTGGGGGTCAGCAGAGACCTGACACAGCCCACGGCATCAAAGTGCACCCACAAACCCTGAAATGCTTCTGCGTCTCCAGGATATGCTACAGTCCCATCCCTGGCACTGATGCATGTCTGGGACAATTACAGAGCAATCTCTGAGACTGAGACATCACTGGGATGTGTTACAGCCCCATCCCTGACACTGCTGCATCCCTGGGATTCACCACAGCCCCATCCCAGCACAAATGTATCCTTGGGACATGCTACAGCCCCGGCTCTAACATGCTGTGTCCCTGGGAGATGCTACAGGTGCAGAGTGGGAGGAGGCAGCTGAGAGCCAGAGCCACTGGCCTGGTGTGGGCATTCCCCATCCCTGTGGGGGAGCGCGTGTGTGAGAGGTGGCAGGTTTGCACATCTGGTTTATTTCTCCTCTCCTTGAAAAAAAGGAATATTTTATTTTAAGAGAGGTGTAACTTAATCAGGTGCTATGGCTGCAAATCTTTTACTGCTTACTTTGAATTCCCTTAAAGCCTTGTTTTGCACTCCATGAGTTTTTGTTAATTCTGCTAATGGGGAACATGGACTTTATTTTTTTTCCACTAAATGGAAAATATTTTAAGATAATAATAACAAAAATTACGAGAAGTGGACCCAGGACTTCACCAAGTTTCATCACCAAGCCAGTCAGTTGCTCAGGCACAGATATCAAAGCTGGACCTCAAAGGCTTTGGAAGATTAGAAAGGCAGCAGAAAGCTGGGAAAAGTGAGGCAGAAGATGGCAATGTCAGTGAAAAGCCTGGACACACCCAGGGACAGAACCCCAGCATGGAGGAGGATGGGGAGAGGGCGGGAAGACCAGCACCTGAGCATGGCAGCCCTAAACAATGTCCTCCTGTTCCTGCAGCCAGCACCTGCTCCAGAGGCAGGGCGGGAGGTGGGGAAATGGGGGGAGAAGGGACTTGGAGGCTGCCTGAGGTTCTGAGGCCCCTTGGGGAGTGCCCTGCTCAGGGACAGCTGGGGGCTCCTGGGGCAGAGGGATGTAGGCAGAGGGGCATCAGGGAGCAGGCAGGGTGTGGGTAGAACTGGCAGCCCTGCTTGCAGGACAAGCACACCAGGTGCGGGTAACCCTGGCAGCACAGCCAGGGCAGCATCACCCCCATCTCTGATCCCCCCAGCGAAGGGAGCAGCAGGACCCCCACTGGGTCCCCTGATCCTCCAGTGGCACCGGCTCTGGGCAGAGGCAGCTACATTGCATTAAGGATACTTGAGATAGAACTCAGAAATCTTAAACCAACAAACCCACAGATAAACTGGAGGCAGTTTGAGGCAGACCTGCTCTGCTAAAACAGAGCAAACAACCCAGCTCTCTGCCAGTGCTGTTTATTTTTGTGCAGCTGAACAGCTCAGACATCATTGTGAGACTGTTCCTATTTATAAAGCACTGGAGGGGAGTCACCTTCACTAACTCTGCTCCACGCCGCACTCTCTGTTGGCAAGAAAACCGGCCAAATCTCTCATTCCATCCCCGCTTTTTTTTTTCCTTTTCCCAAAGCCTGATGTTTTCTGCTTTCTCCTCGCACCTGGCAGGGTGGGCAGGGCAGGCAGCAGCAGAGGTGGTGGTGGTTTACCCTGTCCCACGCAGCTCCCCCCAGCAGTGGTAATATCACTTCAGGTCAGCATCTTCCCCTCGGGCAGGATGTGCACTCCAGGTCTCATTGCTCCCCCTCTGCCACAGATCCAGGCAGGGCTGCTCCTCACTGTCCTGAAAACACCCCCTCTTTTCAAGAGCCTCGAGGGGCAGGGCTGTGAGGGCTCAGCAGTGCCCATAGGTGCTGGGTGGGGTGCCAGGCTGAGGAGAAGCTCTCAGGCTCTGCAGTACTCCTTGGGGTCCACGTGTGCTAAGCAAGCACCGCTCTGCAAGGATGCTCCTTGTGCATCTCCCCTCTCCATCCCCATCTACACACTTTTCTCTTGCCAGAGGAACACAGAATCATTAAGGTTGGAAAAGGCCTCCAAGGCCATTGAGTCCAACCTTGAACCAAATACCACCATGCCCACTAAACCACATTGCAAAGGGACCCATCTACTCGCTTTTTGAACACTCTCAGGGATTGTGACTCCACCACTGCCCTGGGCAGCCTGGTTCACTGCCTGACAACCCTTGCAGTGAAGAAATTTTCCCTGATGTCCAACCTGAATCCCTCCTGGCACAGTTTGAGCCTGTTTCGTCTTGTTCTATGACTTGTTCCCTAGGAGCCTGACCTCCCCCTGGCTGCCCTCCCCTGTCAGGGAGTTGGAGAGAGAGAAGACGTCCCCTCTGAGCCTCCTTTTCTCCAACATGTGCCACTTCATCTCCTTCAGCTATTCCTCATCAGACTTGTGCTCCAGACTCTTCCCAAGCTCCTTTCCCTTCTCTAGGCATGCTCCAGCCCCTCAGTGTCTGCCTTGTTGTGAGGGGCCAAAAATTCCATCTCTTCACCACAGCTCATCCCTGGCTCTCTCCCGCAGACAGCGAGTTCACGCACGGGGCTGCAGCGGCCATCCTGGGAAATGTTCCCAGGGGGCTGGAGAGCACATCCCAGGCACACACCAGCTTGGGAAGAGGCTGTTGGCATTTTCCACTGCCAAGGCAAGGTGGTCATGGTAAGGAGAGCTGGGGAGATGGATACAAACAGAGCACTGGCTCTCCAAGAAAGGAGTAGGCTTCCTTGGGATAGATGCACCCCAAACAGGGCACAGGGAAGTTGCTCATTAAATATGGCTGTGGGGAACTGGAGGGGCCCCTGCTGTCTTCACAGGAGTATGCGCCATGGGATGGAGAGGAGGATTGTTTGGGATGTCTATTCCAACATGGTGGAATGCAGGGGCAGACCAGGCTCTTGGGGATAGCATGAAGAGGGGTGGCCCAAGGAGGGAAGGGGCTCCTTCTTTCCCAGCTTTTCCCCCTCTACCTGGCTTGAAATCCCTACAGAGGATGGACCTGGCATGGCTGGGAACAGCTACACTGCAGTGCTGAGGGGACTGCAGAAGGAAGAGGAGGGGAGGGAGGAAAGCCCTGCTACAGCCCTCTTTACCCTGCTGGATGCATCCTGCAGCACTGGAGGGCTCAGCATGGTGACACTGGATCCAGTGGCTGGCAAAGCCCTGCTTGGTGCCACTGGGATGTGCCATGACACGGTGGGAGCTCAGGGCACTTGGGTGGGACCTTGGTCCCTGGCCAGGCTGGAAGAAGGACCCTAATCCATCAGCACAGGGAGCATCCATGCACCCACCCAGCAGTGCCCAACCCCAGCCAAGCCTCTGAAGGAGGAGAAGTGAACCTGCAGCTTGTACTGAGATGCCAGCCTTCCCACTCCAGTCTGGGGAGCCAGGGCAGCTCTTGAGGAGCTCTGAGGACCATGGCAGCAATGCCTCCCTAGCCTGCGCAAGGCCTGCAGCCTGTCAATGGAGCTGTCACCTCCCTCTGGGTGACCACAGCAGTGATACTGGTCCCTCCATGGTCCAGTTACCCATGATCCCATCACCCTGCGCAGCCAGGACAAGCAGCTCATACCCAGACCCTTCTCTCCTCCAGACCTGGATGATGTGAGCACCATGTCACTCACGTCCCAGGGGAGACCTGGCAGCCTGTGCCCCAGCACAGGGGCCCTGGAGCCTGCCTGAGACCAGCCAGACCCCCTGTGCCCCAGCACCTCCCAGAGAGCTGGGGTCTTGCAGAGACCAGGGACACTCAGGAGAAACCTCTGGCAGGGGTGCTGATAAAAGGAGGTCAAACAAAGCTAGCCCCAAGGCACCCACTGGTGCCATGTGCCACAATCCCTGCCTTAACCTGCCAAGGAATGGCAAGGCCCCAGTGGGCTGCATCCCTGCTCTCCTCCTTGGAGGCGATGGAGAAAGCCTTTCCTGAAAAAGTCCATCAGTCTTAGTCAGTTCCTTTCCAGAAATAGACAAGATTTTAAATCTCAGGCATATCTTTCACCAAAATTTTTTACCAATATTTTTTTGCCAAATGGTTTGGTAGAGCTCAGCCCTCCCTGGTGCTGTGCCAGGAAGAGGGAAGGTGGGATCTGCCCCCAGGTCTCTGGGTAGGGCTGAGGCCATGGACTCAGCCAGGGACATGGGGCACTTACCTGCAGGTGCCTCTGTGCTGGTGACCAGGGAGGTGGGGTTGATGGCAGGAATCTCTGGAAAAGAAAGGGAGAGGTATCTTAAGGATGAGATCCCCAGCTCTGGGGGTGACAACTGGGCAAAAGCCCTCTGAAAATGGGCCACAAGGAGATTTTGTTGGTCACAAATGAGAGATGATGGCATGAATCTGACCTGACCATTGCAGACCATTGCGTAGACCTGGAGATGCACAAACTGAGCTCAGTAAATTGGGCCAGGCTGCAATTCTGCAATCCCCAAGGGCCCTAAGTAGTTGTGTGGGGATGTTTGCTCCAGGGATAGATGCTCCCTGAGTGCTCAGCTCATGTGAACTGAGTTTGGACATCAGACAGTTACTTGGCTGATCTCAGCACGCCTCAGGCTGCCCAGTGCAGGGATAAATGTGGGAAAAGATAACACTTTCTCAGAACTCTTGGCAGCAAAACCTGGGGGAATTTCTTTCCTAAACTCAAACTGGGGGAAGAACAGAGAGAGAGGAGCCAGCTCCACCAGTCACCTGCACTGCCACTGCTCCAGCAGCCCAGCAAAAGCTGCAGGGTCGGATGTTGTTTTCCTGCCACTTGGGTCAAATTCAAACCCACTGTGACAATAAGCACAGTTTTATGCTGACCACAGGCCCTGGCCTTGCCCCAAAAGTGACTGCACTCAGGGCTCAGCTGGGCGAGGACAGCATGTTCGGTACCAAGGATGAGACCCAGCAGAGATGTTTCAGCCACCTGGAAGCACTGACCCAAGGGGTCATCCAGAGCGTCCTGCGCTGGGGCAGGTGAAGCCCAGGTCACCCCAGAAAGTGATCAGAGAGTTCCACTTGAGCACTTCCTGTAGAACATCCATAAGGACAGACAGCCTCCTGCCTGAGCCTCCCACCCACCACAAACCATCCAAGGTGAGTGGGGACCAAGGGGCATCCCCTAGTGCCTGTGGGGGTCCCTGAGTGCAGGGCAAGGCGGGGGGCACTCACTGATGCAGGGGGCCACGGGCGAGCGGCTCTGCTGGTAGCCCTTGGCGCAGCGGTTGCAGGTGAGACCGGTGACACCGTCCTTGCACGGGCACTGCCCCGTGGTCTGGTTGCAGGTCTTGCCGGCCGCACCGACGGGGTGGCAGTCACAAGCTGGGTGGGAGAGAGAGGAATGGTTATGTGAGAGGGGAGGCACAACACAAACCCCAAACTGGACCCAAGGCGCAGTCCCCGAGCAGTGAAGAGGAGGGGAACCCTTCCAGAGCCCCACTGGAAATCAGCTGCTGGGGCCGGCACAGCACAGACCCAGCTGGACCCATGGGTCTGGACCAACTGTGGCCCCACATGTGCTGTGAGCAGCACGGGCAGGAGGGCGAGCGGACAAAGGGGTTAGCCAGGGTATGGCCTTGCTGACAGGGATGCTCAGGAGGAACACCTGGAGCCTCTGAATTCCCACAGGTGCCTGCAGCCACCAGCTCTCATTTAAGATCTTCCCTCAGCTCCAGGCAGATGTTCCTGTCACAGCAGTAAAAACCATTTTTTCCATTTGCTCCCCTACCTCTGAGCTTTTCAGTCCATGGAGCCGAACCAACACTTGGTTTTTACACAAGCCACAAACCTTGTCTTGGTTTTACAATGGAGCAGGTTTTCTCAATGTTTCCCAAGCTCACAAGCCTCAATGGCCCTCCTGACTCCTGGAGACCCTGGGCAAAGGATGAACCCACACCTTTCTACCACAGTCTCTCTAGGGACAAGCCACACCTGAGGTGGGTGAAAGTTGTCTTTGCTCTCAGAAGAATGCTCCATCATGTCACACTGGATGATGGACCCACTGAGGGTTGTCTACATGGAGGGATGTGGGAAGGAGATGCTTCCTCAGATGCTTGAGGACCTTCTCATCTGCTTGCCTGGAGCTGGGCTGGCAATGAGCTGGAGGAGGTTATCTTGACCTCCATCAGTGTAAGAGTTGAACGTGATTTCAAAGCAAAACAAAAACATCTCCCCCACCCACCCCCACAGCCCCCTGATGTTACCGTTTCCCTAATTTTCACCAGATGGGACTGGTGGGAGCACCATGGCACTTGAGCCCCCCTCCTGCACAGCCAGAAACCAGAGTGAGCAGCCTCTAATGGGGACCAGATGCTCCATCCTTATCAGATCTTGGCTAGGACTAGAAGCGGACATCTTTCTGACAGGGATATTTTGGGGGCTCAGCTGTGATAACAAATGGCAGTGAGCAAGGGAGTCTTGGCATGACACAGGGCTGTTGGAAACACAGGGCCTTTCTTGGGCCCCAGTGGTCTGTTCCTGGTGTAAAGTTTATGGACAGGCATAAATCTCAGCCCCATCAGGATCCAGTTCATCTAAGCTGATCTCTCTGCATGCGGTGGAAGGTGGATTTCAGTGACGCTGGATGTTTTACCCAGATCAGTAAGTAAGGCAGCTTTGCTCATCTTAAGGGCACAACCAATCAGTGTCATTGGGGTATGAGTATGGTCTCTTCCAGACCAACTCCTGCCCACTTGCCCTACCATAGTGGGATTCCCCACAGTCCCACAAAACTACACTGTTTCCTCCTGTTCCCATGGGATGAGCATCCCAGACAGGAGTGCTTCCTTCCCCTGGCGGGTCCTGCATTGCAGCATGGTCCGTCCCAGCACTGCAGCTTTAGCATCTCTGCCCTTCCTCATCCTGACATAACCTGTGGAGGGGCTGGCTCGGGGAGCCTATCCCAGCCCCAGGGAAGGCAGGCCTGGGGGCACAATGCAGCTCTGCACTGCTGCCCACACACTGAGCCCTGCTGCTCCCACCCTCTGGCTGCCAGGATCTGGCCCATGGAGCTTGAATGGTGGATTAAGTCACTAGCTTGGAGCTTAACTCTTCAAGCTGTGCTTGCCAGAAAGCATGTCTTGCACCTCATTTTGAGGGTATTTTTGCATCTTGAGGCTTAGCTGCTACTGCTTCACCAGTTTTCATTGGAGAAAGGCTCACGTTTACAGCTTTGTTTAAATTACTGGGATTAATGCACAGCCATCCTTTATTTGACTTTTCAATTAGCACCATTGAATTAATCCTGAAGGTTGCTCTGCCTTTTCCATCCCCCCAGCTTTTCCATCCCACAGGGTCCAGCAGTGATGCTGGCAGTGGAGGGAAGCACTCCTCGCTCACTGGCCAGCGGCCGAGGGCTCTGCTCAGTTGGACGCAACCTGCAGCTGGTATTTCTGTGCCTTTTTCAAGGATGCCGCGTCCCAGTGGAGGCAAACCGTGGTTGAAGAGTTATTTAGTAACACATGCTGGGTTAGTTTAAATAAGATGTAGCAGTTCCTAGCTTCTGGTTTAGTGATTTGCCTCCTGAATATTAACTGAGCCATCTGCAGCCTGGTCTAGTGGAAGGTGTCCCTGCCCATGGCAAAGGATTGGAACCAGATGACCTTCAAGGTCCCTTCCAACCCAAACCAGTCTGTGATTCTATGAGCATCTGCCTTCATTATGATGCTCAGCCTCTGCCCTGGGCCAGAGCTGTGGTAGGTGCACAAGCCTTTGTTCAAATCCACAGCACACTGTTACCATCCACCTGCTCCATGCCTGCTCTAAACATCCACTGAGAGGATCCTTGCCTTGCCTTTTTCCTGCAGGAGCGTAGATACCTGAGCTGCACGTGTGGGACACATCTTCAGAAAAAACAAGTCCAAATTGTCTTGTCACACCTCTGTGTATCTATATGCCTCTCTGGGAGCAGCAGCTCTCCACTGCCAGCACCTGGGACCTTGCTCCCCCTCTAAGGAGCTCCCAATCCCAGCAGATCCACCTCTGTATAAGGGAGGGGTGGAAATGCTTTCTGCTTTACTGAAGGAGGGGCAGCCAAAGAAGCAGAAGCATCAGAGATTTTATTATTAACTGTTCTCCAAGGGAGAGCCAGGAACTGGCTCCCCAGACCCAGGGTACCAGCTTTGCTGCCAGATCCTCCTCAACATATGCACCATGGCAGGGGTTGGCCTTGTGCACATGTTCATCTGGCTCGGCTGAGCTTTGCAGCACTTCCAAACCACAGGCAAACCCTGCCAGCCCTCCGTAAGCATCATCCCCCAGCCAGCCTGGCAGAGCCCTGCCCTGGCTTGGCACAGGCACAGAGGTTTGTCTGAGGGGGCACCTGTCCCACTCCTCTGCTCCTCTGCAGCCCAGGCACTGCTGGCTGCCATTTCTCCTGTGCTGCATCATCTGCACTCACCCCATCCAATCAAATCCTGGGCATCCTGGGATGCTTTGCCCACCCTGTCCCCTCTGGAGGAGCCACCTTGGATCAGAAATACTTTCCATCACTGTAATGCTGCACAATTACTGCCCTGTGAGAGTGGTGGAGCAAGACTTGCACTGACAAATGGTGGGCACATGCAGGTGGGAGCAGCCAGGCCCCCTCTGCCTCCCCCATTCCCTGCAAGGAGAAGGACTTGAGCCATAGCCAGGTGGGAAACACTGCGACCTGCAGCTGCCTTGCTCCCACAAACCATGCTATATTCAGTAATCCTCCCTGGTCTCAGCCATATCCAGCTTGCTTTTATAGGTTTTGGCATTTTTTCTATTATTGCTCTTTGGTAAGTGCTCTCTTTCCCATCTGGAGCAGAAACTGAGCCCCTCAATGCCCAGGGAAGTGGTGCTGGGGGCCCTGGAGAGGTGAATGCCTGGAGGGCATCCACTTTGCTTGGTATTGTATCAGTTTTGGAGCAAAAATAGAAGGAGCTGGACAGAGAATTACAGAATATCCCAAGCTAGAAGGGACCAAATACGATCATGAAATCCAACTCCTGTCCCTGCCCAGCCACCCCAGCAATCCCACCCTGGACACCCCTGGCAGTGCTGTCCAAGCACTCCTGGAGCTCTGGCAGCCTCGGGGCCATGCCCATTCCCTGGGGAGCCTGGGCAGTGCCCAGCACCCTCTGGGGGAAAAACCTATCCTGATATCCAACCTAAACCCCCCTAACCCAAAGAAAAGCAGAAACGGTCCTTGGGGAGGGCTGGGAGGTGAGGTGCTGCCTGCAGGAGATGAAGGGTGAGGTAGAGGCAGCACAGCCACCCTGGTGCCTTCTCAAGTGCTGGGGGAGAGCTGGGGCTGTCTGCCAGCCCTCAGCACTTGACAGAATCCCCATGGAAAAGAGAATTTTGCTGCAGCTGCCCTGGTTTGGTGGTGCTGCAGCAGGAGCTGGGGGCTGCTGCCATCCATCCCTGGCCTCAGCAGAGCCAGGACCTCTCCTGGGAATGAGACACAATCTGGGATGCTGTGCCATAGACCATCAGGATGCATGCCTCCTCCTCTTCCTCTCTCCCAGTGTCTCCCCTGTGTCACCCTGAGGATACTGGCCCCTGGCACAGCCTGGGACCTGGCTGATGCCTGACACAATCTTCATCAATGGTGTGGTGGTGCCAGAGGCTGCCATGCCCACAGCCATAGGTGTGGCACGGCTTGGCCAAGGGGTGGAAACAGCTTGTGGTCCCTGGGTACAGAGGCTGTGAGGGGGATGTGTCAAGTCAGCTGCTTGGGTTGTTGAAAATGATTAGCTCAGTTTGGTAATGAGCTGGCTGCAGGTAGGGCTCCTCCTGCCAGTGCCCTCTCAGTCCTGCTCCCGCTGTGACTCTGCACGAACATGGGAAGTTTCTCCCTTCACTCCATCTCCTCAAGCATTCCTGGCAGTAGCAAGGATGAGAAGAGGCACTGGCACAGACCAGGCAATGGAGGGATTTCCTTTACTATATCCCAGCCTGAATGAGCCAGACCTCCAACAGCACTAATGGACCTGACGGGGGAGCCCCAAAAGTCAAATCCTTCAATTCAGGTCCATGCCCACAATGTTAGTGGTCCAAAACCAGCACCAGTAATTCCTGAAGGCCCTACATAAACACACGAGCATCGTGTTCTTGCAGAAGTGAAGGGGCCCAGTGCCCACGTGGCTGCAGAATGCATTGGAGAGAGATCTAAGAGGGACACTATGCTCCCTTCCAGGAGGGACTCACAATCAAAGACAGAAAAACAGGGATCAGGGATGAATTCTCAGCCTCTGAACAGCCATGGCTGACTTCCTGCCCATCTGATGTTCCAGTCTGGATCTCAACAGTCCTTAGGGACAGGCAGGGTGATTTCTTATCTCAAATTCTTTGGTGAAACTATTGTTTTGAAAAGGCTCCATATACAGGCTGAGCAGGGAAAGGGGAGAGGAAACAGACAGGCTTGACCAGGAGTTAAGAGGAGGGAGAGGAGAGGTACAGGTCCCATGACGTTTGGCACAGGCTAGGGACCTTGAGAGGTCAAGCTGCAGTTTGATGGCTTGGAGCCAGTGTGGCTCCTGGCCAGCTCAAGGCCAGTTACCAGGACCCATGGCACTCAGCATCTCCCCAAAAACAGATCCCAAGAGCTATCCCACAGCTGAAAAACACAACGTGGGGTCCAGCCCCACAACCCACCTGCGAGATGTGAGTTTCACCAGCACCCCCAGCCCTCCAGAGCAGGAAACCCATTCTCCAAGAATGTCTGTATCCCAGACAACATCCATATCAGGGACAGGTTTCCAGCACATTTAGTCATGTCTGCTTCAGCACCTCCCCAGCATCTCTCCAAACACTGACCAGTGGAGATAGTAACTGCAAACACACCAGAACCCTGCCAGGCTCCTGGCAACCTGCTCTCTCCCTTCCAGTAATCCTCCTCCGCCTCGAGTTGATGCTGAGCTCAAAGTGCTATCCCTGCCTGGTGCCCTTGGGGTGGTAGAGGAGATCAGGGTGGTGGTGGCTGGACCTGACCTGCAGCTGCTAAAGTGAGCAGAAGGAGATCCCAAGGATGGGAAGGGAGAGCAGGGAGACCGAGAGAGATCCTGTCACTCACGTGCCCCCAGGGCGCCCCCCAGCTTACCTTTGCAGGCCTTGCGGTCGCTGATGGCCTTGCTGAGGTCGCGGTAGAAGCCCTCCTTGCAGTAGTGGCAGTGCCTGCCCGCCGTGTTGTGCCGGCAGTTGAGGCACACGCCGCCGCTCTTGCGCCCCGACAGCTTGAACAGCTCCATGTTGAAGCGGCAGCGCCGCGCGTGCAGGTTGCAGTTGCAGGCTGGGAGGGAAGGGGAGAGGGTGAGGGCCGAAGGTGAGATTCAGGACCCTCTGAGTGGGCTGGAGCTGCCCTGGTGTCCCCTGCTGCAGTGGGGGGTTGTGCTGGGACCGGGATGGACAGAGCACAGCACAGCGTGTCCCAGCGTGACGTGCAGGTGCGCAGCACCCACCACCCTGTGGGGCCGGTGCCGTGAGGTCAGGGCAGAGGAGGAAGGACACGTGTAGGAACTGGCACCACTCGGCTGAAGGCAAGCAAGTGCGGGATGGAGGGCTGCAGCTAGGAGGTTTGGCAGTGCCATCTGAGCACTTGCAGCCCCATGGTCCCCTCTGCCCCTTCCCTGGCAGCTGGCTCTGGTGACAGAGCCCACCCGGCCTTCCAGCAGGACCAGCCACCTCATGCCAGGCTGTGTGACAGTCCTCCCCTGCAGCTGAGCCCCCAACTCTTTATATTTATGGCTCTATCTTGTGTGCATGAGCCACACACACAGAAAAACCCACACAGCAGCCCCTGTGTGCTCACATCCCTGCGTGTGCATGCACAAACATGCAGGAGCACACGTGCACACAAACATACCCATGAACATATGTGTGCACAGACATGCACCAAAATCCCCCCAGAGCCACACACGTGCCCGCAGGCAGGCACACGCAGATGTGCACAGAAACATCTGCACACCCTTACATGTGCATGCAGAAATTAGCCCCGGGAAGCATACAGCCCTCCCAGCCGGTTCCATGTGTGTGAGATAAAAAGGCAAAGCACTGCCTATTCCAACTTAACACTCTTGCAAAAAGATAATGGGAACAAGATTTCCTTCGGCAAAACGTGGCGCCCTGCTCCCCCAGCCCCGGCCCCCTCCCCGTGCTGGTAAATTGAGGTTGGGTGAGAGCTTTTCCAGGCGTACTGTGAAATTCATTAACGTGTCGGCCCAGATTTAACTGCCTGGCCTGGCCTGTGTGAAGTTGCCTCCCCGCAGCCAGCGGAGCTTCAGCCCGCACAGATCAAACACCGCCTCGCCTGCCCCCGCGCTCTAGCCATGGGCACGCTGCAGGGAGAAAGAGCAAACCCCAACTGTAAAAAATAGGGTTTTGGAGGCTTGAGTTGAGCAGGAGGTTAGTGCCAGCACACTCAAACCTTGGCTGCCCCCAGAGCTCCCCTGAGTTTTGAGATTAGTGAGAAATCACATGGCAGGCATCAAAATAACACCAGTGTGGCTGTAGTTCTTGTTCCTTTTGAGCTATTTTCTTTTTCCCTGGTGACAGTGGAAAATAGGGATTTTTAAGGCAAATTCTTGGTTGTGGTGTGTGTAGGGAAAGCAGCAAATACTGCCCAAGGTCCCAGGTAGCACAAGATGCTGCTGAACTGGAGATGTTGACATTCAAACAGGCTTTTCCAGGACTGGAAGAGACACAGCGAAGTATCCTGACAGCCAGGGTGCCCTTGCAGGCTCCAGATAATGGGACAGAGACAAGACAAGGTGGGTTTTGCTACAGAACTGTGGCAAAGGAGCAATTTTTGGGAGGAGAAAGGCCTTGTTTTCCCCTTGCAGCACTGAAAGGCAAGTGGGGTCATCCCAAAAGGCACTTCTATGTCCCTCTTGGAATGCCCCCAGCACCCTCTGGGGAAGGAGAAAGGCTGGCAGCCCAGAGGAGATGCTATGGGCAGTGGAGGAGAACTCTTGGGTAAATGATTCGCTGCCCTCAGTGCAGGTCCCTCTGTGCCTTCAGTTTAATTGGTGACAGAGTAACTGACGGGGCCTTCTCCTGGCATCACTGACCCTGCCACATCCTGATCTACCCCAGGGCCACCTTTCCCTCAGAACATGCTGCAGACCGTCTGATCACCCCAGGAGCTGGGTCTGGGGAAGAAACCTGCCCTGGTAGCCCAGCATGATTCCCTCTCCTTCAGGCAGTGGTGCTGCCTGCTCTGGGCTGGTGTCGGTAGCTGCCAAGCTAGGATTCCAGAGCCAACAGGGGAACCTGGCTGGGCTTGGCCACCCCGGGTTGGGTGGCTGTCCCCACTCAGGGACAGGGTCACACCAGCACGTATGGCAATCCTCTCACCCCCTGGCGCAGCCAGCCGGAGCTAATCGGGGCAGACAGGTCCCCCCTTACCCAGCTAAATACTCTCACTGTTCCTCAGTACTGAGGCAGTTGTAAGCTCTGTCTCCTGTTAATCACTAATTAAAGGCTTGAATGTTCCCTGCTGTTTGGGGTATTAATAAGAATTTAATTGCACAGTTTGGGGCTAATTACCTGGTAGCTCACTTCCGCCCTTGTACAGTATGCCCAATTAAACAATCATATGATCAATTAAACAACCACAAGATCTAATAATTTGCAATAATAGACTAATTAAACGTTGACACCTTGCAATGGAGCAATCTTTTGTCTCCCTTTTGATGGTGTTTGAACCCCTTCCCAGGCCCTGGCCACCCTAAAACCTCTCCTCCTCCTCCAGGGTGCTGCAGATGTAGGAGCCTGGAATGACAGCACGAGGGGCTTTGGGACAGAGACCCTGGCAGGGGACAGGCAGCACCACGCACCGAGGCACACGTGGGGCAGGCAGTGGAGCCCACAGGGCAGGAGCAAGGCTCACCGCCCCTACAAGTTCCCTGGGAATAATTAGGGAAGGCAGCCGGATCAGCGAAACCCTAGACCGGCTGCTGCTGCCAACCCGCAGCGGATTTGAGCTACGCCCCTGCTTTGGCTGGAGGAGAGCCTGGCTGGGACACAGGGCAGGATGAGGCTGCACCTCTCGGTTCCGTGGCAGCCGAGACCCTTTCCTCTCATCCACACCGTCCCTCCATCCTGGGGAAAGTGTTGGGGGAGAAGGGCTCACTCTGCTCCTACCAAGAAGCAGCAGGAGAAGCCCCCAAGGGGCTGTGCGGGACAAGGCTGAGGCACTCCAGCCCCATCCCGGGAGGAGCAGGACTCAGGATGGTCAGACAAGCGTAAATCTCCTCTGCCGGGCTGGCTGCCTTCCCCTGCACTCCAGATCCGCTGCGACTCGGA
The DNA here is from genome assembly GCA_034509185.1 of Euphonia xanthogaster. NCBI lineage: Eukaryota > Metazoa > Chordata > Aves > Passeriformes > Fringillidae > Euphonia > Euphonia xanthogaster. Next base: position 558,654 of record JAYDZK010000044.1, read on the forward strand.
GGGGGAGGTGTCCAGACAGGGGTGGCAGGGGCATGCTGTCCTCTTGCCCACCTCCCAAAGCCAATCGCCCTCCCCCTGCGCTCCCCGGGAAAGGAGCGTGGCTGGTGCTGCCGGGAACTCACTCGTTTTCAGCACGTCTACTGGGGAGCAGGTGCAGAGAACCCTGTCAGGGGAACGGGAAAATGTACAGGAAGGGGCACAGGGCACAAGGGAATTACATGTGATCCTCCAAATCCCAGCACCGCTCCCGGGATTGGTGTTTTCAGGCACCGACATCCCGGGTGGAACACCACATCCCCTCCCCCCCACCCGAGCAGCCTGCGAGGTTTTCCCAGGAGAGCGCCACCCCTTCCCCGCCGAGGGCCCGGATCAAAGCAAGCCCCGGGCATTATCCTGGTGCTCCGGAGAGTGCTCCTGCCGCGGCGGCCACAAAGGGAACAAGGGCTCCCGCATCACCAGCGAGTGCATCAATTACTTCCAGTGACTGCCTCGTGCTAATCCGCTTCCCCTCCTTCCCCGGGCCGGGCGTTTGGGGGCCGGGCTGCCCCCAGCAGCTCGTGGGTGCAGGCTGAAAGCGGCAGCAGTGGAGGTGTAAGTCTGCAGAGATAAAGATGGGGGGGGTCCCCAGGATTCTGGCTATCCTGCTTCTGCCAGCCCCTCTGCTGGGATTGTCCTTCACACAGCCTCTCCCAGGCTAAAAGCTGGGGGGATACATTGGTGGGAACACGTCCCTCTTCCCTGCCCTGGACACACAGAGCATCCCAGTACTGGCAGGGCAAGCTCCCTGCGGGACACGCAGCCCCTAGGGTGTGTCAGGAGAGCCTCCCGTGCCTGCGGGCCGATAATCTCCAATCACCAGGCACGGGGCCGTGCGCTCTGCGGCACAAAGCTGGCACCGTGCCCTCTTGCAAATCCACTGTCACTGTCCTGGCTGCGACAGCCCCAAACCTCCCTGCTTGCCAAACTCATGCTGACCCCCTCAACCCTGCAGCACAGCGATGTCCCCACGAATGCCACAGCCACGCCACGGCAGCCGCGCTGGGGCTGTGCCCTGTGCCAGCGCTCAGACCTTAGGCAGCACTTGCCTGTTTCGCCTGCGCATTTCCCAGAGGCACAAATTCTAGTGAAACAACAAATGTTTGTCCTCACCTCCAGCTGAACGGACGCATGTCCCAGCATCGTGCCATGCTGCAGGACATCAGTTTGTCTCCGTGCTGGAGCAGGCAGAGACTCCCATGCACTGGACTGAGAAAAAAACCCATGCAGCATGCTGGGGAGCACAGAGCCAAGAGCTGACACATCCCAACATGACCTAAAATTGTACCAGCCCCATGGATCCATTCTCGCCCCCTTTCAGGGCGCTGCGATCTCCCACCCTGCCCTTGGGCTGTCACTGAGCTGCCAAGCCCCTGCATCCACCCACTCTCCTCCTCTTCCCCCCCACTCCCTAGCCACGTCTGACATCCACCACCACGAGCCAGCATCAGCGCTGTCTGACCACAGGACAGAGTCCGAAACCCCGCAGCCCCCAGGCTGAGCAAAGGGAACTTCCCGGGCAGCCTCTCCTTTTAATTGGTGCTAATTGCTGCGTCTGTTCGTGCTGGCTGGGGAGATGTCATTGTTGAAAGGCACAGAGGGGAAGGCTCGGGAAGCTAATCCAGCTTTCAGCCGCTAAGCCCTTCGAAGGCGGGTGATGGAGAAGCTCTTTCAGGTCCCTTCAGAGAGGGCACAAAGCCCGAGAGAGGGAAGGGAGAAAGAAGGGGAGCGAATCAACAGGAAAAAACTACTTTCACACGCAGCTCGGGGAAGGGTCTTTGTGTTCGGGGCTGTCGGGGGGGGGGGGGGGGGGGGCGGTTTAAGGGAT
>JAYDZK010000044.1:560617-571613 GCA_034509185.1 Euphonia xanthogaster
CGCGGTTGAAGTGATGGCGCTGCGGCCCCGCCTCCTCTTCCCTCTCTCGTTTATCTTTTCAGCTTCGTCTGCCAAAAGGGTGACGCAGCTGGGGGCTGGATGCTCAGAGCAAGGGACACTCACCCCGCTCTGGACGAGATGGACAGAAAACCTGCAGATGCTACTCAAAAATGAGCCTCCTCTGGTTTAACCTCTTTTGTGCCAGCAGAGCCACCTCCACTGCTATCGTGCTGCTTTACTGGAGGATGAGGCAGTGAGGCAGGTGCGGAGTGGAGGGCACAAGGGGGCAACCAGTGGGGTGAGGTCCTCCTTGTGTCCTGGGGGTTTCCATGGGCTCATGCACCTGCTGAAGGCCTCCCCTGCCTGACCTGCAGCAGCCCTGGCAGGGTGCAAAGTGGAGGGTTTTTTCTGAGCTCCAAAACTCATCTTTCTGAAACAAGTGGAAAAACACAAGGGCTGACACATTCCCATAGGGCATGAGGTGGCTTAAAGCATCAGCTCCAGCACTTGCTTTGAATCCACTGCCTTTTTAGCCATTCTTAGAAGAAATCTGCTGTAACGTGTATATTGAAGCGGACGGCTGGGTTCTCAACGAGACATCGATCACAAATACTAACAAGTCCTTCTGACCTCTGGCACATCCACTGAGCCTTTCAGAGGCTGATTGATGGTACAGCTCTCCCTTGTCTCCATCTTCCCGCCACCGCCTGAGACCTGGGCTCCTGTCCAGAAGGAGCAAAAGGCTGTTCCTCCCTCTCCCAAACATTCACTGGGCTCTGGCATCCCCCAGCTCCATCCCAAAGCAGGACAAAAAGCAAAATTCTCCACCAAAATCCCATAAAGATTCACGAGCAGGAGAGCCAACTAATACCCGTTTGATGTTTCAGAAATGTTTCATTTTGTGACAGTATTTTTAACTTAGGGAAACCTTTGCAAGGACAGACAAGCTAAAACCACCACACAGGCTGAACACGAAAGATGAAATTTCGAACTGGGAACCTCAACTTCTGCCAGGTTTTTCTGCCTGCTCCCCATCCCCAAGCACATCTCACAGGGAACTGCTGAGATTGCCCCTCCAGCCCAGCTAGTTTGCTGCCCAAGGGAAAAAATCCCAGAGGGGCATCCAAACTGGGGTCTGCTGAATGGCTGGAAGACACCAGTGATTTTTGGGAGTGTTTTGGTGCTTTGGCTCATGGTGGAATCACTGTATCTCTCACAGGAAAACTGCAGCAGAGACAAGGTAGATGGTTGAGCCTTTACCAATCCTCCAGCACAGCGGATGCTCCCCAGCATCTCTGGACAAGCACACTCCATTGTTTTGGCTCAGCACCCATCACTTCCTACCCTGATGACCTGTTTTAGCATTTCAGCCCCAGAAAACAAAAATGTTTAAAAATGCCTTACCCAGACACTCGTTGGCCTCACGGGCACTAGCCCGCTGCCAGGGCCGGTCGTAGTGGAAAGGCTTGCAGCGGTCGCACTCGGGTCCCTCCGTGTTGTGCTTGCAGTCGCACACCAGCTTCTGCTCCTTGTCCTTAACGCAGCGTGCCGCGTGCCCGTTGCACTTGCAGCGCCCGCCGACCTGCAGCTCCCCCACGGCATAGTAGTAGGGGCTGGAGCCCGTGGCCCCCTCCTCCTCGCCGGCGTCCCGGCTGCCCAGGTCACGGAAGAGGTGCGGGCGGCTGAAGACCACGCGGATGTCGGTGGCTGTCACCCAGTCCTGGAGCACGGGGCTGCTGTCGAAGTCCTGGGCCGAGGGCCGCCCGTCAAGGGTACTGAAGGCAATGAGCCCCCCGGTGAGTGGGTAGAGGTCAGTGAGGCCGTCGGTGCACAGGGCCTCCTGCTCATTCTGCTTGGTGACCGTGGCTTTGCTGGGCTTGCCGTAGATCTTACGGCACTGGGAGGAGTAGTACTGGTAGGGCACCCAGGTCTTACCATAGTCCATGGACTTGAGGATGGCGGTGGACTCGGGCCGGGGTGAGCAGAACTGGAGGCTGACGTAGACCACCTCAAACTTCTTGCCGAGGGAGAGGGTGAGGGTGACGTTCTGGGGTGAGTGGTGGAGGGTTTCCGAGCGCCAACAGGTCATGTTGGAGGCGGTGTTGAGGTCGGTCAGGTAGGCGGGTGGGTGGGCTCGGCGCGGGTCCGAGGCGTTGCAGTGCCGTGTCGGGGGCTTCCCGCACGTGCTGGAAGCTTGAACCTCCTTCCCAAAGGCAGCATTGACAAATTCAGGGATGCAGCGTCGAGGAGCACCGCTCTCATCATAGCAAGGGTCTGGGGGGGTTTGCTGGGCCACAAAGGGGTTCACTGTCTGGGACAGGCCCAGCATGGCAGTGGTGAGGAGCACGCGCAGGAGCTGCAGGACCTCCATCCTTCTGGGGAGAGGGAAGTGGCTCCTCCCTGAAGGAAGAAGAACAAGAGTGTCTGGTACCAGCAGTGTCATGGCCACAGCACCACTCATATTGGGAGGGCTGGTAAGGGATGGAAAACTCCACCATGTCTGGTCTGTCACCTGTACCCTTCTTCCCACCCTGTATCCACTGATGCAGTATCCTGGGGGCGGGGCAGGGAGGCAATTACTTCATTGTTGCCTCATCCACACCAATCCCTCACCGCTCATCAGCGGGACTGAAATACCATGGAAATGGGAAAAGGGCCTGAGCTTTGGGTGCAAGGGGTTGAAACCAGGGTACAGCCCTTCCCTGGCCTCTTAGAAACTGTCCTGTGGTGACAGGAATGTTCCTGTCTGCCAGCAGCCCTGGCTGTCACACAGTTCCGAGATCCTGTTATTGCATGGCTGACAAGGGCTGGTGGTGGGGAAGAGTTAGGGGAGATCTTTCAGATGCGACAGGAGCTGCAAACCCCAAGTTATCCACCTGTGGCAAAAGATAGTTCCTGACAGAGCAGAAGAAACAGACAGCAGCAAAAGCACCTTGAAGGCACATTGTGCAAGAGGCAAGAGCTCGTTGGGATGAAGACCTGGAGCTCTTGAACACACCACTACTTTCTTTGCTGGCTATAGGCACAGTGGCTTCTCCAAGCCAAGGGCTGGATCCCCTCCATATTCCTCTGTCACACTACTCAGCAGCAAAGGAAGTAATTCTGTCCTCACCCCCAAGAAATCCAGGTCTGGGTCTGGTATGTTTGTTGACTGGGGGAAAGGCCAGGACCAAATGTAGGACCTGGCTGGGCCCCTCTCTCAGCAGCTGCAGCACAGGGCCAGGGAGCTTAGTGGCTCCCAGGGGATGTGGCCCATCTCCTGAGTTATTGGCTTGAAGACTGGAAGAGCTCTGGAGGTCACATTCCCTCCTGCTGGCTCTGAATGCATGAAGGACCTTCCACATAATGCAGATGGCCATGTCCTATTCTTGCCATAGCAGACCCCTGAGCCTCCTGGATGGGTGGGTGGCATCAGCCCTGCCATCCCATGGGTTGTGCTGCACCAAAGCCAAGTTGTCCAGGCTCAACCAGCCCAATGCCATGACCAGGCAGGAGGAGGGGGGTCCCTTGATCGTCCCCTCTCCCACTAGTAAATCTTTACAGGATGACTTGTGGTTCTCTCTGGGGAACGAAGCTCTGCATGACCTAGCTCAGTATCCCCAGCTCCAGCCTCCACCTACAGCCCCAGTGCCACTCCTGCCTGTCCAGCTGCCCACTCTGGCCAAAGCAGGCTCCAAGGAAGAGCCCATTTCAATGATGCAGGACTTTTTTTTTTTGTTTGTTATTCCATTTTGCAAAGAAAAAGGAGCCATGACTGTGGAAGAAACAGCTTCTCCAGGCTGCCAAACCACTAATGAGGGGAAGCTCCTCCCTGCCCAGCCACCGTCAGCCCAGCAGCCACAGCCTGAGCCTACCAAGGGAGCAACGGGGACAGGGATCTCAGCCCATCCTGGGATATCACCCCCAAGGCAAAACCTGCCCCTGCCACTTCCGTGATGTTTCCTCATTGCTTAATCCTCTGCTGAAGGAAAAAGAGATGTGAAAAATTGGCAGCTCCCTTGGTGGTCCCTGCATCACCCCAGCAGCACAGTTCCAGCTTTACCACCAGTGCTGCAGAGGACATGTTTTTGGGGACATGTCAGCCCATGGCTTGGTGGCTTGGCTGCCAGCAAGACAAACGATACTGTCCCTGGAGTGCCCAGAGCATTGAGAACTCACTACTTGAGGAGTGTGGCTGCAAGATTAGAGACTGCAGGGATGCAGCAGTCACCACGGCAGAGGAGGTGCCATGCCACGAGCACCAGGCAGTGAAGAGCATTCCCCCACCCAGGCAGCCTACAGGGCCCTGTTGGGACTCCTGGCCCCACTGCAGGCAGCTGCCTCCTGGGCAGGAGATGAAGCTATGGCTGCTGCCAGATCCCTGCATCTGCTTGTTGAGCAAAGGCTGCAGTGGGTGAAACCCCCAACACAATCCTGACAGGATGATCCACAGCCCCTGCCTGGTGCTGAGCAGAGCACAGTGGGCACAGGCCCCTACCAGCCCCTTGGTAGAGCCCAGCTCCTGTATTCTCACCCAGTAAAGGGGCTGCTGATGGACACCCCTCAACGCCTGGCAAGACCCAGCCGTGCACGTACCTGCCAAAGCCAGCACAGCACCTTGGGCCCTGCCAGCCCTCTCCCCCTGCCACTGTCTCCCTCCAAGTGCATGTCCCACCAAGGGCACACAGTCAGGTGCTGCAGCCATCACCTCCCATCCCACCACCCACAGGGCAGCACTAGCAGGGACACAGCCCCATGGGAAAACCTCTGCACCAGGAGGAAAGAGGAGAAACCCCCAGGGGTCCTCAGCATCTGCATCCATCCACTCCAGGGAGAATCAGGATGTATGGAACAAGGAATCTACTAAACCCTGCCAACAAAGAGTCTCCTCCACCTCCTCTCTGCTATGTGGCAGCAAGGTGACAGGAGCTGAAGCAAAGGCCTCGTAATTTCCTCTCTAAGGTAAGACACAAAGGTGTGGGGAAGCCCTTGCCCAGGGGAAAGTGACAGCAGCAGCATCTCTGGTAGCCAGGGGAGAGGCCACAGGTGAAGTTATGAGCACTGGAGCAGCAGGTCTAGGACCCAGGACTAGGTTACTACTGGTTTAGGCATGCATGGGGGCATGAGCATCTCTTGCTCATCCACCCTGCCCCAGAGTGGGGAGTTTTGTCCCTCCTGCCAGTCTTACCAAAGCACAAGTCCCTGGGGTTCAGTGTCAAAGTTTTGGTGGCTCTGCTGCTGGGGAGCAGCCACTGGGGAGCCAACAGTCGCTCAGCAGCACATCAGCACTGCGGAGGCAGGGCAGGAGTGGAAATCATTATCATCTGCAGGACCACACACAGGCATGCACACTCCGTGCTCAGCTCACCCCATTATCCCACTGAAAGAGAGCTGGGGCCAGTGGTCTCTGTGGGCCTCACCTCCGTATTGGAGAGGAGGGCAAGCTGCAATCTGCTCCCTTTCATGCATATTCAACATGACCCTGGGACTGCCGGCAAGCTGCCAGAGAGGCCTGGGAGTGGGTATTTCTCTCCCTGGTCCCCATCTGCCCCCCCTCTCTCCCCCCCCTTTCTACTTCCCATTTTTGCTGCCCCTGGTTCAGATCAAATGGAGACACTGCTGAGTAAGCAGAAAGAAGTGGGATGACCCCTGGGTGCCCAATCCAGCCCAGCACGTTCCTGGAACCGGCATGAAGGAGGGACGTGAGCAATAGAGCCCCTTTCCCAGGGACAGCATCCCGAAGGTGTCCCCAGCGAGGCTCTCGGGTTGCTGCCAGCTCCCTGCCACCAGCAGCAGCTGTGGCCCGAGGGAATACAGCAGCGGGGCTCACCCTTCCCGAGGAAGCGGCCGCCCTCCAGCTCCTCCCCAGAAGCGGCTGCATTTTTGAGGTGGGTGATTTCCTCACCCCTCCACCCGGGAATGCTAACAGCCACGCGGCTTGGAAGGAAGTCATGCTGACGGAGCGCTTCAGAAGTGCTTTAAAAAAAAAATTAGCTTCCACATCCAACGCCTCCACACCCCTTTTCTCTACAACCACACGCTTCCCAGAGCGACCAGCAGTGTTTCCCTGCCTTGTGGGAGACTTGTCAGGGTAATGCTCCAGCCCACTGTGGGCTTCTTCTCCATCATCTTTGCAGGAGGCAGTGCCACCGAGGGTGATGCTGGGTGCAGATGCACGCCTGGACCTCCAGGTCTCCCAATGCTGAGCCGTGGGGTAGGTGCTTGGTCCCCAAAACAAATGTGAGGGAAGTGTAGCAGGTGAGGCAGGGCAAGGAGAGCAAACTTCCCACAATGTGGATGCTGTTGCCTACAGCAGGCCCAGGATCACCACCTGGCAGACCAGGACCACAGCAACTTCGCTGAAGTAATTACAGGATTAAGTGGAACAACACCGGGCAGGGAGGGAAGCAGGTTATTAACCAGATTTGATCCCAGGACCTTTGCAGCACAGGAGCAGCCTTCTCTAATTAAAGTGCAGGGGAAGGCACGAGTGGTGCTCTGCTGTCGGAAAAATGTGGGCTTAGAGGGCAGGTGACGGCTAAAGCTGGGCAGCCAGCACTGCCCTGGAAGGGGATGGGAGAACCCCAGGGAATGACGGGGGAATGATGCTGCACTCCTGTCAGGGACCTGTGCTGCTCCCCCATGTTGATGCCCCTGCACTGATGCTGCTGCCCACTGCGTTTCCCCTCCAGGCCAGGACAGCACAGTGTGTGGGGGAATTGCATCACTTGAGGAAAAGACGTGGCCTCACTTGGAACTGGTCGAGATGGGAATCACTGGTTCCCATGAGGTGCTGCATTGGCCTGTGCACAGAGATCAGGTCCTGGGTGCCAGCGTGGGGCAGGGATAGAGCCACCCACGCACACAGGGCACAAACACGCACAGCAAAAGCTACAGATCAGGAGGCAGAGATTCCTGGGCAAGGACCAAAGGACCTGAGTAATTGAGGGGGTCCAACAACCAAGACTCTTGGGTAAAACTAATCCAGGAGGACTGCTCATTCCTGAACTGTGCCATCGCCAATAAAGCCCACCAGCATCTCAGATGTCCACTCTGAAGGAAGCCACTGGGAGGATGGGACAGGACCCAAAGTAGAAACGATGTGCTCAGAGAAGCTGAAACCAGGCACAAATGACCAGAGCATGTCCCTTAACCAGGGTGTCTCTGCTGCTACAACCTGCACATTTCCACCTTGTTACAGGCCCTTTGTAATGAGGGCATCTGCACCCCCTAGCCACATGTGCTGTGGGAGCCACCCTGTGCAGTTCTGCCCCAGTCCATGAACAACATCCATCCTGAGGGGCTGCCAGGGTCCCTGGATACTCAGTCCCTCTCCCACCATACCGATGCCAGCTCAGGGAAGCTTAATTCCTCTAGCCAACAAACAGAATCAGGCCCAAACTCTGCTCCAGCCATGGATAAATCATTCCATGTGTTTCTGGGATATAAAAACACAACTGAGAAGTATTTAAAGTGAAAGGAAAAACTCCATGGAGCCAAGGTACTGGTCCGGCTCAGCTTTCCAGAGTGAGGGAGTGTGCTCTGGGAGAAGCTGGAGGGATGCAGTGTGGCTGGGAGTGCTAATCGCCTTCCCAGCTGCTAATGGAGCAACTGGTGCCCACTTGGGACACGGCTAATGGCACAAAAGAGATGCCTCACTTTCCTTTACAAGCTCCCTCATCTCTCCTCATATTTAAGTATCAGAAGCTTCTGAGTGCTTATGGCCCTGCATCCGCAGGGCTGCCCACTCCGCACAGCCCCTCGGGCTCAGCGCCCTGCACGCGCAGCTCAGGGGGGCAATTACACAGCAGCATCTCTCTGCAGCAGGCACTGCAGGTGATGGATATTGCAATGCACTCTTGGCAGGTCGGAGCCAGAATTAGACAAGCCATACGATACCCCGGTGGTGCCAGGAGACGCGTACAAATTACACCGCACACAGGAAAGGATGGGCCAGATTCTGACCTCAGTGCTTTGGCATCAGCCCGAAGTAACTCCATTCACATCGGGCCAAGCCAAGACGTAAGCAACTCCATTCAAATTTACACTGGCATACCTGTGGTCAGGATCTGGCCTGGCTTGAATTAGTTGCAGCCTGATGTTACAAAATGCAGCAACAGAGCCCAGATTTCCAAGGTTATCGAAAACAATCAAAAATAAAAGAAAAAAGAAATCCACCATAAAACAAACAGGCTACTCAGCTATGTGCATGGAGCTGTCAAATGCAGGATGCTCAGACACATCCCTGCTCACCAGTTTCAGTAACTCATAAGCCATGCTGACGACAGGAAGGAGGGACCAACGCCCACCATAGGTGTCCTGCTGGGTCCCCCATGCCCACTCTGCTCACCACTGGCCCCTGGGTAGAGGTGGTCCTGCTCTGGGCAGAGGAGATTTCAGTATAGTATCACCCATATGATGTGGGCCTGAATCCATTTTGCTGCAACGCTCCTTGCATCCCCCAGCTAGTGCAAGCTGGAGATCTCCTAAAGTTCCCAATGCAACAGCAGCTTAAGGAGACATTTGAAGCCCTTGACCTTGCAGGACAAGCAAGCACTGCCTGGGTGTGTTTGGACTCAGTAGTCCTTGTGGGTCCCTTCCAACTCAGGGTATTCTATGTTTTTTTCTACCCCATTTATTAACCTCTACTACATCTTGACCAGTTAGGTTTTTTACCCAACTCTAACCCCACTGCAGCCTCCTGAACTCCTTTGCACATTCCTAACACAGTGCTTGGCTCTACTGAGTGGTCTCAGCAGCATCCCTCAAGGTGTAGAGGGTTTTCCTCCCACTACTCCCAGTGGATGCAAGGGACTCAGAGTTCCAGTCCAGAAGTCCTCATTGCTTCCACTCCATATGAGAATAAAGTGATCTGGTTTCCATAACATCCCTCACTGCATTTTCACAACATGCCGGGCACAGATGTTGAAAATAGTCTGGATGAATATTTAAAATGGTATTCAGAAATGACAACATTTGGCCAGCTTTGAAAGATCTCTCACATTGGGCAGAGGATGGCTCACAACAACGGGCTGGAAACAGTGCATTTTGATATCTAATTCTTTTTTACCCCCTCTCTGGCTATTGGTACGATATTTCATGCCCCTGGTGTCCCACAGTCTGTTATTGCTTGAGTGCCAGCCAAGCCTGCAGCATTAGGAAGAAGCTGTCATGTACATTTTTAAACATCACGGGGCAAAGTGGATTATGGAAAATCTGTCGCATTTCCATACCGAGCGCAAGTGTCCTGCGCAGGCTCAGGGAGGGGCTCGAAGGGGCACAAAATAATTGCTTCCTTATGGGGCAGGGCCTGACTAACCAGGGTGGGGGAACAGGAGGCAGAGGTGCTGCCTCAACACCCTCGACATGCTGGGCTACTTCCCTGCTGAAGACATCTCAGCACAGCCCCCAAGGTGTGCACTGATGCTCACCTCCTTCTTCAGGACTGGGGAAACCCCCTCTCAGAGTCACACTTCTGCTAGCAGCCAGCCAAGGTGGGACCTCCATTCCATCCAAGCCAGACTGAAGACACCACTGGTTCTGGTGCTCAGAGAGTGGTGGAAATGCTCCTCAGCCTGAATGCCTAGCAGCTTGCATTTCTGGTGAGCATCTTGTGCTCAGCTGCATCCCTAGGCCAGGCTTCTCTCTTCCACAGCCTGCAGACACACATCAGCTCCTTCCCAGCCTAGCATTACACCTGCCCTCTTCTCTGCAGGGACCTACCTTTCTTCCACATACAGGTAGAAGAGGATGGGGTGTTGGTTGGGACCCTTTCAGCCCACCCTGCTCTTGGACTGCTGGATCTCCTGTCCCCTCATCAGCCCTCTCCAAACAGGTGTCAGAGCAGCACAGCAGCTCCCTCTGTTTTGTAAATGGGATATTGCAGAAAAAGAGAAAAAAAGTTGCCCTCCATCCATCCAAACAGCCTTGGAGGCTGTTTCCAGCACACAGCTGAAGCCACATCCCTCTCCATTGGTTACAGAGAGCTCTAGCCTCTCCTGGCTCTGAGAGACAGGCAACAGCAAATTTGGCTGGGGAAGAAGGCTCTGTGGCATTTCCAGCCATGCAGGATGTGCACATCCATGTCTGCACTCAGTATAGTCTCAGCCTGGCTACTGGTCCAACACAAATGGCATGGATGGAGGTGGGGATGCTCAGCCTGGCTTACATCCCATATGTTCATGGGATGAGCTCCCTGAGAAATAAGTATTCATGCCCAAGTGCTGCCTAGATGAGCATCAAGCCAGCAGCACCCAGCACTGCCAGAGCAGCTCGTGCTCCTGCCCATGGGCCCTTCCTCACCCACCCTGCTTTGGTGACATAGCAGACTGCCAAGCACCACTTCCCCATCACACCAGTTAGTCTTCATCCCAAGAAAGGTATTTCCACCCACCCACTCTCCAGTGGGCCAGGGAAGCTGCAGGATGGTGTTTTGAGGAAATGAGGTTTCAGCAGCTCCAAGAGAGGAAAGCAAAAGCAAACCCACCAAACGCAGCCCAGCTTCCCTTCCCGTGAAGCTGCTCGCTCTCACGTTCACTGGCCAGAACTCTCACCTCACTGTGGTTCAAAGGCCAGGTGCTCGGAGTGCCGAGGGTCTCGCCCAGTCTGGCTTCAGAACTGCAGTGAAGCAGAGCACATCCCACTGGAGCCGTTTCCAAAGGGAGCCGACCCACCCTTTCAGGGGAGTCTCTCGGGGCAGCCGTGCTGGGAAGGGACCAGCGATGGACCCCAGCCTGGGACGGTGATGCCGCCCGCCCAGGTGGCTTTGTGCCGGCGGAGCCCTCACGGGCGGAGAAGGGCATGCGGTGGGAGCGGCGGGCAGGGGACCACGTGCATGCCTCGTGCCCGGTCAGCCGGGGCTGGCACCGCAGTCTCGGCCTGGCAGGGCTCCCGCCGCTGCCCGCACCGCAGCTCACGGAGCGGGGCCGGGGCTCCGCCGGGCTGCGACACTGCGGGGCTCCCTACAGCGCCGAGAAACCCCGAGCCGCGGCGGCGGCAGCGAGCCGGGCCGGGCCGA
>JAYDZK010000044.1:577337-593405 GCA_034509185.1 Euphonia xanthogaster
CGACGCTCTTCCGATCTAGCCGCGGGACCCTCCAGCCCCGGGGGGAGCGGCGGGAGCGCCCCCGGCCCGGCTCGGCTCGGCCCGGCCCGGCGGCCGCGAGGTGGAGCCGTTCCCCCGCAGCTGCGGCCGCGGACCTCGGTCTGTGCCGGGGAGAAGCTCCGGCAGCCGCGAGCGGGTGGATTGAAGCCCCGGATACACCGGTCCCACGGGGGCGCTGACAGCGGAGTGTATGTTCCCATCGACGGGAGGATGCTGCGCTTGTCCTCTTGCCATCAGGGGAAGGATGCTGTGCTTGTACAAGTGGGAGGACGCTGCGCGTGTCTTGCACGCCTTGTGCCACGGCAGGAGCCTCGGCATGCTCTCGGGGCAACGGGGGCCTCTCAAGGATGCACAGCTGCCTACCAGCGGCATCTCTGCTGAGCGGGGTTATGTGGCTGCAGAGTGAGGGTTTCTCCTGGGAAACATCTCTCCTGAATTTTAAGAGCTGTTTTCCAAGGGCCCAAATGCTGTTCACGGGCCTGAAGTCAGAAACAAAGCTTAGCTCTAGCACAATGGGCTCTTTTAATAAACCTCATCAGCTACCTCGGCATCTTCATGTGCTGGGGACCCCGCTCCTGTCTGCTCTCGTTTCCCTGCTCCAAGCCTTGTGCAGGGATCGGAAGGAGTCGGGCGGTGCTCTCTCGCACCGGAGGAATGTGAGCCCTGCCGGCTGGCAAATGTCCCAGCGTTGGAGGAGCAGGCAGCCACCACAGAACGATGTGGCAATCGGGGCACAGCGTGTGCCTGGTGCTTCAGGGGTGTTCCCAGCGAGACGTCAAGGGAGGAGGTCCACAAACCTGCCTGGCAGATGGAGGCTGTCCTGTGTGAGCCGGGAGCAGCTTGCTAGGCTGGCTCTGGCATGGCTGGGGTTGAGGTTTGGCTTGCATCTTGTTTGCTGCAAACCAATTCAGTGTTTGGGTAGATTTTGGTTGGGATTCCACAGAGCCTCAGTAGCTCGGGCCGCTCCTCTGCTGTTCATTTGGGCACAGCACAGGGGACCTTGGTTGCCCAAGGGTTGGGGGCCCCAGCCTGCTGCTGGGACCATGAGCTACAGCACAGAGATGCCAGCCCAGGTCTCCAAGGCAGCAGGGCCTATTGCTGCTCAAACTGTGCTCGAGCGGCTCCTGTGACTCCAGAGCCTGCTCAGTTGCAAGCAGCAGCAGCAGCCACTGTGATATAAACAAATCCCTGTTTTCTGAAGTGGCCATGGGAATGAAGTGCCTGCCTCCTTGTCCTCCTTGGGAGTGCTGATACATGACCAGGCCTCTAGGGATGAAGGCAATTCACAGCCCCAAACTTGCCAGAGCTCCAGAAGTGTTTGGACAATGCTCTCAGCCACATGTGGGAATGTTGGGATGTCCTGTGCAAGGCCAGAAACTGGGCTCAACGTTTGACGGCCACTTCCAGCCCAGGGGATTCTGAGATTCTGTGAATTCCTGTGAGGCAGCAGAAGTGTGAGCATATGGTCAAATGCATGCGGCCACACTTCTCCAGCCCTTCAGACTGTCTGGGGAGGTCATCCCTCCACTGCCTCTGCTGATGATCTGGGGCTGAGCTCCTAGCGAGGCAGGAGCCCAGGCGGGGTCTCTTGGTGTAGCTGTGTCAGACCGAGCAGGTGGCACAGGCCTTGCTGGATCAACTGAAGACTTTTGTCTGAAGCTGTCCTGAAAATGAGTCTTTCTGAAAGGTGGTATGTGGCTGGCAGCCAGATGGTTGGGGGAAGAAGGGATATTGAGAAGAAGGGCTGGGACAAAGGGCTGGGAAAGAGTGACCAGGGTGAACAGTGAGAGAAGGAAGGCAGGAGAGGAGAGGTGGGAGGGAGGGAAGGGAAAGAAGGTCATAGGAAAACATGGTGTGAAGAGGGAGAGAAGAAAGATGGTTTGGGGGGTTGGGGGGAAAAGAAACACGGAGAGTTTTGTAACAACTTAAATTCATTCCAGACAATGTCCAAGGAGCTCTGGCAGCACGGGTTGAAACTAACCCTGCCTTTGATTTTATGAGTTCATTATATGTTGTTTGGGACAGTGATTCATGCATCTTGGCTGCTTCACATTTTCCCTTGTGTCACAAATGAAGAGGGGACCATGAGATGGATTCTTTGGATGGAAAGTATTCCCTCAATTGTTAGGTAGATGTCTCTATGCCATGCAGAGATCCCAGGAGAGTGGTTTCCTGGGCTGCCCCAGCTCCCTGAACAGCGCACAAAACCTCTGTGCCTCATGTCTTGCTCCTTCTTAAAGGGAAAGTACTGGGAATGGCTGGGCAGAAGGATGCCCAGTGGTGGCCACATATGTTCTGTGCCTGCCCTTTGCTGCAAAGCCCAGATGGGCCAGAGGATGGACAACTGGGAGAGCTCAGACCTGTGTGGGGAGCATATCCAGTCACCAAGGATGGTCCTATGGCCAGTGTCCCAGAGCCCATCTCTGCAGATGATGAGGGAAGGTGACCCCAAGGCCACAGTCCCAGCTTGGGGACCATGCTGAGATCATACTGCAGCACTGCTCTGGGTGCTCCTCACCTCCAGCCCCACCCCAAGACCATCACTGCACTTACAAGTTGTCACTGCTCAAAGGTGCGAGGCACTGGATGACCTACAGGAAAAACCGTTCAGGAGTAAGTTGGTGGCTTCCAGACCATTTTAGTTGGGAATATTTGCAACTCTAATAATAGGCCCTGGTCAGAAAAGTAATAAAACCTGCCCAAGAAAGCATCAAAGTTTGCTTTAGAGCTTACTGAAAAACCCCAACAACTTGGTTGGGTATTGTTACTATTTTTAGCTTTCTGTGTCATTTCAGGCTTTCCAGTGAAAGAAAGAAAAAAGTCTCACAGATTTTTAAACACGTTGGTAGAGAAAATACAGGCTTCCAAAACTGGACACCAAAAGCTCTTTGCCTGGCATTTTCTGGTTTTGATTTAAAGTTTCTCTTCCAGATGAGACAAAGTTCAGCCTGAAAAATTTTGACCAGAAAGGAATTTTTCAGTGTGGTTGGTCCTAGCCTGAGCCCTTATAAATGATAGTGCTTCTACACTGGCTGTGACCAGCCTGCAGAACTTCCCATGCTGCTGTACCTTACATGGACCAGTGGGAAAGTGCCTTGAAGATCCACACTTATTGGGGCATGGAAACCTCTGCAGAGGCTTGAAGTAGCTCGAAAGGAGAGCTGAGACCTCCTTACAAGCTTGCACTAGTGCCAGATGAGCTTCATGTGGACTCCCAGGTAGAACCACCACGCAGAAACCCGTCTTGAGATGTGCTGTGGTGGAGGACAAGAAGCACTGAAGTGGGGTGTCTGACAGCTTGGGGTCTGGCAGGGAGGGACCAACAGCCCAGCCCTGCAAGCCCCAGTCTGCCCTGCTCCAGCTGGGTTCCAGAGGCCCAGGTAGCCCATACTCCCTCCTTCCTTCAGGCCTGGGCTCAGGCGCTGCTGTTCCTGTGGGGAGCCTCTTCTGAGAATGCAGCACACTCATTCTGCTGGGATTGCAGGCCAGCATCTTTCCCCAGCAAAAGCTTCACTTCAGGAAAAGGAGGAGGGTTTTTTTTGTTTGAATGTTGTTGTTTTTAAACAGAATTCTTAGGAAAAGCAGTCACTGAGATGGATCAGTTCGTGTTCAAAGTTATCCTGAGGCAAAAGGCAGAGGGTGTGGGCTGTGATACACACCCACATCTGTACAATGAGGAAGGCAACAGCGCAAAGCAAAAACAATTGCATGAAAAGCTTTCCAACAACAAAGTTTGCAAATCCGCAGAGCCCAGGCTATTTCTTGTGGTTGGTGGGTAAGGGTTGCCAGATAATAGGGCCTGACAATGGAACAATGGGGGCCAAAAGACTCAGTTCATGATTAGGAGTTATATAACAGTGGCTGGCATTTATTAATAACACTCGTGTTGGGCTTCATTTTATTAGTTAGCACTTTTCAGGTTCAGAACACTTTATAACCCCTGGCTATTCCATATTGGATGCTCAGCATGAGGTGACCTGGAGCAGTAGGAACAACCTTCATGCCTGCTTCTCTTGCAGACCTTAAAGGGGAGAAAGGAAAATGCCAAGCAATGGGCTTTCACTGGCTGTCTGGCAGCTTTCTTGTACCCCACACTCATGGCGTGGTATAAGATCACAAAGGAACGTCATTTGAGAAAACAGAGTTTTCTGAGATATGTTACTGAACTTTAATGTTTACAAAGTGCTCCTTTTCATGGAGAGTGACAAAAACTGGGACTTTCACTGGGACTCAGGAATAAGTTTGGGTGTGATCCCAAATGGGACCCAGCCCTGGAGGAACAGTCCCACAGCCAGCCTGCAGTGATGGCATCTGCCTTCTGGCACAGCTCTGGGAGCAGGAGTGAGGCATCCCACACAGCCAACCCCGATGGCTGCCTACCCCATCCAGCCCCTACCCCTACTCCATGCTTTTTGGAGCAGTAGGCACGGCTGCTCCTGGAGGACGCCCTTGTGCCGGGCTGGGCCAGGCCGGGGGCTCTCTGTGCCGGCTCTCATGGGACCCTGACGCAGAGCCGTAGGCATCCTGCCGGCACAGAGGATGAGTGGTCCAGTCTGAACAGGTTGTCTCCTTCTGGTCTGGCTATTTATTGCTCCTCTGACTGTTGCTCATGGTATGTGCTGACCGCTCAGCCTGCTCGTGAAAAACAAGAGAATTCCCATCCAAGCTCTGGTGCCAAGCAGGCAGCGATGCTTTTCTTCTGAGCAGGCCTGAGAACCTCTCCTCAGCCCTGGGAGGCAGATGTCTCAAAAGCAGCTCAGACCTGGGAAAATTGTGGTCCAGGATCAGGCTTTGGCCTCAAACACCCAAACAGCTCATCAGACAGTCCCCAGTCTGCTCCAGAGGCAGAGCCAGCGCAGGCAGGAGAAAAACCTGCCTGTGTTCACACGGAGGAAAAAGCAAAGAGCCTTGTGGTCTCACAGCTTTACTCCTAACCAGGAGGCGTGGGAGAGCTGCAGGTTCTCACAGAACACTATAAGGAGAAGGAGGCAGGGTTTGCACCCACAAGGGATAGGACTTTGTGCCTTTTTCCACTGGTTCTAGAAGTGCATGTGCTCCAGTAAGCAGTCCAGAGGTATGGAACTTCCAGCAGTTCCTCTTATAGGAAAGGCCAGGAGATGCTAAGCAAAGCCAAGGGCAAAGAGCCACCCCAGGGACAGGCCTATGAGAGGCTCCAGGAGTCCTGGGGAGGTGCCTGCACCTGACTGGAGGCACAGGGCTGTGATGCTGAACTGATTCCCAGAGCCCACTGAGCAGTGGCCAAGCTGATGCACCCTGTAGGAAGAAATATCTTTTTTTGGTAAGATTGAAATCATTCACATCTGTCCAGATGTGCCCACCTGCATAGGAGAGACCTTGAGATAACAGATACCGTGACCCTGCTTTTTTTCACGTGGTCTTTCAGAGATGCTGGCAGCACCAGGAGCAATTTTAGCACTTGTAAACCATCCTCCCACATGGGAAAAAACTTCCCACACCATCAGCTAATGCTGTCTGGTGGAGAGCAGATTGCACTCCAAATGCCAGAAGCATTGATAGTTCAGGGACTCTGCTCACTGGCAACCGACAGTCGATGGCTGAGCAGCTCTTCCTCCTCAGAAATGTTTGAGGGCTCACCCTGCAGACTGGTCCCTGCACATCTTCCCTGCCTGCATGCCAAGCGGTGTGTAGGGCAGGGACAGCACGATGCCAGTGGCTCAGCATCCTCTACAGTGCAGCCAAGTACAGGTAGGGCTGCTACCAGGAGTCACTGGTGATGCAGAGGTGGGACTGGGTTGCCCTCAGGTCTTTGGCTTTGGTGGTGTCAGGGGAAACCAGGATGTTTCCTGGGGTTCACGTCTCCTCATGGGTCTGCCTCAGACTTGGGAAAGTCAGTTCTGGGGCTTCTTCCTGCTCCTCCTGTGCACCTTCCTGCACAGCTGGGGTGAATGACAACCAGGCTGGATCAAGGGGACCCCACACAGCATGGCCACGGTCATGCTCTGTGACATGGGTACTACGAGGGGAACAGTGCCCCTCAAGGCCCCAGCCCAGGGCATCCGGCCCTGATGATCACTGGGGGACTGCCCAGGGCAGCCCAGCATATGGGATCCAGCTGCCTGTGCCTGACTCCAGGTGAGGCAGGATGAGGTGAGACTGTCTGGATGAGACGAGCAGCCAGATGAGATGATGAGAGTCATTTCAGACCTTTTAAATCAAGACTTGGATGTGCCCTTTGCTGCTGAGATTGAAATCAGGACCCTCCTAGCTTCAAAGATGGTGAGCATAAAAGGTCAGATTTCTTTGCTGTACGTCCCAGGTGAGAGCTACAGCCAGAACTGTCTAACAAGCACAGTGTTCCAGGCAGGAAAATCCTTTCATTATGTGCCCTGAAGTGCTGAACAGAAAAGGCTTAAATATAAATTAGTTTTTTACAGGGAGAAATACATACTGACCCAGGCAAGCTGATGAGGATTAAAACATTCTCCTCACACTTACTGGAAAAGGATAACATTCACCATCTGGCCTGAAAGGAACTTCTGGTTCTTTTTTGGCACCCTAATCTGAATGCACAGAGTCTATGGGTTCAAACTGGGTCAAAAGGCTCTGGTGCTGTCTAGGGGAAACCTCTAAAATCCCCATCATTACTTTTTCCCTACAATTTAATTTGTTGGGAAATTGCATAGGCAGAAAAATTATATAGTTTCAAGGTAAGTTTGGTCTAAAAAAGTTTCCTGATGATGCCAAACGCAGTTCCTAGGGCTGTTTCCTTCTGGCATTTGTCTCTGCACCCATCTTTCATGCCTTCCCACCTCCAGACAAGGTGCACTTAACAGTATGGCACTGGCTTAATGACAGACGATGCCAAAGCTGGTATCTCTGGATCTTAGTGGCAGCTACTCAATGGCTTATCTTTGTGTGTTTCTCCATCTGCTCTGCTGTGAGGTTTTACCCTGTTGGAGGCTGGGTTTTTTTTGGACTTGTCCTTCTGATCATGGCTTGCACCTTGGAGATCAAATTGAAGAGCTTTTAAGAGAGAAGGAAAAGAACTTCATGTTCTCTGAATCCTTGCCCTGGGCATTCCCTGGCTGTGCTCCAACAGCTCTCAGGGCACAGCAGAGCCATCCTCCCCCCTCAGAGCTCAGTGTCACAGAAGAGGAAGGGAAGAAGCAGGAAAGGATTTGAACCAGAAGTCCACAGGGTTCCTTAGCAGGAATTAGTGCTTTATTTACCAGTGCACTCCTCTATGCCCAGCATTAAGTCCTCACATCCCATGTTTCAGCAGGCTTGCCCAGAGCATGTGAACAAGAGCTCTTATTCTCCTGTGTAGGCATCCACAGTCACCTCCTGTCCGTGCTGCACAGGGGGGAGGTTTGCAAATGGTCTTTCTTAGGCAGATGGGCCACATAGTCCTTGACAGCAGTTTTTAATGAAAAGTGGCATAAAAAATATAAAATTTTGATAAAGAACAGGGGGGAAAACTTGACTGAATTTTCACAATTCCTTTCCCAATTCCTTTCTCACTACAGTCAGTTGAATGTTTCTAAATTCAGCTATGCTTCAAAAATTTCTGACCAAAAAACATAAGGATGTTTTTAGAAAAATGTTTCTCAGTTTTTCCCTTCTGGTTTGGCCATGTGTTTGACTCACTGAGAGGAGACTCCAGTTGGTTTTTCTGACTAGAACCATACTTTAAAGAGAACAGCCATTCCCTTAATTGCGGCTGATAAATCTCGTGGGCACAGATGAAGATAAATCACATTTTGAACCCAGAGTACAAATTCTCAGGGTTTAAACATTTGTGTGGTATTTGTTAAGCAATTTGAAGTCTTATTGAAGTAACTGAGCTGGACAACAGGGTTGGACCTGGCCCAGGACAACAACTGTGCCCAGATACTAGGCCTGTATGGAATACGGACAGAGGGGCCTGGATGAATCCCACTTCACTTGGAGCACTCATGGAGGGTATATCCTTTCTTCTATGCAGGATATCTTTGGTTGTGCTTCTTCCACTGCTCCCTTTGGGAGGAGGGAGGGATGCTCTGTCAGCCCCCGTGGGCAGCCTTTATATTTCAGGCATGCTAAAACTCCTCATGAAGAACAAATTTGCTTCAGCCCAGAGGAGAGTCATGGAGGACTTTGGACTTCTTGTGTCTGCTGCTGCAGCCTCCAGAGGAAAAAAGAGGCTTCTGCCACCCTGGGAGGGCCCGAACGGGACCCCAGGGTCAGCAGTGGCTGCTGCGAAGCTAGAATTCCTGGATAGCTGCCGTGTGTCCAGCACGTGCCATCCCACCGGGGCACAAAGCCCCGGCACTGCAGGCTAGGGCTGCTCCACAGGACGCACAGCTCCCTCGGAGGGACGAAACCCTCCCTCCCCGGCACCACCACACTGCTTCTGCCGCAGGCTCTTGCCAGAGGCTCTTTCATGTCCCATGGCCGGATGCTTGAGGTGGTGCATGCCCCTGCCTCCTACGGAGGCACCTCGAGGTGCTCCGAGCCCCGTGGCGGGACCGGTCCCTCGGGCTCCTCCCGCGACGCCGGGAACACCCCGGACTCAGCGGGTCCAGCCTGCCCCCGCACGGCCGCCAGGTGGCGCCGCCCTCCCGGGTCAGCGCGGGGCCGGGGCCGGGGCCGGGGCCGAGCTCACGGCGGGGCCGGGGCAGCCCTCTCGGGGCAGCGCGGACAGCTATTCCCATTGGGCTCCGTGAGGACACTGCCGTGCCGTGTCTGGCCAGTGGTCACTTCACCAGACCCCCGGAGCAGTGTCCGGGAGCAGGCAAAGCCCACGCGCTCCCGCTGAAGAGCCACGTCCCAGCCCGGTCCAGCAGCCCGGACAGAGTGCACCTCCCGGTACAATTCAGCCCAGGGCCCTGTTGGGTACCACAACATCACAAACACCATTACCACGTCCTTTCTTTGTATCCTTCTTTATCCAGCTTCATGGTGACGTGTTGACCCACATGCTGCCCACGCTGCCTTTGCTGGCTCAAAGAGGTGTCCAAGAAGATCGCTGGCTGCAGTTCCCGGGTGGGAAGGGGGGAGACACATGTACGCTCTTTCCTAAAATATGGTCGAAGAGCAGAACACCAAGTGCAGCTCAGTGCTTAATCTCAGCTCCAGGATGAAATACAGTCTCTGCCCCAATAAAGTAGATAAACTGAGCCAAGGCTGGAGGCTCAGTCCTTTGTTAGTACCATCTCCTGGAGAGAAAGTGTCTTTTGGCAGCAAATGTGATGGAAACAGACCAGACAATACTTGAGGACACAGCCAGCCTCAGAGGGAATCTGATGGCTCTTGCAGAATCCTCCAAGAAACAAATACCTCTACATGATCCAGCATCCATGACAAGGAACTTTTTTCTCTGGCACAGCTGTTCTATTTCCCACCTCAGACTCAGAGCTGGCTCTCCAAAGGCTGTCCTGCCACAGCATCCAGGGATGCAGCCTTTACTTCCCTTCTCAGCCTTCCTCAGCTCCACTCTGCCTCCTGCTACCTCCCCAAAGGCTGCTCCAAAGCACCCAATGCTGAAACAGAGGAGCTGCAAGGAGCGCTGGACACGCTGCTGCTCAGTGGGTGGAATCCTGGAAACTCCAGGGTCCCTGCTGTGGACCCCCAGCAGCTCTGGCAGCACGGGCTCCAAAGCCTCAGCTTCTCTTAGTGTCATGCAAGACTCCCCCTGGGGAAAGGTCAAGATCTTACCTAAAATGGGGGGGTCAGTGAGCTTGGCTGGGCACCTTGCTCTCATTCTCCAGCATGGGGAGATCTCTGGTTTCCATGGACCATGTTCACTGGTGACAAAGCACAGGACGTGGCTGATCTAGTCACGTTGTCTATGAGCAACCATGTCCTGTGTCTGGATACCCTTCACTCCCAGCTTCCAGATACAAGAAGGAGCCTTTCCCATCACATGCTCTGTCATATTGCTGGGACCATGGGCTTCTCTGAGGACTCCTCTCCCTTTCTAGGACATCAGTGTGATGCTGGAGAGCAGGGTCTCCTACCATATCCCAGCAGTGTCCACGGGCCCTTGGTGGTCTGTGTCCCACTCCAGGGTGCCCGGTAGGAGGCCAAGGTTCTTTGGGCAGGTCACTGAAACTCCTTGGAAGGAATGGTGGGGCCTACAAAAGATGGGCAGAATCAGTCTACTGAAATTCACTGATGGGCTTGGACGTGGCTGCCACAGCCACATCCCACACATCTGTTTCAGGGTTTGGGGCAGACTCATCCAGATGGAAAAAAAAAATACTGTTTTGCTGTTGCAAACAGGCTTTTTTTTTTTTTTTTTTTTTTTTTTCCCTTCTTTTTGAATGGATTCATTCCCCGTCTTCCTGAAAGGGCAATTTTAGCCAATGGCCGGTTCGCAAGTGCTTCCTCCCAGCTCCTCGTGATTTGCTCTTCGTGGCTCTGCCTCTGTGATTGGGCTCCCAGTGCCACATGACGCTGTCCCTTCTCCTTGACAGGGTGTCTGACACTTTTAGGCAGAATACCAAACAGCTAACGCCGAAGAGCAGCCATGTCCCTGGGATGCTGCTGCTGCTGTTAAAAGTTTGGTTTTAATCACTGAGGGGGAGGGGAAGCTTGTGCACGGCTTTTGCAGATGAGCCAGCAGCCCTTGTGACACCTCTGGAGTGTCAATGAGTAAAGCCTTACACTCCCTCATGGAGAGGGGTCAGGGTCCTGCTCTGCCGAGCAGCAACTGGGCACGTGGTTGGGTTTGCTATACATGGACACAGTGAAGGAGAACTGCACGGGAGTGAAAAGGAATCCTGGGTCTTGCACAGAGAAAGCAGAACCCCCACATTTGTACCCAGCAGCCGTGAGGAGATGGTGAGACGAGCCCAACTCTGCCCACCCTGCAGGGCACACGTGGTCAGCACAGGATCACTGAGGTTGGAAAAGACCTCTGAGATCACTGAGCACAGTACACCCTGGCACTATTAACCTCAGCAGTGTGGCTTGATTTTCATTGAGGTGATGAAGGAGGATCTGGGGGTGCCTGAGGAAGTGGGTCCAGCTCAGCTGGAGCTCCTGACCAGCAGCAGTCAGCAGGATGAGCTCACCAGGGACCTGCTGCTAGACCAAGCAGGGTGTGCAGAGGGACTGGCTTTCGCTGATAGCTCCTGGTGGCCCTGACAGGCTGTGAAGGTGATTGACAACAAAAGCTCGGCCTGGAGAAGGAGATGAACACAATTTTGCATGCTGAGAAAAAGTTTAGCCTGAGCTTTAAAGGTTGAGGAAGGCAATTAATGCCTCCAGTCCATTCATCTGCCTTTCTAGGAATGATGAGTGATGGGCCTAGGTCATCACCTGGGCCTGAGTCAGATATCTCAAGAGTTGGCACTGAACATCTGTGAGCTCTGGCCCTGTGAATCTGAGTTACCCTGGCAGAGCTGGCGTGCTGACAGAAACTGCATTCCTGGACACCGGCCTTAGTTGAGGGGACATGAGCACACGGGGAGAGGCAGGGCAGAAAATGGGGGTGAAATAAGCTTTGCCAATAAGACAAAGAGTTAACCTGCTGCTGGTGTCAAAACCTAAACTTGGATGTGAAAGAGGAATGGAAAGGTGACTTCATCCCATCGAGTCAAATGTCAGGAAACTTCCTGAACTCATTCTCTCTCCCAAGAGAATGTGGTTAATCTAAATCTGCGGTTCATGCATGGGAAAGCAATTCACCAAGTGACAGAAGGGCCTTGACATGCAGAAGGAAGAGATGGAGACCTCTGCAAACCTGAGAGAAGGGTTCTTTACTTCAGTCAGGCTTTGTAGGGACTACAAGGAAGAGATCCAGCTGTGATCCAGCCAAGGGAGCTGCCCCTAAACAGCACATAGTGTTGGAGCAGCTGAGCTCTGGCCAGTGCTGGCTGTGGAGAGGAAAGCTGCCTTTGCCTTCCTGTAGTGCCGAGGGACATGTGCCTGCAGGGCACAGAATATCCATTGGGTCCTGTGGAACCTCCTTTATCACCTGTGCTCTGCCCTACCTGAAGGAAGAAGTGGTTAAAGGGCTGATCCTTCAGATAAACACCTGCTTCAATGTGGGGATGCAGTGTGGAGAAGAGACACTGCAAAGCGTGGGGCTCACTGCAGCTCCACAGGGATGGGCATGGTTCCCCTGCCAGCCGCAGGCGAGTGGAGGAACAGCTGGGTGCCCAGGAGTGGGGGTGGACAGCCCTGTCAGTGAGTGCCCATGGCTATGCATGACTTTTGACAGTGTAATGACAGGAGGGAGCCGAGTTAGAGGATGGCGCCCGCCCTCAGTGCTCCAGCCCTTTTCCCAGGCCATGACCCCAGAACACACTGGGAAAGCCCATGTCTTCAGAAGCTGGCACCCCCCACATCTCAGGGTCCTCCCGGTTCTGCCCCTTTCCCCCTGCAGCTCAACCCTTAATCACAAGCAGCTTGGGGATAATGCAATAACCACACCAAAGAATCAGGCTTGTTCCCCTTTGTCTTACTCTTCTTTGAGGCTCGGCAGTTGAGGCAAGCCATCACGCCCACGGCCCGGCCGTCACACGTTCAACTCACCGCCTGCCAGGGCGGCCAAGCTCCTCGGCACGAGGGCACCAGCACCAGGTGACTGTGGTCCAGCGCTGAAGGCTGGCAAAGCAGAGCCGGGTGGGCTGGCACACGGGACTGCCCTCTGCTCCCCAGCCCTGGCCCTCACTGAGCACCTTAGCTCTCAGCTCTCATGCTTTCACCTCCAGACAAGCCATCATCTCAAGCGGGACCACTGAGTTCTCCCCAGAGATGGAGGCAGCCCCCCTCCTCCCTCCAGCACATGGCATGGAGGCTTTTAGGCCAGTTTTCGCTGAGTTCACACAAATCTCGCCTTCCCCTTTCCCAGCCCCCCTTCCCCGCGCAACTGAACTCAGCCATTGAGCCCAGAGAATGGTTTATTTCCCAGGTTAGCACAAAGCAGGGGTCTCTGTGTGCCCCTGGAACCAGCAGAACAAAACGCACAAAGACGTTAGAGGGCCATTTGTAACCAAATCCCAACACACCAGATACTGTTGGGATTATGTCAGAAATATTTTCCCAGAATGCCTTCCCCCCATGCTCCCTCCTACAGATGTTCGGCCCCCACACCACAGATGTTGTTCCTCTTGCAAAATGAGCTTTTCCCTTTCTCTCTGAAATGCCCCTGATGTTTTGCACATTGTCTTTGCCGAAGTCTCGTTTTCACCCTGCCCTCTGCATCTCCCCCTTCCCCGATCCCTCACTGACAAATGTGTGGAAAGGCCAACCTGCCTCCTCAAACAGGGATGAGGGGATGGCTGCAGGGCTCTGCAGGGATGTGAGCTACAGGATGTCGCTCTCCCTCTTGCCTTGTCCCCACCATGCCCATCTCAACAACTCTCTCTCTCCCTGTTTCAGCTTCAACCTGTGACCTCCAGGCTCTGCAGACCTGCTTCATGGGACTTGCTGGACCTCAGTTCCCTCAGACAATGATGGAGGGATACAAGCCAGACCCCTTGGAGGGTCCTGGTGCCTTCCCATGGGCTTGGTTTCATGCTGCTCTCCTGTGCTGCATGCTAAGCTGGAGGGGGGCAGGGTCTCCTTGCTGCTCCACAGCTGCCTTGGGGGAGAACATCTCTTCACTGGCCAGGGCCTTTGGCAGCAGGGATTTTTCCTCAGGGATGCCGGGCACGTTTTGGACACGTTTTAGACACATTTCATTCACCAGCGGGAATGGCCAGACCTTCCCCTCCAGCACCAGCAGCCCACGCAGAACACTCAAGGGAATGGCCTGGCAGCCCATCAGGGCCGTGCTCCAAGCCCTGTAACCGACTGACAGACAGACAGACAGATCCCCGTCGGCAGCGGGCTCACACTGCCAGTGCCCTCGCTCTCCGGCGCCGGGCTCCTCCCCAGCCCGGCTGTCAGAGCCCGCCCGTGTGGAGCTGTCCCGTTTCTGCCTTGCCCTGGCTCCGTGAGCTCCGGCGGGAGTGCGGGGATCGGCCTGGCACCAGCGCAGGAGCTGCGGGCACTGCTCGCCACCGCAGGCTCTGTTGCCCCCGCACACCCCAGCGGCGCTGCGGGCAGGGATGCGGGCCCGGGGCTCCGTCTCGGCAGCAGGTCGGGGCGCAGGGCTTGTCTCCATCCTTCCCTCCTCTGCTAGTAGCGGCAGCTGAGAAAAAACATTTGTTCCGACACACGCGGGGCTGCCAAGCTGTGTCAGGCGCTTTGATGGCCGGGGCAGCGACCTCGACCGCTTCCTCTGCCAGCGGGAGAGCCGAATCCAAGAGCCGCAGAGGGCGGAATCTCCCAAGGACTTCAGGTGACACCTCCAGTCCGGGACATCGCGGCTCTTTTATGCGTTATGAGACATTCATCTCCCGTGGGTGTTTTTCTCTCTCCCCAGCAGGTTATAGTTATACACGCAAAGAAATCCCAGAGCAGAATCCCGGAGAGACATAAACCGAAGGAGCTGTCCCGACTTCTGGGGCATCTCGTGATTTACGCCAGCGTGGCCCAGGCAAAGCCCTTTACTCAGCACCTGCTCTGAGTAAGAATCCGAATTTCCGCTGGTCTCCCAGAGAGCTGGAGCGCCGCATGGGATTTTTCTTCAAAGATAGAGTTTATTGCTAAAAATGTTTTGATCAGTGATTGCTCATATTTACATTGATATGTTTTTAAAGGAATATTCAAGTAAACATTTCCAATAGTTTCTGGCATAATCTCTAGCTTTTTTTTTTTTCCTATACACAAACGTTAAAAATAAATAAACTGTACACAGAAAATTTCCTTTAACATCCCTACACCACTATATGTATTCCCACACAAAAAAAACAATTCCACTCTTTCATAGATTTGTACTTTTCTTTAAAATTTCCTTCTTAATTAATTGTTATACACTTTTTAAAAAAAAAACACTAGAGAGCTTGGCAAATTAGTTCAAACATCAGTGACAAGGTCTGAAGAAGATAAAAAAAATACAGCACAGAGAAACAACTGTTCGGGGATGCTGCGGTTCTTGTTTTTCTTTTTTTACACCCTCTGCCCCTTTTCTCCTTTTGATAAAAACATCTTTACAAGAAACTTCTGCCCTTCCCTTTGGCAGGGAAGTGCTTGGGTTCTGTGGGGATGGGTTTAAAATGTGGTCCTATGTCTTTAAAATAATAATAACAATAATAATTATAATAATAATAAAAAAACAGCTGCAATTTCCCCCCCTTTTCCTTTAAAATCTCTCTATTTACACGGCTGGTAGGTTTTTTTTTTCCTTTTTTTAAGTTTTTTTTTTTAAATTTTCCTTTTGTTAGAAGGCTATATATGTATAAAAATAGACATCTGATTGTAGTGCTTTACTGTGCCTTTGGCCTGCCCTGCAGTTCCTGGGTTCACTTTCCCCCCTTTTGAATAAAATAATATTAAAAGAAGTCCAAGTGAAAAAAAAAATAACAACAAGAAAAATCAAACAACAACAACACCAAAAAAAAAAAAAACCAAACCGAACAAAACCCCCCCAAAAATTAACAACAACAAAAAAACCAAAAAACAAAACAAACAAAAAAAAAAAACCACCAAAAAACAAAAATAAAATCCTCCAAAGCGGTTCATCTTCTCCCACTTTGCTCTGGGGGGTGGGAAAAAAAACCACCTCCCAAAAAAACTATCCGAAAAAACCCCACCCCCCCAAAAATAAAACCCACCCGAAAAACCTCCCCCCCCCGCTAAAGTGATCCGGAGGAGGAGGGCGGCAGTGCAAGGGGCCGGGGCGGCTTAGCAGGAGCACTTGCACTCGGAGATGAGCGGGTACTGCACGGGGATCCAGGTGCAGTACTTCTGACTGGACCAGCCCTGGCAATGCCAGCGCAGGAAGGTCTTGGTGACCGACTTGACGGGCTTGCAGAACATGCCCTCGGGCAGCGAGCAGGACTTCTCGGCCAGGCAGTTGCCCTCCTTGATGTAGCGCGGCCAGAAGCGCACCCCCAGGTCCTTCCAGGCGTAGAAGACGGGGCAGTGGGTGTGCGCCCACAGCCACTGCAGCACCTTCCGCCGCGCCTTCTTGCCCAGCCGCAGGCGCGGGCCCCGGGGCGGCCCCGCTCC
>JAYDZK010000044.1:597398-616933 GCA_034509185.1 Euphonia xanthogaster
CCTTCCCTTCCCTTCCCTTCCCTTCCCTTCCCTGGTTGCCTGCATGGACTGAGGCTGAGCAGTGCTGTGCATTCACATCCACCTTCCCCATGGGCACACAGCCCAGCTCCCAGTCTAGCCCTTAATTAAAGGATTGCAAGTTGGAAAGGGTACATATCCCCTATCAAAATAATTCAGTGTAAGAAGAAAGGTGTCATGTTAACGGCACTTTCTGAAAGGCTAAAGTGGTTATCAGCTGCTTATTTTTGCTTCTTTTCCATATCTGGCATCCCTTTGCCAGCTAAAGAAGACCTGGAAGATTTTGTGACAAAGTAAAAGGGCATTTTTAGTTCGTGTATGAAACTGTTTTCACTGGAAGGCTGTCAGCAGGTAAACTCCAGGTACCAGCAAAGCATCAGTGATGCTCTCTTACCAAAAGTGTTTTATCTTTTAGCTTGTGTCAGACAGAACTAATTGAACTCAAAGCCAGATGTAAAGATTCTGAGCAAAACTGTGTTTGTTACAAAGTCATTCCTATTCCTTCAGCTGTAGGCACAGAAGCTTCATGTCCACGCCTGAAACCCTGGAAAAGTCTCTTGCCAGGTGTGGCACAGGAAGCCCACAGCTGGGAAGATGAGACTGAGAGGAGAGAATAGAAGAGAGGGAGAGGAGAAGAGAAAAAGAGAAGAAGAAAGAGAAGAGGAAAATAGAAGAGGAGAACACGACTCCCAGCCAAATGTATTTTGTCTCTTTTGGGTGTATTTTTCATGCTGCTTTCTGTGTGTTTAAGTTTTCCAGGATCTCTTTATGCTTGAGAAATAATGGTGATGGGCTGGCATGGCAAATATGAGGAAATGCTTGGGTCTGACAAGACAAAAGCTCAAATTTTCACTTAAAGAACCAAAAAAACCCCTGGTGGTGCATCGGGTTTTCATTAGAGATATGTTTATTTTCCAGTAGAAATACATTACCCTTCTCTCATCAGTGAGTCCAAAGGAGCAGTTCTCAAAGTCTCCACGGCAAGTGGCTGGCAGGGCTCCACGGGAGCCTCGGCAGCAGCTCAGGGCTGGCTGGCTCCTGCTGTCTGCTGCGGGCAAGACACATTCAGGGCCTGAGAGCAGCTGGCTGGCCCAAGTCCTGGTGAAGGTGACAGGGACAGCAAAGGCCACACAGCCACCAGGGCTGGCAGTCACTTGGCACCTCTGTGCAATGTGTCTTTAACTGGCCAAAATCTCCTGGGGAAAAAATGTCACCGTAAGATGAATGTCAGATGAATGGGACATGGACACACAGACAGGCAGGGTGTCCCTCATGTTTATCACAGAGGTACTGAAGCTTAATTTATGTAAGTAGCTCAATAATCCTGGTTTTAATGAGGTTTCTCACCAGCTCACTTGTTTCTCTTGAGGAGAATGGGATAGGATAAGATACAGGATGGCAAGAAGGTGGCCCCAGTCACCTTCTGCTAAAATCTATGTAGGTCTTGGACCTGCCCTGTTCACCCCCACTGTCTGCTCCTCAGCCTTGGGCCATCAGCCCCAGCAACCCTGCCCCCAGCTGCCCAGTGCTGCTCTTCCTTAGTGGGACCAGGAAGGACCATCTGGCAAAGGTGTCCTCTGAAAGTCAAGCCAGCAGTGTCCCAGTGGAATGCTCCAGCCGTGCCTGGGAGGCCAACACTCACCCTGTGCTGAGTTCCAAAAAGCTGATGGGGGAAAAAAATCACCCCTGAAGCTCCAAGGAGATTACTTGGAGCTTAGGGGATTAACCCTAATGCTAACCCTCAGAAATAAATTTTCTCTATCTCAAATAGGGTGGTTTTTCTATTCTGAGCTTCTTGGCATCCTTTTTTTGCCCTTATCACGACACATTTTTCTGTTTTTCAAACACCTTGTGACTTTCTCCCTCATGGCATCATGATATTGTGCCCCATCCCTCTCTGTCTCACCCCTTTCCAGTGGTCATTATCCCTGGAAATGTTCAAAAGACATGGGTATGGCATGGTTTAGTGGTGACATTAGCAGTGCTGGGGTAATGGTTGGACTCGATTATCTTAGGGGCTTTTCCAACCTAATGGAATCTATGATTCTGTCACTTGTGTCCAAACTTGTTTCTTGCCATACACCAGGCCCAGTATCTCCCTGTTTTCTGTGGAGCTGTACCTTCCATTTCCCTTCAACTGCCTTGAGCTGGTTCTTCAGCATTCTGGCTGTGATTCCTGCTCTCTGCACTGGCTGTAGCACCTGCATCTACCATACCTGACACCACTCACTTCAGTGCCCCATTTCCCTGTTGTCCCTGAGACTTCTAAAATTACTCTACCAGTTCCAGTTAACAGTCAGCCCAATTTCTGGCACATTTATAGTAGTGCCTGATGTTATAAATGCTTTTTAAAAACCTACCCTATCACCTTTGCATGGGAAGAAGCCCAAGGTGGTGGTTTCCTCCCTCCTCTCTTACAGCTTGGAGTTGGTTACATCCAATTTACTATGGCCTACAGCCTGGACAACCAGGAGACGTGATGTCCAAGGTGGTGGAGAAGGCTGGTCTGAGCTAAAGGTTGGGCTGCTCTCAACCCATTCCTAGTGACTACAGTGCTCATCAGTGTCCTAGGTTGACTGTATGATGCTTTTATCCCCAAATTTTCTCCCAAATTTGCCCTGAACCAGGACAATCAGCTGCTGGGCCGTACTGAGCAGGCGGGTGCCTGCCCACCGCACGGCAGGCAGGAAGCAGGAGCTGCTCCCCTGCAGCCACCAGCAGGTTTGCTGCCACTCACACTGTGAATATTCACACGCGTCAGTCATCGTGGTCCAGTGCTTTTGGGAAGGACATCTCACCCTCCAACAAGAGAATCTGCAGAAGCAAAGTCCCTGGTGCAGCAGTTTGATCTTCCTACCCTCCCTCAGCCCAAACCATCCGTCACATATCCTAGGGTCTTGGAAAAAGTTGGGATTTCAGGATGGATCCCTCTAAAACTCTGCAGGGTGAGTTCTCCTCCCAGGGGACCTGGAGGAGCACTGTGCAGTGCAGAGACCAGGAATGATCCTGGACATCAGCCAACATTAAAAAACAACAGCACGGAGCTCTGAGGTTTCTACCCGCTTGGCATACATCTGTCACCACATGTGTTGACACAGAGCAATGCTGCCACATCACGTGGACGTGTTGTACGTGGCAGTTGCTGTCAACACCAGTTCAGGGCAGACAGAACTGCTCAGGGCAGCTATTTTTTGAAAATGTCCCGAATAAAGGGCTGGACCAAGCCTTGGGGACACAGCCTGCCACTGAAGGTGGCCATGCTGGGGAGCACTCTGGCTCGAGGACTCCTGAGACACAGCCCAGGGATAACGTGCATAAACCAAGGACCAAAGACCAGCCCCAGGCCAGCCTGGTGATACCAGGCTTTGGAAATTTGCCACCCCTTCCTTTCTGCTTGGACACACCTTTTCCCTCTCTGCAATACAGGAAGACCTGGTGGCCAGTGTTGGGACCTCTTGCCAGGCAGATGGATAGAATCACAGAATCATTAAGGTTGAAAAAACCTCTAAGATCATTGAGTTCAACCGTTAGTCTGGCACTTCCAGGTCAACTGACAAGCCACAGCCCTTCACAGCACATCCAGCCATTGCCCAACTCAAATGAGAATCTATAAGGACTCTCCTCTAACAGCAGCTGGACCAAACATCCAGCTACAGCCCAGCCCCTGCCCACTTCCCATCCAAACAGCCATCCCCCAGCAAGTGCTGCTGAAGCACTTTCTGCTGCCTCTTCTCACCTGCCCTCAGTGCTGGCTGAAGCTCTCCTTCCTGCAGGACTCTGACAGGTTGGACCCTTCCCCAAACCACTGCTCCAGGCTCCCTCCTGGGTGCAGGCTCATGTCCCATCACAGGGATCCCATCCCAGCCAGCTTGAGGCCGAAGGAGCATCATCAATGATGCTCCCGAGGACACCAGACTGTGGCTGTATTAGTGCAATACAACATGTAACCAGCGTGGGTGGAGGGCAGGCTGTGACTGACCTGTATTGGAGGGACCTCAGGGTGCTCCAGCTCAGCTGACAGCAAGGACAGGACACACAGGGAACATCCAGAGGTTCAGTCACCTGCAGTCAACCCTACTGCCCTTGTACCACCTATGCACTGCTTCCCAGGACACCTCTTGCTGAGTTTCCGTGGCACCTGGCTGACCTGCCATGCTTCATCTGCCTCTTCACTGCAGCTGCCTCTGCTCCCCAGTCTGGCACCCCAAGCACAGCCCATTTCCCCTGGCAAAAGGGCTGTGTCTTGGGAGTTGCACTGAAGGCAAATGTGCATGGGCAAATTTTTTACATCTTTTTTTTTTTTTTTTTCCTCTTTAAGGTGTTTTTTTAACCTTTAAGGAATTTTTTATCTTTTTTGATTTTTTTCTTCAAATATTGCCCTGGTGGGGGGCCTCAAGAGGCAGAGAGGTGCTCCCACGACCACGCTGGTGTGCTGCCTGTGGGACTGCCTTGCCAGCTGACACGGTGGGTGACTTGTGCCCCTTGCTCCAGGACACTGGGGGGTCTCAGAGCACCTTGCTCCAAGCTCACACACATGCACAACCTTTGCTGGGTTTTTCCTACAGTGCCACTCCAACCTACTCACTAGCTTTGGGAAGCTACATTGCAGAGATTCTCCCAAGGAGAGGTGTCTCCTCCTTCCAGCACTGCTCCCCTCCATCATCAAAGCATCAGAGGAGGGAAGGGCTAGGAGGGTCTGACAGCTTAAATCACCAGGAGTCAGGGGAACCTCAGTGACTTTGTGGAGCTGCACCCAGTGCCCACTAAACCAAAGTCTGTGAAGGCCAGAGCAATCTGAGGAGAGTGTGTTCAGGGATTAGTACTGCAAATCCTGGTGCCTCTCCTGTACAAGGGACAAAGGTCAGTTCTGGGGTACCTGAGTTTGCTTCCTCCTGCTTCATGTAGCTCCAGCAGGGACATTTCTCACTGCAGTGACATGGGTCCCTGACCAGGAGAAGCTAATGGAAAGCAGCAGGAGGCATGAGCTGACACAGGATGGAGAACAGGATCTTATGTCAGCATGGGGCCTCATGCTGTCCCTGAGGAGGTCACTTTTCATAGAATCACAGAATCTCCTGAGTGGGAAGAGACACACAGGGATGACTGAGCCCAGCTCCTGGCCCTGCACAGACACCCCAACAATCCCACCCTGGGCATCCCTGGCAGCGCTGTCCAAGCACTCCTGGAGCTCTGGCAGCCTTGGGGCCGTGCCCATTCCCTGGGGAGCCTGGGCAGTGCCAGCACCCTCTGGGGGAAGAGCCTTTTCCTAATATCCAGTCACATCTCCCTCTGGTCCATTCCTTCTGCTCCACAATGCCGGCAGAGCTGACTCCATGCTAGAAGCCAGAGGGAAAATTCCTTTTATGTTTAAATCCTAGCGAAGTTGGCTGTGCCCCTGAGAGTGATTAGCACTGAGCTACCTCATCCCTCAACAAAGCCCATCTCAAAGCCAGGAGGGGCAGAGCAGGGCTGCTGGTGTTCAGGAGATTTTCCTCGTGGAAGAGATTTCTTTTCACCCTTTTCACAGTCTAAGGAGGGAAACTGGTACCAACTCAGAGCATCCTCTGCAGCCCAGTGCTGGAGACCACACCAGCTCTGAGTAGCCTCCTACCTTTTGTTGTCTCCCACAGCCTTGTTCCTAGACAAGGAACAGGAATTATGCCTGTTGCAGATGGTTCATCTGGAATTTTTTACTTCAGTCTAAAAATGCAATTTATTTCAGCTACAGGAGACAAGGTTATACATTTGACAAAGATCATTCTAACTCAAGACACAGAGTAGCATCCCAGTTTTCCTGTGTGCAGGCTGCAAGTCCTGCTACCTGCTTCAAAATCTGTGGGAACCACAGCTTTCCAGCTTTCCTTAGGCTTTGGTCAAATCCCTGGGGGAGGTTGTATTGCACCCATGCAGCCTCCTCTCAGCTGTGTTCTGCCACTCTATTTATTTTCTCTTGGCTCAGCTCCAGCTTTACTTGTTGTCATGGTTTAACCAGCACACTTGTCCCTGAGATGCTGTGGAGATGCAGGGAGATAAACACACAGTCAGGTGACTCAGGGCCCTGGCAAGAAGGGAGCTGGCACAGCCAGGGAGTGGGTGCCAAATCCTTCCTAAATTCCTGCTTGAGAAATTCTGCCTGAGAATAACAATTCAATGTAATAACGTCATCTCTGCCTGGTTCAAGCTGTCCCTCAGAGCCTGAGGAGCACCCGGCGGGGAGCAGCTGTCGAGGAGCAGGGCAAGGAGCATCCCGGAGCTCGGCAGAGCCGGCAGCGAGGCCCTGCAGCACCAGCAGCCAACCCCAGTGCCCAGCAAGTGCTCCTCATCCCGACTTCTCCAGACAAGATGGCTTGGATGGGAGCTCCAGCTCCGCATGCAGGACCCGCTGCCGTGGCAGTGGTCAGGGCTCGGGCCGTGCCCCGGGTGCTGCTGCCTGAGCTGGGCTTTGTCGGCCTCCCCTGGGGCAGCCGGCGTGGCTCTCAAGGCCAGAACCTGAGAAGGCATTTGCATTTTAGCCCAGATTTTCCCAGTTAATCGGGACCTTTCAGTCTAGTCACTTGCTTATTTTTTTTTGAGCAATGAAAGAGATTTCCCAAATCCAGGCGGCTCTAGGGTTACACACAGGCAGAGACACCATCAGTCTCTGTCAGTCATTCGCTCTGGCTGGGAAGTTGGCGGCAAAGGAGTTCAATTGCAGGAGCAGTGGAGCTGAGCCTGGCTCCAGCCCTTGGTGGGTGCCTGGAGCTGCTGCTCTGCCCTGTGACATCTCAATCCCCCTCAGCCCATGGAAATGGTTGCAAAAGATGCTGATTTGCATCCAGAAGCTCGTGGGTCCTTGACAGTATTTGTCCTGATGGACATTTCAGAGGGCATCAGCAAAGGAGGAGCAGAGGGAGGGGATAACAGGAGAAGGAACAGCATCAAGCTGTGGAGAGCTGTGAAATGTCTGCTTCAATGTGAGAATGGGCTCTTCAGTGCCTTGCCACTAAGCAGAGAAATCCCTTCTGTTCATATCACCCTGTATGGGCCCTCCATGGGCTGTGGGGTCTCCCAGGAGAAGCAGTGAGCATTCACGGAACGCTGCATCATCTCCCTCAGAGCCCTCTGAGGCTGGGGTCTCGCCTGGGACAGACACTGTCAGGCAGAGTGGACAGTGCCTGCCTGTAGGGTGGCCAGAGGAGGGAAGCCCCAGCACTGGCTGGTTCCTGGTGAGCTCCTTGGCAGGCAAGGCTTCCTCTGCACGTCCTGTTTCACCAAGCAGTGGGAATGACTCTTGTGCAGCCCCTGCACATGGAGCCAGCCACTGTGGGATGCCATGGGGGCCAGGACAGGTGCCACAGAAGAGGGAACACAAGCACGGGTTGCAAGAGGCTGGAAGTGAATGGGAGAGGGACAACTGTATCTGCAGCTTTGAAACTGGGCTTTCCCTTGGCATCTGCACGGAGTCTCTAGCTCTGCTTCCCCAACTGGTCAGGAACAGAGGAAACTCTTTCCTTAATTTGATCTTAATTCAGAATGAGACTTGACTGCCTGAACCTGCATTTAACAAACAAACAAACAAACAAACAAACAAACAAAAAGGTGATACAATATTCCTGTAAAAAATTTGATTGAGCACTGTCTAGACTTTCCTGCTCCAGCATCTGGCCCCCTGCATGATTTGGAGGAAGGGATATGAAAGGTGACCACTTGCAGCATGTGGCATCCAAGGGCTTGGAAGGCAGGGTGATGCAGACAGAGAGGATGTGAGTTCCTTGCTGGAGAAGAGTGAAGAAGGCAGCACTTGCTGCAGGAGCACACCCTGCCCTTCCCTCCATCCTGATACGCAGCCCAGACCTGAAGCTGCTCCAGGTCACAGCAGGGTTTGGCAGTTTTATTCCAGTGAGGAGTCATTTATTGACGTTCTGCACCAAAGGACATTCCTTGTTATTCAAGCCAACTTCCATTAACCAAGTCATACTTACAGTCCTTCTTCTCAGTGCTTTCAGACATCCACAGTCCTTATCCCATCCCCTCCTGGTCACCACCAGGGCTCCTGCTGTGTTCTTGCACTCTTGACTCCTGCACCAAGCCAGAAGCAATGGTAGCACAAGTAGGAGACAACAAAAACCTGATGCATGTTCCAATGCCAGGAGCACTGACTGGACCTGGCTGGGGACCGGCCGTGCTGGAGCTGGCTGGAGCCAGGCTTTGTGGGTGTGTTGAATGGGATAATCTACTACAATTAAGTATCTTATTCTGTAGCTCATCACCCCGTCTGTCTCGTTTTGTAACTCCTCAGCTTAGCTGGAAAGGTTTGGGCGCTGGTTATTCAAGCAGCACTATCTGATGTTGGCATGTCCCCTTGGCTCACGAGAGAGCACAGTGAGACACAGCAGCAGTGATGTTAGAGAGGGGTGTTTACATCTGTGCTAATCACAGAATCACTTCCAACCCACACTGGCTTGGGTTGGAAGGAACCTTAAAACTCCTCTTGTCTCATCCCCTGTCACGGACATGGACACCTTCCTCTATCCCCAGTTGCTCCAAGCCTGCATCCAGCCTGATAAACACTTCCAGGGATGGGGCAGCCACAGCTTCTCTGATTCTCAGCTATCAACAGTCGACCTCATATGAACACATGCACTGTCTGGCCATCCCAAAGCAACCACCTGGACCAGTGTGTCAGCAATGGCAGAACAAGCCTGAGGGCACACATTGCTACCCTCTCCCAGGCAGCCCTGCTCCAGGGAAACACAGCAGCTGGTACTCCAGGTTTTGCTGCTGCAGCTCTGCTCAGCTGCAGCCCAGTCACAGCCCGCCTGCCTGTCTTCTTTCAGTGATCCTGCTTTGCCTCAAGGCTTCACTCCTGTGTCACACACTCACTGGCTCCTTACCCCAAGCTTCCCATCTCCAATTGGTAACACAAGCTGCCCTAGGAACCTCGGTGCCCACAATACTCTTGATTTCACATTCCTAAGCCCCATACAGGTCTCCAAGGTCCTCTCCCTGCTATAGTAGGCTGGCAAGGAGTGTCACCCAGCCCAGACCCTCCAAGATCCTCCATTCGCACTGGGCACAAGCATCCTGTTTGCTTTCAACTTGAGGGAAGCTTCATGCCACTCCCAAGGGACTGGCTGGAGCTGTGCCAGGGCAGGCTTAGGCTGGAGATCAGGAAAGGTTCTTCCCCCAGAGGGTGCTGGACACTGCCCAGGCTCCTCAGGGAATGGGCACAGCCCCGAGGCTGCCAGAGCTCCAGGAGTGCTTGGACAGTGATCTCAGGCACAGGGTGGGACTGTTGGGGTGTCTGTGCAGGGGCAGGAGCTGGACTCAGTGGGTCCCTTTGGACTCTGGAGATTCTGTGATTCTGTAACTCCCCATGTGTTCCACCGAGGTCAGCCCTGGCTGCCTGCCTCCAAAGACTCCTCCAGGTAAAGGGTGCCAGTCACAGGAGTCCCAGCATTTTGCTGACTCATTTCCAGCAGAAACAGGAAGCTGGGGTTACAGGGAGAAGTTATGAATGAAAGGAGCTGGCCTGGGTTCCACGCAGACCGAGAGCATTGCTGTCCTACGCAATGTGTAATTAGATTGTGGAGCTCATGGCCACAGGATGCCACGTGGGCTAAAAATACACACAGCTTTGAAAGGAGATTAGAGAAATTCACTCAGGGCAGGCTCGTGGTGGCTGTTACACACATACCACTCCTGGCTCAGGAAATCACTAAGGCATCAATTGCTGGGAAAGGGAAGGGTATCACAAGGGCAGATCTCCTGCTCTGTCTGCCTGCGATTTGTCACCGTCGCTGGCTGGGACTGAGCTACCTTGGCCGACCCAGCCCACACTGCTGCTCTCCCTGTGCAAAGGATGGCAGTGGCAATTTTGGAGGTCCTGGCACTCTGCCTGGTCCCATCTGTGTGCTCTCCTCCATTGCCTCAGAGCTGCCTTACCCAAACCTCTGAAACCAGGGCTCAAACCCCTCCTGTGGCACACAGCCACCCAGAGATGCTGCTGCTGCTGCAAGGTGAGCAGTTCCTGGCCCTCTGTGCCCTGATAAATTCATAAGCCCATGAACCCTTTGGGCTTGTCCTGTCTTTACACCCTAGGGAGCCCTTGGGATGGATGAGCACCAAGTCAGATCCCTGCCTGCCCCACTGAGACTGGAACTGCTGAGTGTGTGCTCTTCCCAAATCCCAGAACAAAATCTCTGCCTCTGCAGTCGTCTTACCAGCAGCCTTGGGGTGCTGCTGGTGCAGAACCAATCCTTGTGCTTTGTCAGGGCCTGGCTGAGACCATATCTCATCCTGGCAAGCTCCCAGGGCAGGTGATCCAGATGTGCTCTGGGGCTGACAGCAGGGTTCTGGTCCCAGCAGTGGGAAGCCACCTCACACCACACCGTGTGCCTCAGCTCACACTGCTGCCCCTCTCCATCCTCACTGGGCTCAGTCTTTGCACACCCCAGGGACTTCTCCAGGCTCTCCCATCTCTCTTCCTTGGCACTCTGTCCGCTTTCCTACATTGCCAAGGTCTTTCAGGTCCACTGGACTGCAGCTGGTCAGTTCAGGAATCTTGCTCTGCTGTCAGTTCTTTTGGCTGGAGTCTCCACTCTTGATGCCTTCTTCTCTGTGTCCCTACAGCATCCCTTGGCCTGGATGGAAAGACACACTGGAGCGTGTCCAGGGAAGGGAGCTGAGAAAGGGTCTGGAGCACCAGGAGGGGCTGAGGGAGCTGGGAAGGGGCTCAGCCTGGAGAAAAGGAGGCTCAGGGGGGACCTTGTGGGTCTGCACAACTCCCTGACAGGAGGGGACAGCTGGGGGGGTCGGGCTCTGCTCCCAGGAAACAAGGGACAGGAGGAGAGGAAATGGCTTTAAGTTGTGCCAGGGTAGATTTAGATTGAATAATAGGAAAAATTTCCTCCCTGGAAGTGTGGCCAGGCATTGGAACAGGCTGCCTAGGGGAGGAGTGAATTCACCATCCCTGGATGTGTTAAAAAATTATGTGGATATGGGACTTAGGGACAGGGTCGGTGGTGGCCTTGGCAGTGGTTAAGGGGTTAAGGGTTTGAATCAGTGGTCTCAGAGGACTTTTCCAGCCTCAGTGATTCTGCAATTCTGTGAAGGAGTCCACAACTGAGGCCCATGCTATCAGTTGTCAAGGCATCCATCCTTCCACGATCCAGATCTGCTCTGGTGCCTCAGTCTCTTTTGCTTGTCTGGTTGTAGCCTGCAGCCTGAGCCCTGGGATTGTGCCCGTGCTCTGGTTTAGGGAGCTGGGCAGGGAGCACGAAATGCTGGGCTGGCCATGCTGCCATGCACGTGGACAGGCTAGTGCAGGGGTGGGGTGCAGCGTGCAGCCTCCTCTCCCAAGAGCTTCCTTCACCCTCCCTGGCACAGGCATGAAGTGCTGGATTCTCTATAGAAAGCAAAGGAATACAATTCTGATAAAGACTTTGACTCTGGGATTTGTTTTTGGTTTTTGATATATCATCAGTGGAAAAAAAAAAAGATAAAAAATTACTAAGACACTCTCTGACACTCTCTTGAGGAATTAGGCCAAAGCTTGGAGCAGCTGAGGAAGAAACCAGAGGGAAAATACTGTTTCTTTATATAAAACAGGAGAGGGGCCATGATCATGCCGAATCTGAATTTTTGTGGGTTATTTTGTAGACATGAAATGTTGTCAGCTGAAAGAGAGGGTGGTTAGAGAGGTGTGGCTTGAGAGTATTTGTGAAACATCCAGTACTGAAGAAACTGAGAAAAGACACAAGTGACTGGATGGCCTCATGTGCTCACAGGCTTGTGCTCCAGTGCTGCCTTGACAACTCTGCCTGAAAATAGTCAGCCCGAACATTGGGAGGACACAGCAGCTGCATGAAGGTGTTTGAAGCAGGAAGGGTGCAGGTGGTGTAAACCCAGGAGCAGCACTGGCAACTTGCAGTGAATCTGGGACTGGTCCCTGCTCCACAAACCTGGCTTGCACATGCCAGGTAGGCGGCCAAGCCTTAGGGACTGAGCTGAATACACTCAGCACATGGGCTGGCACCTTCCCTCCCTATGCCCTGCCCAGAGGCAGCACAGGCAGCCCAGACTCTGGGAAACCTTTAGCTGGAGGGAAGCAGGAGCTGGAGCAGCCAGTGACCCGTGGCACAGAGTGATGGCAGAAGATGTACGGCCATCCCTGGGTTCCATGCTCTTCTCTTTGCAGCAAGGCTCACCCACGTTGTTTTGAGGTGAGGGAGGTAAGTCTGCAGCACACAAGAGACAAGAGAGCAGTGCCAAAGCTGTAGTCAGAAAGCAGGGATGGGAGCAGGGCCATGCAGATACACCTCTGCAGGGACATCTCTGACTCTGGATGCTGCTGGGACAGGTGACGATTACAGGGGCCTTGGTTGCACTATCAGACCAGATGGAGGTCAGGAAAAGTGACTAACACTTTTTGAGCTTCTGCTTTTTCCCTTTTACTCTATAGTTGCTCACATTTTATTTTTCCCTTTTCAAAGGAGTAACTTTTAAATCACTTCTTAAACACCTAAATATTCTGTCCACTCACCTCCTCTACAAACATTTGCTCACTCCTGCCTCATCTCCATCCTACCTTTCCCCATTACATGCTTCCCCCTCATCCCCCTCCCACCTCTCCATCCCTCCTCCCTTAGCCGCTCCAGGCCCGGCGTACCCGCCCCTGCCCCCTTCCCAGGCCCGGAGGTACAAATGATTAGATTTTCAGCCCAATTAAGGCAGGCTGTCTCCTGGCTGGGACAGAAAAGGTTGGCTCTGGAAGGTGGGAAACAAGCTTTGACAGGTCCTGGCGTCCCCAGCGCCCTCCGATGGCTCTGCCCGCTGGGCCCCTTTGTGCTGCTCCAGGAGCGGGACCAGGGCTCAGCTGGGGGCCGGGGGTCTCCTCTGCCCCTCCTCTCCCCCAGCCCAGCCAAAAGAATAGCTAATTAAGAGGTCTAAACGCAGGCAAAGCTAATTCCCTATTCAGAGCTCTGAGGGGCAGCGGGGAGGGAGGGGAAGGCGGCAGGAGGTGAGCTGGGGAGCGTGGCAGCATCTTCTGTAAGAGCGAGGAGCCGGGGCAGGGTTAACCCTCTCCTCTCTGCCCTGTGGGGCCATCAGCCGGGCCAGACCCATGGCCCCATGTCCCCCATGTCCCCTGCAGCAGAGATCCCCAGCCACGAGTGCTGCTGCTGCTGCCTGGACCCAGGCTTGGCTCCATCCCAGACGGCTCTGTGAGATCTGCCCCAGCTTTTCCACCCCTGTTTCCCTTCCTTACCACACATGGGCAGCATCAAAGGCCTCGCTGGTGCCCAGCAGCCCCGTGTCCCCCTCTGCCTCCCTGTACAGCTGCTCTGTCCCTGTCCCAGGGCTGTGTCTGTGAGACCCCTGCTACCTGTTAGGGTCCGAGCCTTGAGCCACAAGCCACCTCCCAAGGCAGCTGGGGACAGGCCTGAAGAGCTCAGCCACCTGCTTGTCACTGGATCCTGGCATGCAGGGCTAGCCCGGGGAGGCTGCTCCTCACCTCCCAGCACAGGGGCTCCGGGCAAGGCACACTGCCCTTCCCTGCTTTTCACTGCCTGGCCTGAGCCTGGCACGACGCTCTTACCTGGAGGTGAAGGGTTGAATATTCCCTGGAAGAGGAGACATGAGTTTTGGCCAGCCCAAAGGAATGCTGCTGGGATTTAATTTGCTTTGGATAAATGGAACCATGTCCACCCAGGTGACATAAAGGTGTACAGGATGAAATGCAGCTCTCCTGAGCACCTGTGCAGGGCATTCCGTGAGTGTTCCTGCAGGCAGGATGCACAAACCATCCTGTCTCTCCAAAGCCCACTTCCTACCCAGCCCCAAGGCTGGACTGCTGAGCCATGAGCCAGGCACAGCACTAGGCAGAGCTGGGCACTGCTCCTGGGTCCCCATGCGAAGGCATGGGGCATGGAGAGGAGCAGGATTTCTCATAATGTTTAAAAAACTCTTCCAGAAGTCTGTCTCTTTGGGGTTCTTGGGGGAGCTGAGCTTCCTGTAGACTCAGGTCCTCATTGCACTAAGAGTGTCCCCAGGGTGAGAGAGGAAATGGCAAATAGTGCTATTCCAGCCTGCAGTGGAAGCCTCCTTCCCTCCCTCCCTCTGGAGGATTCACATGCCCTGGGTATGAACGTGTCTGGGCTCACTTTTGAGTGAGGACATCCCATTCCAGGTATCCCTGTCCTCAGCCACCTGACCTCCTCCTGCAGAGGTGGGATGCTCACCAGCGATGGACCAGCAAAGCCTTGCTCCATTCAGGACAGAGCAATTCATGCCGAGAAGCTGGTTAGGTATTCCCAAACTCCACCCACTTTTCCCATCTGTGCCATGCATGGCACACTCAGGAGCCCCTGGCTGTCCTTGGGCACGGTGCAGCAGGGGATGCTGCTCCTGCATCAGGAGAGAGTGCTGCCCACTGAGCTGCTGCTTCCCAGCTACTGCCTGAGCCAGGACCGTGGACAGGCTCCTCCGTGTCACCACTGCTGCAGGACACTGCTGCCACCTGCGTTGGATTGAGTCCCGTGGGTGATGGTAGGTGATGAATGGGCAGCCCCAGTCCATCCCAGAGGTTTTCTGTGGAGGGATGGGGGTATTCCACAAAAATGAGCCTCCCAGAAAGAATCCCTGCCCTGTTGGGAGCGATGAATGGTACCAGACAGCAATCTGAAAGCTTTTTGCTGCCAGAGAGCTGGGAACATTCAGGCAAACTGTGGTTAGGAGGAGACTGGAATGTCCATATCTTCTCAGCCCTGCTTGGAAGCAGCCATGCTCCATGTCCCTGGCTGTGAGTGTCCAGAGGAGCTGGAAGCAGCCACAGGCTTGTGCAGGAGGCACGAAGATTTGCTCCTAAGCTCTTCACCATCCTAAGACATGGTGGGAACAGGACTCTGCTCTGAGCAGCAGGCAGGGCTCCAGCAGCTGTTTCCATCACAAGCTTCCTCCTGCTTCTCAGCACCTTTAGGCTGCTGCACGCTTTGCTTCTGCCTAGCTTTACTCTGCTATATGAAAGGTTTTCCCCATGAGTTTCCAGTAAATTCCTGGGGTATTCCATTAAAAAAAGCTCAGTGTGGTCTTGCCCTGCCTTCAAGTGAAGCACGGATTGCAATTTCACTTCTCCTTTCTGAAAGAAGGAAGTGACAAGGCCAGGTTGGAAAGGGCTTGGAGCAACCTGGGATAGTGGAAGGTGTCCCTGCCCATGGCAGGGGGCTGGAAAGACCTGGTCTCTAAGGTCCCTTCCCAGCACAAACCAATCCAGGACTGTGTGATGACTCTGTGGTGTCTCATTCCATGGCCTGGGCAGTGTGGAGCCATCAGGTCTCACAGCACCGTCCATCTCGCTTTCCTGTGCCATGGGTTGGATTCACTGG
This sequence comes from Euphonia xanthogaster, assembly GCA_034509185.1. NCBI lineage: Eukaryota > Metazoa > Chordata > Aves > Passeriformes > Fringillidae > Euphonia > Euphonia xanthogaster. Next base: position 612,779 of record JAYDZK010000044.1, read on the forward strand.
CACCACCCAAGACATGCCCACACTGGGCCCACACACTCACCCATGGTAAATCTCCTTCAGCCAGAGGCTTGAGACAGAGAGAGGGTTGGGTGGGAAACATAGGTCTCCTCTCAATTTTTCATTAAAATGGAATTGTTTTCTTTAGAAGAAGATTGAGGGAAAGCATCAAGAAAAATCTGGAGAATTTCCATGAGGTTTTACAAGGTCATGTCTTTTAAAGGGATTCCATGGAAAATATCAGCCAAGTGCCCCCGTACTATGGAGAGCTGGGGGAGATGGTCTTGGGTGATGTTAGGTCTTGAAATCTTTGGGTGACTTGACCTAAAGCAGGGAGAGGAATTTAGAGAAGAAGCAGAAATGCCCACCAACATCTCCAGCCCAAATTTCCCCAATCCAGCCAGGTTGTCCAGGTGGCCAAGGTGGTCTGGTTAGTCCCATCCCTGGCCAAAGGGTGCATCTGCCAAAGGGGATTGTGCAAGCTGGGGTGGTGGCAGGGGATGGTCAGGGCCCCTCAGGAGAACCAGCCCTCTTCCTGCTCAGGCTCTGTGGTGTAGCCATTTCCTTGGTCTGGGCCCCAATTAAAAGAGCCAAATGGAAATTGCCAGAGAGAAAGAGTGAAAGAAACAACATTTCCTGCCTGAGGAGATTAACTCTCCAAATTACATGTGAACAGAGGGGGAGGCGAGAGGGGAAAAGGAAACCCAGTTTCCACCCCAATAAAAGCCAGTTCATTTAATAAAGGAGGAGCAAGGAGGGGGAAGGTGGCTGAAAGAAAATGAGGCTGGGGGGTGTGGAATTAGCCTTGTCAAACAAGGGGCTTTGCTGTCCCAGAACTACTTCTTTATTGTTCCAATTTTTCATGCTTACTTAGCTCTCAATGCTGCACAAGACAACAGCTCATTATTGGGGGGGGTGGGGGGGACAGGACGGGACAGACACGGCTGTGGCAGTACTGAGAAATGGAAGGAAAATAAAATTTTTTTAAAAGGAGTCTTTTCCCTGGGGCTTCAGCCTCTCCCCCCTGTGTGGACCTGCAGACATTGTGGCTGGGGAGGAGTAAGGCATTGCCAAGATGGGAAAAAGGGTTTTCCACAACCTTTGGCACCAGTACTTGGACAGAAGCAGGTGACCCTGAAATGCCATCGTATGGCCCTGTGAGTGGGAAGGAGGGGTGACTGAGGGTGACACAGGGGACTCCCCCCTCTTCTTAATAGTCCTGAAGCCTGTCCCAGTGGCTATTGAGGGAAGAGGGGCTGAAACAGGGCCAGAGCAGGCAGGAGTGTGGGGACAAAGCCCCCTCTGCCCTGCGGCCAGGCTGCTGAGCCCTTGTAGAGCAGCCAGTCAAGGCACATCTGTGGCATCACTGTCTACTAAACAACATCTGCTCTGACGCTGGAAAGAGACTTCCAGCCTCCTCCCCAGGCTCCTTGTTTGTTTTCTCCCCAGGATTTTCCTGATCAGATTGGCTTGGCTTACAAAGCCAAACTCACACCAGAAAGGCTATCAGGATGTTTGTGGGTAGGGAGGTTATGCTCCATATTAGTGATGCTGCCTTATAAAGCCCTGTTTGCACAGGCTCATAACTCTCCGAAAAATGCTCCCTTTTAGGATCAGAGGCAGGGACAGCTCTGAGAGGCAGGCAGCACTGTGAGCTGATGCTTCCTACCGAATCACCTCCCACCCCCCATGAGACCAGCACTGGGGCCAGGGTGAGCTGCACGGCCTGCAGGGGACTGGGGGGACATAGGAGCACAGATCAGGGACGAGAGCAGTTGTTGCCAGGCTGGATGGTTTTCTGTGGCCCCTGGTAGAAACCCAGTAAACAAGGGCTCAGACTGACCTTCCAGGTAACAACTGTTTGGAGATGCCAGCCCCCAGAGGTGACAGCCACAGGGGATCAGTTAGGGACACTCCTGGCCCACGAGGAGCACTGATAGCTCCGGTCAGGACTTGCTTGGCACCTGCAATGGATGGAGGGATTACATTTTGTTTTCAAATGTTTTTTAGTATTTGCTATCCACAGCTTAATCCATCATGAGATGCCCAAGTACTCCTATGCTGAAGCTGTTCACAAGCACCGAGACACAGCTGTGCTGTTGCTCCCAGTAAAAGTTGTGGAAGGCTTCCCCAGATGAAGATGTTGGACTTGGAGATGACTTGTACCCACATTCACATGCTACACGTTGAGTTACCATTTCTAAGTGGAAGATGGTCAACCCTTCCAAAGCAGAAGCCTCTGCAAATGGATGTTCTCCAAGAGTGGAGCCAAAACATCCCCCCATTTTCCCAGTATGGTTGAGTTTTCCAGTTACTGGATGCAGCTCCCATTTGTGAAGCTGGAAGTCCAGTGGGGTCTGTTCTGGAGGCAGGAGAAGTGAGGTTCCTCAGGACACCCTTAAGCTCCAGGGCGTTTCCCCTTCACCAGGCACAGTCTGCTCAGGTGCACAGGGCCACCAGCCAAAGAGAAGTCACAGAGGGGGCACATTGCTTTTGGTGCCCAGGGAGCCCTTATAGCCCAAGAAGCTCCTCATGCACTGAAGCCAAATCCACTCTGGGTATGGCAGAGGGTGACCCAAGTTTTGGCCATCCCTGTGTCCCTTTGCTCTGTGGCAAGGGCTGGCGCTGGCTGCCTGATCCAGAGCTAGCCCTGCTCTCACAGCACTGTGATATGAATGCTGGAAACTTCTCAACTATTCAGAAACAGCTCCTTTTCTCCAAAAAATTTGAGGCATGCCTCACTTAAGAGAGCTGCATTCCATCCCTCCCACCATGGCAATGGCCACATGGAGCAGCTTGGGCTGCAAGCCTGGGGAAAGCCCACCTGAGGGGGAAGTTGCAGCCCATGGATTATAGCCCTGCTGTCACCGTTCTTCTGGAAGTGTCCCAGGTCTTTTCATGCTTGGGAATTCATCCCACCACCCTCCCAAACCTCTGCAGCTGCAAAACCTTTTTTGAGACAGGAGATGGAGGATAAACTGGACAATGAATGTCACAGTGCCCTGTGCTGGAGGACCCTGATGACCTTTTGCACTGATCCCTGAGCCTGTTTGGCTTGTGACAGCAGCTGTGGGCAGGTTGACAGTCCATGGGATAGATGAAAACCAGTTAATGTTGGATCTGGATTTTGACCTGGCAGAGACTGGTTTGGCCTCTCTCACCTGCCTGCAGCAAGGCACAGCAGGGATGGGGGCAGGCTGGGCCCCTCGCTCCCACTGCAGGGCAAGGGCTTTTGTGGGCAGCAGTGTCACTGTGCTCCCCTGCCTGCCCTGCCTGCAGCCTTCACAGCCTGTCAGGATGTCCCAGTTCCTGGGGGACAGCACTGGGCTGATGCTCAGCTGCTCCCAGCAGCAGGTGCTCAGTGGGACCAAAGCCCAAACCCTCGTCAGGTGCTTTATCAAGGCAGGATGGACAGACAGGCAGCAGGAAGCTAAGGCCAGGCTGACACCCTGCATCACTGCTCGAAACCTTGCAGGATGGTGATCCCAGCCTCTCCATGAAAAACTGCTTCTCTGAGAATTTTCCCATCCCTGCTCAAGTGTGAGCTCCAGAGATGCACATCCACCCGCGGCACAGTTTGTGTTGGTGCCCATCTTCCTTGGGGACTGGCACCTTCTTTTCTTCTCCCCTCTCTTCTCTGCACTCTCCTCCCTCATCTCTGCCTTCAAACAGTAAGGAACAAATTCCAGGGATTTTGCCTGGGGGCCCAGGGAGCGGGGATGCGAGCTGGTCTCCATCTGACTGCGACTGAGTCTCTCCCCCTCACTGGAAATTGAAAGCAGAAGCCATGGAGCAGTGACAAAAATCTGCATTACGTTATGGCAACTGGATTTTTTTAAAAAGATTTTATAATACATCGTTTTGAAACTCTGCCAGTGATCATCATCAAAGCGAGAGGAGCGCCTTGGAAAGAACAATGGTGGTGAGGGTGGGGAGCAGGGTGCCTGGGTATTGATGTGTAATCCTTTCTAAAGCCAGTTCTAGAGACAGCATGGAAGAGGTTTTTTTGTGTTTTCCTGAAGTGCAGATACAATTTAGTCTCATAAGGGCAGGCAGCAGTGCCAGAGCTCTAGATTAGGGTGCTGGATTGCATTAGGGCTGTGGAGCAGTCAAACCCCCCCCCACTGCCTGTGGCCGGGGAGGGGAGGGGAGGGGAGG
>JAYDZK010000044.1:616947-657481 GCA_034509185.1 Euphonia xanthogaster
GAGAGGAGAGGAGAGGAGAGGAGAGGAGAGGAGAGGAGAACACTACTGCTGGAAGGGCCAGGGCTCTGGATCCTGCTGGGAATCATAACCCAGAGACATCATCACTTCATAGGGCAGCAGCTTGTGTTCTGCCAGCAGTCTCTTGGGCTCTGCCAGTGCCCCTGGCCACCCATCTGCCCCTCCATCAAAGCCCAGCCAAGCTGGGGGAAGACTCCCACGGCCTCCAGTGCCTTGACATCAGCTCCTTGCCCTGTGTGCCACCTTCTCTGCTCAAGCAGTCATTCCACTGCTCTCATTTCTCTCTCTACAAGGCCTCCTTCTTCAAGCCAAGCAAAACAAGGGACTTCTCCCAATGCCTGCCCTCTGAACTCCTCCTGTGGCACAGAATGAGGGGAATGACACAGCACAGCACGTCCCAGTGACAGCAATTGCTGAGAAACCCCACTGGCTCAGAGAGACAGTGTGTCAGGGTTGCTCAGGTGCTCCCCAGAGCACAAGTCTCACTTATGTTCTGGCTTGAAAAAAAAGAAAGGCAAATACCCAGAAATCATTCACAGTAATTTTCTCACAGAATACGTATCAGAAGCACCTATCACTCAGTACAAACTCATGAGGATAAAGCTCATTATTTTGGCATCTTTGCAACATCAGATCACCAGCCATCCCAGTTTCCCCGGTGTGGGACCTCATGGGAGATTGCTGACCAGGTGGGAAGAGCCCACAGTGCCATGGGACCATTTTGCATCACCTGCTGCTGCTCTGGAGTCCAGCAACCTACAAAGCCCTGGCCCCGCTCATGCCGACCCAGACATACTCATCCAGGCTGCCAGGCCTGGCTCATGCCTGACCTATTCCAGGCTGGATCTTCAGAGGCTGTTCCTTGCTGCTGCCATGGTAAATCAGACTGGAAGTTCTCCTCTGTCCTCCTTTACCAGCTGGGTCCAGCCCTAAGGCATCTCACTCAGGCTCTGATGTTCCTATCACTGAAGCATGAGTTCCCACACCTCCATAGCTTTGTGGAAAGACAGAAAAAATGCTTCCTTCCTCCAAGTGACTCACAGAAAGTCCCTGTCCCCAGTGAGTCCAATGCCAAGCTTGGTGCTCCAGCTCACAGCTAGAGCTCAGCTGCATCCCACAGACACAGATCTGGGAGCAGATCTCATCCCGCGCATGCCAGGATGGAGCAGAGCTGGAGGAGGCAGGCAAAGGGCTGCAGCAGGTCCAGAGCAATGCTTCAAAGCCTCTGAGACGCTCAGGCCAGGCCTTCAGAAGATGACAAATCCCTGGGCTCACTGCTGCTCTGTGCCCAGAGAATGCGAGTGAGGCCACCAGTGGGAAACAGTGTTCACACAGCCCACTCTTGCCAGGATGGGAGATGTTCATCTAAGCATACTCTGGCTATAAATCATAGAGTCATGGCACTGTTAAGGCTGGAAAAGCCCTCTGGGATTGTGGAGTCCGACCATTTCCCCGGCAAGGCCACCACAGACCCAGATCCCCAAGCGCCACATCCACACAGCTTTTAAATCCCTTCAGGGATGGGGACTCAACCACTGTCCTGGGCAGCTGTGCCCATGCCTGACCATCCTTTCTGTGAAGGAATTTCCTCGATATCCGATCTAAACCTTCCCTGGCACAGCTTGAGGCTGTTTCCCCTTGTCCTGTCCCTGTTCCCTGGAGCAGAGCCTGACCTCCCCCAGCTGCCCCCTCCTGTCAGGGAGTTGTTCAGAGCCAGAGGATCCCACCTGAGCCTCCTTTTCTCCAGGCTGAGCCCCTTTCCCCACTCCCTCAGCTGTTCCTTATCAGACTCATACTCCAGCTCCTTCCCCAGCTCCGTTCCCTTCCCTGGACAGTGCACACTAAGCCTGGATCACCTCCTCCACACTCCACTCTCCAGTGCCACGTCCAGGTGCCCTCTGCCTTTTCCTTGCCAGATCACCTAACAGCAATTGCTCAATTCCCTCACACCATGGAGAATTGCACTGCCCATCAGAAACTGTGAATCTTTCAACTCCAGCCCAGCTGGTTGGAAGTGCCCGCTGGCAGCAGCTCGGTGCTCCCTGCTGAGGAGCTGGCCTGCCAGCTAACGATGGGCTGATAATTGAGTCCAGTCCATCCCAAGATCAGCTTCCCCTACCAGTTAATCCCAAAAGCAAATAAGGCTGATTGACTTTGCCTTGGTCTGTAAATGCAGGACTGCTCTGTTCCAAGAGCTCCCTGCTGTCCTCTGACGAGGGGTCCCACTGCACCCCGGGGTCTGCCTGGTGGGGAGTCGGTGCAAAATGCCTCAGGGAGGTGCAAGCTCTGCTGGGGTTGGGCCACCCCTGACAAGGTGGCAGGTGGGGGAGCAGCCCCAGCTCACCATGTGGGTGCAAAGTGTGAGTGTTTTGGGGTGGTCCAGGAAGGCAGACCCAGACTGGAAGATCAGAGAGCCCCCAGCTTGTGTCCTGCTCTCCACGGGGCAGCCTGGGTTTGTTGAGGCAGCAAGACTGGCCAGGGGAGCAATTCAGCTCCTGCCACCCTGCCCTGCTCCTTCAGCACTGGGCACCACTGAGCTGTGCAGGCAGGAGAGGCAAGAGAGGGGCGTTTTGGGGCTCATTGCCAGGCCAGCATGTCCCAGGCAGAGTGGCATGGCAGGGCTGGATTGCCAAGGACAGATCCAGAAAAAACCCATAGAATCACAGAATATCCTGATTTGGAATGGACCCACCCTGTGCCTGAGATCATTGTCCAAGCACTCCTGGAGCTCTGGCAGCCTCGGGGCTGTGCCCATTCCCCGGGGAGCCTGGGCAGTGCCAGCACCCTCTGGGGGAAGAGCCTTTCCTGATCTCCAGCCTATGCCTGCCCTGGCACAGCTCCAGCCGTTCCCTCAGGTCCTGTCCCTGGCCACAGAGCAGAGACTGGAGCTGCCCCTGTGCTGCCCCTCAGGGGAGCTCTGTTTGCCCCACCCCAGAGCTGAGCTGCACGCAGGGTCACAGCTGGGCGCCTCGCTTCAGCTCTCCAGGCCTCCCTTCCCTGGGGCCTGTGAGAGACTCTTTGCTTCCTCGAGCTCCCAGTCCTGGGCATCCTCTGCAGAGATGAGGGGTGATCTGAGCCCTGTCCCTGAGCAATTTATCTTCCCAGTGTTCTTCCTCCTGCCAGGCAGGGGTGCCCTGAGCCTCCCAGAGGTGGTGAATGGCACCTGCTGAGCATTCCCAGCACTGTGCAAGGTGCAGATGTCGTGCCTGGCCAAGTCCTGTCACTGCTCAGGGGGGACATCCCACCTCTGCTTCCCCCAGCACGTGTCAGACAGTCCATGGCACTGAGACCCTCTGGCCATGGGGCTGCATGGCCAGGGAGCATAGAGGATGTGGTCACTCGGCCAGACTTTGCCTGTCCTTTTCCTGGACCTTCTCCTCACAGGGCTGTGCAGGCAAACTGCTTCAGCAAGGGGCTAAAAACCCACTCTGGTCAGAGTCACTGCAGAATGGGTACATTTTCTGGAGCCCTCCTTGGGATGCTTGCCCACATGGCAAGCCTTGCTAGATGCCCTGTTGGGATGACATGGAAGTATTTCTGGCTTCCTGCTCCTGGGGTGAGCCTGAGTGTCCCCGTCATGCGTGCTTTGAGCAGTTGCCTGCCCTTGGCATGAGTTTCTGAGAGAAACCATGGAGTGGAAGTGTGGAGAGGTGTCCTCAGCTTGGCCCTGGTGCCCACCAGGAGATGGTCTTGGTCATTATCGTTAAGCCCATCATTATGTTGAGAGCATTATGGGTTCATGGCTTAGTATCAAGGGGACTTTTGACCCAAAGACAGCCAAAGCCTGACCCTGATCTTTCTGCCCCTAGTGAAGATGCCATGGCAAGTCAGGTGGGGAAATGAGGAAGGGTACCAGCAGTGGTAGCAGGTCTTTAAGGATGGTCCCAGATAACCACAGCAAGAACAGGAATCCCTTTGCATTTGTGATTTCAAACCACTGTTCTTTTCAGCTTCTCATTATCTCTTCATGTGCATCCATCTTAAAAACAGAACCCTGGGCTCTTGCCCACAGCAGATCCCAGCCCCACTGTCCTGTTCCTTGCTTGGGGTGGACGGGGACAGTATCCTGAGACACTGTGTGTGCTCTGTGCCCATCATGCACAGCACAGCCCCACAGCCAGCAGGGTGGGCACAAGGGGGGCATTTGGCTCTGCCCTGTTAGTGGGGGCCCTTCACCACTCAGCATCTCCTGGAGGCAAACAGCAGCAGCCACTTCTCCCTGGCTCCAGCCTTGGTGACACATGTTCTCCTGGAGACACCTTCCACATTCGTATCAGACAGGCTGGGGACAAGAGTGCCTCCCACTGTGGCCAGAGATGTGCTGTGCAAAGCCCCAGGGTCAAACACAGAGGAGATCCCTGGCAGCCTTGCAAGGTTCTCCCTCTCCTTGGGGTTGTGGAGCACAGAAGAGGAGTGCTGTGACACTGTAGGACAGTTCTTTGCACCAGCTGCCTGCAGCTAGCTGCTCCTGGGCGAGGGCCTGTAGGGGCAACAGGAAGCCCAGTTCCATCCCCGCCTCACTCTCTTTGCCCAAAATTAGAGGACTGGCTGGTATCACTGGGTGCTCTGCTCTCAGGGGGATGGTCCCTGCCCCAACACCTTCCGGGGGAATGTAGGCACTGCACGGGGGGTTGATGTCTCCCTGGGGGAGATGCTCAGCTGATGCTCAGCTGATGTTCAGCTGGGGGATGATGGGCTCATCCTGGCCAACTCCTCCCTGTGAGCTGTCCGTGGGGAACAGCCAAGGAAAGGACCAGACATTAAAAAGCTACTTAGCCTGGGCCTTGCAGGTGCCTTGCTGGGCCATGGCTGTCAGCAAGGTGCCGGGAGGCATCATGTCCGTGTGCTTTCCTCCTGCCTGTGGGGCAGGGAGTGCTTGCTGCCATCCAGCCTCGGGATCCAGCCTCTCTCTCCCAGTCTGGGAAGGTGCCAGTGTGCTGTCTGTGGGATCCAAGCAGTGTGGCCACCTCCTCCCTTCCACCTCGGATAACTCGGCGGCTCTCACGTCTCTCTCCCTGTGTGCCTGGGACGGCTCTCAGCCCCCGCTGCCTCCCGCCCTCCTTCTCCGCGGGCGCTGCGATGGAGGGTGCCGAGGAGGGGCCGAGCGCACCCCCACAGCCCTACACACCCCTCTCCAAAGGATCGGGCTCTCTTTAATGAAAAGCAGCAGATGGGTATAGCTGGCAATTGCGGGCTTCCCGGGCGGGGGCGTTTAATGATGTCTTTAAACATTGTGAGTGTGTCTGTCTCTCACTCGTGTCCCTTCTGCTGTGCAGAGGGGACGCCTCTCCCCAGGCCGGTGCCTTGGGAAGAACCCTCTCGCCAGCGGGGCAGGTCAGGGAGATGAAAGCATGCCTGCGAGCCCCAGCTACCGCCTCCTAGGAGACGGACATCGCCTCCCAGCCCCAGGGGACAATGGCGGGGTCTGGTGCCCCCGCGTCGTCTCTAGGTGATGTCACATCGATCAGAGAGCCGTACTGAGGGGAGGGGAACAAACACGCACACACACAAAGGAGCCTGCTTTGAAGTCCCGCGAAGGAGCGTGCCTGCGCCTCCGGGCTGCCCGCACATCCCGGCGCTGCCAGGATCGGGGCGGGCGCGGCACGGACAGCGCGGGATGCCCGGGGTGGCCGGGCTGGACACCGGAGGCCCTGAGCATCCGCTGTGCTCGCGGGATGCAGAGGGGCTGGAGGCTTCAGTTCTGTCCACTCACCACAGCCCGGTTCACAGCTGAGCTCTCCAGCTTCTTTGCCCGGGGTTGTGAAAGCCAAGCCAGCCTTTCCGTGGTCGCGGGATGTTCAGAGACCCTCAGCATAACCACACGAGCCAGTCTAGGTTTTGGGAGTTGCTCTGGGCTGGCAGGCAGTGGTGCTACCAGCAGTGACAGGGATTCGCTTGACCACCTAGAAACAGGGCTCCAGTTTTAGGCAGTAATTCACCGCCCCTTGGTTTTGTGCGTTTCTTTCCTGATGAATCAGGAAAGCAATTTTATCATTTCTAACATACCAGTTTTTTCCACAACCGGTAGGCTGGGAGATTATCCAAAGTGAAAACAGAAAGGGTTGTTGCATCACAGAATCGCAGGGTCACAGACTGACAGAATGGGTCAGGTTGGAAGGGCCCACAGTGGCTCATCTGGTCCCACCTCCCTGCTCAAGCAGGGTCATCCCAGAGCACATGACACAGGATTCTATCCAGACGGTTCTGCAACATCTCCAGTGAGGGAGAGTCCACCCCCTCTCTGGGCAGCCTCTTCAGTGCTTGGTCAGTGCACAGGAAAGTTCTTCCTCATGTTCAGGTGAAACTTCCTGTGCATCAGTTTCTGCCTTTGCCTCTTGTCCCATTGCTGGGCCCTGGAGCAGAGCCTGGTCCCTGCTCGGAGCCCTCCCTGCAGACAGGGACAGACAGGGATGAGGGCCCCTCTGAGCCATCTTTTCTTGAGCCTGAACGGTTCCAGCTCCTCCAGCCTTTCCTTGTAACAGCATCACATGGCACCAGGAGCTGGGGATTTGGTGGGAAAGCGTCGCTGTGGGTGCTGCCTGTGCTGACTCCTGCCATAACCAAGCCTGGTATGTGATCAGCCTTCAGCAACTTGCGAAGAATATGGGAATATTAAAATGCTATGGACTGTATGTATCAGTGACTGGCTTTGCCACCAGATTTTCTCCCTGGCTGTGCAGAGCAGCAGTTCCTACCCACAAAAGGAACATCACCCATCACCCTATACCACGTCTGCCTTGTGCTCGCTTCAAGCTGACATTGTTGCACGGGTGGCATTACTGGAGCCACCAGGATGCCTCCAGCTGGCTACTGCAAGAGGAAAAACACGTGAAATCCCCATGGGGCAGCTTGGGCCAGATCACTTGGTGCCCCAAAGCAGTGGGATGAGCTGTGGTGCCTCAGAAAGCTGAGCAGAAGGGCAGTGAGGGCCTGGTCATGCCTGCAAGAGGAGCACATGGAGCAGGAGCAGTCACTGCAGGCTGGATAAGCTCTCGTGCATCGAGAGCTGGGTCCCCAGTGCAGTCCAGTGCTGGTGGGATGGACAGCATTTTCTATTGACTTCAGAGCTCATCTCAGCGGCTGCACTTCCTCCTCAGAGAATAACTCGCTGATTGGTATAATTTTCACTCATTTTACACACCCACTAAATGCCACATCAGTGCCAACTGCCCTGGTTTCCAACCTCCACCCAGAGCATAACTTCTGGCCTTGGTCACATCACAGCTGAACGAAGCAAAAGAAACTGTTGGCTACAAGTTTTAAAAAGTGAGTAATTGTTTTCAGCATCTTCTTTTTAATTAAAAAATTAGGGATCAACCCAAAAACACACAAGAAGAATTCAGTTTTTAGAGAGAACGGCACACTTGTCATCTGGAAAAATGAGACAGAAGGCAGCTAAAAATAGCATTCTCCTGAACTTTGAAAATCTGTGCCCACTTGTGCTGGTTTTCTTCCGCTCCAGTCACATGCGAAGCCATCAAAACCTTTTCCTCCACTGCTCTCTCTGGGCACCAGTGTAAGCACAGAGCCCAGGAGCAGCGAGCGCCAGCAGCTGCCAGGGTCGGCAGCTGAGCCCTGTGACAAGCAGCCTCTGCAAAGCCTGGCTGCACAGTTTGTTTGCAGTGTTAAACACCCATGAAAGTGGCAGTGGTATTTAAAAATAAGGATGTTTCTTCATCTTCTGAAGACAGTCCTGGTCTGGCCTGTGTTGTTGCAGAGGCGCTTGCGGACTCTCAGGAGCCAGGAGATGCTGCAGCAGCTCCTAAGTGAGGAGGATGATCATGCCAGGACCCGCTCCTGGCTATGCCAAGCCTGTGCCAGACCCACGGTGACCTGCAAACATCCCGGCTCTTTCAAACCACCCCGGACAAAGCAGCAGCTGGGCTGAGCATGACTGGGGAACGCAGGCGTGGTGGTGAGCCCAGCTTGCCCATGCTGCCAGCCTTGCTGAGGGAGACAGGAGGGTGCAGCACTCGGGGGTGCAGCTCTTTCTCGCTGCACTCACAGTGTTGGCAGATGTGCCCACGTGGCACAGCACACTTTTCATTGGTAGACCATCCTCCAGAGCATCTCCACCCTTAAAAGGACCTCCTTTGAAGCCCAACCTGGAATTCTTTGCAGCCAACCAGACAGAGAGTCCCATCTTTTGTGTTTTGGGTCTGCTGCCTCACATCAGGAGAAGATGAGACACCAAATACAGAACCAAACCATCCAAAGGAAAACACCAACACCACTATGCACACCTGTGGCCTGAGAGGATAGGGGGGAAGAGAAAAGACATGAAAGAATAATAAAAAATCTAAAGTTCTAGGACATCTGAAAAGGAAGGAGGTAAAAGCTTCAAATACCCTCACAATTTTTCCTGTCAGAGTTTCTCTGCTCCTGGTAGAGCTCCTCTATGATATCAACACGGAGCATAGTTGCCCCTGTACCCTGGCAAACACCCACTAACCCACTGGAAGGAAACCCCTGGGCTTTCATTTTCCACCCAGCGGGTACATTTCTTTGGCATCTTGGATGTCAAACATTCTTGAGGCAACACGGTGAAAACACACTTAGCTCACAAATGGGGGATGTTTTGGAGCTGCAGTAAACACCAGTGCTACTCCCTTTCGAGGACTTCTCCTCCCCTCTCTGTAACCAAGACTGCACCACAAAGCAGCAGATGCTGGTGCTGCTGCAATTTATTTTAATCCCAACCCCTCCCTTTTTTTTTTTTTTTTTTTTTTTTTTGCGTGTGTCTGGGTAAATTTAGTTCCCATAAAAGTGAAGGACTGTCAACACCAGCTTTGGAGCCAACCATACTGTCGGCAGCTGTTGTGCGGGCTGTGCACACAAAGCCCCTGAGTGCACCTCGGGCTGTGCCCCCAGCGCCCCCAGCCCTGCAGCAGCTCCAGCTCATGGCCCCTCGGCTCTGTCCCATGGTCTGGAGCCCCTCCTCAGCTGGGATCACACAGCCCCCGCCTCACTCGTCCCAGCCACCTCATCCCAAGCCTGGCTTGATCCCTTCTGATCCCCACTCATCCCCACAGCCAGGCTGCTCCTCCCGAGCTCCCTGTCCTCTCCCATTTCCCACAACCTTCCAAGGGGACAGCCAGCCAGAGATGCCATCCCTTTGGCCAAGGCAGTGCTCCAAGGGCACTGGGGAGGACAAGACGTGGGACTACTGAGGGAGCTCTCCTTGCACAGGGATCTCACCAAGGGAGCTGCACATGGCCCAGACGGGATGGCCGTGTGGGAGGGTCCTGCAGGACTCTCCATTCCCACCCCTCTGTCTGGATCATCCCCTGTGCATCCCTTGGCTCCCTCTGGGCACCAACGGAAGCTCAGTGGGGGTTTCCTCCACCTGGATCTCTGCCATCGTGGGGTTCCTTTGTGCAGCCTCCTGCAGGCAGGGGCTGAGGACTCTGCAGGCAGCAGCCCTTTGACAACTGCTCTTCCACCAGCAAAATTAAAGTATTTTCCTGGATTTTCCTATGAAACAGTGTCAGGAGACATTTGGGAGGAACATGTCCTCTGCACCTGGGCCAGCCCAGGCTGTCACCACCTGATACCTCAGAGCACAGAGCAGCAGCTCTTGGGCTTGGGGACCACAGAACTTCTGCTCCCTTAGCAGCACCACCTCCAGGATCCCATGGAAGCAAATTGCTGGTTATTTGGATGCTGAGGTGCCCCATCCCCACTGTGGGCAGTCCAAGGGGGACCTAAGGGCTGAGATCCTCTCTCCACTTGCCCACAGCTCCAGGATGACAAGGGTATCTGTTCTTCTCCCCTGAATCATCAGCTAGCTCTTCAAAGCCGGAGGGAACACTTTGTTTTCACACTGCTCTTCAAATGGAGAAATTTGGAATTGACATGGGATGTGCTGTGTGTGTTGATGGACCTTTGCTGGTTCCTCCCTGCTCCTCCCTGTGCAGGAGACCCCTCATCACAGCACTGCTGGCACTGCCCACACATCCTGCTGGATCCCTCTGTGCCTGGGGCACCAGTTGCTCTGTCTGCCCCTTGGCCTTGCTTGCCCATGGCATCACATCATCTCATCCCACCCATGCAGCTCCTGGCCCTGCCTGGGTGTCCTGATCTTGGCTGGGGTAACATCCCAACACCGGGGCGGCAGGCCCTGCGGAGGAGCCTGCACCAGTCTGCACATCTGGGCTTCCTCCATGCAGGGAAACCACCTTGTCCAAGGCAAGAGATCCTTGTTGGGGGCCCTTCTACAGGTGGCAGATTGAATGTTCAGCAGAGAGTTGAAATTTCTTGGGGTATGGCCAGAGGGACTCTGAGACCCCAGTGAGCAGCACAACCCTTGCTTGCGGATTTGTACCAGCAGGCACTGAGCACAGAGCATCCGAGCCTGCTCTACACCCCACATCCCTTCTCAAGTTCCTAAACACATCTGACAGGAGGCCCCAAAGTCTGTCTCAGGGTCTGCTCTGTGGGTGAGGCCACAAGAGGAGCCCCCAGGCTGGAGCAGGTCCCTGGCATGGCAGGAGCTTTGTCCTTCCAGCGCACTGCGGTCCCACAAGGACATGGTCTGCTGGCCTCCAGTCCCTCTGAGCTGCTCCTGTCCCAGCCAAGGACTCATCCTGCATCCTGCTCCTGATCCACTGGGAGTCCAACTGCTCAGACAGCTGGGCTGAGCTCCAGCACCCGCTCCTGCTCTGCTGCACGGCTGGAGCCTTCTCCGTCCAGCACCTCCAGTCACCCACGCAGCCTCCTGAAGGCTCCCCGTGACTTTGGCTGTGACACCAGCACCCTCCATGCCTCTTCTCAGGGAGCAAGGGGTGATTCAGGAGCTGGGGGCAGCCTGGGGGTATGGCCAGGTGCCATGCTTGCCAGGGACCAGCACAACTTTACCTTGCTTGGAGGAGACGGCTGGGAAGCGGTTAACACTTTGGTACTGGACTGACTTCTCCTGGAAGGAAGGAAGTGTGCTCACACAGAAAAAATGCAGAAATAACAGTATTGGGGTGGGTGGGGTTTTTTGTTTTGTTTTTGTTTTTGTTTTTTTAAATAACTATTCTTTTTTTCCAGCCATCTGTGTCATTTGCAGCTGATGGGAGGGGGGACAATGCTGGATGTGGGGAATCATTTGGGTTTGGGACCAGTACTGCATTTACAGTGTACAAAACAAGGGAGGACATCTGTCCCCAGTGGAGTATTATGCACAGATTCAGGATTTTAGCATTGTGTTGACGTCCAGTGCTATCATTACAGATGCACAAAGCAGAGATGGTCATGCACAACCCTGTGTTCCCTCATCCTTGCTGTCTTTCTTGTCTGCATCCACCATGTCTCCCACTGCCCGTGGTCCTGCTATTCCCAAATCTCTGAGTGCTTTCCAGCCTCCTCCAGCCTTCTCCCATCCCTTTTCCCGCCCATGGATGCTTTGGGGAAGCTGCAGGCAGGAGCCAAAGGCTGGTCCTTCACTGCTTTCCAAAGCTAACCATGGAGATCACCTTCCTGGGCTGAATGAGGGTCTCCAAGCCTGATTCAGGGACAGCCCTCAAAAGCTGGACTCATTCCTCATCCAGAAAAATGTGATCATAGACAGTGTCCTGCCAAGGGCTAGATATGTGTGGTGCTGCAGCTTCTTCACCTCTTTGGTGAGCCTGGCCCCTGGCTGTGCTCTCTGATAGCAGCAAAAGGGTATTTTTGTCACAGCTCTGTGTCAAACATGCCAGGCTTGTCTGCAGAAGAGGATCTGGGTGCTCTGCTGGTGTTTCCACAGGGACAACTCGACCTGGAGCAGAGCAGCAGAGCCACTCACTGGCCTGGGAATGGCTGCTGGGAGCATCCCTGGGGAGCTTGTGGAGGGCAGGAGGCTGCTCCTGCCAAGAGTCAGCCTTTCCAGGAAGATGGAAACGTTGTACTGAGCCTTTGGCTAGGATGTCCTTGGGCACAGCCCTGTCACTCGGACGATGGGCCCTCCCTCATTAGCCCTGTGACACGCCTGGGGGTCCCTGTGTGGGTTTGACTGTGGCCAGCGTGGCTTTGTCAAGAGCTTTTTTTTTTCAACTAAACCTTTAGCCTGACTCAAGCTTTCACCTTCAGCATGTCCCCCCCGCCCCTGCCTTTCCAGGTTATTTCCCATGGAGCAATCACCCATGCAGTATTTCCAATCCCACCAAAAGAGGTCATTTGAATTGTTAGTGAATATTCTAATGAAGAGAGATGCTGCTCTGTTGGCTTGAGTGAGACAGGACGTGTTTATATGCAGCGTGTGAGGGCTTCAGTAAAAAAGGGACCTGGGGAATTTGGCTCTGTTGGAGAGGTGCCAGGTTCCCTGCTTCTGCCCTTGACTTTGGAGGTGGAGAGGAGAGGGGCAGGTGAAAGATGAACCAGAGGAGAGAAAAGAGGGAATTGGACAAGCAGAGCAGCCCATGTTAATTTTATTATCTATATATAAATGTGAAGGTTTGCACGTGCCAGCTGGAGGTTTGCATGCCAGGTGTGTGGCCAGGAGGAGAGGCAGTGATGACAGGACGGAGAGGGCTACCAGTGGTCAGGAGAACCTGCTCTGAGAGCAGGGAAGAGAGCACATGCCCCACTCCTCTGTACGAGCTGCTCAGGCAATTAATCTGCCTTGCCTTGGGACCTTGGAGTAGAGAAGCAGCAGACTGGTGGCTGTGTCCTGTGATTTACAATACATCTGATAGTTCTAGCCCATTAATAAAGCATGCAGTTGGCCATGAAAGGCACATCTGCCTATTTTAAAGACTATAATAATGGATAAAGCTCTGACACATGGATTTCTGTAAGAAAACTAGCACTGTAAATAGCATTCCAAAATTATGTATTCGATCAAATTCAATGGGACAGTTATTCTATGCTAATTAAATACTACTGAACTATTTGACTATTTGGATGGTGAATAGAGACACAATTTCAGAAATGCACAGTCCCTCAGAACACCCACAGACTCCCGAAACTTTACTGTCATTCCCAGCCTGCAATCCATTCTGATAGCGGGCTGCAGGCTGGGCAGGCATTCACAGTTCAAGTGGCCTGTCTGTAAGGAGCTCTGGCAACATGGGGACATGGTTCAGTGGTGGACTTGGCAGTGCTGGGTTGAGGGTTGGACTTGATTATCTTAGAGAGCTTTTCCCATCTTAGCACTTCTGTGATTCTCTGACCACAGATGTAATTCACTGTTCAGGTGGGTAATGATGGTGAACAAAGATTCCTCATCCAGTCTCCTGCAATCAGACCAGGCTAGAGCCAAACCTGCTCCACTGCTGCTCTTTGTCCCTGGAGAGAAGGGCTCCACATGCTCCTCCTCGCTGATGACTCTTCCCCCTTCCTGATAAGATTTCCTGACCACACTGCTGCTCTGAGACTTCCTTCACTTTGATCCACCTGGGTCTGTTGGTCTGTCTTGTGCCCTCCATGCAGTGCAGACCCATTTCCCCATGGGTTACAAACCAGCAGAGGCACGCCAGGGGTTTGCAATGGAAAGAGAAGCTGGATGAGAGAAACAGGTCTTGTGCCAGCTCTGAACTGACCTGCTCCAGGCTTGAGGTGTTCCCTGGCAGGGATGGA
This sequence comes from Euphonia xanthogaster, assembly GCA_034509185.1. Lineage (NCBI taxonomy): Eukaryota > Metazoa > Chordata > Aves > Passeriformes > Fringillidae > Euphonia > Euphonia xanthogaster. The sequence continues at coordinate 630,508 of JAYDZK010000044.1, forward strand.
GAAGCTGGGGGGATATCAGGAGTGATGCCATGCTCCATGATCCCCGGGAGACCCTTGTCTGAAATCCTGGCCTGTAGAATATCGCTGCTCACCCACCTCCTGCCGGTGGGGTTTCCACCCCTTCCTCCTCCCCATCCCTTTCCAGAAACAGCCAGACCAGAAGCTGATGAAGCAGAGACAGACAGACAGACAGACAGACAGACAGACAGACAGACTTACAAATCTTCACTGATGCCTCACATTATAGCCCGGTACATGAGATCTGAAGAGAATCTCATTCTACCCAGTCCCTTGGTCTGGGATCTTTCGCATGACCCAGGACTGCCAAGCTCTCTGCACCAGAGCTGGGTATCGATAAAGCCTGTGGACACTTTCAAGTCTGCTAAAAAAATGTTCAGAGGTGACAGATCTTAAGCAACACATGGAGCTGAGCGCTGCTCTGCTCTCCACACCCTTCACTGCTGCAGGGGAAAAGCAGCCACTATCAGTGATAGCTGGATCCAATTTATTAGGCGCTTCGAGGAGACATTCATCAGGCAGGGAGATAAATAATCTTCAGATGGAACAATTAAATTTAATTGCCTGAAGATTATTTGTCTCCTTCCCTGATGATTGTCTCTGCTGAGCGCCTTATAAATTGGATCCAGCTATCAGCAATATTAAAGGCGCTTCCCCTCAGGACTGGCCCAGCTGCCCAGACCAAAACATTGGGCTCAGAATGAACTTTCACTGTTGCAGACTGTCACTGTTATGGAAACTGAGGCTGCCTCAAGACTCATGGGTGTTTTTTTCCTTGCAGTTAGACAGGGCTGTGCTCAAGGTGTCTGGGTTTTCTGGTCCCTGGTGGTACATTCTGAACTCAGCAGAACTGCTCCAACTCTGGTGGCCCTGTGGCAGTGATGTCCTGCTTGGCAAAGGCTTGAGGAGAGATGTGGTGAGGCCCAAGGTGGATCATGCAAGGTTTCAGTGTGCTGGATTTTATTGTGGCTGCAGAAGTTAGGAACTGAAGTTGTGGGGTCCATAGCACACTATGGAGCAGAGATGGCATTTTGTGCTGGCCATGCTTGTGCTGGCCGTGAGAGAAATGGTGACAGAGCCACATCTCAGCCCGAAGAGACCTTCAGGATGTGTGGGCTCTCTAATGCCTGCCCAGCCAGTCTGATGGCTCAAGGGCCAGCACACCGCAGGAGCACACTTTGTCTATGCAGAGACAGAGCCAGGGTAGCCACCTTATTCTTGTTACTCCAGCCCAGGACCAAAGCTGGAACCTCTTCAACAACCCAAAAGCCATCAATTCCCTCCTCTGTATATGTCTGAAGTCTGGAAAATATCTTAAATATGGGAGAGGAAAGGGAGGGGTTTGATCCTCAGCTGGTGTAAATCAACGGAGCTCCATTGACGTTGTTGGACGATTACTGAAACTTATGTCCTCTGACCCCAAAAATTTCTAGGGAGGGAGGTAATGACTGCAGAGCATTCCAGTGTTGCAAGAGATCTTCCTTCAGCCTGGCTTCAGAGGCTCCAGGGTCTGGGAAGCACAGGGATAAGTGTCTGCTGAAAGAAAGGGTGAAGGAAAGCCCCAAGATACCCAGCTGAGTAGTACTGCCAGAAGACAAGCTGGAATCCAGAGAGGCTGGGCTGTAGGGACCGTACACCATGGGGATATCTCATCCTCCTGCACCTTTCTGAGAGTGGATGGCTCTGAATACAAACACCATGGTGTTCTTAGCCCCTTCTGGGCAGTGGTGGAGTCTAACACTTCTGGTCCAGCCCCACTGGTGCCCACCCTGCACCCAGCATAGCCCAGAGCAGTCAGTGGCTCAGCCCATATCATCCACCCGCCTGCCTTGGGAAAGATTTCAGCTGTTGGCAATTGCCAAGAGCCACGGTAACACACTCTCCACTCCAACACTGCCAATTCCCTGACAGATGAGCTGTGTCCAGGCAACCCAAAGCGAGAGGCAGCATTTGGAGGTGCAGGCTGGGTGCCAGCGCTGTGCTCCTTCCTGCGAGCAGCACCGAAGAGACCCTGGAATCAACATGTTTACTGACAGACTCCTGCGCTGTTGGCCTGCTTTTCTAAGGAAATGAAGTTTGTGCAATCACATTGTCTGGGGGTGTCTGTTCCTAATAACTTCTCCGTCCACCGGCCAACTCCAATTCAATTTGTCAGAAGGGGAGAGGTCTCAAAATATTGTACGCTGCCCAGTGTCCCTGCAGTGTGCTGGGTGGCAAAATGGGGGGTGGGAAGCATGAACCAGGTGAGGAACAGGAGCACCTTCGACACAAAGCCATGGAGAAGAGCAGTAGGGTCATAGTCGGTTGCCAGTAGGCAGCCCCAGCCCTGTTGGGAAGAGAACCTCTCCAGCCGTGGCCAGAGCCAGATGCGCACCCTCAGCCGAGAGACAAGCACGTTGGGAAGGACGGACGGAGCGCCGGCTCCTTCGTGCCCATCCTGGCACAGAGGACGGAGTCTGCACAAGCCATGGCTGCCAGAACACCTGGGGCTGAGCGCTGAGCATCCTCTAGCTCCCCAAAGCACTGGGGCTGAGGGTCCCCAACTGGAAGGCAGGGGCTCCCAGCAAGCAGAAATCCCCCTTCCACTGGGGATGGACATTTCCAGGAGCGCGCCCCTGGCCAAGCAAAGCAGGACCTGCTGCTGCCAGGCATCGCGCTGTGTCTTGCTGCAGTCTGGACAGGATCTGGACAGCAATGCCTTGTTTCTCCTTTGGATGCTGGTTTAATTTGCTGAAGGCATTCAATGGCCCACATGGTCTCTCCAGTTCAGCCCTGCCAGTAACATGAGCTTAACAGAGCTGGAGAGGACTATTTTTTTAAGTGCCTATACAAACATGATTTGTTTTGTAATAACTCTTCTTCTGTTCTGTTTTGAAGAGGATGATGGCTCTGGGATCTGAGGAGCTCCAAGACAGCTCAGAGCAGCTCAAATTCCTCCCCACGTGCTTTCAATTAACATCTTCATTAAACACCCGTTCAAAGCCACTGCCAGCCAGAGGATGACAGCGCAAGAGAGCTTGGCTTTGTGAAGTCACCCAGAATCAATGACAAATCAAAAAGGGCTTGGTTTGTCCTGTACCAGCCACACGTGCAAATGGGTGATAGCTGCCAATGGAGGGAGTGAGTGGCCTTGCTCAGCTCCCCATCACCATCCAGACCCAAAACCAGCACCCAAGCCATGGGGGAGATCTGCTGCCTGTGCACTTGCTGGGAGAGGAATTGGCTGCAGAGGCAAATCACCTCCCTTGAGCTGGCAGCCTGCTCCCAGGCCAAACCCCTGATCCCACCAGTGCCAAGGGCAGCTCTCCAGTTGACTTCCATGCGACCTGGCCTTCAGTTAACCCAGCAAAGGAGGAAGATTGAGAAAGCCATCTGGAAGGAAACATCACTACAAAATTGTCCAGACTGGTGTTTCTTAGAGACTCTCCACTGTATCTCCTCCCTCTAATTTACTTAAACTGCGGGCATCCAGGAACCCCAGCCCCTGGCAGTGTACAAGCTGCCTGTCTGCATTGTCATGAAGAGCCTTGTGTCCTCAGGGGTGACCAGAAGGGACCACAGCCTTCTGCTAGCAGAATTCCATCTCTGCTTGCATGGCAGTAATGGCACCAGCTGGCTCTGAGCCAGCCAATCCCATATCCCAGACTCTGTACAATGTTTGTATTTCAGCCTGGGGCAAAAAGGTATGCTTCCATTTTCAGTCAAACCAATGGAACATGGGATTGAAATCCCTGTGAGAGCTTGGGGGCACTAATAATCCATGCTAAGTGCTCAGTCTAGGTTCCTGACCCCACCACAGGCTCTTCTCCTTTGTTAGGCATCAAGAAATTTGAACCCCCTGGTGAAACCTGGCAGCACTGGGTCCCACCGTGCAGGCCCATCCACCCTTCTCTTCCCATGCTCCTTCCTGGCCAGGGTGTACTGGGCACCACCACCTCACCATGGTTTCTCACTCGGTTTCTCAGTCAGGGCGGCAGGACGAGGCAGCTCCTATGAGAGGATAAATTGGGAATGGCCAGGGGCTGTCTGCCAGCCTGGGAGTGGGATCCACAGTCATGTTTTACAGGGATAACAGTGGGACCTTGGAATATTCTCCCTCCCTTGACTCTGTGCCCAAACACATATGGTATTTGGGGCTGTTCTACTAAATGTCACCCAAGGGACCTATTCTTTAAAGATACCATAAAATAATGGAACCACAGATTGGTTGGGGTTGGAAGGGACCTTAAAGCTTATTTTGTTCCACCCCCTGCCACAGGCAGGGACACCTTCCACTATCCCAGGTTGCTCCAAGCCTTGTCCAACCCAGCCTTGGGCACTTCCAGGGATGGGGCAGCCACAGCTTCTCTGCGCATCCTGTGCCAGAGCCTCACCACAGATCCAGGTACATAGATCTGTAATCAGCAGTTCATTTCCCACATCCTTTAAGATAAATTTAGCAGACTTTGGCACCTAGTTCCAGTTTGATGGTGACATTGAAGGGCAAACCCTTACAAGAGTGACAATCCAGCATGGACTTCATCTCTGCCGTGCTCTTGTACAGAAACCTCCTTCTGTGACCTGCTGAGCTTTGCATCAGTGGATGGCGCCAGGCCAGGTTTGTTCTTAATACAGATCATTTACTGAATGTGCTGCTCGTGGAGGAGCAGGAACAGCAGTGCTGGGGCTGGGAGTAAGGAATATCAGAGCACTTTGGGCCATACCACCTCCCAGTACTCTGTCCCACCACATCACTTGCCTGTGAACAACCGCACACACTCTAATCCTTTCCAGGTGTAAAGGAAAGGATTAGAGTGCCTCCTTCTCCGTGCAGTGTGGCCAGGTGCTCAGTGGGATGGATGTCCATGACCTGGCACCCAGTGCATTTGTTTTCCAATGCTGAGGCATTTTTGGAAACCAGCTGTGTTAAGGGAAAACACCGGGAGTCACGTTAACTGGTACCAGCATGGGAACAGGTCCTGTTCGACTGCAAGCAGGAGCCGTGACATTGGTTTGCAGAGGGCTCTGTTGTGGTTTGGCTGTGGCTGGCTCCACACAGGGCTTTTGTGGAGAGAGCAATGTGGCTGGGTCCAGAGCAATGTGCATAGCTATTCCTGCCACAGCAAACAGCACCTGGATAGAGGAGCTGCTGTGATCCTCAGCAGGATGAGCAGCCAGGTCCAACCTGAGATGTCCTGGGGGCTGAGACAAGTGGGAGGTGGGGAAACTGGTGAGAGGCTGGACATGTGCTCGCAGCTGTGTCCTGGGCTGCATCTTCAGCTCTACAGAGCTGCCTCCAGATCTGGGGTTCTTGGCATAAGGACATGGAACTGCTGTAACAACTCCAGAGGAGGCCACAGAGATGCTATTAAAAGTGGACTCCCTCTGTTCTGGAGCCAGGGTGGGAGAGCTGGGGGGGGGTTCACAGAGAGAAGGCTCCGGGGGGACCTCAGAGCCCCTTCCAGGGCTTAAAGAGGGCCCAGAAGAGCTGGAGAGGGACTGGGACAGGACAAGATAGATGGAATATTGGGAAGGAATTGTTCCCTGGGAGGGTGCTGAGGCCCTGGCACAGGGAGCCCAGAGCAACTGTGGCTGCCCCTGGATCTCTGGCAGTGCCCAAGGCCAGGCTGGACATTGGGGCTGGGAGCAGCCTGGGACAGTGGGAGGTGTCCCTGGACATGGCAGGGGGTGGAAGGAGGTGATCTTGCAGGTTCCTTCCAACCCAAACCATTCTGTGAGTCTGTGAAGTCAAGGACTGCAGTCCATCCATTTAAAAATTATCGAAGAAAGAAGAGCAGAATCATATTTTGTTGCTATCTTCATGTACAGATCAAATTAAACTACTTCAGGACAAGCACATTTGCATCTTCAAATGTTCTTTGAAGCCTGAGACAGCAAAGTGCACACTCAGCTTTGAGCATGTGGTTTAAGCTTGGGCTTGAGGGAATACTGATATTAAAGCATTCTCTTAACACATCATCTGTTGGGTTTTTCTTTTTTCTTCCCACCAATAAATGCAATTTTATGCGTATAGTATAAATGTTGATAAAGGATTTTTGGTTTCAACAGAAGGTATCTTCCAAAATTCTTGAGTTAGAATAACTCAAGAATTGTAGAATAGTAACTGGTTTGTTTCTATGTTTTGGTTTTTCAATGAAAGTGAGCTTGGTTAAAAAACTGCTCTGGTTTGCTTTTCCTTTTTAAGTGGAAATAAAATAAAATAATACACTACTGCTTCCTCATGAATTTGTATCTTTGTATTCTCAGTTCCTGTTTTTACATTTTAGAAGAGGACTTCCCTCTGTCCCTGGAATTTTCTTGGGATGGAAAGAGCTGTTTCCTGCCTGGTTGGTACATGGGTTTGGGGAACCTCAAGCCAAAAAATCCTAGACACACCAAAGTCATCCGGAGCCATCTGATGGTGCTAGTGTTACCCGGACTCTCATCTCCTCCAGACCAAGTGTCTGTGTGGTTGGCAAATTGCAGTCTTGCTCTAAGATCTGTGCTGCCCAGCCCAGTTCCACATGGGAAGTGGTTTTGCCCACAGCGCACAGAGCAGACCAGTGTGGTTTCCCAGGGAAGACTGGGATCCTGAGCAAAGGCTCCTGGACACGAGCCTCAGGCCAAAGGGGTTCTGCTCAGCAGAGTTATTCTTCTGTGGGCATTTGGGCAGGGGATGGAAAGTGTGGGCATCCTGCAGCCCCTTGATTCACCAGCATGAACCCCATCACACCACCTTGCAGTTATACAGCAACGCCATTCATGAGCTCCACGGGTACACAGTCCCTGACACTGCACAGGGGGGACCGGAGTTCCTACAGATAGAGAACTAATCAACTTAGTAATTGCATGTGCTGGGACAGCCCTGGAACTTCCACGCTGTTCTGGATGGCTGGCATGGGTCTTGCTCGTGTTCTCACCTCCTGTTTGAGGGGAAAAAGGCTTTCACTGCCTTCAGTGGAGCAGGCTCAGAGCATCTCATCTCTGTGGCCATTGCAGCAGCTCCTCAAGTCATCCCCTACAACCAGAACTAAGGAGAGGAGAAGTGTCCCAGGAAAAAAAACAAAACAAAAAAAAAACAACCCCAAAAAACAAACAAACAAACAAAAACAAAAACAGGGAAAAAAAAACAAGAAAAAGAAAAAAAGGTGAGGAGAAAAGAAAAAGAAAAAACTCCTCAAAACAAAGTAAAAAAAACCCCAAACAAAATACTCCCATGTCTCAGACTCAGAGACCAAACTCCGGCAAGCACAAACCTGGATTCACGTCTGAAAACTGAGCAACTCCCTTTGGACAGGAGGAAAGCAAATCATAAATTAAGAATTTTCAGAATTTATGCCAACAAGCTCCTGATTTTGGGTAGAAAATTCAGTGTCACAATTTGGGTTTATTTGTATGAATTCATACGATGTGAGCAGAATACCACTGAGGCACGGCTCCTCTGCAATGGAAATGAACACATTCCCATTAAGCTGCAGGGAGGTACTCTGGTTTTCCCCTGCCTGTCCATTCAGAGAGGTTCAGGCTTTGTTTCACTGTGCCCAGGAGCAAAACCCAATACATGGATCTGCACTTTTGTGCTGTTAGTGATGGAATGACAAAGACAAAGAGACAAAGAACCCTCCAAAAGTACGAATTGTTCTGCTGCATCATCTTTTGGTGCTCCACAGCACCTGGAAGAGTAGAATGTCAGCTGCCTCCAAGGGAAGCTGGGAAATGCATCCCCCTGTGGCTTCCACTGCTGCCCTCAAACCCTGCTTCTTCCCACCTCTCAGATGAGCACTGCTCATACCCACCCCAGCCTGGATGGGGTTTTTAAGGACACACACCTCCAGGATGTGGGACTGTCCAGGGAGAGTTGGTACCAAACCCAGGGGTGGTGCGTGCAGGGTGTTGGGGTGGTGTCAGTGTGTCCAGTGGGACCTGGGCAGGGACAGTGCCTCTGTGCTGGGGCACTGGTGAGACCACTACCCAGTCCTGGGGTCAGTTCTTGGCCCCTCATGACAGGACTGACATGGAGGGGCTGGGGCATGCCCAGGGAAGGGAACAGAACTGGGGAAGGGTCTGGAGCACCAGAGGCAGCTGAGGGAGCTGGGAAGGGGCTCAGCCTGGAGAAAAGGAGGCTCGGGGGGGACCTTGTGGCTCTGCACAACTCCTGACAGGAGGGGACAGCCAGGGGGGTCGGGCTCTGCTCCCAGGGAACAGGGACAGGAGGAGAGGAAACAGCCTCAAGTTGCAGCAAGGGAGTTTCAGATTTGCTATTGGAAAAATTTCCTCATGGAAAGAGTGGTCAGGCACTGGCACAGGCTGCCCAGGGGAGTAGGGGACTCACTACCCTTGGAGAGATTTAAAAGCCATGTGGATGTGGCACGTGGGAGCATGGGTTAGTGGCAGCTTTGGCAGTGCTGGATTTAATGGTTGGACTCATGATCTTTGAGCAATTTTCCAACCTGGATGAGTCCCTGATTCCATGATACCAGTGCAGAGGGGCTAGCCAGCACTGAAGGTGCTCACCTGGGTTCAAGTGGGTATATGGCACAAAGGTGGGGTGCACGTACAGGTACAGGTGTGTCTGTGCCTGGATACTGGCAGTGCTCATGTCTGGCAGTGCCCATGTCTGGCAGGGCTGGGGACATGGGGGCTGCAGGGACAGTGGTGTCTGTGCCAGGTGACACCACTCTGTGCAGGTACAGTGTCCCAGCCCTCCAGGATTCCCACCTGCTTTGCTCATTAAATACTGGAGAAAAGACATGCTACAAAGCTTTCATGGCAGGAAACAGCAGAGCTGAGCTCAGGTGCTTTGGGGATCTCCTTCCCAGCCTGTGCCATGGTGCACATGCCAGAGCAAGTGCCAGGTCCCCGTGGAGAAAACCCCTTCACCAACCCTCTGCACCAGTGCAAGGAGACCTAAAGGGCGAACTCTGAATCCTGGTGCTGCCAGGGCTTATTGCCCTGGCTGCCCCTCACCCAACACCTCGTCACACCACCTCCAAGAGCCACCACGGCTCCCACAGCCCCAGCACTGAGATGGCAGCCTTAAAAACTGCCACTGACAGAGCCTGCTGCCTTGTATTCCCAGTCCTTGACTGTGGGGAAGGGCAGGACAGTGTCTGAAGGCTCAACGACCTGTTCAGAAAGAAACCATTGGGATGTGCCCACGAAACCATCAAGGGAGAGAAGGAAAATATGAAAAGAGACAACTACCTTGCAAGTGCCATTCTTCAAGGAATGCTGCACAGGAGGGGCCACAAAGAGGATGAAGGGTCTGGAGCACCTCCTTACGAGGAGAGATTGAGGGGGCTGGGCCTGGTTAGTCTGGAGAAGAGAAGGCTGAGAGGGGATCCCATCAATCCATATAAATATCTCCAAGGCAGGTGCCAAGAAGATGGTGCCAGAGTCTTTTTAGTGGAGCTCAGCAACAGGAGAAGGAATAATGACCATAAACAAAAACACATGAAGTTCCACCTCAACATTAGGAAGAAGTTCTTTCCAAGGAGGGTGGCAGAGTACTGGAACAGCTGACAAGGGAGGATGTGGAATTTCCCCTCTCTCAAGACATCTGAAACCCACCTGGACACATTCCTGTGTCATCTGCTCCAAGGGACCCTGCCTGGGCAGGGGTTTGGACTGCATGATCTCCAGAGGTCCCTCCCAACCCCAAATCTTGTGTCATTCTGTGAGGAGTGTGTTGCATCAGGACACCATGCATCCCTGTGTCCCTGGTTGTGGGGCTTCCCACAAAAAAGCTGCACAACTCCTGCCCTTCCCACTTTGCTTCCAACTCTGCTCCTACCAGGCCCCAGCTCCTTCTCTCTTCCTCTCCCTAGGCAAGAGGAGGAGGTCCCACACTGTTCCCTGCAGCGAAGTGATCCAAGCTGCTGCACTGCCAGGGCAGCTCCTGCAGAAAAGCTTTGCAGGGCCAGCGAGACCCTTCCACAGGCAGAGCCCTGCACAGGGGTTGGGCAGCAGCTCCAGCTGCAGACATTGTCCCAGGCCCACCCCAAAGAGCAGCGCCTGGCTTTGGGTCATGGCTCTGTCTCTCTTGATGGAACTGGGCTTCTAGGAAGGGAGAACAAATTCTTAAGGAAAAGGGAGGACTTTTTCCCTTCTGGGGTCAAATAAAAGGGCATCAGGAGTTGCACGGCTCCATGCTGAGGAGCATCAGGGACACAGATGTAGCTTTCTGTACATAGCCCTGATCTAACACTGAATTCACTCTGTGATTTCAAAAAGGCACTTAGTTTTCCAGCAGCTGTGCCTTCCCTCTGCCTTGCCTCAGGCTCTGAGCATCAGTAGGTGACACAAGTAAAGGGAAGGGCCACCGTGCAGCTCCTGCCTCTTTGGGATGTCAATGCCTGTGGATGCCCAACAATGATGAACACCATGGCAACCTCTGCACTCACCAACCCACTTCTTCCTTGACCTGGGAGAGTGGGGTTGGTTTTAACTTGAGGCAGAAGATAAGGAAAGGAGAGAGGAGATGGGAGAAGAGCCTTTTAAGAAGTTCCTTTGTTGCTCACCTCCACATCCCATGGCACTGCCTGCACTGATGTCAATGTGGTGCTGGTTGATTTGCACCAGCTGAGGGGCTGACACAGGATCCTCCCCTCCACAGTGGCTCTGAGGTGGGGCAGGAAGGGCTCGTGCTGGGATATATTCCTGCCCGTGCCACACTGGTGGCCGTAAGGTGAGGGATGAGGAACCTCTGTGGAGTGACAGCCGACCCTCATGGCTGCCCACAGAGCCCCTCCTGCAGCCTGGCACCCAGCTGGGTGCCGACAGGAGCTGCTGCCCAGCCCTGATCCCTCCGTGCCAAGGAAAGGACAGTGAGGTGGCTGCTGCAGGAGCATCGGCATCAGAAGTCTCGCCTTGCCAAGGGGTGACAGACTGGCACCTTCCTCGCAGTGTTTGTGCCAGCTGTGACACAGCTGTGAGCTCTCGCTGCCTTTCCTGCTCCTCTCCAAGTGTTCTTCCCTCAGTGGAGGCTGCAGGACCTGACTTAGGCATCCTGTGAAACCCCCACAGCTCTGGGGTTTCACCAGCCCATGGAGGTGATGCCTTGGCATGCCCAACCTTATCTTGCTGCCTTACAGAGCAATGAATCCCAGAAGAGCATTTTTGACTAGTACTTTGCTCCCACATGTGTGATTTGTGTGTTAATGTAGCACTGCACAGCGTGGGAAGCATCCCACTAAACACTCCTGGGAAAGAGGAGCCCGGCCCTTGGAATCAGAGCTGATCTGGGAGATGGATGATGGAATGCTACGCACCCAGCCACAAGAATGACAAGTGACATGCAGTCAGCAGCAGTCGTCTTTACTATGGACCACAGGAGATCAGAAAAGTAACCTTGTTAACAGGAGACCTAGTGGCTAACGAAATGTCATGCTGGAGGACGGGCTAGAGAAGCACAATCACCAGAACAAAACGGCACCCAGGGGGACAGGGAAGCCCAGGGGGTTGCAGGAGATGCCCTATAGCAAATCTCTAGTGTGGTACTGACACGTCTACGAGTGCAGGGGGCTGGCTGTGTAGGTTCCTTTAGTCTTGGACACAAGTCAAAGGGTCTTCACCTTTACCCAACTCCAGTGGCTCTGGCACAACGATGATTGACTTTTTTCAGAATAAAAATACTAATATAATTTTGTTCCAAGAACTTTGTGCAAGAATCATTTCTCCAGGTGCAGTGAAAGGAGGGCAGATAGGAAAATACCCTTCCCAGGGTTGTCCTTGTGGCTCCTGCCCTCTCCTCACTGACACCACAGCTCTCCCCAGCAATCCTCTGTGGCTTTGCCTTCAGTGAATCCCAAACAAGGTTTTTCAGAAAAAAAAGGGAAGAGGGGAAAAAAAAAAGTATTGCTGCTTCTTCTTGTAATATTTTTCCTCTCTCTCTCTTGCTCTCTCTCCCCCCTGTTTCTCCTTAAAAATGTTTACTTTCAAAAATTCCATTCCTGCAGAGATTCCTCCTGAGCTCTGAGGTCTCTGAACTCCACCCTCCTCTTTTCCAGTCAGAAAAACTGAGTCTCGATGTCTCTTTGGTTAAAAAAAAATAAAATTAAAAAATAGCACAAACAACACACAACCCAGTATGATCCCATTCCACCCCGCGGACGCCTGATGAGAGGGTGTCTGTGGAAGAAGGAAGCATCAGAGACGAGCTGTCTGCTCTCTGGAAGCGAGGTCTCCGCTCCGTCCCGCTGCTCTCCTCCTCTCATACGGTGGTCGCTGGCCCGTACTGGAGCACCAGCGGGGACGTCTCCTTGATGCGGACCAAGAACCGCCCCTCGGGCTGGCTGGTGTGGAGGGACAGAGGCAGGAAGTCATCGGGGAGCCACCGCTCGCTCTCGTTGGCAGCAAACACCAGCCCGAAGTGCTCCAGCTGCTCCTCGCCGTAGCACACGGCGGCCGAGGCGCCCAGCACGTCCCGCGAGATGCCATTCATCTCCAGCACCACCAGCTTCACCACCTCACTGGCAGGCGTCTGGCTGGTGATGTGCAGCTGTGGAGAGAGAGATGGGAGAGATGGAGAGATGGGAGAGATGGATGGTAAGGGGCAGGAATGAGGAACAGGGGCCGGCGGCAGCGAACGGGCTGGAGGAATGGTGAGAGTGCAGGAACAGCTGCCCAGCGGTGCCCGTGAGCAGTGCTGCCCGTGGCAGCAGCCTGGCACAGAGCCATGGGCACACCATGCCTAGGGAATGCCCAAGGGGTGCCCCCGCATGCCAGGGCCCAAACTTACAGACTACTCTCCTGCCTCTACTCCTGTTTCCAAGCCCTTGCCACTCAACCCTTGCATGCGTCACCTACAGCTCTGCTGAGGCTGCCCCACTTATCACCTGGAGCTGGAGAGGGACAGTCCCTGTCCTGCTCCTGGTAGCATGGAGGGATCTGTGTGAAGTCCCTCTTACAAGCAGGGTCCAGACCCTCAGACCAGCTGGATCACAACAGCTCTGCCAAACTACAACTGAAACCTCTTTGGAACATGGCGATAAATTTCATCCCTTGCACAAGCTTGGGGTTCTCCCACCAACAGCTACCCTTGCCCCCTGCTTCCCAGGGGACAGCCCTGTGAATCCCAAATCCTGTCAAGAAAATGAGCTCATCAGGGTCCTGGCTGCTAACACTGGGAGCCACTGCTTGGCTTCAAAGGCCCCAAGGCAGGACATCCATCCTCACCCAGGCAAAGCAACGTTTCCTTTGGCACATCTGAGAGGGCTTTGCAGAGCACCAGGAGTGCTGCCCAGGAGGGTGGTCCCAGCCCTGGGCCCACGTGAGCACTGCCAGCCCTGAGCAGCCATGGCAGGGCTCAGCAATTTACACCAGCCAAGGAGCTGTGCCTTTGAACTCCCCTTTCTTCCAGGAGAACATCGTAAAACGCTTTCAAGCAGGCGTGTCCAAAGCTTTGCAACTTCAAAAGCCACATGGGCAGCCCGCCAAGAACCTGAGGGCTGTGCTTCAGTTCCATAGAAATCTATGGGCATTCCTCAAATGGAAAATAATCTGACGAGGCAGAGCTGTCTCTGCTAGGGTGTCCCAGCTGGGTGCAGAAACAGTGGCTATCAAACCTCTCCAGCAATAAACCAATCAACCTGTTGGTGCTGTTCTTCCTCTGCCATTCCTTTAGGGTTACTTTCAACCCATACCAGTCCATGATTTAATGATTTTCTGCTCCATCATCCTCTGTCCTGGGCACCAGGAAGGTCTCGGAAAGGACATTTCAACAGGGGAAGGATCTCCATGGCTGAGACCAAAGGAGGCCACAAAGCCAGAGGGGCACCTGCCCAAGATGTGCATCCTGGGGGATGGTCCTCTATGGGGGACCCCACCCGGAGCAGGTGTGAGTAAACACAGCTGGTGGGGTCAGCTCTTGGCAGCAAAGCCCTCATGGAGAGGAGTCAGGTCACACAGCTGCTCCAGCATAGTCTGAAGGAGCATGGAAGGAGCTCTGCCTGCTGTCCCAGCTGGAACTGGAGTGGGTTCTGCCACTGGAATTGTCAGAGGCTGGAGACAAAAAGCTCCTGCTCTCCCTTCCCTAATGGGGAAGGCTGGAGCAGAGACCGCACACCTGGGAAGGGGAGGCTGTTCGAGGAGCATGGCCAGGGCAGGGGTGACAGCTGAATTTTGGCCTGGAAGGATGATGTGTTTGAACATCATCACATCAGGACCTGGCAAGGATGTGGCAAGGACACCATCTTAAACAATCGATTCAGTTATTATATCAGTAGCTCAGATATATCAAGGAAGATTTGGATTTCTGCTAATACACTCATCTGCTATTTTGTTCCCCCCCCCCCCATTAGAGCAGTCAGGTTTTTCCTCTCTCTTTATTTTAAACAAAACAAAACAAAACAAAAAAAAAAAAAAACAAAAACCCAAAAACCCCCAAAAATGGTGTCCTTTGCTCTGCCTGCCCACACTGAGTGGCACCAAGCTACTGTCACCTGCTGAACCACAGACCAAGAGCTGAACTTCAGCCCCACCGCCCGTCCCTAGAATTCACTACGTATGGCCCTGGCTCATCCTTCTGCAGCAGCAGCCCTCGCTCCTGCAGAGGCACCCTGTGCTACCAGGAGCCTCATCTACAGCAGGGACAGAGGGAGTCAGGGCAGGAGTGCTGTGGGTCTCCAGGGGACCTCACCCCTGGGCCGGTGGAGGATGGGGAGGGCAGTGCCAGGTGTGGGGCACAGGAGCCCTGCTGCCTCTGTCCCCATCCTGCCAGCCCTGTCCCTCCGGGCACGGCAGAGCCGCTCCGCCACCCGTGACAGGCTCCGGTACCTTGACACTGGTCTCTTTGGAGAGTCCCGTTTCGTACTGAGGGCAGACCCTCAAGGTGACAGAGCCCGGCTTCTTCCCTTGGTCGGCCAAGCCCCCAGGCTGCTCTGGCTGCTGCTCTATCAAGTCCTGAGTCCACTCATCTGAGCGCGTCCGGCAGACGGGCTCGGAGCCCTGTCCGCCCCGGCGGTGCTCAGGGCTGGGCGCAGAGCCAGTCCCCAGCCTGAGGTGCCCGCAGGGGCCCGTGGTCCTGCTCTCGGCCGGGGAGCTGTCCACGGAGCCGGGGCAGGACTTTCTCGGGGCGGGGCAGTGGGGCTTGGGGAAGTCCAGGCTGCTGGTCCGAACGCAGTACGCCTGTCGCTTCTCCGTGATGCGCAGCAGCTCGATCTGCCGGCTGGGCAGGACAAAGTCACTGTCGTAGAGCTTGGGCGGTGGCCTGGGCTCCTCTGGCGGTAGCGGCACTGTGGGTGGGGTCTTAAGCTCGTGGCTCTGCAGGACGTCCGGGGCACTGTCCCGCAGGGTGCGGGCCCCCCTCCGGCTGCAGCACTCGGGCCCCGAGGTGGAGCACACCAGGTCCAGCTCCTTCGGGCTCTGCGCCCGGCTGGAGTCGTAGTCGCTGTCGGTGGCCAGGAACACCTCCGAGGAGCCTTCCTCGTCCGACAGGCCGTGCGAGTCTGCGAGGGGGGAGAGAATCAAAGAGCGGCTCAGCCTGAGCGTGGAATTCCCCGCTGAAGTGGAATCCAGGGAAGCCTCTGAGGTTACCCCCTTGTCGCACACCTGAGCTGCGCTCGCCGCGGCACAGGTGGGGCGGGTCCCGCCCCGGCTGACACCGACTGCCCCTCACGTCCATGGCTCCAGCCCTGCCGGCACCTCGGGCACAGCCACCCCCGACCCACCGAGCAGCCCCTGAGCCCGCCAGGCAGGAGCTCGGCACCGCCGGGTCCCTACCGGAGTTGAGCTTGTGGCTGGTCTCTGGTGAGAGCACTGGGGATGGAAGGTAGTCGAGGTGGGATGAGGAGGATCGGGTTTTCTCCTTCACTGCCCCCCCGGCCTCACTGAGGAAGCCACTGAGAGAGATCCCACAGGAGGGCTGCTTGTAGCGGGCGTGCTGCAGGACATCCATGATCCAGCGCATCTCTCGCCAGATCTCCTCCATTTGCTGCCAACAGAGGAAATGGAGGAGCCCTTTCACACAGCAACAAGAAAGTCCCATGGCAAAACACGGAGTCTGTACACACACATCTCCCCAGAGCTCTGGGGGAATCCCTGAGCTGGGAAATGCAAAGAAAGTGCTCTCAGGCAGGAGGAGGATGCAGCTGCTGGTTCAGCAGAGGGGTGCTAGGGACAGTAGTAGTATGGGATGCTCTTTTGCAAGTCCATCCTAAAATGCACTTGCAGGCCTTTTTCTAGCAAGGAGGGCATGTGCACTTAAGGTCTCTCCTTAGGATTTTTAATATGATCATTGCAGTAAGAAGTTGCTGGATAAAGCAACTGCATCCTGGAGAAGAAGAGGCTCCAGGGACACCCCAGAGCCCCTTCCAGTGCCTAAAGGGGCTCCAGGGAGAGCTAGAGAGGGAATTGGGACAAGGGATGGAGGGATGGGACAAGGGTCTGGAGGGACAGGACAAGGGTGAATGGCTTCCCACTGCCAGAGGGCAGGGTTAGATGGGATATTGGGCAGGAATTGTTCCCTGTGAGGGCAGGCCCTGGCACAGGGTGCCCAGAGAAGCTGTGGCTGCCCCTGGATCCCTGGCAGTGTCCAAGGCCAGGTTGGACAGGGCTTGGAGCAACCGGGGAAAGTGGAAGGTGGAACTGGATGAGGTTTAATATCTGTCCCAACCCAAACCATTCCATGAATCTGTGAAAGACCAGCCTGCTGCTACCCATCAGCAACATCAGAGAAATCCCCCAGGGCCACCAAGACCAGGGAACAGCCTGGGTGCAGATGCTGCTGCCTGAGTCCTGGCAGGTCAGGGGCACTGTCGAGCCTCCTCCCACCCGTACCTGGGTGTAGTCCTGAACCTGCTGGTGCCTCTGCTTGGCGGTGGCGAGCTCGGCATCGGAGAAAGCCTCCCTGAGGCTCTGCTGGGAGAGGAGTGACTCCAGCTCCAGCAGGGCGGACACCTGGCAGTACTGTGTGATGAACTCCCGGTTGTACGTGAAGAAGTGGACTGGGAGAGGAAACAAGAGAGGGGAGGGTGAAAAATATGAGGTCCCATGCTGTGGATGCCCTACAGCCTCCTCCCTATCACCCAAGATGAGGAGGCAACACTGTCCATTAGTCCACCTGGACAGCCCTCAGTACACCCCTCCACCCCTCCTTCCCAGGGAGTGAGGGAACTCTAGGCACACAACTGCCCAGCCCAGCTCTCAGGAAGCCTCAGAGGACAAGGGGATCAGCAGAGTTGGGTTTTGGCATTCTCTCTCCTCACCCAGCTCGAAGATCTGCAGCGGCAGTGTGAGGAAGCCAGAGCGAGGGGTATAGGGGTTGTTCTGGCCTGGAGCGGTGCAGACGTCGTCTGACGGAGGCAGCAGCAGCAGGAAGGAGACCTGATCCCCAAAGTCCAGCACCTCTTGGCTGTACAGACGGAAGTCTTTGGCCTGCAAGAAGACAGTGCAGGTAACAGCTGCACACATCACCTGGTGGGGCCTCTGCCCAGTCCTCATGCACGGAGTAGTCCTCAGGGACCACCTGCAGCCAGGGCACACTGCACCTGCAGCACACAACCAGAGGATCCTTGCTTCTGGCATAATCTGCATTATCTCATCACTTCTTCTCTAATTTTTCCTAAAAGTTTTGAAACTTCTGGTCAAAGTCACCATGGTAGGGTGTTGAAAACGTGTCACCAGTGATGGCTCAGCGTTGAGCAGGGAGGTGCCCTCCCAGCTGCCCAGCCAGAAGCACATACCTGTCATTGGGGCTGCTGGGTTGATTCCCAGCAGATACTTGGCATGGTGGAAGTTTCTCCTTCTCCCCATGCAGTCTGGCCCCAGGGGCTGCAGCTCCAGCCCAGCACTGGCCAGGGACCAGCCTGCTTTGGAGGGGCAGAGTTGGGCTGGTCTCGCGCTGCCCAGGACCAAACCACTGGCAGCAGTTACAAACCCAGATTTGCTGTTGTTGCTTTGGGGGTACAGTGTGGGAAGGACAAACAGCTCCTGTGGACACTGTCCCTGGGCAGGGCAGACTCATCACTCACCTTCTGTTTGCACAGCACTAAAATCTGGGTGCTCCAGCCTCATAAGGAGGGCCAGACATGCAGTTCCTCACCTGCTGCAACCACCAGCACTGTGCTCACAGCCCCATCCCCTCCCTCTGCCCAGACCTTGGCTCCTGCCTCTACCTCTTGCAGTGGGATGTTCACCAGGGTCATCAGCTCCTTGATGGCCACTTGGAGCTCCTGAAACAACGGGTTCTGGGACCTGTCAGTCTCTGGCTCTGTGGGAACAGGCCCCTCCATGCTGGCCATCTTCTGCAGCCACTCCCACTCCTCCCTGCAGAAGGCCAGAGACAGACAGGTGAAGGAGGGAGCAGTTTGGGTGGATGTGGACACAATTTCTCTGAGAGCTGTGTTTGCTTGGCCGTTCCTCTCCCAGACAGTGCAGCATCCCCAGAGGTTTGGGAGAGGTGGAGGTAGAAAGGGAACTTTGCTCTAGGCCG
The DNA here is from genome assembly GCA_034509185.1 of Euphonia xanthogaster. Taxonomy (NCBI): domain Eukaryota; kingdom Metazoa; phylum Chordata; class Aves; order Passeriformes; family Fringillidae; genus Euphonia; species Euphonia xanthogaster. The sequence goes on from JAYDZK010000044.1 coordinate 648,935, forward strand.
AATCAGAATCACAGAATATGCTGAGCTGGATGGGACCCACAAGGATTGTCGAGTTCAGCCCTGACCCCACCCAGGACACCCTAACAACCCCACCCTGTGCCTGAGAGCACTGCATGGCAGGGACAGGAGGGAATATTATGCTGCTGCTGAAGCAGGAGGTGATGGATGCTGTTAGCCTGGGTGGGACAGAGCGGCCTGGCCACCCTGGCTGAGCAGCCCTGCAAATCCCACCTGGAGATGTTGGGGTTGGAGCGGATCTTGACGTGGCACAGGATGTTGGGGAGCTGCTCTGGCACCAGCACTCGGATCTGATCCACAGCACTGCACAGTTTCAAGTAGCCCAGGTAGAGGCCCGGGGAGAGGGCATGGCTGCTCCGCTGGTGATAAGCCAGCTTGTCCTGGGAACAAAGACATTGCTGTACCGAGCAAGTCCTCACAGCAGGGCTTGTGCTGATGCTGTAGCACAGCCTGTCCAGCTGGAGAAGGGGAGCGGCACAGGAAGACAGCCCGGTGCTGCCAGGTCGAATCTGGCACCATCTTGATGCCTCTCCTTGAAATAACAGGATTTTTGGAAGCTGGCTGGGCTCTGCTCCCCCTCTGCTGTGACCTTTCCGGGCCGAGGGGGAGCAGAGAGCACTGGTGCTTCCCAGCCACTGCCATGGCTGCCCCAGCACACACCTGGAGGGAGATGAGCAGCGTGTCCAGAGCAGTGGGCTCCTCGGGGGAGGACACGGACTTGCGGCCGGTCTGCAGCTTGCAGATGGGCACCCAGCGGACGCTCTCGAAGGTCTGGTTGGTCTTCACCTCCTTCAGGGTGACGATGAGGATGTTGCCCTGTTTGTCTTTGATGGGCTCAAAGAAGACCTGCCCCAGGTCCTGGATGCCCAACAGCCCCTGTGTGACAGGGTGGGAAGGCAGGAGAAAGCAGAGGGTCAGGGGACATCCTGGATGCATGGTGGGTTTGGGCAGCTGGAAACCAGTCTGCCCAGAGAAGCACGCTGATGGTCGCCAGCCCCTCTGCAGGAGACTGCCATGACACCTGGCACCTCACTGCCCCACGGCCGGAGTCCTGCCAGGGGGGACGAGCAGGGACGTGCAGTCATGGCCAGCAGATCCTGGGTTTATCCCGACTGTGGTACATCTGCATGCTGCTTCCAAGGGAGCTCAGCCCCCAGCATGCCACTTAAAGTGTTTGTTCTCCCCCCAGGCTGACCCTCACCTGCATCTGCGAGATGGCCAGCAGCATCTTGAAGCGCGTCTGCAGGATGCAGGAGCAGGAGGACTGGGACACGGTGACACACTGCCGCAGCCACAGGATCTCGTCCCACATACATGACACCTGCACACACCAGAGTGCCACTGCTGCTGCAGCTGGGGCACACCAGGGGGTTTTGGGGAAATTGTTTGCCTCTCTCAGCTGGGTTAGGAATGTGCATGGGCATGCAGCACCTCTCAGCAGGGGTGCAAACAAATCCCTGTGCCACAGGCAGTGAGATGCCTCCAGAGCCTGCACCCGAGGGCAGCCCTGAGCCATGTCCACTCAGACATCCATCTTCATCTAGGACTGAAACCTTAAGCTTGAATACAAGTTGGCCGAAGAGGGGAGGGAGAAGCAAGCACTCTCCATCAGTAGATAAGGATCACCCAGCAAATTATTTTGGCCCTGAGCTGCCCACATGCCAGTCTGGTGACGTCAGAGGAGCTGGCAGCTGCTCCCTGTGCATCCTACAGCAGAGGCAGAGGTGCCATGGCAGGAGCTGAGGGAAAGCAGTTCAATAGCCACTGACATCCCTGTGGAGAGGCAGTGCCACCCACCCTGGCACACAGCCTGCTCAGTGTTGCTCTGGTCTGTCACCCATCTTTGGGCTTCCAGGGGATGGGATGAAATGCCATTCCCTGGAAGTTTCCTGGTCCGTACTGAACCCCAGCAAGAAGCAAGTCCACAGGCTGCCTGCACTGCCAAGCCCCAGTGTCCAGGCTGGAGGGGCAGAAGTGTTGCCTGATGCCTGCCTGGGTCACCTTGGCACTCCTGGCCCTCTGCCCAAGCGCAGGGTCCCTCAGCCACCCACCTTGGTGAGCCAGAGGAAATCCTGCATGAGCAGGCAGGAGTAGGTGTCATCAATCTCCACCACAGGGATCTGGTCTTCGTGGGTCACCAGGATGTTGTCATCCTTGTAGAAGATGGCTGTCAGGTAGAGGCCCCTGCATGGGAGAGAAGACAGACTTCAGTGCCACCCCCAGCTGCCAGCCCCATCTCCCAAAGGGTCTCTTTCCTGAGAGAAGAGGAGATGCCCTGCCCCAGGTCCCCACTTCTCTCCAACAGTCCATGGCAGAAGAGGCTTGTGGCTGGTACGGGAGCAGGAACAGGAACCCAAGGTGCCCCAGCAGATACCACGGCCCATGACCCTGCAGCACATGGGACAGAGATGGGCCAGACTGTGCAGGGGACACTCTGGCTCTGGACAAGGTGGGGTGCCAGGCGAGCCTCAGAGGGGATGCAAGGATCTGGGCACCAGCACAGCTTGGCCAGTCCAAATAGAGACACCAAGAGAACCTCTGATCTCTGGGCCATGGGACTCATCTCCACTGACAGCACCAGCTCACTCCCGGTGCAGACCCTGCTCTGAGCACCCCCAGTCCCCAGTGTGCAGGCACAGCTCTCAGGATGGGCAGCTCTGCAGCCCTGCTGGGACAGGGGCTCTCACCATCCCCATGCACCAGCCTCTCACCGTTTCAGTGTCTTGAGAAACTTGCTGCCAGGGTGGAAGAGGTGCTTGAGGCTCTTGGAGACTGAATGCTTTCTGCTCTGCGGCTGGTTCTTGCAGGGCTCTGTGGAGCAGAGAGCAGAGGATGCTGCAGCAGGGGATGAAGAGCTGATACCAACCCATTGGGAAGGCTCTGCTGAGGTCTCCACTGCCTGAGCTGTCTCCCTGCTCTTCACATCCATGGCACAGAGCTATTCCTGCACCACCCCAGCTCTGCAGATCACACCTCAGCCCCGGGGACTCAGCTGCCCCCGCCTCAGCTGCCCTGGAGCACTGTGCTGTGGGCTCACCATGGCAAATGCAGTGCTGGTGGACTGTCTTCACCTGGCCCAGGAGATGGTCCAGGGCCTCAGCCTGTCCCCTCCGCCGCGGCGCCCGGCCATCATACTCCCGCCAGTCTGTGGGGACAGAGCAGCATCACCCCGGCACCCTCTGCCGGGGGCAAAAGGGTCCCATCCCCTCCTCCCACATCATCTGGGTGTCCCCCCCCGTGCCACAGCATGGCAGCAGCTGGGGGTGCTGGGCACTTCTGGGTGTGCTGGGAGATCCCCAGCTTTGTGCCCCTCTTCCCAGGAACACGCAGCTCTGCACAGCACCCCGTGGCCACCAGCCTCCCCACAGCACGGCAGGGACACACCAGGGGGAGGGAACAAGGTTCTCGCTGTTGCTGCTACACTTCACTGGCCTTAAAAAATAAAATTCTTTCCAGTCTCTTCCTCCAGGTCTTCCCCAGTTACTCAAGATGAGCACTGGAAGCCGGGCTTACCTCGACAAACACATAAATAAACTCCTGCCAGCTCCACCCGCTGTGGGACAGCAGCAGGACCCTGAGCAGGGCTGGGGACCTGCTGGCTCTTCTCCCTCAACTTTATATTAATTGCTTTAAACACCCCATGTCCTGCCTGCTGCTGTTTTCCATGGAAAGTTCAGCTCTGTTAACTTTGGCTAGAACTTGCTGCTATTTTTAGTAGCTTTAAAAACACCCAGGGAGGTGCCTGACCATATTCTGCTGGGCCAGGGAGGGATCTCTACTGAAGGGAGAAATATTACTGGCAATAAAAATAAATAAACCCCACTCCTGTCTGATTCACTTCAGCCACACTCAATTGATGCCACCTGGATCTTGGTCACAGGGAATGTGTGTGGTGGCAAATGGGCTTTAAAGTGGATGCAAACATGACAGGGACAAGATAAAGCCACAGTAGTAGACCGCTGTGCCCTTGCTGTCTGCATTCCTAGACATGCAAATGGATTTTTGGTGATTCCAGTGCTCTATGGATCTGCAGCCAGAGCTGGGCATGGTGCTGCACATCTCTGAGCCATTACTGTTCTCCTCCACCTGTTTCCAGTGCCCTCCCTGCTCCCGGGAGCAGCAGCCCTTCTCCCTGAGTGCCTGCAGCATGGTGGGACAGGATGTGCTTCCATGGCCTGATCCTTGGGACAAGCTCAGCCTCCCATAGGGCTGCTCCTTACTCATTTACAACACCAGTCCCATGGGACACCACACAGGCACCTGTTTTGGGACTGGTGACAAGTGGCAGAGGCCATTCTGGAGCCCCCTTAGTCCTGAACTTCACCATTAGGCTGCTGCTTCCAGCTCAGTCCTCCCGGCCCTTCTCCACCCAGTCCCCTGGGGTGTCTTGTGTGACATTGGGTGGCTGTTTCCTGACACTTTTCCTGGGGCCAGCATGGGGAGGAGAGTGCTGACAGCCCAGAACTGGTCTGTGTTGGGGCTCGTGACCCCCATCCTAGCTCCATGCCAGGGAATGCAGGTCCTTGGGTCTGGGCTGGATGGGAGAGACCATGTGGTGGCACGGAGTGGGAGGCCACTGCCACCCAGGACCACTCTGAGTCCTGGCTCTTTGCCACCTCCCAGCTTCCTCCATGGGATGAGCTGATCCAGGTGGCCTGAAATGGTTCAGCCTTTCCCAGGTGGCAAGGGTAATTCAAGGCTGAAAACTCAGTGTTTGGCAAAGCACCTGTTGGCTGCAGGCAGCATCCCAGAGCCCCAGGCACAGCCTCCCTGCCTGGCCTGAGACTCCAAACTCTGCCTCTGCCCCTGGGTCCAATCGCTCTCATCCCAGCAGTGAGAGGGACCCCTGGATGGCACAGGAGGCTGTCCTGCCCCCCCTTCCCCGTGCTGGCTGCCAAGGGGGTGCTCCCAGGGGTACTCACTGGAAGGGATGGCGAAGGGGGGCGTGGAGGCTTGCGGGGGACCCCAGCCCTTCATGTTGTAGGCAGACACGCGGACGTGGTACGCCGTGCCCTGCAAGGAGAGCAGCACACTCAGCACGCCCCCACCTCTCCCAGCTTGGCAGGTGAGGCAAGGAGGATTTCCCCCAGCCCAGGTCACTGTCTCTCACCTCCCCTCCTGTACAAAGTCCTTGTTATGAGGCACTAGAGAATCCCTGTGGCCCTGCTGCGTGGGTTTGGGGCACACAGAGGAAGGACTGGACATTGCAAATGTCCCTTGCCAGAGAAACAGGGACACCACTGTGCTCCAGCCTGAAACACTCAGTGCTTCTGTGGATTGGGGTGCTGGCGATCCACTGGGACATGTAAGGATCCAGCCCCTGGAGACAGGGAGCTGGCCCAGCACTCTCAAGGGCTTGTAGCACAGTGGCAGTGATTAAAGCCTCTGATTAAAGCTCAGCCAAGCTGCCAGATGTTGCCAGGCCTCCAGGCACTCATGAAGGTGACAGGAGCCTGTGAAGCAGCTCTGAGAGTGTGACTGATGGGCTTGGAGCAGTTCCTTGCAGTGATGCTGCTCCGGGCTCCACTCGAGCCCCTCCTGCCACACTGCAGGCAGCCCTGACAGCGCTCCTGGGCTCAGCACTGCTGCTGGGCCTAAGCCCCTCTCACCTCACCTCACTAAGGGGGCTCTCTGCTCCTCAAATCAGTGCTCCCTGCCTGCCTACCCCTGCTAAGGGTGACCCCATTTATCCCAGCATCTGCCTGTGTTCCCTTCCTGAGCTCCATCCCAACGCAGTCCCTGTGTCCCTGGTGCCGGCCCAGGCATGGCTCCTGTGGTTCTCAGGGAGACAAAACAGCAGGGAGCCACAGTCCCACCAGCCATGACCTTGCCAAGTTCCAAAGATGAAGATGGGGCTGGTCACCCCCCTTGGTGACATTGGGGCTGGGGCGAGGGGTTGGACTGTGCAGGTGGCAGAGGGCTGAGCCGCTGATTTACTGCCCAGGAAGAGCCTGGGTGGAGACAGGACTGGGGAGGGGGATGGAGGATAAATCAGTGTCAGGTGTATGGGTCCATTCTGCCTGTCACTGCAGAGTCCCCAGGCACCCTCTCAGGGAGGTCCCGCACTGTCGGGGGCTGCAGCCATGTGGGAACAGACAGATGCTCCTCTCAGTCTCACACTCTTGGCTCTGCCCAGGCTGTGCCCATGGCACACAGCGTGGCACAATCCTATTGTTCTTGCTCAGAACGATCATAGAAACAAAGAATTATTAAGGCTGGAAAAGGCATCTAGGATCACTGAGTCCAACCACTGCCAAGGCCACCACTAAACCATGTCCCCAAGTACCAAATATACATCTTCTGAACATTTCCAGGGATGATGACTCCACCACTGCCCTGGGCAGCCTGTGGCAGTGCCTGATCCCCTCCTCATGGGCTGCACTATGTGGGCTCTCCCGGCTGAGCCCTGCCCGCTGTGGGTACACCCGGCACTCACCGACACCAGCCCCTGGATGGTGAAGTGCAGGTCCTTCAGCTTGTCAATCACAGCTTCTCCCAGCAGTGGTGAGAAGGTGGGGGAGCAGCTCCACTCTACTGCAAGGAGAGAGACCCCAAGGTGCCATGAGGCCCTGGAGAGGGGACAGGCCACCAGGGCTGGGGCAGCATGTCACAGACAGCAGCTGCAGGGGGACTGCAGACAGCACAGGAGAAGGAGGCAGCAGAGTGCAGGTATGGAAAAGGTGATTCATAGAGGGGGGAAGGTCATGGGGAGCTGCTGTCCTCACCAAGCCACATAAGACAGGGTCAGCACCTTTAATTGGTGGCTCAGAAGTGGGGGATGGAAGAAATTCTTCCAGAAGCAAAAAATATCTGGTTTAAGTGGGTGAGGGGTGCATAACAACAAAGTCTTCCCAGTGTGCAGGATGAGGGGGCAGCCAACAAGTGACACCCCAAGTTTTGCCTTGGTGCAGGATGATGTTTGGTCTAGCTCAGAGCATTTGGGTGGTGGCCAGGCTGTCCAGCAGCTGTGGCTTCCTCTGTCCTCCACCATAAAAGTGGCCTGACTGGGGCCTGGCAGCACTGCCCATGGCTCTGTTGTGTTGACATGGGGTGCAAGGCACCTGCTATGGCTGTGTGACCCTGCCCTGCTGCAGAGATCCCGGTCCTTACCTTTGTACTTGGTGACAACGGCTGAGTTCACACTCAGGGGCTCCCAGAAGGTCACCTGCAATGAGGTGCTGCTGGCCACAGAGAGGTGGACACTGCTGGGGGCATCTGGCACTCCTGGGGACAGAGAGGGCAGGGACTGCTACAGCAACAACGGTCACTCTGAACTTCCCTGTGTCCCTCTTGGGCCTCTCCCCGGTCCCATGGACATATTCCCTGATGGAACATGTTCTCCCCTCCATGCACCCTCACCACAAGTCCTGACCACAGGGTGCAGGTGATGGGTGCTGGTGCCACGCACAGCCCCGCTCCTTCCCCGGGCGCAGGGACAGCCCCCCAGCCCTCCTGCGGTCACTCACGGGCATGCTCAAACCCTGCCTTCATGCGCTTGTAAAGCCGGAATCGCCACTCCCAGGCCTTGAGCTGCTTTTCCTTCTCGGAGCAGTCAGCGTTGGGCGCCTCGTTCACCACCTGCGCCATCAGCTCGTTGACGCGCTGCTCCGCTTCCCGCACCAGCGTGGAGAGGTGCAGAGAGCGGCTTTCCAGGCTCACAACTGAGGGAGGGTGCACATGGCCACGGGCCAAGTAGGAAAGGGAGGAGAAGGTGGTTAGGGCAAGCTCTGCCTCTGCTGGCAAAGAATCCCCACCCTGAGACCCCATCCTCCTCTCCATGTCCTGGTCCTGGGGTCTGCTCGACTGTGCGGTTCCCCTCAAGCCCTGCTGCAGCCTGCACCTGTGTCCCAGAGCCCCCACCTGCATCCAGTGCCTGGGGTGCTCCACTGCCCCAGGCTGGAGACCCAGGTGATGGGCACAGCACAACTCCCGTCCCAACTCACAGTGTGGGCTCTCCTTTGCTCCCGCCTGCAGCAGGGCCCTGGCGATGGGAGCGTTGTTGGTCATGATGGCAATGTCCAGGGGCAGGAGCCCCTCGCTGTTGGGGGTGTTGAGGTCCAGCTCCTCAGGGCTGTAGTGCTTCAGCATCTCCTGCACCCTGTCAAGGTCCTGCAGTTCCACGGCCTCAAAGAGTGCAGCATTGCTCTGGAACTGGGTGAAAGGAGAAATGCAGCTGGGCTGAGCATGGGGCACCATCCTCCATCCCACCACATACCCGGGACCCCCTCTAGCACCCCATGAACCCAATCAGGGAGAGGGTGCCCTTATCCCAAGGGCTTGTGAGCATAAGCTCTTTGCAGACACATCTGGATGATGCCAAGTAAACACCTGGACCACCTCCAACTGAACTTGCTACAGCTTCACTTAACACAATCTTGTGCTCCCACCCAGGTTCCAGCACTACCCACAGAGGGACCCTCTGTCCCCATCTGGATGGAGCCAGCCCTCACAGACCCTCTGTCCCCCTCTTGATGGAGCCAGCAGGCACTGACCCTCTGTCCCCATCTGGATGGAGCCCGCAGGCACTGA
>JAYDZK010000044.1:662173-683975 GCA_034509185.1 Euphonia xanthogaster
AGGGGCTCAGCCTGGAGAAAAGGAGGCTCAGGGGGGACCTTGTGGCTCTGCACAACTCCTGACAGGAGGGGACAGCCAGGGGGATCAGGCTCTGCTCCCAGGGAACGGGGACAGGACCAGGGGATACAGCCTCGAGGTGTGCCAGGGGAGGTTTGGACTGGATATCAGGAAAACTTCTTCCCTGAAAGGGTGGTCAGGCACTGGCACAGCTGCTCGGGGCAGTGGTGGAGTCCCCATCCCCTGAGGGATTTAAAAGCTGTGTGGATGTGGCACTTGGGGACACTGGTTAGTGGTGGCCTTGGCAGTGCTGGATTTGATAATCTTAAATGTTTTTTCCAACCTTAGTGATTCTAACTATGTTTCTGTCTCAGGAAACCAATGCAATAGAGGTGGTTTTCTTTTTTTTAAAAATACATGAGAATGGATGGGCATAAGGCATCTTCATTTTTTCCCTTCCTCCATCATCAAACACAAGCAAATCCACTGAGTAGTTTACAATGTGGTTTATGGATATTCTGAATGTTAATGTTTGCAACACTGCAGATCTTGGTCTAGTAAAAAGTGTTAATAATTGTTGCAATTCCTTGATTTTAAGTGCATTTTGTAGAAGGGCATAGCCCCTCCGAGTGTCCAGCTGAGAACCAGTCCCTGACAGCCACGGCTGCTGTGCCCCCCGACAGCAGAGCCAGGGGGGCTGGGACAGCCCTGCCCAGCGGGTACCTGGGCAGGCAGGGAACGACCACCCTGCCCACAGGTCACCAGGCCAGACATAAGGAAGAAATTTTTCACCATGAGGGTGGGCAGGCTGTGGCACAGGGTGCCCAGAGCAGCTGGGGCTGCCCCTGGATCCCTGGAATTGTTCCAGGCCAGGTTGGACAAGGCTTGGAGCACCCTGGGACAGTGGAAGGTGTCCCCGCCATGGCAGGGGTGGGATGGGATAAACCATCTTTAAGGTCCCTTCCAAGCCAGAGGAGTCCATGATTCCATGATGTGGCTGATAGGGGCCATGGTGGCCATCCCACAGCCCTCCCAGCACCAGGAGCCTGGCTGGGAACAGCTCACGTGCCAGCAGAGCCGCTGCTGGGGCAGGGGCCTCCCAGCCACACACGAGGCTCCGGGTCCCTCTGCCCCCAGGCTGGCTGTGGGAAGGAAAAGCTCCCAGGTGGCTGCCCAGGGTGGCAGTGAGAGGGCAGGCTCCAGGCACAGCAGCTGCCATGAGCTCAGCTCTGCGCTGCAGTCCCTGGGGTCAGTGTGGGTGGCTGTCACTCCAGGGAGCTGCTCCCACCATTCCCAGCCTGATGCAGCAAACAAGGAAGCAGCAGGGCTCTGTGCAAGAGAAAAAGGGAGCCTGAAGGAGGGGGAATGAAAGGTGCTGATGGCTTTCTAAGGACAAGGGTTGGTATTGGGAGCAGAAGAGGGACTGAGCCCTTGCAGAGTTTGCTGAAGCCTCACAGCCACGTGGATGTCAGTGGTGTGTTAGCACAGGATGCCAGGGATACTCTCCTGAACCATGCTCCAATTCAATCCAGAGGGGTATCCAAGGATGGAACAGACAAAGGAGAGGAGCAGCCTAAAACCCACTTATCAGGGGGACACAACCCAATGCAGCCAAGCTCATCCCAACAGGGAGCTCTCAGCAAGAGGTGACCAGCACCAAGTGTGGGCAGCAGGGCAAGGGGGCAAATCTGCCCCTCTGCCCCCTCAGGTGAGACCCCACCTGCAGAGCTGCCTCCAGCCCTGGAGTCCCAGCCCAGGAATGACATGGAGCTGCTGCAGTGAATCCAGAGGAGGTCACGGAGATGCTCCGTGGGCTGGAGCCCCTCTGCCCTGGAGCCAGCCTGAGAGAGCTGGGGGTGCTCACCTGGAGAGGAGAAGGCTCCAGGGACACCTCAAAGCCCCTTGCAGGGCCTAGCCAGAGGGCAGGGCTGGATGGGATATTGGGCAGGAATTGTTCCCTGGCAAGGTGGGCAGGCCCTGGCACAGGGTGCCCAGAGCAGCTGGGGCTGCCCCTGGATCCCTGGCAGTGCCCAAGGCCAGGCTGGGCAGGGCTTGGAGCCACCTGGGATAGTGGGAGGTGTCCCTGGATATGGCAGGGGGTGGAATTGGATTGTCTTTAAGGTCCCTTCCAACCTGAGCTGTTCCATGGCTGTATAATCCTATGACATCAAGTGGCAAGATCAACATACAAGTGTTTCCTGAGAGAAAAATCTGAGTGTGAGAGGTCTCTCCACACCTGAGCACACTTGGTCTGACCCATGTCCAGGGCTGTGCTCACCTCTGTGCAGCAGGAATTCACAACTATGGCCATGGACACTTGGACACCAACACTCTACAGCAGAGAGCAACACTCAGAGCAGCTCCCCCACAACCATGGGAACAGCAACAAGAAGTGCCATGAAGAGGAGCTGCTGATGTGCTTGCATTTTCCACTCTTTTTGCCCAAGCATAAGTAATTTTTCATGACTGGCAAAATAGAGGCTGGATTAAAAATGGAACATGAGTAGGGGAGCCCTTCCAAAGAGTGGGATTTCATAACCCACCAAAAAGCACGCTCAGAACTAGGACCAAATGCCATGATCAGATCCCTGCAGGGCAGCAGGGCTCATGGAGCAGCAGGCACAGCAGTTACCCACCCTGGGCTGTGCAGACCACCAAGGCATTTAGGTGCTCTGCAGTGACCTGGCCATGTAGACATGGAGCAAAACAGTCCTGCTCCATGGAAACATCTGTGTGCCTAGAAAATGCACTTGCCTATCGAAACCTAGGTCCAGGGAAAGGCACCAAAGCAGACTTTGTTTGTTTGTTTGTTTGTTTGTTTGTTTGTTTGTTTGTGTTCCCTCCAGCTTTTCTCTTTTCTCCCCATTTGGCAAACCTGCTGGGTTTTGTTTTGAGTGGAGCTGAAGCGAGCATGCCTCTTTTGTTTAGCAATAACAACTAACTTATACAGATGCTCTCCTGCCAGGACATTTTTGCTGGAGCTCCAGAAGCCCAGTGCTGTTAGACCCCAATGCTTGGAGGAGCTCAGCGTGGTGTCAGGCCCCTGGGTCAGTGCAGAATTTCCCGAGCACCAACGGCAGCACATCGTCCCTGCTGTCCCCATGCTGGGCACACGTGGTGTGTCAGTGCTGCCCGAGGAGCTCATGGCCCGTGGCAGCAGAGAACACCCCCGTGGACACACAGCCCACCCTGGCACAGCACGGCTCTGGAGGGGAAAGTTGACTCCCAGCAGCTCGGTACCCAAATGAAAAGCACATCCTGGGTGAGATCTGCAATATCCAGCAGTGCTCAGCGCCCTGCACCTCTCTAGGAGATGAAGAGCAGCATTCCCCCTTGGAGCACTTCCCCTCCGAGCACTCCCCCTGTGCCATCCAGGCTACTCCCCAAAACAGCAGGTTTTTTGCACCCTTTGGGGAGCACTTGCACTGGGACTCCCCCCCTTGAGGGCAAGAACTCCCCCTCAGCCCCTGGGTCCAGTCCTCACTCAGCTGTGGCAGAAAGCACTCACACAGGCTGGACAAACAAGATCCCACAGCACAGGGCTGGGGGTCAGCAGCGTCCTCCTGAGCACAGCCATGTCCCCTGGCACAGCACAAAAGAGCCTGCCCAAATGTCTCATCCCTACTTAAATCACAGGCTGAATTTGGGAAAGACAGAGACTTCAGGACTCCGAGAGAGGTCTGGCGCCAACCAAGTAGATCACTTGCTGACAGTGTCCCATAAAACACCCCACTGCTGCAGGCCCAGCAGTGCCTTCGGGGAGGAAGGGAGCAAAGACACTTGAGCAAACTCTGCTGCAACACAATAATGCTGCTGCTTCTTGCTTTTCTTTATTTTTTTCATTAGACCTCCTGATCACTGCTTAAAAGTGAGACCAGAAGGATCTTGTGGTTCAATGGCCATGAAAATGTAGCCCAAATCAGATCTTCATGTACAGTGTCCCTGTGACAACTGCCATCAGGGTCAGGACTGCCGTCAGGCAGGGCTGCCATCACAAAGTGCCACTGTCCTGGCCGTGCCATGCAGGGCACCCTCCTGCACACACACCTCACGCAGCACTGCCAGGGCACGGGGCACTTCTCCTGGGGACTGTGCTGAGGGACATGGCACAACGACTGCCTCACCAGCCAAGGCAGGTGAAGCTGCCAACACAAGCAGCCCATAAGCAGCACCTTGGGCTGCAGTGAACGGGGCACTAGTGGGCATAGCCTGGCTCCAGACACCCCAAACCACACCTTGAAGGAGGAAATTCAACATTTCAGAGGCTCACACAGTCTCCATCCACAGATCTGGGTCAGGAAGGAGATGCTGGAAGCTTCTACACCTAGCCCAGCTCTGCTGATTTTACTGTTTTCACAAGTATTTACCATGCAGAGCTGCTGCGTGTCCTGCCCAGAGGTTCCTACCTAGAAAATCCAGAGAAAATCCACTTTTCTGCCTCTGTGCTACCAGACTTTCGTGGGGATGGAGCTGAGTGGGTCTGTGCATTACAGACTGAGGGCATCTCTGACTGGAGGGGTTCGGGAGCTGCTGCTCGGGACCCAGCATCCCTGTGTGACCCGCACGCGTCCCTGGGGCACCTGCCAGCGCCAAACGCCGCCGGTCCCTCCCCACCGGCACGGGCACCGGGGACGGCTCGGCCCTGGGCTCCCGTCTCCCGGCCAGGGCAAGCCTCTCTCGCTGCCTCACCACAAAGCCAGCCTTTAATTGCCGCTTGACATTAAGTATCTGAGCAAGGAAGTCTTGGGTAAATGTTCTTGCTATGGGAACACACAGTGCTGAGTCTCTTTAATTACATTGTTTTTGTTTGGCTTTTTTTATTAGTTGTGCTGCGGCTTCCCCTCCCTGACCGGCCAGCGAGGCTCACGCTAAATATGGCCGGGTTTAAAGTCCGCCGTGAAACCCGAACCGCGGCACCAGACTGGCTGGACGCGGTGCAAGCCAGGGTTACGCGGGACACGCATTCCAGCCGCCGGCTCCGGCCCCCGCTCCCCCCGCCCTGCTCACACATCGAAGCCTCTCCGAGAGCAACCACCACGCTCCAAACCACCTCTACATCTTCCTCTTCCTCGCCCTGTGAAATCCCCCTGTGAACAGCCCAACCCTGGGCCCCAGGCTGCCCCATTTCTGTCGCGCTCATCACTTCCACGCTGCATGTGCCCACATCTCCACGGTACCCGTCGAGCCCGTCTCCATCACATCTGTCACTTCCTGTGCTCTCCCCATCCGAAACCGCCCTGCCCCACACCTGCTCAGCCCACCTCCAGGCTGCCCCTCAGGGCCAAAGAGCCTTCTTCCCGCTGGCCACACTGCTTTCATCTTCCTCTGCCCTCCTTGTTATTTTAAAGGCATTCTAGAGGATGCTGTCAGGCTTGGATGTGGTTTGGTTGGGTTGTTTGTTTTCGTACTGGAGGTTTTATGATCGCATTGGGAACAAGCCCTAATTGAGCTGCAATTCGAATTGCAGTCCGTGGGTATTTGTTTCATTTTTGGAAGGGCTCAAATGGCTGTGCAGCTTAGGCTGGAGAATGCATTTGGTTTTAACTGGAACCTTATGGAGACAGGACAGAGCAGGACAAGCTGCCCCAAGTCATGATCAACGTTCCTGGGGAAGCCCAGTGTGGTCAGACCGGTGCCAGGTACCCACGACACAACAGGCAGTGCTGGTTGTGATCACAGCCCTGTGACCACCCAAAAACCCTGGCACTGTCAGGGAGGAGGCAGACAGAGCCAGAACTCTGGTGCCAAGAGCCAAGCACACAGCCCTGGGGCCTGGCTCAGTGGGAGCTTGCAGCCATCCTGCAATGTGTCCCTGTCCCCTGCAAACTTCTATTCCCTGTGAACTCCTGCCCTTGCAAACCCCTACAAATCCCTGTCCCCTGCAAACCTCTGTCCCCTAAAAACCCGTCCCCTGACAGCCCACGTTCTACAAATATCTGTGCCCAGCAAATCCCTGCACTCTGTAAATCCCTGTTCCCTGAAAACCTCTGCAGGGTTTGTAACTTGTGCTCACCTAAGAAAGGGAGCCCAGCGCCACAGAGGGAGCTCAGCACCCTGCTGGCTGGTCCTTGTGGAGTCAGGAGCTGCTCCGGACCAGAGCTGCTCACAGGGAACAGGCAGCAAGAAGGGGCAGCACCTAAAGGTCAGTGCCCAGACTGCCCTTCATGGGAACTGTGTGGTGTCACCTTCCACTGACCGTGTCCCACCCCCACTGCCAGAACCAGTGCTCAGCCCCACGCCCAAATGTGCCTGATGCTTCCAGCACCAGCAGCCAGCCAGACCTGTGCAGGTAGGGATGGGCAGACAGAGGGACCGGAGAGCACCTGCTTCACTTCACTCCATCCTGCCAAGATCTCAGAAGCCCAGATGCTGGAGCAGCTCAGCAGAGCTCTAGGAGACACCTCCAAGCCACTAACACCACCCTGGTTAAATCAGACTTCCACATGGAGAAGCAGATGAGCCGTGGGGACTCGCTGCCCCTCTGTCAGGAGGAAACCCTATCCCAGCCTGGCCTGCCAGGAACGAGCAACACTCCTGCCACAGCTGCATGTACGCAAACCCTGCTCCAGGGATCAAATGCAGGAGCTGAGTCATACGACGACTGAAATCAAAGATCACTGAAGGCAAAAGAAGGGAGAAAAAGTATCCCTGTGGGTTCTCAGGGGCCCACTTTGGATCCAACAAGAGCAGGAGGTAAATACTCAGCATGAAGATGCCCAGGGAACAGCTGGCATGCTGTGAAGAGTGAGAAGGGATGTAAGGTCACAGTCATCCAAGCCTGGTCCTGTCCCCTTCCTTGGGTCCTGACACAAACTTCTGGGGAGGAAGCAGGGCAGGGGGCTGGCAGAGCCCATGGGGCCAGAGACTGTTCCAATGGGAGAAGGAAGGGGGCTGGGATGGCAGTGTCCCAGCTGCTCTGAGGGCTGCTGCCATGTACCTGCACCCCACCACCTGGACCTTCCAGGAGCCAGGAAGAAGCACTCACCTGTCTGTGCCCCAAGACTGCTTGAGCTTGGGCCAGAGGATGTCATGTGTTTTGTCATGGCCTCACCCCAGGGTAATGTTCCAGTGTCTCCTCACTCCCCTAACACCACCAGGGCTCTACCCCTGAGTCTGGTTCCTCTGCCTCACTGTGCCACACGCAGACCCCCACTATGGTTCGAAGGTTGGAGCAGCTCCTGGTTCTGCTGGAAAAGGGCTCCAGGGAGCCCCATGCCCCCTGCCTCACCCTAGGGTTGAGGCTGGCCTGGCACAGGGGCACAGCTCTGCGTGCTGGGGGCTGAGACCTGCAGACTCATCACAGCAGTGGGAGGCAATCCATGCGTACCCAGACCTGCAGAGAAACAAATCCTTTAACCTCCTGCGCCACCTGGTGCCACCGGGAAGGACGTGCCACCGGGATGCACCTCCCGGCGGAAACCACATCCTCTCCAGAACCATCAAATGGTAGAAAAATGGCCCAAGAAGGGCTCCTGGAGGTCCTCTGAGCTCAGTTCCCCATGCCTATGGCTGGACTTCATCCTCAGCCACCTACATCCCACCTGTTCTTCCCAGTCCTCCAGTCCATACTGGGATGTTCCTTCTGGTGGAAACCCACCTCCATTCCATTGTCCCACCCAAGACATCGAGCCAGATGGGACCAGCATTCTGACTGAAATCAGGCTGAAGACTTCCAGAGCTGCACCCAAAGGGGTTACAAAAGGGAGCCCACAGCCACTGATCTCAGCGGGGAGGAGGAGACAACGGCCAAGTGACAATGGAAGAGCAGACAAACGCACACACCCAGCTCCAGAGCTGCTCCCAGCTGGTAAATGTTACTGGAGTCAGAAAGCCGCTTCCCACTGGAAGGCACGCAGCAGGAGCCAGCCAGCAGTGCTGGGCATGCCGGCCACTGCCCACAGACTGTCCCTGGCACAGCTGCCAACAACAGCCACCCCCACTGGGCTCTCCCGGACTAGCATGTCCCAGCCTGGCAAACCCCTTGCCTGGCACAGCTTCATGCCAGGATTTGCTCCCAGCTTGCTCCAGATCAGCTCCCTGCCCAGCACCCACTGGGACCTTCTCTGACCACCCCACCACCCAGCACCACTCAACTCATCAGCAACACCAGAGGGGCTGGGTCACTGCCACCCAACTACAACAGCATCTCCACGGAGTCAGGGTCCAAAGCCTGCAGCCCAAGAGGAGAAGCCAGTTTTTTCCACCATTTTGCTAGAAAACATCCTGCAAGTGCCTGAGCACTCTTGTAACTGCACTAACTGGGAATAGTAACCACCAGCAGGACCTCCTTCCAGCTGGGGAAGGAGGTCCTGCTGGTGGTTGCTGGAGGTCCTTGCCTGCTCCTTCATCAGATCAGATCATATCAGAGCTTTCCCAGCTCATGTGCCATTCCTCCCTCTGCAGAAAGCTCTGAGGTAACATCAATTAGAGAAACCCCAGCTGAAGATCACAGAGTCTGCGGAAGAATTTCCGAAGCCCCTGGGACAGCAATTAGAAGTTGTTTCCACTCAAATATAAAGGAGTAACTTTGAAAACCATAGGGATCACCAGGTCAAACCTCCAGCTACCAGGACCTGCGCGGCCTTGACTTGATGGTCTTGAAGGTCCTTCCCAGCTGTAATGGTTCTGGGATTCTGTCCCTCCATGCACGGACGTGATGCTGCTGAGCTCACCCATGGGGCAGGCAGGTCTACAAACACCCATTCCCGGGCCTGGCATGACAGGAGCGTTTCCTGAGCTTCTCCTCCCCTCACCTGGCACAGCCCAAGTTGGCCTGAGCTCTGCTCCTTCTCTCTGCTGAGGGCGAGAGGCAGGTGATACCCACAGCCAGTGCCACGCACAGGAAATGGGGACAAAGACAACGCTGTCTTGGTAAACTGCTTTTGAGACTTGTTAATTGGAAACGGCTCCTGCAGCCACCACTCCTGAGCTGGACTTGTCCGGGCAAGGAGGTGTCCCTAGAGAAAGGGACAGGAGGACACAGAGTGGCCAGAGTCCCTTTGCAAATGGGGACACCAGCAGCTGGCCCCTGAAAAGCTCCTCAGGCATGCCCAGCCACGCTTTCCAGTGGCTAACCATTTGACCAAATCCATGTTGACTTCCAGCAGGAATGCATCATCCCTGCCAAATTTCAAGTCTCTTTTTCAAAGAGTGGAGACACCAGAAGCCCTCAAACAAAGAGACAGCAGGAAAAAAATAAAGAGAAATTGGCAAAGCTACCATTTCCCCCCAACCTTTTGCTGAAAATTGGGAAAAATAGAGGGGAAAAAAAAGGAGAAAGTTCAGCCTGAGGCAGAAAAACATGGAATAATCCAGCCCAAACAGTTAAAGCCTGGCAAAGGTAAGAACAAACAAACTTCCACTGGGAAGTGCTGTACAGCCCTTCCAAGGGTAAGCTGTGGTGCCCTCCTCATCCCTCCATGCAGCTCACAGGGATGACTTCCCTGCAGCTCAAAAGAGCAAGGGTGGCCAGGGCCAATGCCTGCAGGTGGCCCTGGAGATGGGAGGTGGCGGGGGGGCAAGAGGAGACAGCACCCCCAAAGCCCTTGGGACATCCCTGCTTACACAGTTACACCAAGCAGGACCTTTGAGCCACACACAGCCAGCTTGGGCCCCTCCACCACCAAGAGGCTGGGAAACATCTCCAGAGCTGGTGGCCCCAACACATGGTGGGTGCTGCTGCCTCCTTCCTCCCCCTCTTCATTCCCTGAGCAGTGAGGTGAGGGGTGGGGATACCCTCAGGCTCCTCAGACACCCAGCTCTCCCCACTGTGCTCCTCACCCTGCTTTTCACGTGTGCTGCAAGAGCTTTCTCAGGACCAGGATGCTCACAGATCTGGAAAACCCCCCCGTGCCCTGCCACATGCTGGCTTAGGATGCCACAGCTTGTCCCTGTGTTCACATGGGTGGCTCACACTGCAATCACACCTTCCCATCACTGATCCAACAAGTCCTCAGCCCTGGAGGCCTCCCTGGCTCCACTACCCCAATTCTCCTGTGATCAGAATGCAGACATGGGAGGTAGCAAGAGTGATCTCCAGGTTAAGTGTGGGACTGTCATGAGGAGGGGGATTTAACTCTCTCACAGATTATCTGGGTGACCCTGAGCAGGCCACTAAAGCCCTGCTGCTGTGATGGGGTGCCCACCATCCCCTGGGACCAGGGATAGCAAAAGTTACAGTAGCACAGTCCCAGTGTAACACGGGAACAGCTCCATCTGTCTGCTGCTGGTCCTGCCTGGGCACCAAGAATTACAGAATCCTGGAGTAGCCAGAGCTGGAAGGGACCCACAAAGGTCACCAGTCCAATCCCTGGCGCTGCACAGACACCCCAACAATCCCACCCTGTGCCTGAGATCATTGTCCAAGCACTCCTGGAGCTCTGGCAGCCTCCGGGCCGTGCCCATTCCCTGGGGAGCCTGGGCAGTGCCCAGCACCCTCTGGGGGAAGAATCTTTTTGAGAGATCCAGCCTGACCCTGCCCTGGCACAGCTCCTGCTGTTCCGTGGGCCTGTCCCTGGTCACAGAGAGCAGAGATTGAAGCTGCCCCTGTGCTTCAGAAGGATGAGGTGATCGTGTTGGTGCATGAGGAAGGCAGCCTTGGGTCCCTGTGCAGTGCAGGATCCTGATCCTGATCCTGACCTGCCTGCATCATCAGGAAAGAAAACGGCCAAAGAAACTTCAAGTTCATACGAAGTTCACCCGAGTTGAGCTGTGCTCCATAAGCAAAACTTTCCTGCCTGACACGAGCCTTCCAGAGCTCATGACCGGGGCAGAGCAGGGCCAGGACTGCGCTGGGAGGATGGGATCACTTGGCAGAACCCTTCTTTCACTTGCAAAGAAATCAGGCAGGATTCCACCGGGAGTTCCACCTCCTGGAGCTCCAGGAGTGTGCTCACTACTGAGGTTCCTCAGACTCCAGCTGGACAGCAGCAGTACACCATGCACAGACAGGGAAAGCAGGAGCACTGACTAAATAATGCAGCAGATCACCCATGCCCAGAAGCAGCTTCTTGCTGCCCAGAATTTGGCCCGGTGCTTTGCAGGATTTCAGGGCACAGGAAACCCTGCCCAGGTCCCCTGCCTGTACAGACCTGTGGGCACAGCAGGACTTGGCTTGGAGCCCGGCTCAGGCAGGGAGGATGGAGCAGGAGGATGTGGCACAGGCAGGGACAAGGCACGTGGCAGAACCTGCACAGCAAACCCTTGCCTTTGCCCAGTCCCACTTCCCAGGGAGATCTGGAGGCAGAGCGGCCCCTCCCGGGACCACAACCCAGCCCAGCCTCACCAGGTGCCTCTGCCCTTGGGGCTGGTCCCTGGCATGGGACAGCAGGGACTGATCCCCCCAGAAGCCTCTGATGGATCACTCCTTCAGGACTTGTGTCCTCTGACACAGGCCAGGCTTGCAGAGGCTGATGGCTCCAGCACACAGGAGGAGTGAGCACCCTACGACTCCAGGGCCTGGCACACAGTGACATCTTTAAACCCAAAAGAATTTGGGTTAAGATTATACCTGCCTGGATCTCCCCAGATTACCTCTGCTCCTGTCACTGCCTCTGACCACAGTCACTGCCTCCTCCTCCCCAGTGAAGATGCTCAGGAATCAGAACACTGGGGATGAAAAAAAGACACTTTTTTTAGAACGTGCTCCCTGGACAGATGTTTCAGCCTCTCTGGACACCATTTCCAGTACAGAAACCTTGACCTTGGTGCTTTTAGCTACAGTGCCAGCACAAACTGATGTCCAAAGCCTACCAGGAAAACCTGACCTGCCAGCCTGGAGCTCAGAGCAAGCCCACAAGTCAGCCATGGGTCTGGGGCATGGCCAACATGAGACCCTCGATGGCAGGAGTCCTAGAACAGCAGCAGCTCCTTCACTAGCAGCTCTCATAGAATCAGAGGTTCCTGGAATGGTTTGGGTTGGAAAGGACCTGAAAGATCATGTTCCAGTCCCTCTCTATGGGCAGGAATGCCAAAGTGCCTGAAAAAGGAGGTCAGCATTGCCATGCACCTTTTAAAGAGTAAGAAGCTGGGGGACAAGGAGGGCCAGCTCTTGTCCTCAGCTGCTCAGTGGGCCAGGAGAAGCCACAGGTGCCACAGGTACCCCAGGTAACCCAGTCCTCTCTGCAGGGGGTGAAGCTCAGAAGTTCTGGTAAGTCAGTTTGGGTTCTGACCTTAAACGTGGAGTCTGGGGGCAGACAGGAGAAGCAAGACCAGGGGAAGAGGTGAGTAACCATGGTACCAGGTGATCCTGCAGCCCCTGCCCTCTCAGGGGCCTCAACAACCCCACACTCAGAAATCTGCAAGGTTTGTATGGAGACCACAGCTCAACAAGCCAGAGTCCCGCCCAAGGTGACGGTTGGCTCCTTTTGGGGTGGCAGGCCAAAGCCCATCCTGATAACACCCAAAAGAGATGCTCCTCACAGCTCTCCTCACCTCAGCAGCTGTTCTGTGGCCATGCTTAACAAACCCTAAGTAATGTCATATGTTCATTTTTCAAAGCTCATAAAATCCAATTTTTTACTGCAAATCAAGAATGCAACACAAGAAAAATGTAGACTTGTTGGAGAGATTCCAGAGGAGGCCATGAAGATGCTTCAAGGGGTGAAGCCCCTCTGCCCTGGAGACAGACTGAGAAAGCTGGGAGTGTTCAGCCTGGAGAAGAATCCTGGGAGACCTCAGAGCCCCTTCCAGTGTCTAAAGGGAGCCTGCAGAAAGGCTGCAGAGGCAATTTTTGGAAGGGCAGGCAGTGATAGGACAAGGGGGAATGGCTTTAGGCTGAAGGAGGGCAAATTTACATTGGTATTGGAAAGAATTTCTTCCCTGCAATGGAGGTAAGGCCCTGGCACAGGGTGCCCAGAGAAGCTGTGGCTGCCCCTGGATCCCTGGAAGTGCCCGAGGTCAGGTTGGATGGGGCTTGAAGCAGCTTGGAATAGTGGAAGGTGTCCCTGCCTATAGCAGGGGGGTGGAATGAGGTGATCATGAAGGTCCCTTCCAACCCAAACCATTCCATGATTCTATGACTGAAAGCTAAGGAGAGCTCAGACCTCTCCAGGGCAGGGGTAGGCAAAACAAAGCCCACTCCTTGATTCTGTGACTGTATGAAACCATTAGCAAGAACCCTGCCCTGACCACAGGCAGGAGATTTGTCTCCCAGTTACTGCCTGATGAGCCCTGGCAGGCCCTGTTGGGACACTTCTTGGATGGAATCCAGACTCTCAACAGACCTGGAGGGGGCTCAGGTGAACCTCTGCACTGTGGGCAGGGTGAAGACCACATGCAAGTTCTCCGGGTGACACTGGCAGCTGCTGCCAAGTGTCCAGTTCCACCTTGGACAAAGCCAGGCATGATCCTTGCCTTTCCCTGGCCTGAAATCTATCAGATCTGCACTGTCTGGCACTGCCAACATGGAAAATTCTCCTCCACATTGCCCAACAGTTCCTTGTGGCAGAAGATCTTCATCCCTGTCTGACCTTCCCTGTTACCAGAAAAATAAAGGCAACAAAGGCAAAATGAGACAGGGAGAGGAATGTCCCTGGGGAGGAAACTGCTGGGGTAGATGGATGAATAGTTTAATTTTGAGGAGAAAGGGAGGAAGTGTGGAAGTCAGGAGTGGAAGGGAACATAACTTCCCTCTCTGACCTGCACCAGGCATAAGGCTCAGCAGAAGCGGAGGCCACTTGGGCTCACAACTTCCCCAAAAAGCATCCAGCCCACACAGGAAGAGTGGGTATGAGGGATGGGGAAGAGTTGCAGTAAGACTCCATCAAAGGTGGAAAGAGGTCCCAGCACATCCAAGGACATGGTCCTCCTTGTCCCAGCATCCTGGGCTGACTCCTCTCTCCCATTTGGCCTCCCCACAGAGCGCTGCCCATCCTGCCAGCATCCAAGCCAGTAGATCCAATATCAACCTGGCACTGTGAGATACTCTCCAGGAAGATAAACAGGAGGTGTCTGGAACCCTGGCAGGCAGAATTGTCTCTGCCAGAGGAAACTAAGAGCAGAAGAAACCTGCCCAACAGTGACTGCCACTGCTCAAGGGACAAGGAAGGATTAAAAGTACTAGAATACCTTGGAAGTGCCAGCTGTCAGGACTATCTGGCTATGTTCATGCTTCCGTGTTTCCTGACCCAATGTCTCCAGAAGCATCAGCAGCAGGACCAGTGATCCCTTCTGCTCCCGGAGATGGGGGAAGCCTGGCATTCCAGAACTGGAGTGTGCTGCTGCCCTTGCTGGAGTTGCTAGAGACACGCAAATCCTCCATGTTGCCCCTCCCCAAGTCTAAAGTGGCTCATGGAGAAGGAGGTTCATGGCTGCAGATCTGAAGACCTGACCAGTAGCAGGAAACCAGGACTATTATGGATATTCCCATTAAAAGGAACATACTGAGATACTTTTTTGTGCTGGATAAGGGGACTGGGAGAGCAACGACCTCCCAAATCCAGTGCACTGGCACCATGTAGTAATGAATAAGGGGGAGTGACTTCACACCAAAAGGTTTATGCTGGATATTGGGAAGGGATTGTTTCCTTCTGGGAAGGGTGGGCAGGCCCTGGCATAGGGTGCCCAGAGCAGCTGGGGCTGCCCCTGGATCCCTGGCAGTGTCTAAAGCCAGGCTGGACAGGGCTTGGAGCAGCCTGGCACAGTGGGAGCTGTCCCCTGCCCATGGCAGGCAGTGGAATGAGATGAGCTTTAAGGTCTCTTCCAACCCAAACCATTCTGGGATTCCATGGGAATACCAGGTGGTGTGGAAAGGCTTGACTAGCGCTGAGATTTAGATACCCATGAGGTTTCCCTTTCAAACAAAGGATTGTGACATCTCTGCAATTTCCCCAGTATATCCATGGGACTTGGGTTGCCTGCTGTGGAAATCCACTGGAACCTTCCAGGCAGAGGCACATTCATGCAGAAGAACCAGTGGAGATCCTGAAGGATGAAGAGCATCCTCCACTCTTCAGCAGATCCTGTTTTGCAGATCCTGGCCATGGGAAATTGCAGAGGGATGATGACAATAAAAGAAAACAAATCAGGCAATTGGGCTATTTGAGAGAAATTAAAGTGTGCTGAGGGTAATGGACTGAGAAATAATCTTATTGCAGGTATCAGCTACCAGCAGAGGGAAGAGGCCAGAGCACCAAAGCAGCACAATATTTTATATTTGTCTTTTAAATGTTATTTGTTGCCTGTGCTCTCAGAGAAGAAGGGATCTGGCTGAGGGCTTTGGTCCCAGACAGGGAGAACCTGGACATCAGTCTTCCCTGAACATTTCCCTTCTGTTGCTTCCCCAGAGGACTCAATTTCTCCCACTGCAGTGGCATGAGAAACAAATGGAGAAGAGAGTGCTGCACCTGCTGGAGCCTGAGGCAGCACAGAGGGGCTCCAGGCCTTGCTCTGCTCCCAACCTCTCCAGCCTCATCGTAATCACAAGCTGAGCTGCCTCTCCTGAGAAGAGGAGCAAAACTGGGCTCCCAGAGGCTTGTGGCACCAGGAGGGGAGGCACAAGATCTCTCCTTTCCCATCTGCACCTGTAGGCCAGGATTCTCCCAGCTCCCTGCTGGCAGCATGAGGCAGCAAGAGAGGAGCTGCAGGGACAGTGGCTCCTCTGCCAAAGCTGCCTCCGGGCTAAGGACTGGCTGCAGCACCATGCCAGCCCCACTGGAACCACCAGTTGCCCTCCAGCCTCTGCCTGCCTGCAGGCAACTCAGAAAATGAGGATAAAAAGTGATCTTTCTCAAGTAAATTATTCCTTTGCAATGCTTTCCTGAGGGTAATCTGACTTTCAGGGATGTTTGACAGGCTTGCTCCTCCCTACCCCCATCAGCATGTCCCCTCACAGTCACTGTTAAATCATTGTCCTTGCCGCTCTGGGGAGGGGGATGTGAACCCCTGCTCCTCCAGTACATCCAGAGGCACTGGCCATGGCCATTCTCAGGCTGCTAGGGACACAACCAAGCTCTTGAACCACAATGGCCCACGTGCAGCTCAACTCCAGGAACTCTGGGGCTCCCCAGCCGGCATGCACCTCACTCCCAGAGAGGTGAGGTGAGGGTGGCACACCAGGACAGCCAGCAGAGCCCCTGGACCTTGAGTGTCTCTGCAGACAGAGCCCTCCCTGTTCGCCGGGGCTGCAGCTTCTCTTGACCACATTCATTGCCTCTAAACCAACTTTGCAGGGTCCTGCTCATGGGCACATCCATTTGCCACACGGGGGAAGCTCTGGCTGCACGGAGCCCCGGGAGAGGGGCCCCGGCCCCCCGGGAGCCCGGGCACCCCGGCAGAGCCCGGCGCAGTGTGGCAGCCCAGCTCCCAGCCGGCTAATTCAATAAGTCACAGATACCATGACTTCATAAGGCACAGAGGCTCCACAGCTATTAGGGGAATTGGGAGCGGGGGGAGGAGGAGCTGAAATGGAGAAGGGATGGAGACGGGGAGGGTGGAGGGGGGGAAGCTAAGACAAGCAGCAGAACAAAACATCCCATAAATCATGAGAAGCTGCTGAAATACCAGAACAAATGACCCCATAGCTTGGCCATTGTTCCCGGGCGAGGGCTTAAAGCGCTCTCAGTTGAGACAAAGCGCCTCGCGTTTCGTTTCAGCACCGCGCCGGCCCGGCCGGACCTGTGCTAGGCTGGGGGCTGCGTGTCACCGCGGGCTGCGTGTCACCGCGGGCTGCGTGTCACCGCGGGCTGTGTGTCACCTCGGGGCTGCGTGTCACCTCGGGGCTGCGTGTCACCGCGGGCTGCGTGTCACCTCGGGGCTGCGTGTCACCTCGGGCTGCGTGTCACCTCGGGGCTGGGCTGGGGACTGCGTGTCACCTCGGGGCTGTGCTGGGCTGGGGGCTGTGTGTCACCTCGGGCTGCGTGTCACCTCGGGGCTGGGCTGGGGGCTGTGTGTCACCGCGGGCTGTGTGTCACCTCGGGCTGTGTGTCACCTCGGGGCTGCATGTCACCTCACACCCGGCTGGCAGGCGGGATGGGAGTGGTGATGCTCTCCAAGGCTGGCTCCCCCACAGAAAGCACTGCCAACGCGGTGCCCGCAGCTCAGCCTGCCCAAAGCATCTCCTTGCTCCCACAGCTCCCAGGCTCTCGCATTCCTTCCCTTCCACTGCAAGACTCAGGGCCTCATTTCCCTTGTTTTCCCTCCCTCAGGCTAAGAGCTTCCTGGTCTGGGAAGAGAAAGAGCTCCAAGACTTATCTGGAGTGAGACAGCTCGAGTAGAGCTGTGAAACCTGGAGGAGCTCTGAGCCCACCGTCTTCATGGTGCTGCTACTCTTTGCCTCCCAAGAAGTTGATGACAACTTACTTTGTGCTGGCTGACTTGGCAAAGGAACAAATGTCACACAGACAGTCCTGGGGGCAGCCCCAGACGACTGTGGACAGCTGTGGGAACAGCACCAGGCTCTCAGGGAGCTGTGCAGCAGCAGCACTCCCATGCACTGGATCAGGAACAGTGGGATGGATCAGTTGGCAGCTCAACACTTCCTCCAAGCCCTGCAGCTCCACCAGGACCAGAGCACTTGGTGCCAGGAGGAGAGGACCCCATGGATGGGGACAGAGCACCTGGCTGCTTGCCCACAGCACTGACAGCACCAATGCTGGAGGCACTTTCACAGCAGAGATTCCATACCCAGCCACACAGGGAGAACCTTCACACCACTCGAGACCACTCAGAGGGGAAATATTACACTCTAAATAACTTCCATGAAAACAGTTCCCTTAAAAAACTTCTTTACAACCAAACCCGAAGCACAAGGCAGAGTGCAGCAACAGTCATGTGCCACCTCCACCAACCAGATGGTGCCAGCGAGGTTCCCATGTCTGCTGGCTCCTGCTCACTTGGCACCTTCCACCCGGGCCTGTGTGGTCTGCATGGTGACCGCTGGGCAGGCAGCTCCCTGAGCACCCCAGCTTTGGGCAGCGAGGAGCCAAGGGTCAGGCAGGAACACGAGCTGCAGGCAGGGCTGAGCCCCAGGCTGAGCCTGTCACCAGGAACTGAGACACTGCTGCCAGCATGGCTCAGCCGCAGGGTGGGCAGCCAAGGAGCAGCACGAGATAACAGCACGGCACGGGGGGAGGCAGGAATGCTGCGTTTTTCCTGGCACCATGGGAATAGGCTATTCCAACCATGGATCACAGGGAGGCTGTCTGACAGGGAAAACGCCAGGAGCCTAGAGAGAAAAAGCAGTGAGTAAGCAATGAAGAAGAAAACAGAGGGAAATCAGCGTGAACAAGTGGTGAGTATGGGAAAAGAGGTGTGGGGGGGAAAGCAAACCCAGGAACAAACAGAAGGAAAACCAGAGCTAGAGCTAAAAAGGAACAGGAAGGGACAAAAGGATTTCAGAAGGACAAACCTGCAGGACTGAAACTCCCCATGAGCAATGGAGCTGAGGTGATGCAAGAGGGAACAGAGGCTCCCAGCTCCGCTCACACAAGAGCAAACCAGGGATCACAGCCCTTCCATTGGATTAAGCCTCACTTAAGAGGGAAGATAAATGTGGAGCGTGTCTCAGGTAACAGGCACTGAAGAAGGCCTCTGCTCGCTCTAAGTGGGGAGAACAGGGATTGCTGGAGTTTTGACATTGCTGTAGGACATTGTGAGGACTCCATGGGAATCACCAACTTTCACCTTCGCCCCACCAGCAGAATGTGGTGGGCTTCAAGTCAAGAGTGCTTTAGTAGCCTTGTGCTGTTGAGGCTTGGGAGCTAGATTAGGACCAGAGATCACAGAAAGCAGAGCTTTAATAAACAAAATCCCAAGTACTTCCTTGCCTAAGCTACTTTTGCCTCCTTTGGAGCATAAGCTGCCTTGGTGACCCAGCGCACACCATCCAGCAAAGAGGAGAAGGGAATCAGCAAACCTGGGCAAAACCAGACATGTGCAGCCCCTAGGTTTCTCCCAAAGACTGGGAAAGCTCCTCTCCAGCACCTCTGAGCAGCAGGACACCATGCACAGGGAGCCATGGGCTGAGGTGATCCAGTACATTCACAGGCCCGAACACTGGGGACTTTGTGGTGCTGACTTTAAAAAAAATACCCTAAAAAAGGCCTAATAATGAAGTATTTATTTCAGCAAATAACGTATGAATGAAAGAAGTGTTTTCTCAATACTTCACTTTTTCTCTGCCTTCTCTCCCTTCCCCCCAGCAATTTTGTTTTTAATAAGTGGAACTAACAGGGCTTCGCTCGCTGCTGGCCAGGCTGGGGAGCAGGGCCTGGTGCAGCACTGGGACACGTGCCATGGGAATAGAGCTGCCATGTGCCTGGGGAGCGCAGCCACTAGCATGTCCCCTGACCAGGGACATGGGCTCTGATGGACATGCACTGTGGGACCTGCCTTGGGAGCATCCCTGGGCTGGGCAGCACCACAGGACATCCAGACTCGTGGCAGCAAGGAACTGCACCTCCTGGCCCGGGGCTCCTGGCACTGGAGAAGGGCCAAGTGGAGGTGAAGGCATCTGTGTCCTGTCCTACCTGGCTGTGCTCAGTGCAGGAACACAGTGCTGGGCTCCGTGCAGCTCCTTCTCTTCTGCCTCAGCTCCATCCACCCCTGCCTGAGCATCTGAATAATTGGGAACACTGGAAAACTGGCTCAGCTTGCCCTGTGTGGGGATGGATTGTACTGACAATGCTTTGGTAGGAATTTCAAGCAGGAAACTCTAATCCCTGTCCCAGACTGACACCCAGCTTTTCAAAGTAAAGAGCACAGATGATGTCATGCTTTTCTACCTCCTCCTTGGCAACAGGCAACAGCAGGTTGAGAAGCTGTCCTTTGCCTTCAAGCCTTGAGGTAAGGATGGGCAGGATTCTCAGAAGCTGCTGATTTGGGAAACCATGGTCCATTGCTCTTCCATGCCACTCCTACCCATGTGGGATGAGCTGAACCCATCACACACAGTGTGGGTGTTCACCTCTGTGCAGAGGCAGGTGAAAGGAGGCAGTGGGAACCCTGGGTTGTAAATACAGACAGATTTGATGGGGGTAGGTATTTGCTCTGAAAGACAAATTAGGCATCTGTAGATTTGCCAGGATATGAGCCAAGTTTCCCAGCCAGAGCACTGAGGAGCAGCCTCACCTGCAGCCCAGGATGGTTTGGAGTGACTAACTGAGGGTGCTGATCCTGCTGTGATGAGCAGAGATCCCTGGTGATGTACAGGGAACACAAAGAAAAGCTGTTTCACACCAAGGAAAAGGCCAGGAGATCCCTTAGCAGGTCATGGCTGCAGAGAAGGCTAGGATAATCTCCAAATGCCTCTCTAAGGCCCTGTGCACCTGAGATGGATGGGAGCAGGCAGCGGGCAGGGTCCTCAGCCCACTGCCACCCCTCATCATTGTGACCCTCTGGGGTGACCCCTCCTCTGTGCCCTGCCAGCCCCTGAGCTCCAGCAGCCTGACCCACCCGCTCCTGGCTGCCAGGGTGATGTTTGATCCAGCCCAAGATGTCTCCAAGCCATGGATAAAACCCCAGTGGGAGTCCTGCCTGGCTGTGCCTGTGTCCCTGCAGGATGGGGACATCAGGGCTGTGTCCCTCAGCCTCAGAGCCCCGAGCTGCAGCATGAGGGCCCACAGCAAACCAAAGGCAAAGGCAGCCCCTCCTCAGGCAGAGCTCCTTTCCAGGCTGCTCCACAGAATCCCTCCAAAAGAGCATCGTCTGCCACTGCTGCGAGTCCTCGCTGCACAAGGTGCTGCGCCAAATGCAAGACAGATGGTCTCCCCCAGGAAAACGCTACGGATGGGGGAAATGTACCACAAATATCCCCCAACAGGGCTAAACTGGGACCCGGGGGCTTCAAAGACACATTTAGAGAGCAAAGAGATTTGCTGGCTTCTCATGCTCCTTTGTTATGAATAAAGACAAACTCTGATTGTTTTTAATGAGCTCTTTGTTGTTTCCCTATTTGCTACATTACAAATTCACATATTTGTCTCATTGGGAGATTGGGAGTAATTGCAGACCAGGTTTCCTCATGACATCCTCTTAGCAAAGGGAAGAAAGTTGTGTAAGTGGAGAGGAAAGCAGTCTGTCCACAAATATCTTGAATTCTTTGGTTCATTAATGTCTGGTGAGCTTTGATGCTCAAGGAATCTCAGAAAAAGGAAGCCTTTGAGGAGGGTTCCACACCCTCACACTGAAGTGTTAGAACACACAATAAATGCCAGAAAGATCTCCAAAAAAAGCAGGGCACTTGAAAACCAAATCTGACATTCTTGCAATTTCTAAGCACTTTTCCTTTTTCTCTTGCCTTTTTTTTTTTTTTTTAAGTTTTACCCTCCTTTATCCATCTAAGGAAGCAGAAAGCAATGCAATTTCCAGCTCTTTTAAATATCCTTAGCAGGTCACCTCTAACGCTGGGATGGCTGGCTGTGATCTGCTTCCAAGGCTCTTGCATCAGAGCTCAGAAACCCGGGATGAATGCCTCCCTGCCCGAGTGGGGACAGCTCTCTGAGACCTGTGCTCACAGCAGGGGCCCCAGGCAGTGCAGCAGCGGGAAGGAGAGAGCCCTGCAGAAGGAGAGAGCCCTGCATCCCTGGGACAGCCCGGGACCCTCCCACTGCTCCGGGCACGGGGAAGGAGGGCGGCCCCCAAAGTGTCCCTGCAGATCCCAGAGCTCCCTCAGCAGCTGAGACCGCCCCGCCGTGGCTGGCAGCTCCAGCTGAGCCGAGAGAGGAGCACGGGGAGCCCGGGATGCTCCTCCAGCAGCTCCAGTCCCTGTGGGTCCGTGTTCCTGCCCCTGGGGGAAAGGGAAAGGGGAAGGGGAAGGGGAAGGGGAAGGGAAAGGGAAAGGGGAAGGGAAAGGGGAAGGGGAAAGGAA
>JAYDZK010000044.1:684324-694960 GCA_034509185.1 Euphonia xanthogaster
GGGAAAGGGAAAGGGAAAGGGAAAGGGAAAGGGAAAGGGAAAGGGAAAGGGAAAGGGAAAGGGAAAGGGAAAGGGAAGGGGGCAGTGGTAGGTGTTGCCAGAGGCTGTGCGCTAGCGTGCCCCAGCTCAGCAGACACTCCCTTACCCACAGGAGCCCTGACAGACCTTCAGCTGGGGGATGGCTCTCGTTTGATACCTTGGGGGAGCCTCTGCAGCAGGTGGAGGGTTTGGAGGGTCGCTGTCCCACAGGACATTGCTTCGACCATGGCAGCGGTAGGAAAAGGGGACAGGAGGGCAACTGGAGAGGCAGAAGCTTTGTCCCCCAGTCCTGTCCTGCAGCTCTTACCATTCAATGCTCAGAGACCTGGGCCGGAAGGCAGACAGCTCGGCCGAGCCATACTCAGCTTTCCTTCTCTTCTCCTGCTTCTGCTTCACCGACAAGCGGTGGGCAAACCTAGCGAGGCTGCTCTCCGACCTGGGGAGGGGAGAGGAAAGGCGTTAATGGCCCTGCAGCCCTGGCCCCAGGGCTCACCCAGGGCACAGCCCAGGAGGTGCTCAGCGCTGAAAGCGGGGCAGTGGCACCAGCCCTCGGGGTGGGAAGGGGAGGAGCAGCAGCACGTTCGGTATTGCTCAGCAGGCCAGGACCAGCACAGGTCCGTGTTAGCCAAACTGGAGCTGCAGCCTGGCAAGCTGAGAGAGCCAGGTCCTGCTCCCTGCGCAGCAAAATCACCTCCCCAGACTGTGCATTCCTCCCCAAACTCCAACAGGTGACAGCCAGCACCGGAGAAACAGCCAGGGACACGTCAGTGGAGAGAACCAAAGCAGAGTGAATCAAAGGCCACATGCTCCTTCAGAGAAGCCCTGGAGCCCCTGGGGCCTCCCAAGCACCAGAACAGCTTCCCTGAGGAGGGCTGACATGGAAATCAGTCCACATTGGAGAGGTTTTGGAGACAGCAACAGAAATGTGTGGGAGCAAATGGATTCAGCTGAAGGACCTGTCTGTGCTGACAAAGCCCCTTCCCACCAGGTGGGCATCACTGCCAGCTCCTGGCACCTGGGAAAAGCACATCCGCAGGCTGCGGGAATGAGCTGCACGTTCTAGTCCATCCCAGCCCTGTGCAGAGAGAGGTGCTGGCCCAGGGCACACCTGCCCTGTCCCCAAGCCCAGTGGCACCCAGGCTCAGAGGCTGAGACTGGCTGGGGAGGCGCCTGCCCCGCAGAGACCCTCGGCCCTCTGCCTCCTCTGGCACACGGAGCCCCCAGAGCCCCCCCTGCCGAGGGTGGCACCCCCAGAGCCCCCCGTGCCAAGGGTGGCACCCCCAGAGCCCCCCGTGCCAAGGGTGGCACCCCCAGAGCCCCCCCTGCCGAGGGTGGCACCCCCAGAGCCCCCCGTGCCGAGGGTGGCACCCCCAGCCCAGGGCTGGGCACGGCAGCACAGCCTGTCCCTGCTGCCAGCACGGGGGCAAGGCAGGACAAGCCTAGGGAGCTGGGACACCCAGACTCGGGCACATGAGCAGGCACTGGGGCTATGTGCCAGCCCTGCCACACACACTGTCACAGCCACTGCCTCCTGTCCTTCAACGTGCCAGCACAACCTGCTCCCACTGCTCAGCCAGCCCCGGGCTGGGCAGGGAAGGGGACAGGAGGGATTTGACAGAGGTCCCAGGGGATGAAGGACAGATTTGGGGGGAACTCTGAACCTACACACACTGCTAAAGCAAATCCTCTCCCTCTCCCTCTCCCTCTCCTCTCCTCCCTTAACCAAACAAAGTACCTCCAAAGAAAGAGAAAAAGAGAAGCTGTTTCTCAGAACTGAGATCTTCCTGCCTTTCCTCACAGTAATTAGGCCAGCCCCGACCAGCTAACAGCTTTTTCCCTGATACATTTTAAAGACAGACATCTTCAATTCATTAACTGGTTATTGATTTATTTTTCAGCTTATGAATTGCTGTTGCTGGGGAGGGTGTGGAGACAGCTTTCTGGAGAGGGCTCTTGTCTCTCCAGTCCTCACCAGCAAAGAGCTCTTCAGACCTTCCAGGGCAATTCTTTACATTCTTGAGAAAAAATCCTACTTTAATGTAAAGGATGAGGTTTGCCTTAAAAGAAACCCAACAAGAAACCCAAACCCTAACTTCCCCCCACTCACAGCTGGAGAAAGAGGCAATGAAGAGGAGTGATCTTGGTGCCCACAGAGCAGAGCCCGGCACCAACACCATCCCCACCACCTCACTCTCCTTTCCTCTGGTGTCAGAGCTCAGCTGGAATGGAGAAGATCCCGTTTAGGGAGGGGTGAGAGGTGGGCATTGCCAGCCAGCGCTCTGCAGCATGGTGTGGACACCAGGATGAGCAGGGCTGCCCCAGGAATGGGGCTGGCCAGTGGGAACAGGGGCTGTGGGTCCCTATAGCACCTCCTCAGTGGCATTTGGCTGTTCCTAACCCTTCCCACCTGCCCAGGAGGAAGCTCCTGCCACCCTGCAGGGATGAGGGCTCCAGGCCCAGCTGAAAGAATGCTGGGGGTGTTTATCTCCTGACATCTGGGGACTGCCTGCAGAATCTGCCCTGTCTGCTGTGCTGACCCCACCTCCACCACACTCCCCGCACCACTACAGCCAGCCCTCCCAAACTGCAGGGCTGAGGGGCTGGGAAACCCTTGATGCCCTGCACAGATGCAGGAAGGCAGCAGCCCCTGTCAGAAGTGCCAGTACCTGGCCCTTGCAATGACCACCACAGGGACAATCACACACCCAGGAGCTTCACCTGGATGTAGCCACCTGAACCAAGCATGGCAGGAGCAGCCACTGCATCCTTCAGATTGGATAAAACCAACAACATCTGTCAAGAAGAGCTGGTGGGCAAAAACAGGGCAATGTGCCCCATGTCATCAGGGTTATGGATGAAGGAGAGTTAGTCCTGGGGGCAGGGTGGGCTGGTGGGGCTGGAGAAGCCACCTGGGTGCTCAGGAACATGTGGCCTTGCTGTGAGTCCCCAGTCATGGCATCAAGGGGAAGGCACAGGGAGACAGGGGATGGATGCTCTCCAGCCCAGGGCAGGTGCTGCCCAGATCTGCCTGATGCAGGACAGACAAGCCAGTCCATGTATGAGTCAGAAGCTGACCAAGAACCTTGGGGTGCTGATTTCACCCCCCAGACCTGCCAGCCACCACCTCCAGCTGCTACAGGCCAGGTAAAGGAATGGCTGTGACAGCTCTGACAGCCCAACACCTCCCCCCTGAGAGCTGTCAGCAACTCATCCAGCCATGAGCCAGCCTCCCTCACCTCTGCCAGACCCCAAAGCTTCAGCAGAAGCATCACTAATTAGAAGCCAGGAGCACATTACAGATCATCTGGCGATTTATACAGAGCTGCTTTACAGAAACTGTGCTGCAGAAGGGGAATGAATCATACCTGCTCTGCCAGGGCCCTGCTGGTGGGTCAGCTCCCAGCTCCTGTGCTGAGCTGCCCCAGTCCCCTGGTGTCAGAGTGCTCCCAGGATGGTGTGCCCAGGGCTGGGATGCTCCCACAGCTCTGGGTACTGCGCCAGGTCTGGGCTCTGCGGGGGCAGTGGGGGTGAGCCCCCAGCACAGGGAAGGGGATGCTGTGGAGACCACAGTTTTACTTCCCAAGAGCTTTACAAACATTAATAGATCTCCCTGTCCTTTAAGAAGCATCAGCATTAGGGATGTTAAGGCAGAAGCAGGGAAACTGAGGCACGGAGAGGGCATGCAGGTAAGACAGACTCCCTGTGGCTGTCAGCATCCCTCCCCTTGTGCTTATCTGACAGGCAAGATTTCAGCGCCTTCCCCCATCAGGACCACACACTCAGCCTGACAAGTGCTGGTCTGGGGAACAGGCAGCCCCAGGTGCCACTGTCGTCCTGAGCCAGCTTCATCCCAGCCACAGGATAGGGACAAGGCCAGCACTGCCATCCCTGCCACTGCACAGCACTGCTCCAGGTCCATCCGGGCCCAGCCCTCCCTCACAGGCAGCGTCTCTGCAGCAGCTCAGCACTGGAGCAGCAGGGCTGGCAGTCAGGGCTGGCATGGTGGACATGGCTGGCACCTGCCAAGGCAGTCCCCACACTCCAAGGGGACACGTGGGAAAAGCCATCAATCGGAACGTCAACCGCAGCACCGGGAAGAATTGTCTCCTGACAACCAGAGAAGGTTGTTCAGCTACTGTGCTGTATCATAAATCACACCTCTATGACTTTGCCATCTGTCAGCCAGATTACACGTGTTCAGAGTCCCATGTCAGCATTTAAGTCAGAACACGGCATCTTTTTCCAGAAATAATTATCAGTGCCGAAGGCTCTTGCAGCAATATCCGTCCTCAACCCTTCTCTCCAAAGCTCTGGACAGAAGAGAGCTGGCGTTCCCAGAAGGGCAGGACCACCACTGTGGCACAGCAATGCACAGCCTCCGTGTGACATGTCCCCCCTAAGCCCACTGCTTCAGGCACAGGGAGGGGCAGGGTCTGGCATGGTAAACTCCCCCCTGGCATCAGCCATGGCACCCACCACCCTGAACAGAGCAGGCAGGGACAGGCAGAGGCTGCTGCTAAAGGGAAACAGGGACAGTGCTGTCCCCAGCCTGGTGTGTGCTGAGAGCCTGGGATGAGCAGAGAACCCAGAGCAGCACCTGGACGCCAGCCTGGCCAAGGGGAAGGGTCCAGCTAAGCAGAGAGCACAGCTCCCGCTGCCCCAGCGCGCTGCGTGACACGAGCCCGTACCCATCCCTTCACCCCACAGCTTTTCTGGGAGTCCAGCCCCACAGGGGTGGCTGCCAAAGCCCCCAGCCTGCTGAGGTAGTGGGAAGGCAGGCAGAGCACGGACACGGAGGGCGGGCAGCCTGTCCCCATCCTGCCTGTGTCTCCAGCAGCTCACTGATCCAGCCCCGGACACAGGACCCAGCGCACAAATCCCTCAGCTGCCCTGGGATGAGGACAAGGGGCTGAAGCGCCGTCCTCCGCCCCCTCGCTGGCCAGGCAGGCGGATGAGCAGTGACATTTCCCAAAGCTCAGTACAGAAATACACGGGGCACTGGATCCATCCTCCGCCTTCACCCGCCACACACAGGCGCGGATCCGGCCGGGGGTTTGCAGTCACCACCGCATTCCCCACACCACAGCTGGGAAGTGATGACAAGCAAAATCCCGATCCCTCGGCTCCGCATCCCTCCCTCCCCCGTGGTGATCCGCTAAAAGCCTTTTGGCAGTTTGCAGCCGTCGGGGTGAGCGTGTGCCCGCAGGAGCCCGGGTGCCTCAGCAGGCACCCTGCAGCATTCTGCCAGGGCTGCAGGGACCCAGGGACCATGCAGGCACGACTGCACCGAGCCGCAGGCGAGGGATGGCCGAGGTCACGAGAGAGCTGGCCTCGGCAGCGGCACAGGATGACCAGCACCAGCAACACCTCTGCCCCACCAACACACCCAGACAAAGCCCTCACCACCACACACGTACCAGCCATCCGTCCCACAAAATAGCACATCCAGGCAGGAAAAGCTCCCACTTGTTGCACACTCCTTAGCCTGAGACTCGGGAGCCAGCACGTGCCTGTGGCTCTGAACTAACCCAGATGTGGGCAGACAGCTCCCAGCCTCTTCCACCAGCACAGGCAACAGTCCCGGGACGAGCCATGGGCTGCCGGCAGCCCATGCAAACAAGCAGCGTTTCAGCTGGTCCTCCCTCCTTGGGGAGCAGCCCCTGCACAAACAGCTTTGAGCCGGGCTGATCTCCGGCAGCATCCTGGCTGCAGCCGGGCTGGGGAAGGTGGCTGTGCCCAGGGTGAGCAGTGCTGGGAGCACACAGCCCTGCACTCCCTGTGCTGCAGGGCTTGGCTGCTGTCAGCAGCTTATTTGCACAGGTACAGTCAGGATAATAAACCAAAGCTGTAAAGGTTCTTCCCAAGCAGGGAGCAGTCTTTCAGGAAAGAGAGGGTTTGGAAACCCTCATGGCCACGAACATGCAGGCAGCCTCCAGGTGAGCCCTGCTCACCGGTGGCACACTTCCCACTGACCACGGTCCCAGGCACAAGAGTGTCTCCAAAGCAGCAGCCAGGGCCAGGACCCAGTGAGCCGTACCCAGCTGTGCCCTGCAGGCACAGGGACAGCGACATGCCCGCGAGCCGCGTGAGCGATGCTCACTCACCTGCACAGCCTCTGCTCCCTTTGCTCTTGGTGCTTGGCTCACCCACTGCCAGAGCAGCAGCTCATCCCAGGGCATCTCTTCGGGAGAGTCCCGG
The DNA here is from genome assembly GCA_034509185.1 of Euphonia xanthogaster. Classification (NCBI taxonomy): domain Eukaryota; kingdom Metazoa; phylum Chordata; class Aves; order Passeriformes; family Fringillidae; genus Euphonia; species Euphonia xanthogaster. The sequence continues at coordinate 690,562 of JAYDZK010000044.1, forward strand.
TCCCCTGTGTGCACACTCCCATCCTGAGCGGGGTCCCTGCTCCCATCTGCGTTGCCTGACCTCCTCAGCTGCCACCTCCGCTTCCCTCACCCATCACCTCAGGTTTCTCATTTGCTCTGTGCTTGGCACTTTTTTTCTTTTAGTTTTTTTTCCTCCCAATCTTGTTTCTATAGAAACGAGATTAGCAGAGGGGGAAATAAAACAGCCCCATGTGACTCAGATTCCGACACTGAAGAATCTCCTGGTTGTGCTTGCCGTGGCTTTACATAACCAGGAGCCTGTGCGGGCTCAGATCGGGGTACCGGGCTGGGATGAGGGACATGGGGCCCAGCCAAGGAGAGCCAGGCTCAGGTGAGTGGGATCAGGCTCAGGTGAGGAGTACCAGGCTCAGCTGTGGAGGGACTACCAGGCAGAAGGCAGCGATGCCTCACCTCCACTTGCTCTGGGTTTGCTGTGACACCCCTGATGCAATGACACGCCACCAAACCCTGCATGGCCCTGCCTCACTACCTGTTCCCATTGAGAGGGGCAGAAAGCAGAAGCAGGAATGCTGAAAACTACTCTGAGTCCCACCAAAACCTCTGAGGTCACCAGGTGAGCTTTGGAGGAGGAAGCCCCAAGACTCCCCATGCTGCCAGGCTGTCTTGCCCCTGCCCTCAGCAGGAGGGAAAGTGCTTTGGGCCACTGGTCTCCAACCATCAGGGACTCATGGGTGACCATGCAGGCAGTCTGGTGAGCTGCAGACAGCCACATACTCCACTCTGCTGACATTCCCCCTTCTCAGTCTCCCAAATCTGTGAGCAGTGCCCATGACTGGGGCACACAAACCACAGACTGAGCTCTTCCACCACTGTTTTGGGGACCGACACAGGACGCTGCCCACAGGGACTTCCCAAGCCCAAACCTTAGCTCCTGGTGGGCTGGGAAGTGCTGAGGATCCTGCCTGAGGACCCACATGTGTTTCCTTAGCTTGAGGACAGATGGTGATTGCACATGACCAATGCTGCCTTCCAGGGGCACCCACCCAGGGCTTCTGCTGATGAACTCCTTGGTCTGCATGGCACTTCTGCTGCACCTCTGGAGGCTCAATCCCCACTCACCCCCCACTCCCCAGGTACTGCCCAGGACTGAAAAAGAGGCAGCATGCCCTTTTACTTGAGTATTTTTTATAGTGATAGGACAAGGAGAAACAATCTTAAAGTAAAAGAGGGAAGATTTAGATTAGATGTTTGGAAGAAATTCTTTGCTTATAGAGTAGTGAGACCCTGGTACAGGGTGCCCAAAGAAGCTGTGGCTGTCCCTGGATCCCTGGAAGTGTCCAAGGCCAGGTTGGATGGGGCTTGGAGCAGCCTGGGATAGTGGAGGGTGGAACAAGATTATCGTGAAGGCCCCTTCCAACCCAAACCATTCCATTATTTCTAGGATTCTATGAAATGGGAGTCTAGGATGATGTCCTGCCAGAACACAGCAGTGAGGTGCCTTCCCCATGGAACAGCACAGGAGTTCAGCTGGGCTAGCAAGGCAGCAGAACATCTCAGGAGGTTTGGCTCCCACCCAAAGGAAGGAGCATTGGCTTATCCAATTCCTCTAAGTCCCTGGTTTTCCTCTGGGATTTCAGTGTCACTTCTCAGGCTGACTCAGCTGTGATTAGCTGGTGAGCTCTGCTGCTGTGACAGCCCCAGGCCTGCCTGCAGGATATGACATTAGGACTCTCCCCCCCTAGGGCACATTGGTGTTCAAGGGGGTCTTGGTTCCCTCCCTGACAAGCTCAGGACAGATCAGACAGAATGTCAGAGCAACTGTGGGCAGCCATACTGAGAGCAAGTGATGAATTTGGGCATATCCACTCAACCAAACTTTTCCATGAGCTGTCCCAGATGGCTGGGGATCTGATGAGCAGATTGGGGTGGTGCTGCACAGAAAGAGCCAAAGGCTCATGCAGTGCTGAGGGGATGAGCTCTGTGAGGGCCCCGGCTAACCCACCTGCTGAGGACACAGCTGCACACCCAAACCACCCCGTCTGGTGGGACAGAGCTGGGGATGCCGGCTCTGACCCAGCGAGGAGGGTGTGCAAGGGCAGGACAGCTGGGCAGCAGCCCAAGGCCAGGGAGAGGGACCCCGGGGATGCTGCAGATGGGGAAGGAGTGACAGGACTTGCATGAGAGGGTAAGGAAAGAATGTAGAGGGCTCATCAAAAGGGAACAAGGAGAGATGTCTGACAGCCCTGGGATATGAGGCTGCAGCTCTAGACAAGTTGATCCTGAGACCCTGAACCATTCCTCCCCCTGCCACAGCTCACCTCAACATGATTACCCATACTGATTACCCTAAAACAGTAAAGAAAATATGGGTCAGAGTGCAACCCCCTGAAAACCACAGCCCAGGGCAGCCCCTTTCATTGGCCCAACACAGCCGTGGTCACTGGGGACTTGGGGAAGGGATTTTTGTAACAACAAAACTCTCAGTGGTCACTGACGTTTGCCAGATATTGGGGGCCATAATCAGCGCTTAAAGCCTGACAGTGAGCGCTGCTGTGCCAAGCCTGACTCTTCACAAGCCAAGGAGATGCAGGCACCAGGACTGATGCTGGGCTGGATTCCCTAGAAAGGACCAAGCTGGGCTGTGCAGGTCCTGGCTCTGCAACCAGAAGCCAGGCAGAGCAGACGGGAGTCTCTATTAAAAGTATGATAACAGGGTCACAGAAACGTCTGCCAGCAAAAGGACTTGGATACCTTGATCTAATTATAGCTGGCATTATCAGGCTGCATTACAATTAGCAAGACAGCGGCCAGTCTCTATTTCTGGTCTGCAACATGAGGCAGGTCGGTATTCCAAGGAAGAAGGAGAAGGGAGGCAGGGGGAGCAAGACAGAGATACCTCACAGTGTGTTTAAATAAGCTGCACAGCTGCTTCCGAGAGCTGTGGACAGGCAAGTTTTATTTGGAGGGTGTTTATATGGAAAGCCAAGGAGAGAAACACAACCCATCCCTTCAGCACAGCCTCCATCAGTCACCTGTGAGCAGCTCCTGACCCCGCACCCGCTCCTTCCCCCATGGTGAGGGCTGTCCTCACCCTCCAGGGGAGCTCGGGGTCCCACCAGACCTGTGGGGTCCTGTGCCTCAGAGCAAACCCTGGCCCAGCTTTTCATGGAATTGTCAGTGTGGGAAATGTCCTCTCAGATATCCAATCTGACCGTTGCCCCAGCACTGCCAAGGCAACCACTGAACCATGTCCCCAGGTGACACACCCACACAACTTTTAAATCTTTCTGGGGATGGTGATTCTACCCCTGCCCTGGGGCAGCCTCTTCCACTGCCTCAGCACCCTTCAGTTTCTTCCAGTGAAGAAATTTTCCTTAACATCCAAACTTTTCTAAGCTACTTAGAAGTCGAATTGAAGCAGCATCCAGGAGGGAACGCAACCACACATCCTATTGGAACCCCAAAGCCTATTCCCACCGGCCTATTCAGTGTTCAGCACCAGACCAGTCACTTAAGGACAGCTGACAGCAGCCAGAATCCCTGGAAATGGCTGGCATTTTTAGAACATCTTTTTGTTTTCTTTGAAAACCAGAGTTTTTTCAAACTTAGAGCATTTGATGCAAAGTATATGATGCTAATCCAAGCAGAAGGAACCATCTGATGAGTCCCAAATTAAAATGTTCCTTTGTTTTGGCTTTCAAACATTGCATTTTAATACTAATGCACAATCAGAATGGAAGGTAAATTTGCATGTCCTTCCCCTAAAAATTCTCTCTCAAAACAATAATTTTACTCATTTGCATTTTGACAATAACAACTGTCCCCTCTCTGACCAACATCTGTGCTGTGACAGAGATGCTGGGCACATGTGCCACAGCCTGGTGAGTCATCCTCCACCCAGCATGACTGTGCCACTGGGGGACTGGACCAGAATCAGTATCATCTCTCCCCTGAGCAGACACCTTCCACAGGAAGGAAATCCACCCCCACAGGAACCATCCTGAGGGTGGGCATGGCAAGGAGGCAGCAGGATGTGCTGCTGAGAGCCCAGGAGTACGAATGTGGTCTGAAAAGGGGACCTTGCAAGAGGTGGGATCCTGGAGACAATGTAAGACGATCAGGAAGTTTCCTCTCTCTCCAGATTCTAAACAATATTTGGGCTGGGATCTGCACACCTGTGCCATTGTCACATTAAGATCCTGTTGTTGCCATTTGGTGCTGTAAAACAGCTGAAAAGGAGAGAAGGGTTTGGGGGCGCTGCTGGACCTGCCCCGGCCGTGTGCACCCAGAACCCACCTGGGCTGGGCTGAGCCCAGGGTGGGCAGCAGGGGAGGGGGGGATTCTGCCCCCTCAGGTGAGACCCCACCTGCAGAGCTGCCTCCAGCCCTGGAGTCCCAGCCCAGGAATGACATGGAGCT
>JAYDZK010000044.1:703606-766166 GCA_034509185.1 Euphonia xanthogaster
CACACAGTGCAGTGCTGCTCTCCCTCCCAGGCACACAGTGCAGTGCTGCTCTCCCTCCCAGGCACACAGTGCAGAGCTGCTCTCCCAGGCTGCAGTGGGGAGGGGACTGCCAGGACAGCCAGGCCTTTTGCAGGAGGCCCTCCCCTCATCCCCAGGTACAAATTGGTACCAGCTTCCAGCTTCCCAAGCAAGCAGAAATGTTAGCCTGGGCTGGGAGCCCAGAGGCCACAGTGCACAGCAGCAGAGTGATGGCTCCTCCATGCCTGAGCTCCTGAGGGATCCCTGCCAGCACTGCTCCTCCTCGGTGCTGTCCCAACTCCCTCCACAGCCTAGAGGAACAGCCTGGGCCTGTCTGTTCTGAACTGGCAGGAGATCAGCTGAACTCTTGTGCCCACTGCAAATGTCCAGAGCAACCCTCTGCCATGGCATGAGATACCCCTCAGTTCATTCCCACTTCTGCTAATCCCCAGCTCTCTGCTGCTTCCCACTGCTCATTCCTGCTTCTCCTAACTCTCTGCTCCCAGGCTGCTCAAGGTCAGCTCTGCACTCCCTTCCCAGACTGGCATTTGTTAAATGACTACATTTCTCCAAAGTGCCTTTCCAGGATTCCCTTCCTTTCTCTGCACTCCGAAGTATTAAAGCCCCTCTACCTGCCTGAAGCTCAGACTGAATCCACTGGCCAAACTCCTGGGGGAGTATTTTCTAAGTTTGCTATACAGTTTCAATGGCTCAGCCCCACTGCCAGGATACTCCAAACCAGCACCAGAATCTTCTTTAAATATGCTGTGTGTAAGGGAGATAACTCCTCGACTCTCCAGATATCTGCCTTGGACAGGATTTGGGGTTAGAAGTGAGGACACCCTGTTCATGCCCCCTTCTGGAGGGCTACACTCCCCTTCAGCCTCCAACCTGCACCTGCCCAAAGAGCACCCACTCCACAGACCCCAGCATTTCTCTTTCACCCTCCACAGCTCTGCCATCCCACTGCCACCAGAGATGCTGGTGATGGTGTTTCATCCTTTCCCACAACCAAAGCTGGGAGCTTTCTCCAAACCTGTGCACATGGTTTTGGGACGGTTTCTTGCATCACTGAGTATCCCAATAAACATCCTTCCTGGAGAGGTGGTCTTGGCATTGCTTTTCCTACCCCACAGTTCCCTGGTGTCACTGGCACCATCTCTTTCTCCCTGCTTCCCACATGTGCCCTCCTCCCTGTGCTCAGCACTTGGAACCTGAGCTCCCAGCTGAACAACTCTCAGCCACCACAGAAGAAGTCAAACACTGCCTATATTTGTGTGATTATCATCATTACTACAGCAATAATGTCTGAGGGAAGGAGGCACTGAAATGAGAACCTGGCTTAGGAACACATCATGCTTATTATGATGGTCCTTAATGCTTCCAAAATGTAAATACTGATTTCTAGAGCCTTAAAACCACCAACATTTTACGAGATAATGATTCAGCAAGGAAACACTTTCATCTAAATGCTGGCATGGCAAGATTGGAGTCTGGGAGATGAAATGTTCTGCTGTAAGGGCCGGGTGACAAAGAATTAGCTGCGGAGACAGCTCTGTGTAATGACTTTGAGGCAAAACAAACAGGAGCTGCTGCTTTCTGGGAGGTGGTTTCAAAGGTCCCTCCCGTGTTTGCACATCTGAGCCTGCAGGACAGAGGGTGGGGTAGCCTTTAATCCCAGCTGAAGCCAGAGCCACGAGGTACCTGCTTGAAAGGGCTGTGCGACCCTGTGGGACCCTGCTGTGGGATCCTGTGGGAGCCTGTAGGATCCTGTTGTGGGATCCTGCTGTTGGATCCTGTGGGATCCTGCTGTGGGATCCTGTGGGAGCCTGTAGGATCCTGCTGTGGGATCCTGCTGTGGGATCCTGTGGGAGCCTGTAGGATCCTGTTGTGGGATCCTGCTGTGGGATCCTGTGGGATCCTGCTGTGGGATCCTGCTGCTGCAGGGCACGCTCTGAGACAGCCAGTCTCTTCTGCACAGCCACCATGCCAGGGGACAGGAGGAGAGGATCAATGGAGAGCATTTTGTCACTACAGCTGTGGCTCTCCTGACACCTCAGAGTGCCTGGCAGATATTCCCTGCTCCCAAGTGACACCTCCCTGACAGCTGAGCAGCACGGGGGGGATGAGGGCAGCTCCCACTGCGAAGCAGTTTCACTTTATTAAGCCCAGGTATTTCAGTCTGCATTTGCTAGGGGGTTTATGAGTGTCATTACTACCAACGTTTCTTTCTGCTTTAAAGAAAATGAGTTCCTGACACTGAAGAGCAAATATGTACCAGGGGCAATTAGCAAACACATCGGACAACTTCAGTTCCTGTCAAGAGACTTCCACCCAGCCCTGCCAGGAGAGTTACTGCCTCCTGTCCCAGGAAAGCCTATTCCTGTCTCTGAGCATGGTGTCCTTGCCCCTGGGTCCTCAGCCAGTGGCTCCTTGCTGCCTTGACAGAGAACTCAGGGCCCTGTGTTAGAAATCTGGAAGGACCTCTGGAAGCCTGGATATTCTAACAGCATTACAGCTGTATCAGCACCTTCCAAAAGTGGGGTGGCAAAGGAGTGAGCAGCTCAGGGGATGGACTGATACCACCCCAAGTTTCTTCCCTGATCTCTACAAACTCCGGTCAGATCCCAGACAGAGCAGAGTTGCAGCCAGGGCTGCACTGGGGGAGGCATGGGCCCAAACTGCATCAGATGAGAGTTGCTAGGTCAGGATAAACCATTCTGACATCTGAACACACTGCTTTGGAAACACAGAAAGGCAGCTGTACCTGTTCATGTGGGATGGCTGGAGCAGTCAGTGCAGGTGAGGATACCTGTGCACGTCACCTAGCAGCTGCACTTGTGGCCATCCCCAACATGCCAGGTTCCTTTCTCAGGTATTTCAGCTACAGGAGCTCTTTATGTGCCACTGCTGGTCCTTCCTTGGCTGGTCTCTACCCCTTTCAGTTGTCAGTTGATGTAACTTTTCTTAAGATTAATGCTTCAGCGTTCTTGACTCAGGCTGCATCTCTCCATTTACCATGGAAGAGGGAACATCCCCTCCCAGACTAAAGACCAGGAGACCCAGCTCCTGGCATGGGCCAGCTCTTACAGGAATATCCATAAGCACCATCACTGAAGCCCTTGCAAGCAGAAGGGCATCCCCCAGAGCAGGCAGCAGCTCCATTCTGGGCACCTCTGCCTTCCTGTAGCTGAGGTCCACCTGCACTACACCTCCCTGTGTGCTTTCACTGCATCTTGGGGAGATCTGTACCTCATGGATGGACTGGGAGGAGGGGAAGGGCCATCAGAGGCTGATGGGCGAGGGTGGACGCGTCTCCATGCCTCGATCAGCACTGGGATGTTCCAGGAGCTCAGGAAACACCCACCTGCTGCCTGAGACAGACTGATGGGAACTGTGAGGTAAGGACACATTTCCATTTCTGGGGGGAAGAGGCAACAAAGGAAGGAAAGGAGTCACTCCAGGAGACACAAGGAAATTCAGCAGATGGAATATCTGATGTCCACTGAGGAAGAGGGCACGTGATTAGAGAGAGCTGAACACGGCAGGAACGGAGCAGGAGTCACTCCCAGGACAAGCAGTGACAAAACTCACTGCTGAGATTGCTGGCATGTGTGTCTCCTTTTTCTGCTTTCAGGACCAACACCTGCTGTGGGAGAGCCCCAAAGCCTGACACATTAGCAGAATGGCTCTGACCCTGCTCCTGAACGGCTTTGGAGGCAGGTGAGCCAATGGCTCAGAAGCCAGAAAAGGAAAAGCAGAAGCACAGTCAAGTTTGCTCTGGCACATGGGAGCTGCAGGACCAGCTACACGCTGCCACTTTTCTCAGCTCACCACCCTCACTGCACAGATGTGTCCAGGAACCACCACAGCTGGGCTCAGCTCTTCCCATGCTCTGGCTGCTCGCCACCACCCCGCCCAGGGCTCGGGGAACTGTGAATCTGGGCTGTGGAGCTGCTGCAGAGGAGCTGAGCTGTCTCAAGTCCTCAGCAGGGCCACCCAACCTCTGGCATTTTCTAGCAACCTTTGTCTGCTGAGGAAGATGAGCTCCAGCCCTGCCAGAAAGTGAAGGGCTCCATAGAGAGCACCTGGTCCAGCCCTGCAGATGGTTCCAACAGGCACAGTGTGGCATCTGCTGGTGGATCAATAAGCCAGATGGGATGGGGGCAGTGGTACCAGGCCACATCACGGACACAAACTCACCCATCACAACCCCAAAACAGCCACTGAGGAGTGTAAATGGGCTGGGCATTAACCAAAGTCACAGTGTTATGACCAGGCACCGCTGCTGGGCCAAACCACGGAGGTCCCGTGGCCTCGTGGCACAGAGAAACAAACTCCCATAAAACATCCTGTATCTACAAGAGCACCAGCAACCCCACTCTGACCCAGCAGCTCCACACCTTCAGCGAGATGGGAAGCCCATGTTCTCCCATTCAAGGCAGAGAAACACTCCTCATTTCTCAGAGGAGCTTAGTTATAAATGCAGCATAACAAATTGTTGCTACCAACCACCAAAACCACAGAAAACTACAGGAAATCTGAACAGTAAGAGCTCTTTAAAGATTTCCTCCAAATCTCCTACTTCAAGCCTCCCCAAGGCTTCAGCTGGAACTGAGACATGGGAGATGCTGCAATCTGTTCTAAACCTGCTTGTCAGACTCCTCACAAACACAGCACTACACTCAGGAGCACCAAAATCTTGGACAGCTGTTGGGAGAGGTCACACAAACACAACCATGAGCACTTTGCCAAATGTGTGTTCATGTTGTTGTGGCATCCACAATGACTCCATAATCTCCTGTGATGTTCCTCTGATCTCCCAGAAAGCCATGCAGGATTAAACAGATATTCCGTATTTCCAGAAGTCTTTATCTGCCTGAGGTCTTGGAAAGCTGATGAGCTGCACTGCCCTGGGGTGAACAGGCAGAGAAGCTCCCTCAAATCAGACTTTCAGTACGGACCTAGAAACCAGCACCGAGTTTTACAGACTCTTGGTGGCATAAAGAGGAATCAGCAGACAACTGAAGAGCATACACACACCCCACACCTGCTCTCCCAGGATGGACAGAGAGCAGGCAGATCTATACAACACTCCCTGACACAGCCTGGCAGCCCAGGACCTGCTCCCTCTGAGGCCAAGCCCGACTCAGACTGAGGATGCTGCCACGCTGCTTGCACTGCTGGGATGCTCGGGAAAGCAGCAAAGACTGAGCAAGAGCAGGACAGTGAGCATTGGAGGAGAAATCCTCAACCCAATTCCTTCTGAATTGTCCAAAGCCATGCTCCCCTGACAATCAAGCCCATCAGAGCACTGTCCCACAACTCCAATTCCACCTATGTTTTTTGGTTTGGTTTTTTTTTCAGAAGAAAGGTGATAACCTGAAGACCTTCACTTCCCCAAGCAAAGCAGGAGCAACACAAGGTGCCACAGGCAACGTGCTCAGCAGCACAACACATAATGCAGTGCCAGGGCAGAACCCAACCTCTCAGCAGGGCTTTTAACAGAGTTTGCCATTATCCAAATGACGATGGGAACAAACCTGTCCATCCAGCAAGCACAGCCTTCTTAGCTGGAAGGTGCCATGCTGTGGCAAGGTTCTGTTACCTAATCCACATACCAAGCAGTCAACTGCTTGTGTTGGTGGAGTGGTTTGCAGTAACTTTCTCAAGTCCATAGCTCTAAAGCCCCCTTGCCCTCCTCTCCCCCTGCAGCTCACAGAGCTGCACCAAGCTCAGCGGGTGAAGACAAAGGCACCAGCAGCTGTGGGAGATGCACTGCTGTGACACACAGAGAAACCCTTCCACTCTCCAAGGCAGCTCAGCTGTGCAAACCAGGAGCAGAGGGAGCCTGAGGTGGGAAAGGTCACCAGTGCATCCCCCAGGCTCAGTCAAGCTGTCATGGTTCCTTCTGACCTGATGGAAGGATTTGCATATGCCCTGAAGCCAGCATGACTGACAGCCCTTCCACTGTTATCCTCACTTGTGTAATTGCAGCAGCTATTCTTGTACACTGAAATGTCTAATCTTAGCAAGCCATGGAGCTGCTGGGTAATATGGACCAGCCGGGAATTTCCATGCAATTACTCACCACTGCTACTGGCACTTACTTTGGCTGGTAAAAGTCCTTCTTGTCTGCCGACCCCAGGCTCTGCAAGACACAAAAGACAGATGTATTTATTTTTTTTAACCCTTTGCCAAGCACTGATCACTGCTGAGGATGTGTGGGGAAGCACTGAAAGGCAGGTGTCTTATTTTCCTGCCCGATGGGTCTTAAGTGTACTGGCTGGACAGGACAGCTTCCCCCTCCAGCCATAGGCAGTACCCACAGCACCAAAGATGTAAAAATAGAGAGTTAAATTAGAGGTGAGAGGATGCATTAGATCTGAACTCAATGTACTCAGGCATGTCTGTGTCTCCTGCAGAAAAGTGGCACCTTGTGTCAGGAGGGGACTCAAGTCCTGTCAAGTCCACCCAGCTGGAAAGAGGACAAAGTGCAGGGTTTGGTGGAGGGGCTGAGCCACCACCACTGCAAAGACCCTCTGTCAGGTCAGGGGCTGAGCCCCAGGCCCACAGTTTCCGCCAGGAGCAGGACAACAAAATTCTCCTGCCAGGAAAACCACATCAGGCCTCAAGCACATGCAAAATAGGAAGCAGAGACAGCCCCAATGCTCGCTCAGGTTCCTGTCCCTCCAACCCCACCCCCAGCATGATGGAGTAGAAGTCTGAGAGCACCGCAGATGGGCTGTGCCACGGTTCCCTGTGAGACCCCAGTGAGGCCAAGCCTCCCCATGGGGCCCCTGGGGGCGCTGGGCACCGCACAAACCCCACGTGGGGTGCGTGGCCAGGTGTGTGCATGGCACACACAGAGAGCAGGTGTGCAGCTCCTCACGCCGTGAGGATGGGGCCGTGTACCCCCCACACACATCCCAGTCTGTCCCCAACACACATTGTCCCAGAGGCACGCACAGCAGGGCCTGGCCCTGCTCCAAGGCCCTAGTGCAGGACAGGCGCTCCCTGAGCATCGCATGGTACCTGCTGTACCAAGGGGTGTGCAGGGCAGGCTGTGCCCAGCGCAGGGCATGGCAGGTGCGCCACGACAGACAGACAGAGACCCACCAGACCCGGCTGTCACCAAAGCTCTTGCACCACCACAGCCCTCTCCTCCTCCTCCTCCTCCTCCTCGTCCTGGGGATGATCCTTGTCTGTGCCCCTTGCGGGGTGGAGGGCAGGGAGCAGCAGCGCAGGGTGGCCCTGCCGCCGTCCCCGTCCCCGCGTGTCGGTGCGTGCAGGAGCCGCCCGGGCTCCGGGGCGGCTGTTGGAGTTTTGCTCTGTGGTTGCCAGGCAATGGCGAGCTCCAACTCAAAACAGCGGGAGCAGCGGGGCCGAATGCTAATCAGGCCCACAAGAGCAATCCCAAAGCTTCCCTTGCCAGCCAAAGCCAAAGAGAGCCCCCACCAAAGCTGGCAGGAGAGGAGGACCCCAGCTTTTAAACAAGACAGGGATCCACTGTCACCAAAACATAAACAAAAGGGAGCTCTGGCCACGCCAGCAAGATGGGGATGTGGTTCAGTGATGGGTGACCCTCTCCATGGCACGGAGACGTTGGTTGGTCACTGGTGCAGTGGGGAGGCTGGAGCCACCCCACGGCACAGGGTACAACAGTCTGCGTGTGTGACATCCTGGTGCTCAGCCCAGGGTACACAGAGGCCTGCAGGTAGAGCTGGGAGCACATAAGGTCTGCAGCTTCCCTTTCAGGTGAGAAGCTCATTGAGAAGGGCTGCAGCTGTGCCAGGGCAGGTTTAGGTTGGATTTTAGGAAAAGGTTCTTCCCCCAGAGGGTGCTGGCACTGGCCAGGCTCCCCAGGGAATGGGCACGGCCCCAAGGCTGCCAGAGCTCCAGGAGTGATTGGACACCATTCTCAGGGACAGGGTGGGATTGTTGGGGTGTCCTGGGCAGGGCCAGGGGTTGGATTGGATGATCCTTGTGGGTCCCTTCCAACTCAGAAGATTTTGTGGTTCTGTGGTTCTAAGATGTCACCTGCCCTGGTGCTGACTGTCAGCATGCAAGAGCTCTGAGCAGCCGCGCTGGGTGGAGATGGGGACAGCCCCTGGCTGTCCCTGCTGCTCCTCTGACCCCAGAGCAGCAAGGAGCTGCAGCAAAGCCCCACGAATCAATGGCCAGACACCAAACTGGGCTGATCCAACACTGGCACAACCTGCCCAGATAGGTGGTGGATTCTCCATCCTTGGAGACATCCAAGACCCACTGGACATGGTCCTGGGTGTCCAGGACTATCCAGGGTAGGTGATCCTGCACTGAACAGGGGATTGGGCTGAGAGATCTCCAGGAGATCCCCGGATCTCCCAAACCACTCCGTGCATTCCTGAGGTAGCAGAAAAATGATCACAGCATTAACTGCTCAGGGTGAGTGAGGGCAATGGTGCGATGGGAGCTGTCCTGCGAGCCCAGAGCACACCCAGGAACAGCTCCACCCCTTCCAGCACAGCATTCCCATATGATATTTCCTTACTTCCTTAAACTTGCACCCAAAACCCAAAGTGTCCAGGGAGGATGGATCGGTTTCAACAAAGTTCATGAGCCAAAACAAATTCAGCTCCTTCTGCTCTCTGTGCTAGTAGGGATCATGGGGAACTGCTGATACTTGAGGAGAAATCACCCACAAACAGTGTTCTCAATGCCATTGAGACAACATTTGGATAACCTGCACCTCACATAGCCAGACCCTCCACCCAGCCACAGTGGAGCCATGGAAAAAGCTGCCACCAATGCCATAGCCAGTGGAAAACTAAGATTTTAGATATCTGAGATAAAACAATGAGGAACGAACTTTGCAGAGAGATTAAAAAAACCCCACCAATAAACTGGGCAGTGATTATAGCAATGATCAGCCAAAATTACTAATTTTAATGGTCATGAAGAAAATAGCAAATAAGGAGGAAAAGCAGAATTTTAGCAACATGTCTGAGGAATTGGGCCTGGAGCAAGATCAGGAGCTTTGATCAGCTGGTGGCTGTACCACCACCCCAAAGTCTGCCCTTGAGCCATTTCTTCCCACTTTGTGTCTCAGTTTCCCCATATTGCTCTGGCACAGCCCTTTGCCTCCTCACTCTCTTACCAGGAGAGAACAGGACCATGCCCAATAGGCAGATGGAGTTGCACAGGTCAATCCCACCCTGCTACAATTTTCTCTCCTAAGCAAGCACAAAATCAAGGTGGCCATGGATCCAAAGGGCTCTGGGAGAGTGTCCAGGAAAGCATAATAACCACCAGTGAATGGAGCAGAGCTTGCTGGAGACCTTTCCAAGGGCAGGGACATCACAACATCCTGGTAGGAACTGGAGCACTGAGAGAGCTCAGAGCCCTGCCTGGGAAGATCCTTCTCATTGGGGGATTGGTTAATGAAGAGGTTAATGAGGGATCACGCAGGGAATGGGGCAGGCTGTGGGCAGGACTGGGACAGTGCCACCAGTGCCACCTCGGTCCCACCAGGTATCACAGTCTCAGCCACATCCACAAGAGGGGAAGATAAGGGAGAAGTGGCCAAGGGAAGGGTGGGATGTAAGGAACCAGGGTCAGGCAAAGGGAACAGACATCCTGGACCTTAGGAAAAATGTCCTGTCACTGGGCTTGAACGACTGGCAACACCTCCAAGTGGGAGGGACAGAGCAGGTTTTACAGCACTCACTAAACAAACCAGTGTAGAAGGGACAGGTCCTGACCTTATTGGGAACTGGGACTGGCTTTTCTTTTCCTGCCTCTTCCTGAAGCCTGGGAACTGAAAGAGGCAGAGGAGCAGAAGGTGGCCTGGTGTTTTCCTGCGCCTTCTGGGAGGAAAGATCAATTCCTCCTGGACTGAGAGGGGATCTGCAGGCTTCTATCAATGCAAATAAAGAATAAAAGCTTAAATGCCAGCCTCTGTGCATGCTCTGCTCCTGGATGGTCTGGAGGAGTCACTTCTGGAGGAGTGACTGCTTGTGGCTCCTGCGCATCAAGGCAGAGCTGGGGATGGCAGAGAGGTGCAAGTACAGTGTGGCTCAGCTCCCAAAACAATCTGGGTGCCTCACAGACTCCCAGACACCTCCTGCTGCTGCTCAGGGTGCTGGGAGCCCTCAGCCATCCTGAGACAGAGGGAGAGGAGCATCACCCAGCTCCAAGTCCCTGTGAGCCCCACGCTGCAGCGTGAGTCACCCTCCGGGACCCACTGCTGCTCCTCGCTTGCTCACTTCACTGATGACTCAGGCCTGAGGAAGCACAGTTTAAGTCCCTTAATGAAATAATTTTTATCAGCTTGTCTTTCTAAAGCAAACACCTCAAGCAAGGCTTGCACCCATCTCCACCCTTTCATCCTGAGACACCGAGACAAGGGACTGTGGGCATGGGCAGCACAGAGGCACCTGTGGGAGCAGGAGCAGCCCCTGCTGCCCTGGCACGTGGCACTGGGCAGCCACCAAAACTTCCCAGAACATGTGCTCCATCCTTGCAGTGCCCCAGCAGGGCCAGGAGAGGAAGGTGGGACACAAGGGTGCTGTCCCAGATGATGCATGCCCCATCCCTGGAAGTCTCCAAGACCACACTGAATGGGGCTTGGAGAAACCAGGGATAGGGGAAGGTGCCCATGGCAAGGGGTGGAACAGGATGAGCTTCAAAGTCCTTTCTGACCCAAACAATTCCTTGATTCTATGAATCTGGGCCAACAGGAATGCTTGAATTTGCTCGTTCAATTTCACTTTTCAGGCACTCACTAAATAATTTTGTGAGTTACACAATGTAGGTAAGGTAGCAGCCCAGATTCCCTAGGCCAGCTCATCTCCAGAGCCAGCCCTGTTGGTCCCTAGTCAGAATCAGCACAACATGCTGCAGACAGAAATGATGAGTGATTTAAAGGAGTGTGCTGAATTTCAAAATTCAGCCATGCTAAGAAGATTACAGACCTGGGGTTGGAAACAAGGATGTTCATGGATGGGCTAAGACAGAGGTATTGTTTTATTTATTTCTTCCTGCCAGCAGACATAAATCCTGTTGTACTTTTTCCTCCTATAAATGTTGCCAAGCATAATCTTGGCTCATCTTTTTTTCTAGGCAGTGTCCCTGGGAGAACAAAGTTATTAGCAAGGCTGAAGAAGCCTCATGCAATTATTTAGCAACTATACCAAAATAATCCCCAAAGACCAGTGGCTGCTCACAGGTGGCAGCTTTCTAAGTCACTCCAATAAAATCTGGCTCAGAACTCCCAGTAATCAATGCCCACACAAACAAACCAGAGGAAAACTGAGGGATGACTGATTTTTCCATGCTGGAAGAGGATTCTGCAAAACAAGCTCACGAGCCATTGCTGGCTGCAGGCTGTGCTGCCACACTGCCACTGTCACCTGCTCACCCGCCAGGACCTCAGTGTCCCTGAGCTGCACTTGGAGCTGGGCTGGACAGACTCCAGGGGGATTTGGGCACAGGCAGGAGGTGCTTGGCCCCCAGGGCAGGGCAGGGTTTGGGGACCATGGCTGCACAGCCTGTCTCCCCCATCCCTCCCGGCTGTCACCCTGGATCCTGGTAGTTCTGCTCCCAGGCACAGCCACTCCCCAGGCTCTGTGTATCTGCAACATGCTGCAGTTATGAGTAATCAGGAGGTGATGCCTGACTGTCGGAAGGGGAATAAAATTCAGAGCCTGGGATGTGAGTGGTTGTTTGGGAGGAGGAGGAGGGAAGAGATGGCAGCCCCCACCCCAGCTCACAGCATCCCCCAAGGCAAGGGCTGGAGCAGGGCCAGGCTGGGTACTCCACGCACCCCATCTCCTCCAGCCCTCTGGCAAGGGCTGGCTGAGGAGCCAGAGGGCTCTGGGAATGCTGCCTCCCTTCTGTGGACTCCAGCACCCATCCCACCTGCCACCTGCCCCCAACACTGCACTCCTCAAACAGCCCCAGCACTGCCAGGGCCCCTAGCTAAGATAGCCCCAGGCAGCCCCAAAACACCAACTGAGGCCAAATGAACCTTCAAATCCTAAAACTTGAACTTCAGGCTGGATGAACCAGATTGCTGACCTGAAAATCACAGAGGTAACTCCTGCCTTCAGTGTGGGTGCCAGCCTGGAGGGAGCTCGAGGCCACCAAGCTGGGGGCAGCCCAGATTCCCAAAGGCCATCGTGGATGGAGAGCAGATCCTGCCTGCATGCTGAAGTACGGAGCACAAGGAATGGAGAACTGGGGTGTCTTCATAAAGTGTGGGTGATCCAGCAAAATGAATCTGGTGGCAGCAGAAGGGTCAGGTGGGGCAGGCAGTGCTGCCCAGATGAGAATGGCTGGCTCACGGAAAGGAGGGAAGAGGACACAACCCTCTGGCAATCAAAGGATCTTTGTCAGAATATGGTATTTTGGCAAGGCCAAAGCACCCGTGGGACCACGGGGAGGGGTGTGAGCCCTCAGCCCCAGCCTCTCACCATCATCACCCTCCTATTCCTGCCTCAAATGCAAAGGATCTGAGGAGGGGGTGGCAATCCCCCTCAGACCTGACCCAGCCAGGGAGGATGCAATGGCTCCAGCACGTTCATTTTTCCACAGCTACCTCATCCCAGCCAGCTCAGAGCGGGAGCCTGACCCAGCTCTCACACTCATCTGCAGACAGCCCTGACCCTGTGCATGCACGTGGGGCACTGCTGCATATCCAAGTTGGGCTTTGAGTCCAACAGAAGGTGAAAAACAAGCTGGAAACCAGAGAAAATGGAGTTTGGACCACTGAGGGGGGAAGGAGGAGGGAAACACGGCTATGCACACACTGAAGCAATGCAGAGAAGAGAAGCAAGGCCCTGCAGCCACCGCCAGCAGAGCAGCAAACCCCACACTCAGGAGCTGGGGAGCTCCTGCTGCCCCCCAGGCACCTGCCCAAGACACCACAGACCCAGTGGGGAACAGGGGCTGCTTCAGTGTCTCCCTGCTGCCACAGCCCTGTTCAGACACCAACCTGAGCCCAGCCCCTCACAATGCCAGGATGTGTGAGCAGGTGAGCACCACCCTGCTCCAGCTCAGCTCAGCAGAGGCTCAGTGGCCATTCTGCCACCCATCCCCACAGATGGGACCCAGGAGGGGAGGCCTTGGTGTTTCCTAGGGCCTGAAATACAAACATGTTTCTTTGGAAAATGGGGTGACCACCAAAGGGTGCCGGGCACAGCCCAGGCTCCCCAGGGAATGGGCACGGCCCCGAGGCTGCCAGAGCTCCAGGAGTGCTTGGCAGCGCTGCCAGGGATGCCCAGGGTGGGATTGTTGGGGGGTCTGTGCAGGGCCAGGAGCTGGACTTGGGTCCAATCCCTGTCGGTCTATTCCAGGGTATTCCATGATTCTGTGATCTCCACCCAGGCTCTCCCTGAGCCCCAGGGCCATGATGGGATGGGCTCTCTGGGACAGCAGTCACATCACCAGCCCCTCACTCCAAAGCATGTGTCTGCAGCTCAGCCTGGCCCTGACAGCAGGTTGTGCATTCTTCAGGGCCAGGCCAACCAGGACGGTGTCAAATTTCCCAACATCATTAATTCTGTTTCCTCTTCTCCTCCAGCTCGGAGCTCGCCCCTACAGGTGCACTGCAGAGTGGAGCAGGGATCTGTGTTGAAGCAGGAGGAATGAGCCAGGCCCTGGTTCCACAAGCCATGACAGCATGGCTCCGGGGACCCCCACGCCCCACCATCTCCCTCCCTCAGCAATAACACCCACAAAACTGGGCTGCCTGCAGCACAGACCCTCACGGTGACTTGGGGTTCCTTGTCAGCTGTGAAGGGAGGACCAACCCCATCCCAGCCTGCCTTCCTGTGGGAGGAAAAGCGAGTCTGCTCATGAGCATCTGCCAGCATCCTCATTAAACAAGTCCCTTTGCACTTCCTCCTGCCTTCCCACCCCTTGCAGCATCTCTCCAGCCCTGCTTTCCCCAGCTGAGCCTCTTCCCAGCCACGCTCCCCGTGCCAAGGGGAGCTCACCCACAAACCCCTCGCAGCTCACACCACGCTAAGGCTGACCCAAGCTTCAAAGCATTTCTTTACTGAGAGCTCATCCAGGAAACTTTGTTTTCTCCACTCCTATTGTACTGCTGCACGCCTGTAGGAACTCATTCATGCAGAGACAGCCACGCAGGCACGCACAGGCTCTGTGCTGGAGTCTCCCCGTGGAAGGAGCTCCCAGAGCCCTGCCAGGGCCGCCACAGCCAGACCCTGCACTTGCTGCTTCTCCGGATGGAAGAACTTGTCAAATTGCTGGCAAAACCACGGGAGCTTGTAAACCTGCCAGCTCCACAGCACCCAGAGTGACAGGCATGCACAGGCCTGGGCACCTGGGCTCCATGCTGTCAGTCACCCAGCGCTCCGGAGTGGCAGGGAGGGTGCAGGATGTGCCAGGGAGCTGCAGGCACAGGCTGCAGTCACCATGGCCAGTAGCGCCGGTGGGCTGCACACCTCCCTTCTCCACCTTATTTTTCCTTCTTTTTTCGTGATTAGAGCCTGCAAACTATTACAGCAGCATGGAGCACATCGGGAAGGAGCTGTGCTCGGGATTAAGTGCTTGCAGGATCAGGGCTGAGCTGCAGAGCTGAACTCGCTGCTATTTATAGTGGGAAGGCCTGAGCACAGCAGGCTCCAGTGCTGGAGGGGAGCGTGGCCGGGCCTGTGTTCCTGCTAAAACCTGGTGGCTTTTTTATTTTGCCTCGTTTTGGGGATGTCAGCTGCCTCATCTCATAATTGCATTCATGTGCTGCCAGGTAATTACAAATGGTTTTGTTATTTTTTCATCTTTGGGCACACCAGGTCATAAAATCCCAGACTGGTTTGGGTTGGAAGGGACCTTAAAGCTCATCCTATTCCACCCTCTGCCATGGGCAGGGACACCTTCCACTAGACCAGGTTGCTCCAAGCCCCACTTACCCTGGCCTTGAACACTTCCATCCTCCTACATGTTTATACTGGTTTATAGGTGAAGTTCTATCTTTCATCACTGGTTAAAAAAATAAGCAGGAAAAGAAGCTCGATCCGAGTGGTAAACTGGCAGCTCCCAGGACCTGCAGCTGATTAACCCCGCCCTGTCCTGCAGCGTGCACTTCACAGGCAGCCCTGCGTGCCGCAGCCTGGCTGGGTGTCAGCAGCCTGGCAGCAGCTCTGCCCGCCAGCCCAGCTAATTACAGCGTGGGGAGCAAACGAGGGTGCCCTCCCTGCCCTCCCATGCCTCCCTTCCCCTCCCATGGCTGCTCCCCTGTGGCTGCAGCCTCTGACAGAGGACACGGGGCTGCAGCTCGGGCTGGGGAAGCCCCTTCCCCGAGGCTCCCGGGGGGCCTGGTGAGCAGCACAAGAATGAGAGTCCCCTGGAGACTGTCAGGGGGTGTCCAAGGGCCCTGACCCCTCCAGGGGTAGCTGGGCAGGGAGCAGGCCTGCCACCACACCCCCACCATGACCCTACCCCACTGCAGAGCCAGGCTGCTGGTCCCATGCCATCCCTGCTGTCCTTCCAGCCACCCCACCTCTCCTTGTACAGAGCTCTGCCTCTCCCTTGGCTCTCCTGCTGCCTTCATGCACCCCCCCAGCACTGGGGAACCCCTCCACTCTGCCTGGAAAACCAAGCTCATGGGAACGTCCCTCTCCTCCAGCAGCCTCGGCCCCTCGAGAGGGACAAGGCACAGATGTAAGAGGACCACAGCGGGGTCACACCTCCATGCCTGGGGTTTGCTGCCCCACAGGGGAGCCTAAGCAGCACAGACCCCCCAGCAGGCAGCAGTGGTGTCCTCTCAGTGGGCATGGCCAGGACCAACAAAGCACAGCACCCTCAGGAAGTGCCCTCTGTCATCAAACCACTCCTGGGGTAACACACGTGGAAAATGGGGAGGATCTGAGCAGAGCAGGGATCCAGGGGACCTGGCTGGTCACCCCCCACAAGTTATAAACAGCCACAGCACACACGACATCTGCAGGGACATGAACAGAACCCAGCCCTCGCACAAGACACAGAATTCTACAGGGCTGGAATGGGTTGGAAGTGACCTTAAACCTCATCCCACCCCCTGCCATGGGTGGGGACACCTTCCACTGTCCCAGGCTGCTCCAAGTCCTGTCCTACCTGGCCTTGGACACTGCCAGGGCTCCAGGGGCAACCACAGCTTCTCTGGACAGCAACATCCACCCAGAGTTCAAAGCACCACTGGAGAGCAGTTTTCTCATGCTTTTGGCCCTGAAAGTGGCTCCCCAAGGTCGCACAGCATCTGACTCAACCAGGGTAAATCAGTGAATCCCCAGGAATGTGGCTGCCACCTTAACTGCTCCTAGCCCTGGAGGAAGAACAGGGCTGTTTGCAGAATGACATGCCTACCACAAAACAAGGATGCTCCTCACAGCTGGCCTCTTCACTGTCCTCCTCTTCCTCCTCAGTACCCAGCACTGAGCCCAATTCATGGGAAAGCTGCTCCTCCTGCACTGCTCATGCCCGGGGAGCTGATGGGGCTGGGCAAGCTGGGTGCTACAGAAGGCTACAATATGCTCCTGGGGTGCTGCCTCAGCTTTATCTTAAGGCAACAGGAGCTAAAGTATGGTTTGGTCAGGACAGGGACAGATGTGACTCAGAGGGAGGACCTGAGCTCCACAATACAGAGCACAGACATAACAGGAACCACTTCACTACCTGGGTAACACTGAAAGGTCTTTTCTGAGCACCCCTGTGCCACCATCGCTGGCCCAAGGAAACTCCTCTAGGCCTAAAAATTCGCTTTTACTCTCAAGTCAAAAGTGTTTGTTTGTTTGTTTAAATAGGGCTTGTAACACATCAACTAACCCCTATCAGAGCAGCAAGCTCTCTGAAATTCATACGAAGCTGTGGCTGCCCCATCCCTGGAAGTGCCAGGCTGGACAGAGCTTGGAGCAACCTCAGATCCTGGAAGGTGCCCCCGCCCATGGCAGGGGGTGGAATGAGATGAGCTTTAAGGTCCCTTCAAGACGGGTCCCTTCCATCCCAAACCACTCCGTGGTTCTAGGATAGGATGCCACAGGTTTTCGGGAGCATCAACAATGTGAGCAGAGGAAAACTTACAAGAACTTTATCTATTTTGGTTACAGGTGAGGCTCTAAGAAGAAAGAGCCCCTGGAGCTTTGCAGATTTCTCTTGGAACAGCATTTCCTGAGGGATGGAGGCACTGGTTCAGTCCTGGCAAACCATTTCTCATCTAGACAGGAGGGAAGAAGGAGCCAGGGGATGAGGATAGCCCTTCACCCCCACAAAGCACACGGCTTCCTACAAAGCTACCCCATCTGGTAGGAAGACTGAGGTCAGCAGTAAGGTAGGGACAATGATGACCTTGCTATGTCCCCAAGTCCACCTTCCCAAGTGGAAAGGGACTGGGACAGGCAGTCCCTCATTGCTCCCACAACTGCATCTGTACCCTGAGCATTTACACAGGTTCCAGCCAGCCAACCACCACCAAATATTTAGGAATCAAACTCCATAAAGGACACACAAGACACAGTACAGAATAAATTGAGTACATTAGAAAAAGCGCAGAGAGGAAAAATAGATTTTTGGAACGTGTTCTCAATCTCATTAATTGGGAAGACAGCCTTGGAGGGGGAAAAAAATGATTATATCCTCCTCAAACCATTATCCGCTCTTCAGAGTGTATCATATGAAAACAGTTATATAAAAGAATAAATTATATTTGGAATGGCAAGAACCCCAGAATAAAGCTAGGAACTCTGATGTTCCCATATAAAGATAGGAGACAGTTATCTGTTCCAAATTTTCCAGTTTTCTGCTGCGCCAATTCAAATTCACTACATACCAGCATGGCCATATAAAGGGGACTCCACCCATGTGAGCTTGGAAAGAGCAGTAATCCCCCAAACTATCAATTTAATGTATGGGGATAGAAAATGAGGGAAGAATGTACTCCCAGAAGGAGCGCTCTGTTAACGACATGGCACAGGGCTCCAGAACGTGCACACAGGAATATCATTTACAGGGACTTCTGCCTTGTGAGACCCGGGCTGAAATCGAGATTTCTGCACGCAGACACCATCCATGCTGCAAATTAAATGTCCGTTTCCAAATCCAATGTGAACTTTATTTTTGTTTTATTTTCTACTATTTGCTCAGTGTCACGTTTCTTGGCCTGCACTAGGAAATCATCTCTTCCTTGGGGGTTTTTAAATTAATTTTCAGCCCATCTTGCCTGGGGTCTCCTGAGCAGCAGAGGAGTGAGGATGCCTCAGGGCAGGGCTAGCACCAGGCAGGGTACTCACAGCCTGACCCCTGTGGAGGTGCTCCAGTCCCAGCCTGGGATATGGGTGCTGACCACAGCACCCAACCACGCAGGAAATCCCACATGGGCAGCCTTAAGCTCCCCCTTACCCTGCCCTGGATCTGAGGTGGATAAAAATCCTCCTTTTTCCTGGATTTCTGCAGATGCAACACAGCACTGGCAATGCTGTTAGCATGGGCACATGGCACTGGTGTGGGCTGGGGCACAGCAGCAAGGAGCCAGTGACACAACCATGGCAGGCAGGATGTGACCCTGAACCTGGCCACACACTCCCGAGCCCCCAGGAATGTGTTGTCATGTCTGAAACTGCACAGCAAGCTGTTCCTCGCCTGAACTGCACAAACAATACACAAAGTGCGGGTGGTGCCTTTCCAAGTTTTCTTTCCTGTTTGGAGTTCCTGCTCAGTGAGTGGCCCAGCAGCTCCATATTCCTCCCACCAGACCTGTGGAGTCACTGCTCACAGCAGGAGGCAAGAAGATAGGAAGGATGGCGAGGAGATGGAAATATGGGCCAGGAGATGAAAATCAGGGCTACAGCCCATCTTTCATCAGTTTTTAAACCCGCCAAGGGGTAGGCACAGAGACCCCTTGTCACCAGTCTGAAGCTTCCAGTTCCTCTCCCTCGAAGTGTTCAAGGCCAGGGCTTGGAGAAACCTGGTACAGTGGAAAGTGTCCCTGCCCATGGCAGGGGGTTGGTGCAACATGAGCTTTAGGTTTCCTTCCAACCCAAGCCATTCTATGAAGAAGCAGAAGAAGCAGCCTGAAGAAGAAATTATTTTCTCCAGCTCTACCAACCTAATAAAAGTCATTACAAAATAAACCAAAAAATAAAACCTAAAAAATAAGAACCTTCTAGAAAGCACCTCTTCTCATGCCCTGAGACCCTGATGAGGACCAGCAGCTCCGCGTCCCAGCTCCCCCCGCGCCATTGGCACCGCACGGCGCTGGCGCCGGAGCCGGCAGCGCCCTGGGAAGGAGCCGGCAGCCAACAGTGAGCCCTGTCCAAGCCATCAGGATGGATATGCAGATAAACCAGGTCAGAGAAGTGTTTCCATCCCGGCCAGACAGTGACTAAGAGACGGCATTAATTTGTTACTCAGCCCAAGTTTAACTTTTCAGACCAAGAAGAGCCAAATGGTCGTTCCAAGTGAAAAAATACTGCAGGATGCATTCCTTTGCCCTGTCCCAGGAATACCCAGGGATTCATGATTTCAAGATGGAGTTGACAGCTCTTTCATATATCACTAAGAATAACAAACCAACTTTTCTGTTTTTCTTTTCATTCCCCAAATGCTATTTACTGGTTGCAAGAAGCCACACGTCATGTTCACAAAGTGCTCTGGGAAGGTGGGGCTGGACAAGCTCCACATGCTCTTAGTGCAGCACATCAAACCACCACAGACAACAAAAAGTTGTTTTATTGGCAGTCCTTATGTCAGCACAGAGAATGAAGCGTGTATCAGGGAGCATCCACCTTCCACCCCTTTCTGGACTCAACGTGAAGGCTCCTGGGAGCTTTACCAAGGAGGTGAGACTGAGAACCCAACTGACAAACCCTTTGGAGCTTGAAAGCCCTTCTAAATTGATTCAGAATTTGATAACCTGCTACAGCACCACGTCTGTTGCACTGCCTGGTTCAGACAGTCCCCACATCACAGCAGGTACAGGGCAGCACCTCCGTGCCAGGGTGCAGGGAGGGACCCACATGCCCAAGTGAAGGGACAGCAGCCCAATGCCTCACTGCAGGGCCTAGTGATGCCAACACCACACAGAGGGTTGGGTATCACCAGAACCTATCACACAACAGCCTTTTTTAAATTTTTTGCCTCTTAGGGCCTCCAGAAAATGGTGTTTTCAATGACTGGGCTCAAACACTCATCCAAAATCATGTCAAGATGGTGGCAATTGTGCCCAGGGAGAGGCATCCCCAGCCCCACTGGTGCCCTCCTGTCCCTGGGCTGAAGCTGCAGGGCGTGAGGCACCACAGGGTCCCTGGGATACCTCCCACCACTACAAAGTATTTGTTCCTGCAGGGAGAGGAGATTTGATGCTGTCAGCCTGGCCAAGTGCAGCACAGCAGAGCTCCAAACAAACACTGCCACAGCACTCATGTCCAACTCTGTCCGCAGATGGAGCAGAAGGGGTGCCCATGACATGATACAGCCTCAGTAAATCCTGCCAGAGAGCTCAGACCACGTAACACCCACATCTTGTTTTATAAAACCATGTGCTGTCTCACAGTAGGTCAGGTCAGAGCTGTGCAGAGCTTTCAGCCCTAGCATCCCTCTCCTGAAAAATTCCCAACCAGCTCTGCCATAAGGCCATGATCCAGAAATCCAAATCCACCTCCCTGTGACCACCCAGCACAAGAGCTGGTACCACACACTGCTGCCTGCCCCTTTGGAGCCCAAACAGTCCCTTCTCCTCTGCCACTCAGGACCCGGGAACCAGTTTTATTCCACAGCCAAACAAGCCTAAGGAATGCCTGTGGGACAGTGGCACGATGGGAGAGCCCACAGAGGCCCAGCGCCATGAAGGACCTTGGTGGCAGCACGCTGTCACTTGAGGGACAGCACGGTGACAGTCCTCACTCCCCCCTGCACATGGAAACCAGGGAGACAGGACCCACCTGGTCTCCAGTAAAACCCCGGGCAGCTCCAGCTGAGCTGGGCTGCTGCAGGAGGACAGCCCAGCCCAGCATCCCCGGGCAAGGCGACACGCACGGACAGGGGGCTCTTGCACGGAGGCAGGGCATCCTCCCCGGCAGCCAGGCGACTCGGAAGGGCTGTGCTGAAATGCAGCAGCCACTCAGGAGGCAGGTGACACATCCTGCGTGCAAAAGGCACATCTCCAACCTGCTGGGGCTTTCGGGGCTGGGCAGGGCTGCTGCTCCTCCCCGTGCCACCCACAGCCCTTCCTTGTGGCAGCTACTCCCGGTCCCACCCTGCAGCTCCTCCATGTCCTCATGCTCACCCCATCCCACCGGCTCCTGCCAGCTCCAGCTCAGAGGGCAAGGGAACCCTCCAGAACTGGGGTAAGGATTGGGCCAAACCCACACCCCACTGAGCCATGGCTCAGAGCCACGGCAGCTCAGGGCTGGCTGCCACAATGCCACTGGAGATGTCCCTCCTCTGGTGGGTCCCTTGTCAGGCACAGCCCGTCCTCTGGCACACCCTCCCACACACAGGGGTCTGGGCAGAGCTCACCTCTGCACTCCACAGGGCAGCAGTCCCCCAGGGTGTTTGCTGAGCCCATCTGGCCTTCCCCACAGCCAGAACCACAAAGTCCTTATGAACCTCGTGAAAAAAACAACCACCTTGAATGCATTTTTGGCTTTTTCCCAGTAAATCTCTTTGGTACCCCCTTGTCTGATGTGAAATCACTCACCATCTCTATAGCACTCAGCTGCACAGAGGTCCCTGCTTCTTCCCTATCGTTCTCGTCTTCTCCTTCTGTCTTCTCTCCTTGTCTTCCTCCTCTCCCTCCTGTGTAGCCAGGCTCTCCCTGCCGGGAGGGCAGCCGCCTATTCCAAGATTCCTATCCGGCCGCCCACAGCCTCTCCCAACAATTACAGGCCTCTGCAGCTGTCCCAGGTAAGCAGCAATGACAGACCTCGAGGCAACTTCATGGAAATGTCTGTTCAGAGGCAGGGTTACCTGCCCCTGCCAACTCCTGCCTGGAAAGGAGCATCCTGCACACCCTGGCAGCAAGACAATCCCAAACAACTGGATGGAGGGAAACGAAATGACACCAACCTGTCCCTAGAAAACAAGGGTATAAGTATTTTCCAGGGTCCCTGCATCATTCCAGTGGCTCCATCCCCAGTCCCATGGCTTCTCCCCAGCACGGACAGGTCTGTGGGGTTGGGGTGCCCACCCCAAAAGCTTGCACGAGCCCAGCAACTGCAAAGACAAAGTAATCCTTTAATGCCACATCCACATCCAAAGGTTATTGGTGAGAACCCAAAGGACAATCTATGGCAGCCACACTCAAAATGTGGGTGCTGGGGCACTGGGCAGTGCAGGGCAGGGCCCTGGGCAGTGGCTGCAGGAGAAGTCTCAACCCCTGAGGTCAGGGTGCAGCTGCTCCCCAAAGAGGCACAGCCGGGCAGTGGGGCACCGATGTGATGGGCTGTGGCTCTCACCGAACACTTGCAGCTGGGCAGAGCTCACCTCTGCACTCCACAGGGCAGCAGTCCCCCAGGCTCTGACTTCCTGGGTGTGATCACTATGAAAGCCCAGAACCCCCACCCAAAGGGCAAAGCTGGGAATTCCCAACTGCAGCAGACACCAAGCCCATGCTGCTGACACAAGGTACAGGAAATTTACAGCTCCTCTCACCACCAACCCCTCCATACTCCACAAGTAACAAATGGCATTGTTCCCCCTGTCCCATCCCTCAGGAGCTACTGAAGGCATCACCTCCCTTGCCTTATCCCTGTGTGACTCCCAGCCCTGCCCAGCAGCACCGGCCCTGCCACATTGAACACTCAGCACAGACTCACCCCAGCTTCCCTGTGCTTTGAAAACAGCAGCCTCTGACCTCAGGAGGGGCTTGTGCCCTCAAGAGGTCCTGTGTTTCCCACTCCTGCAGTCTGTCCATAAAAGCCCTCACACTTCCCTGCTAATCAGGACAACCAGGACCCTCGGTCCTGTCCATCCACTGCCCAGAGGCAGCAGCACTGCAAGGAACCCCCCGGTCACTTCCTGCTGGTTGGCCTGTGTATTTTAGGGACATGTGGCAGAAGGGCACACCAGGGAGGATGCAGCAGCCCCTGGTCCAGCACAAGCTTGTGGCAAGTGAGCAGCACCCAAATCTTGCTGACCACAGGCGTAGAAAGTGATTTAGAAATAAATATGAGCATAGATCTTTGGGAAGGGTGAGGAGGAAAAAGGCTGAGGAAGAACTGGCTGAACTGGGATAAAGAAACTCTTGCATCCAGACCCCATTTCTCTCCAGAAAGAGCCAAAACCTTAACAGGAGTTTTTGTTAAAGCCTCTGATCTTCACTGGGGTTTCACCCCTGGGCACCACATGTTCACAGAGCCAGGGACAGCCAATGCCCAAATTCAACTTTAACCCAAAAAACATTAAAAAGATACTCCAGGGATTAAGTGACTTGACAAGCTCCAGGCACACCCAGGGACAGAAAACTAATGGTGTGTGTCACAGTAGGGCTCTGATCACATGGTCCTCCTGGCACTCACCCCATGTGCCTCAGTTTACCCAGTCATTATGGGCAGGTGTGGCACTGCCCAGCTCCTGCAGGGCAGGAGGAGGTCAGGTGCATATCATAGAAACATGGAATGGTTTGAGTTGGAAGGGACATTAAAACCCATCTCATCCCACCCCTCCCATCCATCCCACACCTTCCACTGTCCCAGGCTGCTCCAAGCCCAATGTCCAGCATGACCTTGGGCACTGCCAGGGACCCAGGGGCAGCCCCAGCTCCTCTGGGCACCCTGTGCCAGGGCCTGCCCACCCGGCCAGGGAACAATTCCCTCCCAATATCCCATCTAATCCTATTCTCTCTCAGTTCAAAGCCATTCCCCCGTGTCCTATCACTACATGCTCTTGCAAATACATACAAATAAATAAATAAATAGATAGATACACACACTCCCACCCACACATAATATATATGTATTTGTATTTTATGTTTAATAGTGCTGTTCCCAGGACTGCTCCCATGGGAAGCACAGCCCCATACTGCTTTGGCTGGGGGTCGGGATGAATAGGCAAGAGGAGGGAGGAAAGCCACGGCCCTGGGGGGTCTGCCTGCAATAAGGCAGCATTTCAGCAGTGGTGAGGGAAGAAATTAAAGAAATAAATCGTATTTTGTTCGTGCTTAGTGAACATTCACTAGAGAGTCACGATGAAACCACACATATGCTTTTCCAGGCAGGAGACAGCAGCGCTTGGAATCACGGGCTGGTCCCAGGGTGGCACAGAGATGTGGGTACTCACATCAGGAACAGGACGGATGCTGACAGGGACGGAGGTGTCAGAGCACACAGAGCTCTGGCTGGGGATGTGGGATGAAGCAATAGATTTGCTATGCCTGAAAAGCTGGGCTGAGGTGGGATGCTGGGAGAGGAGCTGAGGGAGGAGAGGGGAGGTGCAGCCTGAGCCCTGCACTTGGCACAAAAGGGGCAGCAAAAAAGCCCCTTGACAGGAAAGACCCTGCCCAATGCCACCATGGCACTGCTGGGGCTGGGGACCACCTGGTCCCCTACCTGTCCCCTGACCTTGGGAATGAGCTCGCCAGGAGCATTCCAAGATCTCAGGATTCCCAGCAGCAGCAGAGTGGGCATGGTGCCTGCTACAAGAAATTAATTGGGTGAGCCAGTTTTGAGGCAAAAGAGCCATTTTGAAGAGGAGGGGAGAAAAGAAAATAATTTTTTAAAAATTAAAAAAAAAAAAAGGGAAAGACAAAGCCACTGTGTAAGAGATGAAGGGAATGGGGGGAGAAAAGTTTAAAAGAAATCCCTGGGGAATTGTGGAGAAGAAGAAAGAGCATAGACACGCCAGGCGACCTGGAGTGAGAGCCAGGGAGCAGGAAGCGCCTAACTAGGATGGAGACAGAGATACTACAGAACCCTGGTGACGTCATGCCGGAGTCGCAGCGGTTTCCAAAACAACTCCAAACTCCAGCGCCCAGAGAGGGAGTGAGGAGTGCAGGAGAAGTGGAAACAAGATGGGGCTGGGTGCTCAGAGGGAGCTGGAACAGGAGCTGCAGGCGTCTGCGGAACTGAGCCTGCTCCCAACTCCCCGTCGGTTTGCTGGCGGGACGGGCTCTGGGGAGCCGGCAGCCACGGAGACAGAGGTTATTGTAGAGCCAGGCAGCATCAGAAAGGAAATTCCTGAGGGCGTTTTCCTAATTGACACGTACAATGAAGTTACAGTCCCCCAAAGCCCCTTGCTGCAAGAAGGTAAATGCTGGATGCTCCCAGAAGCAGAGCCAAGGAGTGAGCAACAGCAGAGCCAGCGACCCAGAGGAAATAAATCTGCACTAAATGGGAACCACACACAGAGAGTTGTCCCGATGGCAGCAGGCGGCTCTGCCCCAGCCTGTTTGGATTAGAGGGTTTTATGGTTGTGCTGGCCTTGGGGAGCCTGGCCAAGGCGGCTGGGTCGGCTCAGGGCTCTGTGAGGAGGGTGGAGAACAAAGCGAGAAGGCAGAGTGAACCCCCAGGGTCAGGCTGCGGTGCCATTTGTCCAGGGCTTGCAATGTGGGACTGCCCTCTGTGGCCCCAGCCCACCCCACAGCTGCTGGGTGGGTATGGCAGCACCCTATGGATGAGGAAGGCACAACAGCCGTGGTGACTTTTCCTGTCTCTCAGCCTTAGGTGTGTTTCTGCCGGAGGCTGCAGGAATTCCTGCAGGTTCTCCACTGCCAGCCTGGCCAGAGCCAAGGCCAAGGCAGCACCTGGGTGCTCCCACACCTTTGCTCTCACAGCTTCACCTCCTGCCAGGCTGGAGCCTGCCTGCTCTCGCAGGCTGTGCTGCTTGATAATCAGCACAGCCATAACTGAGCTGTCCTGGGGCCAGAGCTGATCCTGGAGGTCTGGTATCCTGCAGCAATCCAGCCCTGGATCCTGCTGGGACACAAGCATCCCCACTCTATAACACTGCTGCACATGTGATAAACCTGCTTGGTCTCAGAACTGTCCTACTGTTCTTGGCTTCTGCCAGGGGATGGAGGATGCAGGGAACACTGCCAAACACACTGGCAAGGGGGGATGTGTGTCAGGGCACACCTGCAGGCTGGTGGAGGGATCCAGGGTGGGAAAAGGACCCAAGAGGGGGAACCAGGGCACAGTCACCTCTCTGCCTCCAAACCTGTGACAAGCAGCAGGGAGGGCACAGGCTGCACAAAGCAGGTTTGGCCACGAGCCCACCTTGCAAGCCACCCAGGGAAATCCACGGGAAGGCAGCGAGACCCCCGGGCTGGCGAGAGAGGCAATTGTTAGGATGGAACCGCTGAGAGATGTCCTCCGTGGCAGCACAGTCACATCGCCTCTGCACACGCTGCATGGCTCAGAGCCGGCAGCACCGGGAGCAGGCTGGCCACAGCAGCAGCCCCTGCCTGTCACCCTCCCCTGGGCCCCTTCCCGGCTCCCTGGTTAAATCCCACCACGGCTGCTTTCCTGCCCGGGGGCGAGGAGAGCCTGACTCACGCAGCAGCAGAGATTAATAAGCGAGCAGAGGAGCCGGGCTCATGCTCTGAGGCGCAGCTGAATCACCGCGCTCCGGCTGCCTGGCGCATTGTTCCAGCGCTGAGTCAGTGCTGCTGCGCAGGAACAACGGCAGCGAGCAGAACTTGTGGCCTGTGAAATGCAGTAGCACAGAGAAATCAAAAAAGAAGTGTTGCTGTAAGCAAGCTAATAGGGCTACCCACGGAGTCCCAGAATACCAGTGCTCTGGGCTCCAGCCTCCCCCCCAGAAATGCAAACCTCCAGCCTCTCACAGGGGCACTGCGCTTGGCATCAGCAGCTTTCTTTCTGCTTAAAAGCTGCCACCTCTGTATTTATCACTTTTTATGTTCAACCTTAACTGGATGACGTGGTCTGGTTGTTCTCCCACCCTGGCTGGCCTGCACATGTGCTGCACACTGATATCCCAGGCCCTTTCCATCCCTAGAAGTGTCCAATGTCAGGTCGGATGGGGCTTGGAGCAACCTGGGATAGCGGAAGGTGTCCCTGCACATGGCAGGGGGTGGGGTGGGATGAGCTTTAAGGTCTTCCCAACACAAACCTATGCTATTCCCATACTCACAGATAGACCAGGACTGTGAGCTCTCAAACTCACAGTCCTGGTCTCTCACTTCCTCCAAAAGTACAAGATGGGATTTTGAAGGATGAGGGAAACATTAATTCCTGGCAAAAGTGCTGTCTCGGAGCACGTGACAGCCACGCTTCTCAAACTCTCCAGATCATCTCTAGCTGCCAGTCTGCAAGCGTTCTCCATCTCTCCCAGGTAAGGAGAAAGTCCCACTGCAGCCAGGTGTGCCACCCGCTTTTACCACCCCAGAACAGCTCCTGCCATGCAGCAGTGTGAACAGCCACCATTTGCTGGGCCTTGCAAAATAAATCATATTTCACCTCAAAATGAAGCAAAAGCCTCCTGCACTCAACATCTTGCTTCCTGAAGTTGGGAGGGAGTGTCTCAAATCCTCTTAGGGTCATTGTCCACCCACAAGCCACACACTTGGCAACCTGGAAAGTACTTTGCTGATAAAGGGCTCAAAAACTTGGAGAAACAAGGAACTAGAACCTGGATTCATGGAGCAGAGAGATAGGAATCAGCTTGAGAAACAGGGTCAGCTGCTGGTCTGCCCTTAAACACAGCCCTGAATTACAAACATCACTGTGCCCTAAGTGCATCTTTCTGATCATATCACCCCCAGATAAGCCTCAACCTTCCCTGACAGCAGCTAATGACTGGGCTTTGAAGGTGCTGCATGGCAGCAAGTTCTGCAGGTTAATGGGAATGTGTGGCAGCGCTGCGTCTCCTTCCTTCCAGCCTGGTGCAATGTCCTGCCCTAGGAGAAAGACCAAGCGCCCAAAGGACACACCAGGAGTCACAGTGTCACCCCACAGCCACCAACCCCCCAGTGCAGCTCTGGGAGCCTCTGCACCCCAGATGGATGGTGCCAGCCTTGAGTTCTGCCAGCAGCCCCTCCACCCCCCGTGCCCCACTCTGGGCTGGCTGCAGTGCTGGTGGTGCCGGGCAGGTCCCACACGAACACGACGTGAAACCTCCTTGTCCATCATTCAGCCCAGTGTCATCCAATCTCCAACCACCCAAATCTCAATGAAACATCAACCTGAAATAAAACAAAATCCGCTCAAAATCCCAGGGAGCACCAGGCTGCCTCTGTTTGCTCTTACAAGGATCTAATTCAGGTCTAATAGGACAGTTATTATGATATATTAAATGAGTGGCAATTGATTATTAAGAGCTTATTCATTGGACCTGGGCAGATGGGTAATCAGATACCTGCCTATTACATAGCTGTGAAACCACTCTGAATATGCTTCTAATGATCAAGTGATATTTACTTAACATTCAATATCCATCACTAGGAAAGCTCTCTCTAGATTTAATAAGCCTCTGTTATTTTATGTTTAATTAAATACCATCCACTATTAAAAACATATTTAACTGAGGTCAAAACCAGTAAAAACTGTATCTTATAACATAGCTGTTAAACCTCAAATATCTTCTTAATGATTAATTGGGATTTAGCACACGATCGCTGTCCTACTGAGAGCGGATGGAAAGCGGAAGCTCAACGATTCAGGGACCAAAGTGCTTTGCTTCTGCAAACAATTCTGCTGGTTAGATGGTTTGGCTAATAAAAATAAAGCAGAGCACTGGGAGCCTCAGTTCCTACGTCACCCGGCTTTGGAAAATCCAGAATACAGCACAGTCACTTGCACAGTGCCCAGCAACTCAAACAGCCACACAGGGAGCTGGGACCACCATCCTCCTCCCAGAGATCTGCGTGCCACAGGTGCTTTCCTGAGGGTCAGGACATCAGCAGTGCCTTTCCAGAGCTGCTCTGCCCCAGCTTCAAGGCAGAGGCTCTGGAGCAGCGCTCTGGGGACTCCTGATGGGACAGTTCCAGAAGGGATTGTGAATGGCATCCTTTCTGCGTGGGCTGGCCAGCTGGGGCCATCACACCTACCAGTGTGGTCCATCACACCTACCAGTTTCCCCAGTGGAAACAATAGTGCCTGGAAGAAGCTGGAAACAGATTTCATAAAATCATGTAATGATTTGGGTTGGAAGAACCTTAAATAGGTCCTTAATAGGACTCATCCTATTCCAACCCCTTCCTACAGGCCAGGACCCCTTCCATAGACCAGGCTGCTCCAAGCCCCATCCAGCCTGACCTAGGCCACTTCCAGGAATGGGGCAGCCGCAGCTTCTCTGGGCAACCTGTTTGCCACAATGGTCCAAAACCTCAATGTTAGAAACAAAGAGATCTTTTCAGGCCAAGGGACCAGTGACCTCCCAGATCCAAGGGCCCTGGAAGCACAAGTCCTGCAGCAGCAGCACGCTAAGGACAGGTGTTTCTGTCACTACCCTGCACAAGTGTCCTCCACGCCCTCCACTACAGGCAGCTGTGAACACACACAGCACCACACATCACATGCTTCCTGCACCTCAGCACAGGGACAGCTGATGGGGGAAAAGAGCCTCTAGGCAAGGGGGAATAAGTTTGGACAGGGAGCAGGGAAAAGTCCAAAGCATGTCAGCACTTGGGAAAAAGCCATTCCACCTCAGTGACCTCCTGCAAGAAGATTTATTTTTATTGGTTTTGTTTTGAAAGACCTTGAAAGCAAAATCCGATACTAGCAAAGTATTAAATACAGCAGTACAGACCCACATGGATTGCACAAGAAAACAATTTCAGAATAGAAACAGAAGGAATGTCTACAAACACTGAGAAAAATACCAAGAGACTGAAGCCAAGAGGGTCCTTTCTTTCTGTTGTTCCCCTCGTAGCCTCAGGCACACCGGGGAAATCAGGGTTAGACTGTGGGCTGCATGCTTCAGTCCTGGGAAGTGAGTCAAGAGCCTGGAACGTGTGCTCAGCACCAGGCACAGCCAGGGTAACCCTGGCTATGAGCTCATGAGCTTCCTTGGAGGGACCCTGGTGGGTCAGACCTGGGCTTGTGGTGCTCCAGGGAGAGGCACAGAGGGAGCATCCCAAGGGAACTGCTGGATGGGCTTGAAGACAACCAAAGCTCTTCCCCAAAGTCATGTCCCAAGAGTGAATCATCATCCTGCCATGAATGACATACCAAAGGGATAAGAAAACATTCCCAGTGTCTGACAAGACATTGTGTTATGCATGAGGGGGGTTCTCAATATCCACATGGAAAAGATGTTTTTGCAGGAAAACCTCAATGCTATTCAGTGTTTCTAAAACCAGGAGTCTCTGGGAGTCACAGAATCCCAGGATGGTTTGTGTTGCAACAGACCTTGTAGCCCATCTCATTTCACCCCCTGCCATGGGCAGGGACACCTTCCACTATCCCATTTTGCTCCAGGCCTCATCAACTTGGGCTCAGACATTTCCAGAGATGGGGCAGCCAGAGCTGCTCTGGGGAAGAAGAACAAGTCTTTGTTTTCTTCTTCTTCACCAAAGAAGTCCAAGAAAGTCCAAGCACCAGAGATCCAAGAACCTCAGCCAGAGGGAAAGCAGTTCAGAGCAGACCTGGGCAGTTGGCCCTGCAGCCTCCACAGAGGCTCCATGGAGAGGACACTCCTGGAGTAACCTTGTCATCAAAAATATTTTACCATCCCCCAAATTTGAGGACCAGGAGGAAAGTCCAACTAGATCTCATTTCCTTCCCCAAGCACTGCTGTGTCTGTATTTGTATATACACAAATACACAAACCACCTCCTCACCCTCAGCACCTCCCTCCCATGCAGGAGCCCCAGCAGCAGGGCAGGCAGGCCCAGGAGATACCATCTGGGCTCTTCAAAGCCACGCAGCTGATTAAGGAAATGGCAGAGGTGCCTGTCTGCGGGATATGGTGATTAAGGATGTCTCCATCTCCAATCAGCCCTGGAGACTTTGCTGGAATATTGACTAGTGCCCCACAATGCCATGGGGGCAGCTCCATACCTGATGCGTCCTGTCTCATTCTGGAGAAGTCAGAGGATGTGAAGAGTGAGGAGGAAACCTCTCGAGATGGCTCCCTCGGCCAGTGGAAGAGAGCAAGACATCGGCTCCCACCACATCCATCTCCACTGGACAGGGATGGACTTTCCTCTTTCCCCTCATTCAGACAGAAACCACTGCTCATTCAGAGTGAGCTAATCTCACTTTTGATCAACTCTTCACAAGAGCCTTACAACCTACAACTGCACTTTGGTACCCACAAATGACTCCCAGGAGCAGGGGAGGCCTCGGGAGCTGCTCCAGCAAGAACACAAGGCTTTGCCAGCTTCAAATATTCTCTTTATAGCTTTGCAATCCCAAGGTTCCCCAGAAGGAAAAAAGCACCTTTTCCACCAATCCAGTCCTCCAGCTGAGGCTCCAGGCCACATCCTGCTGAGTTTGAGTGTTTCCAGGAGAAACTTCAGAGCTGTACAGAGGAGGGGCCAGGTGGGCATCATGGATGCATGGGATAAGGACACCGAGGTGGGCTGTAAGACCCTCCACAGAGGTCCTGTTTCCTTCCATAATAGCCAGGACACTCCTTGCTCAAAGCTGAGGTGGGGCTGGCCAAGCCCTCCATGGAGTCAGACAACTAAACACACACAGGGCTCACGACAGAGCCAAATCCCACTTCTGCTTCTGCTGGATGGTTCTCACTTGGGAAACATCACCAGACCCATCTTCCTCTCCATGCCTGCAGCAGAGGCATCTTCTCCAGTCCATGGCAACCCAGATGTGTTCCTCTCCTGCTTCACACCCCCACCCACACAAGCCAACAGCACTGGTGATGCCCACTTCCCTCCACCACCTGTGAAGGCACTCCAGACACCCAGCCCAGACACCACCACATCTCTATTTGGACAGGCAATTCTCATCCCTCCCCATACTTTGCTTTCCCCAGTGGCAGAAGCAAACCAGTCTGTGGGTGCCATCCCACCCCAGCCCCAGCAACACAGCGAGGCTGAATTCATCCCTGCAAAGTCCCTGAGACCCTTCTTCCACCACCATGTAAATCCCCAGCTGGTGTTTGTTTAACCCCAGTGAGCTAGGCACCCAAACTCACAGCCCCACAGCCCTCCCACAGCCCCACTGCCCTCCCACAGCCCCACAGCCTTCCCTCAGCCCCACTGCCTTCCCACAGCCCCACCGCCCCCCAAGGGGCAGCACATGGATCGGTTGCTGTGAAACAACTTCCTTCTTTCTTTTTGCTGGAGTTAGCTGGGTTTAGACTGGGATTTCAGTTACATTTGTGGGCAGCCTTTCTGGAGACATCCACCCGCCTGATGCTGGGAGGCTGTCTGAAACCACGGGCACTTCATGTGTGTTTGGATTCCAATCCTCCCGTGGTTCAAAATCCTGGGAAAATGAATCTGTGTTGCTGAGGTGAAGTTTTTGGTTTGGAAGTGTTAGACTGGAAGTAACTGGCTGCTCAGCCAAGCTGCTGGGAGTTTGGGCTCGCTCCTTTTGCTCTCCCACGCTTCCCTGAGCAAGAGTTTGCAAGGACCAAAGTGATGTGCACGGCCTCCGGGACATTTGGGGCCTGCAGGCCAGGGAAGCACAGGCACACAGGAGCCTGCCCTCGCCAAACCCGACACCGCTCTGGAATGCAGAAACTGCAAATGATACTTTAATTCCACAGTCACTCAACAGTAGCTCTGGCCTTGGGAAATACTGGGAAAGCACATGCTCAGGAGCACTTAAACAGAGCACATCCAGCCCCAGGCTAATCCACGGGCTGGAAACCATGCTATCTTTATCAGAACTTCCCACCCCAGCCAGTCTCCCTGCATGCCTGCCCTTGATCCAGCAAGAAACGCTGTGAGGCACAGGCCAGGCCCAGAGCCACAGCTCAGCTCACCTCAGCTCCCTGACAGTGCCACGGGAAGGGGCATTGGCAGTGGGGACACTGCCCACGGTGCCATCCTGCCACCCACACCTCGATGGCCACAGAGCTCTCCTGCCACCCACACCTCGATGGCCACAGAGCTCTCCTGCCACCCACACCTCGATGGCCAGAAGGCCCTCTCATGCAGCCTGGGCACTGCACATGTCACCACTGTCCTCCCCACCCGGGACACTTGAGTGCTGAGTTGTTTTGTCCAGATGCCCCCTCTCCCCACAGGGACCATCCCAGAGCACACCCCAAGCCCCCAGGCACAGGGTCCCTGCACAAAGTCCTGCTGCCTCGCTGGCTCCCACCCCATGCCTGGTGCTGATGGGTCAGAGCTGCAGGAGCTGTGTCCCCTGTCCCACAGTGGGGATGTGCTCAGACACAGCACCTAAGGAGCCAAGAGAACCTTCAGGACTCAGCCCCCAAGTGCTCTGCTCCCCCCAGGAGCCCACAGCTTCTGTGCTCTCACCCTGCTCTGCACCTTCAGCCTCCCCTGCAGGGGGACGTGCATCACCAGCAGATCCGTGGGGACCATGGTGGGGAAGGGTCAGGACAGACCCACAGAAACAAAGGTCAGAGGATATGGTAAACTCAGAAGAGCCACATAAGGAACTCAGTAATGGCCACGGTTGGATTTATTACCAGGAGGGAGGATGTGAACTTGAGGAGAGTTTGCAGTTCAGATTTAGCACCTCTCAGTGCTCAGGCGATGACGCTGAGAAGAGCTCAGCACATCGGGATGAAGGCTGTTCTCGCCTTTCAGGAACTTCCTGCTCTGGTTTCAGCTCTTTCTTTCTTCCTTCCTTCCTCTCAAGCTGTCCCCTCTGAAGTGGATGGTTTTGGAGACCAAAGGATAAAACAATTTGCTTTTCTGTTCCTCAAAAGGGGCCTTCAGCTCCCTGCTGTCATGCTCCAAAAGCTCTCAGTGGCACAAGGGGCAGGGTTGGGCATTCCCAGGGCAGGTGCCACATCCCACAGCTCAGGAAACTTTCCTGGGCCCCTGCCAGTGCTTCCACCTCCCCCCCTCCTGCTCACCCACCATGGGCAGCAGCAGATGGGGTCCTGTTCCTGTCTGCAAACTCCTCTTGCCCTCCAGCAATGCACTGTACAGTGACAGCTGTCCCACGGGTTCCTGCTGTCACCTGACATGTCACACCATGTACCGTGTGTGACACAGCCCAGACCTGCAACACGAGGTCCCTCTCCACATCACAGCCTGAACCTGGATGGAGACACACTGCACCTGCACGTCAGCACAAGAATTGGGTGCTTCTCCTGCCCTGGGTCACACAGTTACCTTAAAACCTCACCTGCCCCAGAGGTCTGCCATAGCTGACCCCTCTGGATTAAAGCTATCATGATGGAAAAAACCTACAGGATTTAGTGTAAAACCCTCCTCTAACCTCTGGCACTGAACCAGCTCTAGGCTCTGAATGGTGAACACACAGGGCTCTGGACCAGGGACAACTATTGCTCCCCCCACCCTGCTCCCCAGAGTCTCTGTGCTCAGACACACTCCAGAATAACAGGTTTCTTGTTCTGTCCTGTGTCTAATACTGGTTCTTCAA
The DNA here is from genome assembly GCA_034509185.1 of Euphonia xanthogaster. NCBI lineage: Eukaryota > Metazoa > Chordata > Aves > Passeriformes > Fringillidae > Euphonia > Euphonia xanthogaster. Next base: position 738,052 of record JAYDZK010000044.1, read on the forward strand.
CAGAAAAGACTAAGTGGGGTATCTAAAGCTCAGTGCGAGCTCTCACTGATCCTGCACGGAGCTGGTCTCTGAGCATTCCATAAATTCTCAGAATCACAGAATGTCATGAGTGGGAAGAGACTTACAAAGGATCATTGAGTCCAGCTCCTGTCCCTGCCCAGAACACCCCAACAATCCCACCCTGGGCATCCATGAGATATTGTCCAAGCACTCCTGGAGCTCTGGCAGCCTCAGGGCTGTGCCCATTCCCTGGGGAGCCCGGGCAGTGCCAGCACCCTCTGGGGGAAGAACCTCTTCTTGATATTCAGCCTCAATCTCCCCTGACACAGCTCCAGCCCTTCCTGGCTCCTGTCCCTGTGACAGAGAGCAGAGATTGGAGCTGCCCCTCGGGATGAAGCTGTAGCCACTGATGAGGTGTGACCTCAGTCCCCTCCAGCTGAACAGGCCACGTGCCCTCAGGCCTTTGTTTGGTCAGGTGAGGTCCCTGCACCATGGGGACAACACCCAAAGGTGAAGGTTCCCATGTCCTGTGGTACCAGTGTCCACCTATACCATCTCCAAGGGTCCTGATTAGTACAAGCTCTGGCTCTGGTCAGGGAGCTCAGCCCAGGGGTGCCCAGAAGCACAACCATCACTCCAGGAACCACTGGCTCCAAGGTGGTTCGTTGGGAGGCTCAGATCCCATACACATCCACTGGAGAACATCTCTGCCTGAGTACTCCTCATGCAGCTCTGGTTTCCTTGGGAGGTTCAACCCATGATCAAACCCCTCAAAACCACGAGTCAAAAGAGAGCCCTGGCTATTTTGGGGTGTGTGTCACATCAGGCAGTGGGGAGAGCACTGCTCTCCCAGTGCCACCTGCACTGGTTTCTCCTCCCAGAGAGCCCCGTTTGCCGCCTAGAGTGAGCAACTCCCACCCTGCCTGTACACTGCCACTTCCCTGCAGCAATCCCTCTTCCCACAGAGCTCCTGCAGGCCAGGACTGGGCTTTCTGCCCCAGCCCAGTGAGGCAGGGAGGGAGAAGCCCCTTGTGCCAGAGCACCGTGCCGTGCGCTGGAACAGGGAAACCCGAGCTGTGGCTTCCCAACATTCCTTGTGGCTCTAGCTCCCCAGCCAAAACAAAACCAACGTTTTCCTTTTTTTTTAATTCCCTCTTCTCCTCAAGGCCAAACAGGAGGAGGGGGTCCTGCACATCACTTAGCCAAAGTCGCTTTGGCTGGAAAGCAGCTATTCCTACTTCCAGCCGTGTTCCTGCAGCCCCACGCCCACAGCAGCCCTTGGGTGAGCAGGGCACGTGGGGTGACACCGTGGGATGCCACCTTGGAGGATGCTGTGGCACTGGAGCACACAGCAATCACACAGGAACACTGTCTGCTCCCAGCTCATGCAAATCACTGCTGCTCTGGAGGAGCTGGGGAAGCACTGCTGGGTTCCACAGACAGGGAGCCAGGTGCTCCTCTTCAGAAACCTCCCCAGGAACAGCAAGCCAGGAGAAGGACAGTGCAGCCCCAGGGATAACACCAGTCACGCTTGTGTGACCCCATGGCCACATCAGGAGCTGCAGGGCTTCCCAAGGAACATGAAAAAGGATCTGGAGGCTGTCCCCTATATGGTGTGAGCACAGCAAGCATGACCAAGGTAGAAAGGAGGGAATCACACCTCGAGGCTGCAGAACAGGCACAGATTCACCCAATATTCTGAGTTGGAAGGGACCCACAGGGATTAGTGAGTCCAATTCTTAAGTAAATGGCCCACATGGGGATTGAAGTGAGCCCTGTTTGTGCCACTCTGATGAACCAGTGGCATCCCCATGTGTCACCTCAACAGAGGCTCCTGCTATCCACACCACCCACAGCAGGGCTGGTAGCCATGGGATGGTGTCAGGAGGAGGGCACAGCTTCTCTGCTGTCACCCACCATCCAAATCCATCCCATGCCATCCCACTCTGCTACAGAGCACAGTGAAATGCAACTGGAAGGCAGGCTCACTCTCCAAAACACCGGGACACAGGGACATGCTGAGCCCTGTCCACAAGCAGAAGTAGCAGGGAGCAGTGAGGAGCCCCAGCTGCCAGGAATGTTGGGGCTTGCTAGCTGCCCAACACTCCCCAAACTAGTCTCTCCCTACCCCTCCTCAACAGCAGCCCCAGAGCTGCAAATCACAAACAGCTCTGAGCTGGCTTGAAGCTGAATTGTTTGCTAAAGCAAAGCTCAAAGCCCACAAGCCCATGGTGTTAAGGCACCATGCAAAGGTGCCAGCCCAGACCAGGCAAAGGGACAGTGCTGGGCAGTCTCATGCAGAGCAAGTGCTGAGCAATGTGGGCACACCAGTCCATTGTGCAAGGGACTCTGGGGATGGCAGGAGAGGAGTGTAAGCACAGTGCCTGCACCATAACAGGTCTTTTTCAGACTCACACACAGTGGGCAGAGCTGTGAAATTTAACTTTGATCACCTCAGGGCAAACTCTGGCACTGCTGCTGTGCAGCTGAGTGTGAGCAGAGTGAGGATGGGGTGAGAGCGGGACGAGCAGGGGAGGGGCTGCCAGCCTGGGCTCCTGCCTGGGTGTCTGCTGCAAACACCGAAGTTGAAATTCTCTGCTTGCATTAGAGAAGCACAGATTCAGCAATTGTAACAGTTGGAGCAGCGGGTCAAGCCCCATCCTATGAAGTTTAACAAGGCTCAGTGCCAGGTCCAGCACTTGTCTCACCACAACCCCCTGCAGCTCCAGGCTCGGGGCAGGCTGGCTGGAAAGTGCCCAGCAGGAAAGGCCCTGGGGGTGCTGGTGACAGCAGCTGAACCTGAGCCCAGGTGTACCCAGGTGGGCAAGAAGGTCCATGGCACCTGGCTGGGATCAGCCATAGTGTGGCCAGAGGCCCAGGGCAGTGATGTGTGCTGGGCACTGCTGAGGCACCTCCAGTGCTGGGGTCAGTTCTGGCTCCCTATGACAGAAAAGACACTGAGGGGCTGGAGCAGGGTCAGAGAAGGGAACAGAGCTGGGAAGGGGCTGGAGCACCAGAAGCAGCTGAGGGAGCTGGAAAGGGGCTCAGCCTGGAGAAAAGGAGGCTCGGGGGGACCTTGTGGCTCTGCACAACTCCTGACAGGAGGGGACAGCCAGGGGGGAAAGGGCTGCTCCCAGGGAACTGGGACAGAACAAGAGGAAACAGCCTCAACTTACACCAGGAGAGGTTCAGATTGGATACTGGGAAAATGTCTTTACAGTAAGGGTGGTCAGGCACTGGCTCAGGCTGCCCAGGGCAGTGGTGGAGTCCCTGCCCCTTGAGGGATTTAAAGGATGTGTGGATGTGGTACTTGCAGCTTGGCAGTGCTGATTAATGGTTGGACTCGATTATCTTAAAGGTCTTTTCTGAACTTAGTAATTCTATGACTCTATGATTCTGTGCTGAATGGCTTACAAAGCAACTGCTGCCTGCTGGCCATAGCAGGGGAGCCTCCACGATGGGAAGAAAATTACATTCACCAAGGAATGGGAAGAAGGAAATGCTGGTGAGCAGGAAAGGTCACCAAGGACAGGGCAGGACCACTGTGAGGTGGGAAGTGGTCCCAGCTGGGCTGGTACAGACAAGAGGCAGAGGCACTTCCCATGTGGGGAACATCCATTCTGGAAATGCTAAAAGCTGCTCCTCAAAAAATCAGAAATGTGCCAAATTTAACAGCAAGCAATGCCTTGTCAGTTAACGTGACTTAATTGGTAAATTCCTAACTAATTCAAAAGTTCTGTGCTAAAATGTGCCACACTCTGCCACCCTCAGCCAGGCTATCATCAGATGGGGAGGAACCAGGTCCCCATCGTTGTTGTCCCTGTGCCTGGGGCACAGGGAACAATCTTGGGACGAGAGATTCTCCAGGGCTGGGTTTGAATATCCCCAGCCCTGCCCATGGGACCACAGCTCCTCTGCAGAGGCTCCCACAGCGAGCTGCAGCCTAGGGAAAGAGTTAATGCTTCCCCCGTTTCTGACAGTGTTATTCAATACATTATTGACGTTAAAAAGTCGTCACATTACAAGCCAGCAGTCCACGAGTATTAGGGGTAAAAGAGAGGCACGCAGAGACACCCAGAGCGTGGAGCCGTGGGCCCCTCCGAGCTACAGTTACGTTACCGCACACAAACTCCTTTCCCAGACTCGTTTTCCTCCCCCATTTGGGGCGAAACCGACTCGTCTGTTATTTGCATTTAATGCCACAGTGAATCCCTAAATCCAGCTCAGGGAATGGATTACTGAGGGGGGAGGGATGGCTGCACTGGGGTTTTTCTCAGGCTTCAGCAGCTCTGATGCTCTATGAAATGAGGAGCAGGACAGTGGTGCCGGGGACTGGAGTCCCCTCATGGCTGCTTGGCCAGACCCGTGTCCCCAGACTGGACGGAGCTCCCCAGCTGTGCTGGCCCCAGAGCCTCTCCCAGCAGAGCCCACGTGCTCTGCCCAGCACATCCCCACCCTGCTACCCAGCACGCCCCTGCTGGCTCGGAGTGCTGAGCTTCCCACAGAGCCAGGGCTGGCAGCTGTCTGTGCCAATTTCACAGAATCCCAGGAGGGCTGGGATTGGAAGGGACCTTAAAGCCCATCTCATTCCACCCCCTGCCATGGACAGGGACACCTTCCACTGTCCCAGGTTGTTCCACAACCCATCCAACCCAGTCTGGAACACTCCCAGCAATCCAGGGGCAGCCACAGCTGCTCTGGACACACTGTGCCAGGGCCTCCCCACCCTCCCAGGGAGCAATTCCTTCCCAACCTCCCATCCATCCCTGCCCTCTGGCAGTGGGAAGCCATTCCCCCTTGTCCTGTGATTCCAGGCTCTTGTCCAAAGCCTTTCTCCAGCTCTCCTGGAGCCCCTTTAGGCATTGGAAGGGGCTCTAAGGTGCCCCCAGAGCCTTCTCCAGGTGAACACCCTCAGATCTCCCAGGCTGGCTCCAGAGCAGAGGGGCTTCAACTCTCGGAGCATCTTTGTGGCCCTTGGAACCATTAATTGCAGAATACCAACATCACAATGGCTCACGGGAACAGCTGTATTTCATTCCCTGTCTCTTCCTCCAGCCCACACCTCATACTCCACTCCAGATCCCAGGATGCTGATGGTGCTTCTCTGGGGAGGTCAAGTCCAGCAGCAGGAAAAGAATACTTAAAAATAATTTAAGGAGTGTCATTGGTCCAGCCAGCACTGAGGAGAGGAATCCCACCATGGTACAGACCTCAGTCTGCCACGAGGCCAAAACATCCCAAGGGCTTCAGCTTCTTCTCTCGGCAGGGTAGAGACGCTCCAGCCTCGGGCACCTCCACCCTGCCAAGCCCAAAACTACACCTTGTCCCTCTGCCCACCCCAGGTGAGCTGGGAAGGTCATGAGGCCCCATGTGATGGCAGGTAGGGGTCAGCAGAGCTGCTGCCAGGGCAGGGAGGGGTGCAGCAGCACCTGCACACCACAGGGTTGGCCACGCGCGGGGCAGAGGAAGCTGGACGGGCACAGGGAGCTCACCAGGCACGTTCCTCCCTGCTCGTATTTTATTTCATCTCCTGATGGGTGAAATGTGTCCTTAATTTGTTCAGAAAGAAAAAGCGAGTGAGCTGCATTCTCACACCCCTAACGAAGACAACACGCAAAGCCCTTTCAAAGCCGGCGCCACGCATACGACGCGCTGCCTTGTTCTAATTAGCGATGTCTTTTCTCATTAGCCACGGCCGCGCGTGCTCCGGGCCACGCTGCCTCTTGGGCAAGGGCCCCACGGTGCCCACTCCGGCCCAGCAGCACCAGCCGGGCACTCCTGGCCCGGGGCTGAGCGGTGCCTCTGGGCTCCGAGGCCGAGCAGGGGCAAAGCAGCACATCCAAGCCCTTCCCAGACTATCTGTCCCCAGAGGGCTGTTTCTGGCTTTGCTGGCGTTTGAGAGAGAGGGATGCATCTGGTTTCAATCTCACCCCTCGCGGTAGCTGTCACCATGGGTTTGCTGTCAGGGTAAAAGATGCCTTCAAACAGCCCTGTGCCAAAGCAGCAGACATGGAAACCCCAGGCCACAGCAAAGCCCCCATGTCCTGGGCTACTCTGGGCTCTTCCCTTGGCCCAGTGGGCAAGGCAGGGGCTATCACCCCATGCCATTGCTCACAGGGTGGGCACAGGGAGCACAGGAGCCCAGGGACGTGGCACTGTGGAGCACAGACCTCCCTTTCAGCCGGCTGCCGTCCCTGGGGACCCACAGCAGCACCCTGGGCTGGGGGCACCGTGCCAGGCCAGGCACTGCAACCCCCCAGGGCCGCTCGCCTGACCTGGAGCGCGCTCGAGCCGAGAGTCTGTGCTCCAGTTGCCTCTTCCCTTCTCACAAAAAACACAGGGAACCACAAGAACCACAAAAATGCCTCTTGTCCACAGCACAGAGCCTGTCTCTCTGAAGGGCAAGGCACACTGCCGGAGGACCGGCCACACCACTCACCCCACCCAGGCTCCTGGAGAGCCGCCAGCCTTTGGGAGCAGCTGTCACATAAAAGCAAACACTGAGAGCCATCTCTGCACTGACAGCAGAGCAGCTCTGACGCCCGCTCGGCTTTGACGTTGCTCCATCCCGGTTCAGTTCAGTGGCTCCCCCACAGCCCCTCCCGCGTGTTCATGCCTGCCAGGAGCCTCCTCCTCCTTGGGATCATGGTGCTGTGACATCACCCAGCCATGCCACCGTGACAGCAGTGACATCACAGCTCACGGAGGCCAGCAAATCTACCCCCTTCCCAAGCATGGGGAGAAGGGGAGAAAGCAGGGAAAAAGGCACAGGATGGTGTGGACATCACAGAATCATGGAATCATTACGGTTGGAAAAGCCCTCTACGATCATTGAGTCCTACCGCTAACCAAGGATGGCCAGGTGCCCTAGTGCACTTTGTCCCCAAATTCCATATCCACATGTTTTTTGAACAATTCCAGGGATGCTGACTCCACCGGTGATGTCAGCAGAGGCTGGAGCAGAGCGGCACCCAGGTTGTCCAAGCGGGAACTGACCTCACCCCGTCCCAGGCCACACAGTCATTCCATTGAAGGAACCTGCACGGAAAGGGGTTGGAAGCAATCTTGGAAGTCAGATAAGCGTTCCCCAGCTGCACCTGGGAGCACCAGCCAACACCAGTGTAGGAAAATCTGCTTCCCTTGCCATGTTCTGGGATATCCTGGCAGGCACAACTCCTCCTTCACCATGCCCAGCTGGAAGAGAGTCCAGCTCCAAAATATCCCCAGCCCCATGGGCCATCTCCTGTTCCACACCAAGGGGTTCCAAGGGCGTCCCCACTGTCATCCCTGAGACTGGCCAGGGTTTCACCCTCCAAATGAGGCAACAATCCAAGAAAGCCCAACAGCATCCCTGGAACTTCTCAGATGGGCTGAATCAGAAGCAGGACAAACAAGGCCAGTAATGCCAATTGGCAAATACAGGGCCTGGGACTCATGAAATGCTCTTATAGATATGCATCCCAGTAATCATGATAAAAAATGCAACAGGACAAGATTCATTGCATTTCATGGACTGGTGTCTCCTCTCCCTCTCACAGCCACTGAGGAATGAGCCCTTCCTCCAGGCTGGCACCCTCACAGCAAGCCCAGGAAGGGCTGATGGGCTGGGAAGCAGCTCCCAGCTGGTTGCAGTGTCCTGGCAAAGTTGGTAGCAAAGGGCTCCGAAACAAAAAAGCCCTGACCCAGCTGGTTCCTCTGCCTGGGCTGAGCAGCTGCAGTGGGGCAGGGGGAAGGGACATCCCCAAGCACCAGATGCTGCTACACCAAGATGCCTGCACCTGGGGATGGAGGAGCACTGCAGGTGCCACCACACCATGCTCCCTTACCAGCTGGAGTAACACAGGGTAAGGAGAGATCACACTGCCAGGTCCCCATCAACCCCCAGGAACCCTGAGCACCAGACCTCAGTGGGCCCAGGATCTGGGAATGGTGCTGACAATCCTGATGGAAAACCGGAGCCAAGGCAGCCCCTGCCCTGAGCTGCCATGGCAGAGCTGGCCAGAGGGAGGGTGAGAATGCCACCACTCTGGAGCTGGAATGGCTCCTCTGACTCCCAGAGACTTCCATTTTGCCCTTGGGTTTGCCAATGGTTTGCTGCCTTGCCCATAAGCCAGAAGAGTTTTATGGATCTCAGAAATTACTGGCACAGCCCCAATGGTCAGGAACAAGTCTCTCCATGCCGAGCCTGCAGACAGGACGCTGGGAGGTGCCAACTGCCCCCAGTCCTGCTTAATAAGGTGTTAACTCCCAGCCTAATTGCCACCACTCAATATGTCAACACAGTTCACCTCACTGCTGCTGAACAGGAAGGTTTGAACCAGCACAGCTCAGCGTGCACTCACGTGTTTGATCCTCAGCTGTGTTTTCTTTACACCTCCCTCCCCTCCAGGGCTCCAGGGTGGGAGCACAGTGTACCCCCATCTCCCCAGGTCCCTTTCCCCAAGCAGGGGAGCACGTCCCCTCCGACCATTCATGTTCAGCCCTCCCTCTTTCTCCATGCACCGACAAAGGGAACTTCACTTCCAGCATCCTAACTTTGCACAGGGAAATAAAAAAGGCATGAAATTAAAAAGGTTCTTATAACAACAGTAACAGAGCTGCAATGCAGAGCTAGGATATATAGAAAATATCTTCTAAAATAACATCTCAGCCCTGCCCCTCCCCAGAAGGGCAGGACATGCCAGTGCCCATATCCACAGAGCGCAGGATCAGTGCAGGAGAAGGCAGCACACACATTTGCTGTGATCACAGCCATGTCCTTCCAGTTTTTTCTAAGATTTTTCCAAATTTGGCCATTACCGTGTTTTATGTCTATTCACGTCACTCCATCTTTTGCTTTTTAAGGCACAGAGGATGGAAAAACAATAAAATCAGCCTCTGAGTTTAGCCCTCTGCCCCATTCGCAGACAGTTTCAGCAATTTATTTGAGGCTGCTGTCATAAATGCCTCCTGCTCACATCCTAACAAACTGGCAGCACAGAACTCTCCAGAAAAGGGCGATTCATGCACTATTTTTCTTTTAAAAGTCTACTTCATAAAGCATGCAAAGCAGCTCTTCCCTGCTGTAGTGGGATACAGCTCCCATCCTTGCAGAGGTGAGTAGGAGAGAGGGGATGGGTTCAGGATTGTGAGAGCCAGCACCAACACTTACACTTGCAGAGTACCTGCCTAACCCCCCGAGGCTCAGCCAACACCTTCAACTTTCAGCAGAGCAGAAAATTCACCTGGTCTCCAGCTGGTCCAGCCCTCCCACAGTTCTCTTTCCAAGCACTCCCCTGCAGAGTCCCAAGGGATGAGCCAATTCCACCCTGGTATTGTGGGCCCTTGGATTCAGCCTGGAAATCCATTTTGGGTGATCAGGCTCTTTCCTCACCCACCTCACCCCCTGACTTGGAACCAGGGAAATCTAAGCAGTGGTATCTCCCCATCATCACCTCCATGGTCTCCCTGCCTGGTCCTGGCTTAGAAGGTAACTGCAAGGCTTGCAGAGTCGTCTGTGCTATGGACTGGCAGCAAATTCACGCCCTGAAGTTACAGGGCAGATGACAACATAGCCAGGAGCTTCCATGCAGATGTTCCCTCTCAAAGCTGGGGTGACCTTGGGAAGCAGAGGAACAGGCTCCAGCCAGGTCTGCGATGATGCCAATGAGATGGACGTTGATCTACGTGCGTTGGCTTCACCCTTTGGAGACACACCTGGGCTCTCCCAGGACTCTCCCTTGGATGGGTGGAGGTGAGGGGCCACAACCCTGACTGTCACAGCGAGCTGTGGGCTGGAACACAGCCCAGCCTGGTGCCAGCCCTGAGCCTCTCATTGCACATGGACACCCACCAAACCTAGAAGAGCTCATTTTCTGCAACTTATGGCTGTCCTGGCTCCCCTACCCCTTCCTCACCAGGGAAAGAGCCAAGAGCTGAGCAAGTCAAAGAGTGTCCTTTGCCATGGGTACCCAACAGCCACGTGCAGACACCTGAGAGCCTGGAAGATCCTCTCATGGCCTGGGTGGAGTGGTTGAGATGACCTGATCCTCCACTGTAGTCACAAACACCCTTCCAGGGCTGGTTCCATCACTGACCCACCAGAGACTGAAGGATGAACAGCGAGCCAGGTCTCTTGGTCAAACACAGCCAGGTCTCCTTCCTCAGCTGTCTAGCTTCCCACCTCCCATGAGTGAGGAAACAGAGACAAAGGGACGGGGGGGGAATTACCCTCCTCCAGACTCTGGTTTTCTGCCAGGACACTCCACTGAAGCAGAGCAAGGGTTCTGACAGATGTGATGGTTCATCTCCAGCCTGATCCACACACCAGCGAGGGGACAAGAGCTCTCCAAGAATCCCACACATCAAAGGCCCCAATCAACTTCTAGCAGCATCACAAATTAAAGCTCAACTTGAAATGAGGAAATGGATGGAGAACCTGCAATGTGGTCATGCCATGGGAGAGAAGAGGGAGGGCTTGGACAAGATCAAGGAAGAGCAATGGGGAAGGCCAGGTTTAGGAAAGCAAAAGCCAGCCAGCCGAGGGATTTCGCTCCATCACCAGCGTCGGAGCCACGGCCCTGAGCGCTCAGTGGGGATGTGAACAGCGAAACCTGATCGGCTGTTAACACAGGAATGCGTGGAAATGGCAACTGCACATAACCCCAGGGAATCCGCCAGCGGTGCCCCAGCACCCGGAATCACACGGATAACCCGCGCGCTTCGCGCATGAGCTCATCCTGGGGATAATGCTCTCACATGAGCCCAGCCAGCAGGAATTCACCGCATGCTCGGGGCACGGGGGGGCTCAGGGGGATCCCCTTCTCCTCTTGCTCCTCTCCCCCTGCCCTCCAGCCACCATCGCACATTTCCCACGGATGGCGCGCTGCACCCTGGGAGCGCGCGGCTCCCCGAGCCCTGCGAGCCGTGCCCGCTGCTGCAGCCGCCCCTCCCCGTGCAGGGCTGCAGAGGGGCTGGGGAGAAACCCCATAGAATACTATAAAGTCAGGGGGAAAGAAAAGGAAGGAAGAGGGATCTGTGCTCCCTCATTTCTAGCACTGAACCTGCTTCTTTCTGTTCCTCCAGCCTGCTGGGAAAGGGAATAAGAATGTCTTCCCTGTTTCACCAACATCCTGGCTGCTGGTGGTGCTTCATGTACCTAGCAGGGCCCAGCAGCACTGGGAGGGATCATGCTCCAGCCCTGGGAGCACACCAGTCACCACTAGGTGTTGTACCATTCCTCATGGCACTGCATCCATGCAACTCCTCTCCTCTGCCTCTGCCTTCCCCTTTCACCATAGTCAGCTTTGTGGAAAGAAGCTGGAATCCATGGAGGTCCCCTCCCCCTGAGAACCAGCAACCCAACACAGCTTCCTTCTCGCATGCAGCAAAATGACCCACAGAAGAGCCATAAATAATATTTGCTTATTCTGTTCCTTACTCTCCCAAATGCATCAGCCCAGAACTTGCTCTCTGCTGAGAGGGATGGTAAAAGTCCCACGGAGCAGGACTTGACCTTTGGTGGAGGATTAGCTGTGCTCCACAGGGCAGACATCCAGGTGGTCCAGGAAGCCAGCTTGGCTCACAGAGGACACGTTTGTCACCGCTCAGGCACTGACACCTCCTGCCCATGGTGGCTTTTCTGGAAACCACCTAAAAGTGAAAGTCAAATGCCTGCCCCTTCCACACCTCAAGGTGTCTCCTCCAGAAGGCAGCTTCCCTGTATCCACCTCCTGGTGGGAACCAAGAAGAGACAAAGCCACCACAGGTGGAGGAAGAGCTCAGACCTGCAAGGCAGGAATTCAAGCTGCATTGCACATGGCACAGGGACTGCTGCAAACCAGGGAGCTCCGAGGGCCATCGGCTCAGGGGGACCAGATTCAGCTCCCCAAAGAGCACCCCAGCATGTCCTGAGGGCTGGGCTGCATCCTGCTGGGATGAGATCCCTTCCAGAGCCCGGCAGGGGTGCCTTGCAGGGGGCACAACATTCATGCCCAAGGTCAGGTAATCGGAATTTTGGAAGCAATTCCAGGCTTTTTTGAACTATCTCCAGAGAAGCAGGATTTTCTACCTTTGAACTGAATGATCCGATCTTTCCACAACCAAATCCCTCCCTCTGCAGTGGCTAAGCTCCGGAGCCTCTGATGTCGCTCACCCTGGAAATGTCAGGGCAGGAACAAAATGAGCCAGCCCAAAAACAGCCAAGACAAAATGCAGGCAGAGTACGAGAGTTTGGGTCCGTAACCTGTCCTCCCGTGGCTGGACAGGCACCTAAAGACGACTGGAAAGGCAATTTGATGTGCCAGCAGAAGGATACTTTACACCTGGGCAGCTCTGTTCAAAGAGGTGCCACACTGGGCTGTGGGTCTCTTGGAGACCATCTCCCCCCCCCTCCCCCCCCCCATATTCCCTTGGAGTTCCCATCTTCTCCTCCAGGCAGGGCTCTCCCCTTCCATGGGGCAGCATCACCCAGGAGCTGGCTCAGGACCCAGGGGTGGGAAGAGAGCTAGCAGTGGGAGGAGAAGGGACCAAGGCTCAGACTACAAAAGGACCAAGAAAATGAAAAACTGTGCCAAGAAAACGGAAAGCTGAGAGGTTAACACAACAGTGGGGCAAAAATCCCAGGGGGAGAGAGCCACGGCAGAGGTCACAGCCAGCCTGCCCGGGGGGAGAGGGGAAGGAGCAGATGCAGAGCGGGGGTAGCTCCTCGTTTTGACCCCTTCCAATCCTGCAGCCCACCCTAGAGCTGGATGTCTGCTTGATCACCCGTGCACGGGACATGGAGCAACAGGAGATGAGTGTTCCTGTCCCAGGAGTTCCCAACGTTCCCCAAAACACTGCCCACACCGTGTCACCACCAGCCAACTGAGATTTTCCCCAAAGCCGGCCAAGAGACCTGAGCAAAGCGTCGGCATGTGAGACAGCACCGGCCCCGCGAGGAGATGCCTGGGAGCCCGGGGTAACCGGAGACCGGCGGCTCCTGCCGGGACAGTGATTTATACCTTTCCCAGGAGAACAGGGAGCAGCGGGAGCCCCCCACGGGCGGGGGAAACGGCACCAGGCAGCACCCTGGGAGACCCCATGAGATCCCAAAGATCCCAACAGATCTTCAAGCAATTTCCGAGCCACAGGCTAGAGCCGTGCCAGCCCTTTCGGTCCGTGCCAGGTGATGTGGCAGTCACGGCTCCGCGTTACTCGTCCGGAGCCAGCCGCCGGCAGACAGACAGACAGACAGAGTTACCGGAGCCTCCCGCGGCCGGGCTGGAGACGAGCGGGAGCAGCGGCAGGAGGAGAAGGGGGAGGCCGAGGGCTCACGGGGGACTCGCTGCTCCAGCGCGACACCTAAAGGGCTCCACAGGCGGCTGCACGGGAAGGATTTCCCCGCTGCATCCCCGCTCCCAGCGCATCCCCGGCTGCAGGCTCCGCTGCTGGAGCACCGCGCTCCGAGCGGGCTCGGAGGAGAGAGACGCGGGGCTGCGATTAAAATGCCGGAGTGACCGCACAGAACTCGCCGATAACAGCACGGATTTTCAGCCCCAGAGGGGAAGAGGCTGTGGGGGTTGCGGGGATGCAACAACATCTCCGTATCAGCTCTTTACCCTCCCCAGGGGCTGCAGACACAGCAGCTCTGCCCCTTGCAAACACACCCAAACCTAGCCGAAGTATCCCAGAGCTTAGGGATGGAGGTGCAGGATGCTTTGGAAGGTGAGGAGCAGGGCTCAGGCTGCAGGAGCAGAGTGGGGGCTGCCTTTTATCCTCTACAGAGCCGTGGGCTGGTGCCACGCTCTCAGTTCAGGCAAGGAACAAAACTACTGCTGAAAAGGAAAATAGGCAAGATGGAAAGGTGCAGAGCACAGCAGGTGTGGGCACAGAGCCAAGAGCAGCCCCCACACCCAAAACTGATTCTGCCTGCCCTCCCCTCCCCTGCTTCCCATCACTCTCTGACACCTGATAAATGCCTCGTGGCAAAGTCCTGCAAGGAACTTCACAGGTATCAAACCATTAGGCTGCTCAAGACATTCCTTTGAAACCTGCAGAGTTTATTATTCTTGAGAATCTTTGCTGTGCTTCTTCTGTACCAGCCCAAAATTCTCCTCAGCAGGTGCAAAATTCTTTCCTGAATTCCAAACAAAGGTCTATTCCTAATAAATTACAGTCATTGCTGTGAAGCAGCTCAGAGATTGCAGTGCAAGGCCCTCACCCCAGCTAAATCACTGGGGTAATCACAAACAGGGACTCCCATTTGCCCCACTCAGAGCAGAACATTTTTTCTATTAATGAGAACAGGATTTTTGGAGCAGCCACAGATGCAGGGAGCAGAGGTGGATTTGGCTTGGTACTTCCACTCCCAAATCCCTGCAGGTGATGAGTCGGCTGCAGACAGAGCTCTGACACCAGACCTCAGACAGAAAACACCCATGGCTGCTGCCAGGGCTCAGCACTCCTGAAACAGCTGAGGGATAGAACACCTCTCCTATGGGGGAAGGCTGATGGGACTTGGAGCAACCTGTTCTGGTGTCCCTGCCCATGGCAGGGGCTGGCATGAGATGGCCTTGGAGGTCCCTTTCCATCCAAAGCATTCTGGGGTTCTGTGAACAGCCTTCCCTCGGCTTCCCATCCAGCCCCTCTCTGACCCGCCTGGGCTGCTCTGATCACACAGATCTGCTCTTGGGAACCAAGACGTCCCAAGTGCTTCAGAAACTTGTCACTCCCAGCACCTTTTCCTTGGCCAAAGCTCCTCACCAGCTCTCTTGCAGCCCCTTTAGGAACTGGGAGAGGCTCTAAGGTCTTACCAGAGATTTTTCTCTTCTCCAGGCTGAGTAACTTATTAGAGGGGGAGAGAGACCCAGGAGCCAATGGAGCCCACTAATTACCCTGGCTAATTCCCTCAGGGGAGCCCCAGGTCGGTCCGGGTGGTGGGAGAGGGAAGGGGGGGCAGGGACCCCTCACCCCCTCAGCAGCATTTCCAGGCAGTGAGGGGGAGCAGGGCAGCTCTGCCTCCCCTGCCAGCAGCCTCCTGTTTCCAAACACCTCACTCTGGTCTGCCAGGGTTGCATCAGCTCCCGCATTCGTATTTATAACCAGGCTTTAAAAC
Source organism: Euphonia xanthogaster (assembly GCA_034509185.1). Classification (NCBI taxonomy): domain Eukaryota; kingdom Metazoa; phylum Chordata; class Aves; order Passeriformes; family Fringillidae; genus Euphonia; species Euphonia xanthogaster. The sequence goes on from JAYDZK010000044.1 coordinate 753,125, forward strand.
CTGATATTCCATTTCCAGTAGCTTGGTGGGGGTGAGCTGAACCCTCAGGGCCCCCAGCCAAGCAGCTGTTGCCAGCGTGATCCCTCTTCCCTTCACATCCTGCTCAGAAAAGCTCCCACCGTCAACCTGGTGCCACGGCTTACTGGCATGGGCTCTTTAATTAGCTGAGCGGGGCAAGAGGCAGGCTCTCATTAAAGGGAGAGCTAATTGAGCCTGGGCAGGGGACGGGGAGCCTGGTGGTGTTTGACCCAGCGCTGGTTAACTGAACTGAGTGCACGCTCAGGCACATCGCTCCCTCCCCTTCCCAGTGAGTCTCACCACCAGCCTGAGGCTTCCGGGATTAAAAAGACCCCACCAGCTATTTTTAAACTGAGGGATGGGTGGGAAGGGGTTGAGTGAGAGAGGAAAGGGAGTCCCTCTCCATCCCAAGCACTGTCAGAGAGGCTGAGGGCTGAGAGGAGCTGCAGGTCCTTCTCCAGAGCTGCTTCTCTGCTCCTTCACCATGCCAGAGGGGGCGAGATCCCAGCTCCAGCCACCACGACTCCAGGACTCACCCTGAGGCCAGCTCACAGCAGGCTGGTGACAGCAGAAGGACTGACCCTGCCATGTCCCTGCCATGTCCCTGCCAGTGCAACTCCGGGACCTTCACTCCCTCCAGGAGGAAACTTCCAGCTGCTTTAGGTCATAAATAAAGAATGACCTGATGAGAATGGCCAATCTGGCACCAGGATCAGTCACACACCTATTAAGTGTACAAAGATACCTCTCAGATTAACAGCAATCCATAAACCCTGGCATCAGGAGCAGATTTGGAGCTTGGCTGGGACCCATCAGCCAGTCTGCTTCCATGTGCCATCTGATTCCACAGCTATTTGGCCTTGGCTACCTTTTGTGAAGAATCGTAGACCCAAATCTTGCAGAAACAGCATAAAAAGGAGAAGTCAAGCCTGGGAATCTTAAATGAATCCTCTCCCAGCCTCAGCTGCACTGTATGTGTCTGCAGAGGCCAAGCAGCTTCCGTGAGCCCAAAACTGCTTTCCTGGAAAAGGAAAATAGCATTTAGTATCTTGAAAGGGGCAGTAAAAAGAAAAATTGCCTATTCTTTGAAATGTGCTTTGGGAACCTCTGCTGCAAAGTACTTGGGTAACACAAAATAAGCCTGAAATTATCCAGGCTCCTGGCTGGGTGCTGCAGCACTGCTCCACTCCCACCTTGAGCACAGAGCACCAGCTCATTTTTGGGGGTGTTTGGGGCAGGAGGGGTGGGTGTCCAGCAGGGAGCAGCATATTTCCCTGCCTTTACTCCCAAAATAGCCCTCTGGCCCTGTCTCGTTCCTGGGCATCCAGTGCCACCTCACTGGCCCCAAGCCCTGCTCCTGGCCAGCCCCTTGCAGCACAGCACAGGGCACTGGCTGGGAAGAGCCTCCACACAGGGAAAACACTGCCCAGATCCAGCCCCAGTGCTGTGGGGACACTCCAGCCCCCCAGGACTCAGGGCTGCTGCAGGAACAACCCCGACCCTGCTGGCTGCAGGTGCTCCTGTGGAGCAAAACCATCACCTGCTTTCATAAAGGCCCAGACTGAGGGAGGGGAGGAATTTCCTGGTATCCAGCATGGATTTCAAAGCACTTATGTACAGGAGGAGAGTTCCCCTCCAGAATCAGCCCTCTGTCATCCTGTCCCCCTTCATTCTGGGACTCCCAGCAGCTGCTGTTTGGGGTGGAACAGGCTGAAGCACCAGACACTCCATGACACTCAAGGCAGGGATGTGATCCCATTTTGGAGAAGGTAGCAGTTATTGTCTAACCTCAGAGAAGAATCTGAGCAGATGCTCAGCGAAGATGAGAAATAAATGCAAAACTCAGTCTTGCTGCAGACTGGTGCTTGAGGCCATGCTAAAACCCATCCTTCCCTGATGGGAAGCTGTTTTAGACAAAGCTTTTTCTGGCACCCATAGAGCAGGAGAAAGTATGGGGGTGTCCCAGCAGTCACGACAAACTGTTTGGAGCTGAAAATCCATTTGCCTGCAACAGGGAGGCCAGGCAGGGCTTAACTCTGATCCACCTCCACCTCATTACCCCCACGCAGCATCCCCAGCAGGGAAGCAGCCTGTGTAAGAAGGGGAAAACGAGTCCCTGCAGCCCCCCCGGGCAGTGACAGCCCCTGAGCCTCAGCCCTGTCACTGGGGAGAGAGCAGAGCATCCTCAGGAACCTTTTCCTGACCACCTTCACCTCTAGGAAGCAAGGATAAACCTACACCCAGAGCATAATATCTATCATAGAGTGGGGTGAGTTGAAAGGGACCTTCCAGATCATCTGGTTCCAACCCCATTGCAGGGACACCTTCCACTAGACCAGGTTGTTCATGGCCTTGGGCACTGCCAGGGATCCAGGGGCAGCCCCAGCTGCTCTGGGCACCCTGTGTCAGGGCCTGCCCACCCTGCCAGGGAACAATTCCTGCCCAGTATCCCATCCAGCCCTGCCCTCTGGCAGTGGGAAGCCATTCCCTGTGTCCTGTCACTCCACCCTCTTGTCCGGTGTCTTGTCCTTCTCCAGCTCTCCTGGAGCCACTTCAGGTACCTGAGGGCTGCACTCATAATTTCTACTTCAGTCTGGAATTACTTCATTTGCTTTATCCAATGACTCCACTCCTGCTGTGCCACAAGTGGGGAACACTTGAGCCACACATGGCAGGAGGGGAGGGATCCCATCCCCAGACCTCTGTGGGTTTGCTGAGCACATCCCAGCCCTGCTTCAGAGCTGCCTCCTCTCCCAAGGGGCACAGGGACTCTGTCTCCCCCCTTGCTGCCAGCTTGGAGCTGGCTCAGCTGAAAGGCACTACAGCACTACAAACCAGGGTGTGCTTGAAGTTGGAAGGATTTAAGAAGCACTCATCGTTATCAGTTTTAATATTGAGATAAGCCTTGTACCTCACAAGCTGAGCTGAAGAGATCCCAGTGCCAGAGGCAGGGAGGTGCTTAGATACTTTTTTTTCAACAGCAAGATGCTTCCACATGATACCACCACCAAATTTTGGTCATTAATCCTGCAGCTACCCAGTAGTCAAGTTTTGTTTGTGCAGAACTGCTAACGAGCCATGACTTCCATTCCCATTTCCCCCCTGCCAGAGGCATCATCAGAGGAAGGCAAGGCAGGCTGATAGCCAGAGGCAGCCAGCAGAGCACAGCTAAGGACATGTGGCTTTCACACACCAGACTTGGCTTGTCTGGATAAATTTGTTCTCCACCTTCATAGCAAGATGGTTTTGGGCATCCCCACACATTGTGGTTAGCCCTGAGCAATCCAGCAGCTGAGATTTGGATGGGAACTCCAGGCTGAATGAAACCCATCAGTCACTCTAACCCCAAATCTTGGGAAGCTGCAGGACACAGCAGGTGTCCAGCATCTGCAGTCAGACATCTGCATGCTGCTTTTAACAGGGAAATGGGATTTTCTTCTCACCCAGCTGTTGTGTAGGCCCTTGTGATGGGAATAGGTGGGAGCAGCCTGGGAAAGGTGCGTGCCTGGTTTCCAGGTGGTCCCAACAACCCAGATCCAGGAGAGCCTGGAGGACAAGAGATCTTCCTGCACTTTTCATTGACCAGAAAAGGAAAATGGAAACAGAATCCCAGAATCACAGACTGGTTTGGGTTGGAAGGGACCTTAAAGCTCATCTCATTCTATCCCCTACCAGAAGCAGGGACACCTTCCCTGTTGCCCCAAATCCCATCCAGCCTAGCCTTGAACACTTCCAGAGATGGGACATAGGAGCTGCCTTGCTGCCATTGCTGCTTGTCACAGGCAAGAACAGAAACAAGGCTTGTGACACTTTCACTTTGCCTGCAGCTTCCCTGCAATTAAGAGCAAGAGCTACTGCAACAAAACAAATTGCAGAGCAAATCACCTGCATGAGCAATGAGGGCTCAGAGTCATCACCACATGTGGGGAGGGGTGTGGTGACAGCCCGGCAGGGTTCAGCAGGTTGGGGGTGGCCAGGTGATGTGCCTAAATTAAAATCTGGTTCTCACTGGGCTGAATGCTAAAGAAATGTAGGAACTGGCAATCCCAGCTTGCCTGAGCTGCTGTACCTCTGCCACAGGAGCCAAGGCATCTTCAGGGTGGCCACTCATTCCTGCCCACAGACTACTCCTGCCCAAATGCAGATAATGGTTAACAGCCAGGATGCCCCAAGGGTCTTGACAAGTCCAAAACCACACTAAAAATCCCAGGGATGCAGAAAGGATGCTATGAAACAGCTACATCCAGAGCAGCCCTTGTGGTCCACCAGGAAAGAGGTGACTTGAGCACAGAGCCTGGGGCTCATGCTGGCATTGCCAAAAAGCTGCTCTCTGCTGGTCCCACAGGTGGGCCAGCTGGGTAAAGCAGAGCCTGAGTGCAGAAACAGGCACCCAAGAAAGGAATAAGGGTATGAAACGCCCAGGGGCTGAGAGGGAGGCATTTGCTGTTGATGAAGGTGCCTGTAATGCCCAGCTCTTGGCTGGGGGAAGGAGGCTGGAAGTGCTTGGGCTGTGCTGAGAGGAGCTGCAGGAGCTCCCCCCAACACAGCACCAAAGGCCATGAAACCCAGCATGAAAATGTCAGAAAAGCCCATAAATACAGAAGTGGCCCCTGCAGTCAGGACTGGACAGAGCACAGGTGGGAGCCGTGGTCTGTGCCAGCCAGGGGCTCTCTGTCCCTCACAGCCAAGGAGCACCACGAGGCATCAGAGAGCACATCCCAGCATGAACAGAGAAGCCCTCAGGTGGATTCTGGCAGCTGGCCCAACAGCCAGGTGAGAGACATCCCTCCTGCTCCGACCAAGGGGGGATATCCCCCTACCTGCTGCTCCCAGAAATCTTTGGATGAGCACAGGTGGTTTAAAATACCACCTCTCCTCAGGTAAAGCTTCCTGGTCCTGAGGACACCCAACAAACCCAGAGCCAGGGCACACCTTGCTCAGCTGGATGAGGACAGCAGAGACCCCAAGGGTCCAGCCCCACACCAGGAGTGCTGGGACCACAGGGTCACTGTGTCCTGCAGCAATGGAGCAGCTGAAGGGAGAAACCTTTCTCCTGTGACTCTGGAAACAAGAATACACCATTATCCAGGACTTTGGTGAATGTCCTGGACCAGGAAACACACAGGAGTGTGTGAGTCCCTGCCTGGCTGAAGGACAACCCACCTGCTGAACTTTCCCACAGGTGAGATCCTTTTAACTGCCTCCATCTTCACTCCTGGCTTAATCCTGGGCAATGGAGCACCTAAAAACCACAAAGATTCCTAAGAACCAACAGATGCAACATCCCCATTGGAATGAGACACCGAATAAGAGGGAAAACCTGATCTTTTGGATCTTTCTTAAAGACATAAAGAACCTAATTTTAGGAATAAAGAGACTTTTAACAATTATGACTTTTCATTCTTTAAACCTAGAAACAAAAAAATCTTCTGGGTCTTTCTCAGTTCTTGTAGAGGAAAAAAAAAGGCAAATTAAAAAAAAAAAAAGAGGCAACAATTCATATTTCTAGTGTAAAAGCAAGTGTGCATACACACACATGAACCAACACACAGATAATTCCAGCCTCTGACCAGGTTAGGAATGTGCACGCACGTGCAAGTGCAGCCCCCAGCACCGTGCGTGCGGCAGAGCACAAAGGTGTCTCTGGAGGTTTGGGGGTTCATTGATCTCTTCCCAGGGAGGCAGAACTCCAGTAACTGGTTTCCTCCCTGCTCCTAGATCAGCACTTGTGCCACGGGGAAGATCCGCCCCGAGGGCACCAGCCTTCCTGCTTGTCACTGCCACCTCCCCCTCAGCTCGCTTCACAGGCACATTAGTAACAAACTCCTCTCCCAAGGACACTGTGGGAACAGAGTTCCACAAGGGTTATTTCTGAGGCAGAACAGCCACCAGCCTGCCCTGGGTGTGCCGCTCAGGACGGCTGTTCCACGAGCCAGGGAGGACAGAGCAGCTCCCTCCACCCCGGGCAGGTGGGAAGGGAGTGGCACTGTCTGCTCCTTATCACAGTGGGGAACAAAGCTTTCCTCTCCACACACCCCAGACACCCAAGAGAGAGCTCTGTGGGGCAACAGCAGCACCTTCCACAGGGTGACAATGCCTGTCCTGTGCTCCCCAACAAGGACAGGCTCCTTCCCATCAAGTCCTCAGGAGCTCAGCCGTGTTTGCTTTCCTTTGGACCCCCAGCTCTTTGCTTCGTGCTCCCAAGCTCCTGGCCAAAGGGGAGCAGCCCAGAGAGCTCAGGTGGCATCTGCAGATCCCAACTCCTGTCCATTGCCTTTGCTCCCTGGGATGTTCTGTCAGCTGGAAGGCCTTGAGCAGCCAGAACACCCCAGATCTGTTCCAGCAGGAGCAGTCCATGCCTCTCCAGCAGCATTCCTGCTCCCTTCCAAGGTGAGAGGCAACAGCAGGTCCTGTCTGAGGAGGCCAGCAGGATGCAGTAGGCAGCAGGTATCACGGAGCCATCCACGCAGCCTTTAGATGCTTGTGTGTTTCCCCTGGTGGCCTGGGTCTCTCTTGCATCCCAAGGAGGTGGGACCATGTCTGATGTGGAGAAGACCCTGCTCCAGCTGCCCCTCAGCATTGCTCTCTGCTCAGCTGTGCCAGCACAGCTGTGCGTGGGGATGAGACCAGAGCCAACCTGTGTCATCTTTTCCAGGCAGCCAGACCTAGCATGGGAACCTTCTCTGCCATGACACGGGAGATCCTGGAAGTGTTTTGAAGGTGATCCCTGCAAAGCTCTGTGCTTCACAGCTTTCTGTGCTGCCAGCCCCGGGCAGCTCTTCCAACTTGCTCCCAAGCCTCAGTGGGAGGTGTTGGGTGCAGCAAGGGCCAGGAACTGGGGGGACATGAGGGCAGGACCATCACGCCCCTGTGAGAAGCAGGGACACTTGCAGGTCATGGCCAAGTTCAAGCAGGAGTCCAGATAACGAGTGAGTTGGTGGGATGGGGCATCTCTGAGGTCATGCTGGGACACCAAGGCACAGCCAGGGGCAGGATCAGGCCTGGAGCTACCACACAGATTCACAGAGAAGAGGGCAGGGTCACTCTGGGAATCAGCCCATGATTTAGGGAGGGAGCCAGAGGCTCCAGAGCTGAGTGGGGCACGTCTGAAGGCCAGATCTCCTACAATGGCATGACCCATTCAGCACAATCCATGCAGATCCTGCAGCATCCCTGTCCCCAGCCAAGCAGACAGTGTGGAGGCTGGCTCCAGGGACACCTCAGAGACACCTGCATCTTGGGATAATGCTCTCTGCCAAGGCAGAGGCTGCTTTTCCTGCCAGATGAAGATCTTTTGCCAGATGCTGCCCCTTGTGCACAGCTGCATTTCTCCAGCACAACACTGCTCCATGGCTAGGGCTGCCCAGCCTCTGCCCCTGGCATTAGCTCTGCCCACTCCAGAGGCAAAGGCCCCACTCAGTGCAGCATTCAGTGATTCTAAGCAGCTGCACTGCCAGATCCCAGGGCACAGACTGCTTCCAAAGCCAAGCAGCCTTGCTGCTGGCAGGCTGGGACTGTGCTGATTCAATGATATCTGACTGCAGTGCTCAGGAGCAGCCCTGCAGCAAACAGGACATGCAGATGTTCTTCTGCTCCGCGGCATTCCCAGTCCAAGGCAGACAGACTGAGGCTCGGGAGCAGAGAGCTGAAGTTTAAGTGCTGAGCAGCAGTTACAGTTCTTATCTGAAATGTACTGATGCCAAGAGAAACATTGACATTGGCTCCCAGGGGCTACTGTGGAAAAGCCTCTGCCCACCCTGCCAAGGCCTTGGAGCAAAGAGAGATGATCCATGGGAGCAGCAGGGTAAGGCCAGCCCATGGCATGATCCAGGCTCAGCTGCCTAGAGGAGGGGCTGCTTGAAAACACATCATTAGTGTGGACAGCCAGGCCCAAGGGAAGCAAGGACCAGCCACTTCCAAAGGTGACTCCACGGGGCTCCTGGGGGCTTTGGAGGCCATGGCCACCTCCTCATCAACTGGGCTCCTGAGGCAATCTCTGCCTTAACCTCAGAGCAAAACATTCCAACAGGGAAATCCTCCTTAGGCTGCGTTTGCTGTCCTTGAGCTGGTCCCTCACCCTGATGCTCCACCCTGGGGGAGGTGACCTGTCTGGCAGCTGCCCAGGGCAAACAACTGCCCTGCACTGCCCAGGGGAACGGGCCCTGTCCACTGCTACTCTCTGCTCTGATGGACCCCCAGGAGACCACAGAATCCCTGGATGGTTGGGTGGAAGGGACCTTAAAGCTCATCCAGTCCCACCCCCTTCCATAGGCAGGGATACCTTCCACTGTCCCAGGTTGCTCCAAACTCCATCCAGCCTGGCCTTGGACACTTCCAGGGATCCAGGGGCAGGCACAGCTTCTGTGCCAGGGCCTCCCCACCCTCACTGGGAGAAATTTACTCCTAACATCTGGTCTAAAGCGTTCCTGTTCAGCTTAAAGCCATTCCCCCTTGTCCTGACAGTGCGCCTTAACGCAAGATCTCACAGCAAGGTCCCACCCGGGTCAAGGAAGGCAGGTGACAATCCTCACTATGAAGAAGGTTAGCAGTGGGACAAAGATTTTGACTCAGAAGATCAGCTGGTGGCATGGTGGGTAAAACATCCTCTAAAGTTTTGCATTAAGCCTGGTCCTAACACTGTACTGAGCTTAAAACGTGCAAACCACTCCTGCCTTCCATCCTGAGAGATGTCCTTGTGGAAAAAAGATTTTGCAAAGGGCAGAGCAAGATCAGACTACAGACTCCCTGCAGGCAGAAGAGCCAAGTCCTGGTTTGGTTTGGATCATTACTCATGCTCCAGCATTGCTCCACCCGAGCAAAGTGTGCAGCAGCTCCAGGCTGGATGTGAGGACAGCCAGGCAGCTGCCATGGGCTTGGCGTGTGAGAGTGGAGACAACTCTGCAGCCCTCAGCAGCCAAGTGGCTGCCCAGGGCCACCAGCAGAGCTGGCCTGAGCGGGCCATGTCTCCTGCAGGCATCACGCTGCTGCCTCCTCCCCACACACCCCAGGGCTGTGGGCATCAATCTCCCCACACCCCAGGGCATTCCCTCCCAGGCTGTTCCCAACCCTCAGTGCTCTCCCAGGCTGGGGTGGGCAGGCATGAGATGTTTGGGGGCATGGTGGGATGAAGCAGAGCCTGGCTGAGCCCTGGGCTGCCCTGCAAGCACCAGGGATGTGCCTGTGCCAAGCTCCACCAGTGCCCATCTGGGCACCAGTAGGCAGAAAGGAGCCAGAGCCCAGAACCCAAGGTTCATTTTGCCCACCCTCTGTTGCAGCTTCCCAGCTGGGAGCTGGTGGGAATTCCCTCTGGATATCCAGGGGTTCATCCATACCCAGCTGGAAACCAAAAAAGGGACATGTCCTATCTTCAGGCAGCGCTGGGCATGGGCACAGGTACCAACAACAGCTTGAGAGCATTGTCAGGGCTGGGGCTGCCCCTTCCTCAGCCCCAGTGGGGAAGATGGGAAGGGGATGGAGAGCAAAAAGGCCTTTGCAGCCTCCTCCAGGATCCCAGCAGCTCAGAGGAGTGGGAGCAGCAGAGCTCAAGCCCAGAGTAACACCCTGGTCTTCGGGCAAGAAGGACAAATGAGGTGGTGTTAGTGAGCCAGGACACACAGCCAGATGTGCCTGGGGATCACAGCCAGATGTGCCTGGGGATCACAGCCAGGTGTGCCTGGGGATCACAGCCAGGTGTGCCTGGGGATCACAGCCAGGTGTGCTATGGGATCACAGCCAGGTGTGCCTGGGGATCACAGCCAGGTGTGCCTGGGGATCACAGCCAGGTGTGCCTGGACACAGCCAGATGTGCCTGGGGATCACAGCCTGGTGTGCCTGGGGATCACAGCCAGATGTGCCTGGACACAGCCAGATGTGCCTGGGGATCACAGCCAGGTGTGCCTGGGGATCACAGCCTGGTGTGCCTGGGGATCACAGCCAGGTGTGCTATGGGATCACAGCCAGGTGTGCCTGGACACAGCCAGATGTGCCTGGGGATCACAGCCAGGTGTGCCTGGACACAGCCAGCTGGAGGATTACTCTACCAGAAACCCATTACTTGGCATGACACCATGAGCTAAACCACGGGGTACTGGAAGTGGCAGACCAAGAGCTGGTAATAAGGGCTTCAGCCAAGAAGAAACAGGGTAGGGAATTGGTGTGAGCACTGGGACTAGTCCCATGCACAGGAGAGAAACTAAAGAACCATTTTGTCTGTATCCTGCTGATTAAAAACCACACCAGATCTTAATAACACAGTAACCCCTGCCGCCATGGCTGCTGCTGGGAAAGGTTCAACCCCTGCAGCTCAAGCACTACCACAGACGAGCTCTCCCCTAGGAGAGGCCAGAGCCTTTCCCAATGGATGTGCTGCCCACAGAAATGGCTGTGTCTTACCCCTTCTCCCAGACTTCCCCACCCACGTATCCCAAAGCAACAGAAGATTTAGGGCACAGAGGTTTCTGCATTTCAAGGGGGTTCCATCACCTCCCACCATGCCCAGTTCTACCAGAGGAAAAAAATATACCACCAGATCCTTTTAAAAAGTGCCAAGTTGGCACACTGGGAACAGGGATTTTGCTCAGGTGAGTGTAAGAGGAGTGAAGGTACCTCTTCCCTTGTCCACTTACACAGCACCTGCCTACCTGCCCAGTGATGCTGCAAACCAGAGAGCATCCTTCAGCAGGAGATGGACCCTGGAACCCTCCGTGGCACGGGCAGCTAGCCCAGTGACAAGGACACAGAGGGTTTTAAGCTGAGCAGCAGGTACTGCCACGTGCTGCCACGGACCACAGGCTGGGCACAGCGCATGCAGGGAAGGGCAGCAGGAAGAAGGACCCCACAGCTCACACACTTCTATTTCTTCAGAAAACTTTGGAGCTGAAAGGTGGTCACTGAGGCTGAAGTGTTTAAAATTCCATCTGGGAGGAGGTGGGGAGGCAGCTCGGGAGAAGGGACATCACTTTGCAGTGTAAATGAGAGCCAGTGCTTGAGCTTAGAGGGGGAGCACCACACGGGGGGCATCCCTGGGCCTCCCCTTCCCCTCATCAAAACCTTCTGGGTGGGCTCTCCTCATTGCCTGTGTTCCAAGGAAAGTTCAAGTCCATGCTGGGCGAGGGCACGGAGAGCTGCACGATTTACAGAGCTGCTGACAGGCAGCCCCAGGGTGACCTGGGCTGAGCAGCCTGGCGTGACCGAGCCTGGGGTGAGCAACACCAGCCTGGGGGCAGCCCTGGGAGGGGCAGGGCTGGCCCCAATAAACACATCAGGTTCTCCTGGGGGCTCGTGCACAGTAACCACTAAATATACACCCGATGGAAAGTGTGGAGTGATTTATTCTTGTTATTGTTGGTCTGACGTCCTGCCGGCGCTGCTGAGTCCTGGGGACAGGCTGAGCACACACCAAGCACTATCAGAGAAGAGTCATAAAGCAAATATGAGCAGGGCCTGTGCTGGAGGTGACGTGGGGCCAGCGCAGCTGAGTGCAGCCACACCACAGCGGGAGCCACCGCAGAGGGTGACATAATCCTGCAGGTCCTCCAGGGCCACCATCCCTCAGGGTGGAGCGGGAGGAAGGCCATGGCAGGATCCTGCCTTGAGAAGATGCCAAGGTGGAACAGGCTTGGCTGCATCAGACTCCTGGCCACCATGCATGAGGCAGGAGAAAAATCCTCCCTGGAGAAGGGGACTGAGCTGCCTGGCTTTCCCCTGGAGGCCACCTCTGGTAGCAGGATGGAATTCCCTCAAGAGCTCCCACCCAGGAGTTATTAGCCTTCCACCATCCAGCATGCAGACAAATGTTATAAAAATCCCAAAGCCACCATGGACTCTAGACCAAAATCACCCAAACTCAGGGGTGCATTTCTCTGGGACATGTTTCCAGAATAATTTGGTGCTGGAAGGAAGGGCACTGACACCAGTAGGAACCTCCCTGTTTTCTCACAAGGGTGTTTCCCTGCTATCTTTCCCTGCAGTGACCATGACATTGTCCTGTCTGTGTCCCCATCCCCCTGCACGTGCCTGATGGTGACTGCAAAGTGCAGTGACCCCTTGCCACTGGGGTGGCCTTTGAAGGGCAGCAGTGAGTGAGAGCCCTCTCTGCTCCTCACCCAGGCATCTGCTTGCCCAGAAGCAATGCCCATCCAGGGAGAGGTTGTGAGGAAGGGGACAGAAAGGTCCCACCAGGACAGGACAGGCTCACAGCAGAGCTCAAGCCAAGCTGAAGAGCTGCACTGGCCACACAGGTGAGCAGTGGTGCAAGGCCATGGGTGCCTGGGTGGGCCCTGGGCAGGAGGGTCAGAGCTCCCATGTCCCCTGGCAGTGGAGCAGAACCTGCACTGGCCCTGTACAGGGAGCACAGGGCAGCAGGTTCCTCACCAAAACAGCAGGGACAAGGTACCAAGCCAGCACCACACTCTGGGAAGCTCTGCCTCTGAAACGATAACTCCCCCTGTACAGGCTGCCTCAGGATGGAGCAGGATACAGGGGGATCCAAGCTCGAGCCCAGTGAAGTTTTGGTAAGCCATGGGGCAGGCTGGGTTTAAGGCAGCATCATGCTGTGCAAGCTTGAGCCCTGCAGACACACAGGGCACAGCTCCTGAGCTCCAGCTCATGAAATGTGCTGATCCCTGCACCATGAAGCTCTGGCACTGTGCAGATCCAGCACCCATGGCAGGGTCAGGGCAATCCCAAGCACAGGCTGGGCAGAGAACGGACCAAGAGAAGCCCTGAGCAGGAGGACTTGGGGTGCTGCTGGGTAAGGAACTGGCCATGCCCCAGGCATGTGCACCCAGAAACGCCCCAGTGGGCTGGGCTGAAGCCACAGCACGGGCAGCAGGGGAGGGGGGATTCTGTCCCACGCAGGGGAGACCCCACTGCAGAGCTGCCTCCAGCCCTGGGCCCCAGCACAGGGGGTGAGTCCAGAGGAGCCCATGGAGATGCCCCAAGGGCCAGAGCCCCTCTGCTCTGGAGCCAGGCTGGCAGAGCTGGGGGTGCTCACCTGGAGAGGAGAAGGCTCCAGGGACACCTC
>JAYDZK010000044.1:770789-785722 GCA_034509185.1 Euphonia xanthogaster
AGGAGAGGAGAGGAGAGGAGAGGAGAGGAGAGGAGAGCATTCACAGCACAGCAGGAGCAGTGCCAGCCCCGAGCCTGGCACGGGAACAAGGAGCTCTTCCTGCCGTGGATGGATGGAAAAGCAGGAGGAGCAAGGTGGAACTGCAGCCCCCAGAGCTGGTGGCAGATGTCCAGCCCTGGTACACTGCCTGGTTTGTTCAGTGCCCTGCACGAGGGCAGCCTGGTGAATAGGCACAGTCAGCCTGCTGCCCTGGCAGCTGGGCTGGGTCCTGGGCAGGACAGGCACAAATCCTGCCTGGCAGGACCCTCAGGAGACGGGACTTGTTGTGATAGTTGGATAACCACAGGAGGTTCTGCCCATCTCCCCTGATGAAAGGCCCTTGCTCAGGCCCAGGAGCAGCTCTGGCTCACTCAGGAGCTGGATCCCTCTCTCATTTCACATTCAGGTGCTGGAATGAATTCATAATGCAGGAATTAAACGCCAGCTTGTTTTCCGTGGGTCCAGCCTGGCTTGCCCTCCCCCTGCTGTTTACACTGACTGCAGCACCTGGCCCAGCTCAGGCCCTGGAAGGTGAAACACAGCCAGGGCTGCCTGCCCCATTCCCCATTCTCATCTCAGGCCCTGGAAGGTGAAACACAGCCAGAGCTGCCCTCCCCATTCCCCATTGTCAGCTCAGGTCCTGGAAGGTAAAGCACAGCCAGGGCTGCCTGCCCCATTCCCCATTCTCAGCTCAGGTCCTGGAAGGTGAAACACAGCCAGAGCTGCCTGCCCCATTCCCCATTCTCAGATCAGGTCCTGGAAGGTGAACACAGCCCCAGCCAGGGCTGCCTGCCCCATTCCCTGGCCTTGCTCCATGTGCTTGGCCCTGACAGCAAAGGGGGCTGAATTTCCCAGCTGAATTTGACTGGACAAAGGGGAATGGCCTCAAACTGACAGAGGGCAGGGTTAGATGGGGAATTAGGAAGAATTTTTTTCCTGTGAGGGTGGGGTGAGCAGCTGGGGCTGCCCCTGGATCCCTGGCAGTGCCCAAGGCCAGGCTGGGCAGGGCTTGGAGCCACCTGGGACAGTGGGAGGTGTCCCTGCCATGGCAGGGGCTGGAACAAGATGAGCTTTAAGGTCCTTTCCAACCCAAACCATTCCATGATTCCTTGGTCTCTTCAAGTCCAGCTGTGCTTCCCAAAGCCAGAGCAGGTTTCCCTTTGGGCACTGTGAGCTTAGTCTCTCCTAATCCAACAGCCAGCCATGGGCACAGGCAGGAGCAGGGCTGGCCCTGTCCCCTGGTGTCCCTGGGCTCCCCCTGACCTGACCCTGCTCTGAGTCACAGCCACATCCCTGGCCAGGGGCAGCGGGAGCAGGAGCAGCTCCCAACAAAGCAGCTCCTTACCAGCAAAGCAGGACACCAGAAGTCCCTTCTGCCCTTTTGCCACTGTCCGAGCCGTGTCACCAGAGGCAGGGCCACCACTGGAGCCCACCCCCATCATGGATAAACCCTCCATCCACCTCAGGGAGAGGAGGGAGGCTCAATACCTGCTGTGGGCTCTGGAGGAATCTACCTGCTCCACCATCCCATCCTCCTTCACAGACCCCTCCCCAGACAGGCCACTTTGCCCTGCTCTGGTCAGTGAGGTTATTGACACACAAGGGTCTGCAGACACAGCAGAGCCTCCGTGCAGGGACATCCCACAGCAGCAACCCCCTTCTCTGTTTATTTATTTATTTATAGGAAACTATTTCTGCAGGCAACACAGCCCTGGAGACACAGGCACCCTGCTCAGACACTCCTGGCTCACAGGAGCAGCCACATACCCAGCTCCTGCAGGAGGATGTTTAACTAAACCCACTCTGGACTCACACAGGGAACCACCCCCAGGCAGCACAGGCTGCTGAGTAAACTCGAGCACCTGGAGACTTTGAGTCTGGACTCTCTGTGCATGTGGTCTCAGGCAAGATACTGAGCTCATGCTCCCCCACAAGGAATGACAACATCTGGGCAGCCCAGAGGGGGGACAGAGGCTCCAGGCTGGTATTTGCCACAGCTATCCCTTGAAAAAAAAACCTGAAGAAATCCCTTCTTTATCCTGCAGGAGCTTGTGCAACTGTAACAGGGCACCCACTACCCACCATGCAGGATTACTTGCTTTGGGTAAACCCCTAAAACAAGGTCAGACCACAGCTACAGGTCCATTTTCTGCACACACAGCAGGGAGGAGCAGATCTCCTGATGGCAGGAGATGCAGCCAGGTTAAAACACAAAAAGCAGCAGCACTGGGGAAGAGAGCCCCAGGAAGAGATGTCCCAGACACCACCTTGTGCAGGGTCAGATTTTGTGGTTCTGCCCATGAAAAACTACATCCCTTCTACTTTTTTAAGAGGAAACACAGGCTCCTGATTCCAACAGGAAATTTGGGAAGGCTCTAGAGCTGGGCACTGTATTTCTTAGAGAAAAAAAGCTAAAATTTGGTGAGACAGCAGCCTGTTTGCTTCTCCAAGAAACATGAACTGAAGCCATCAAGATCTGTGCTTCCAAAAATCCCCTCCAAGTCCCTGACCTGCTTTCATGGACAGGGGCAGGATGCCAACCCATGAGCCCAGGAGGCACACCAGCCCCACAGCTGTGCTGCTGAGCCCTCTGGGTCACACAGAGCAGGGTCATTTGCCCTCAGCAAGCCCAACCCTTTGCAGTGATGCTCTTCCAGCTGGGGAAGCCTTGTCAGTGTAAGGTTTTGGAGCAATCTGTCTAGTGGAAGGTGTCCCTGCCCATAGCAGGGCGTGGAACAGGATGGGCTCTAAGGTCCTTTCATCCCAAACCATCCTGGGACTGTGCCCCCAACACCCACATCTTCCTCCCAGCACAGGGATCAGCCCAGCTCCAGAAGGGGCTGGCAGAGGGGAGGTGTTCATTGGAAGTCTGAAGGATGTGAAAAGAGAGAACAAGAAGAAAGAAGGACCACCTGTTGCACAGACTGGGTTAGGGGGTCAAACCCTTCCCTTTCTACCAGTGTAGGAAAGCGTAAAAGGCCCCAGGAAAGCTGGACATTGGGAACACGATCAGGAGGCTCTGCCAGCACAGAGGAGGCTCTGCCAGCACAGAGGAGGCTGGTCTCAGCACAAGTGGAGTGAAGACAGCAAGGGAAGAAACAGGCACAGAACAACTCCAAAGCCACAGCAAGGGCTTCCATCAGCCACCTGGGGCTTCCAGAACCTCTCCCCCCCTGCAGCACAAGCCATTGGGAAACCCTTCCCCACCATGGCTGGTCCCAGAGCTGAGGCTGCTGCACCCAGAGCTGCTGCTGGGGACCCCACTGCGCCCCACAGGCCCTTGCACTTGTTCTTCCCCAGTCCCACTACAAAGCTCCTCTGCTCCACTCCAGAGGAAGGCAAAGCACATCCTCCATGCCTGGGCCCTGCTCTCCAGCTACATGACCTCAGGGAAGTTAACCCAGGCTCCATTCTTCCTCCCACTGCCACCCAATACACTTAGGCATAGCCACTCCACAGACATGAAAAGAATAACCACGAATTCTGCTTCTTAACATTCCTGCACTAGAAAGCTTAAAATTCTAAAACAAAAGGAAGAGCACAGCACCTCCTGCTGCCACCAGCAAAGCCCCCGGTGGGGCTCGGGGACAGCACAACCCAGCACCAGAGGCATGTGGGGCCACCCAAGCCCAACAGCTGGGTCAGCACTGACATCTGCACCAGGTCACACACTGCTGCACTGGGAAGTGTGCAGGGTTTAGACTGAGGTATATACTGAAAGGTGAACTGTGAGCCAAATTAATTAATTTGTAGTAAAGACACCTGCTAAGGTGCACAGACCACCACCTTATTGCACACTGCAGGTGAATACTGAAAGCAGTTTGTCAGGAATTCTGCATCCTGAATTAAATTAGTTCGTTTTAACAAATCAGTCAGTGCTGAATCAGGGACCCTTTGCAGCCCAGTAAAAAATCAGTGTCCCAGTGCTCAGGCACCACAGCAACCCCACGGCAGGCAGCTCCTGAGCAGCAGTGGGGCCATCCAGAGCCAACAAAGCACATCCTGCTCCCCCAGCTGAACACATGGCACTGAAGATTCCTGCACAGCTCCCAGTGCTTGGCTTGCACCGTTTGCAGCAGCCATGCAGGAGGAGATCCAGAGGGTGCTGTTCTCCCACAGCCCATCCCAGGGATGCTGGCACAGATCCTGGCCCATCCCGCCCCGGCTGCTCATCCCCAGGGGCTCAGAGCTCTAAAGGCCAGTGTCTCTCTCCAGAGATTCCTCCTCTGTGAAGGAAGACAAAGGCCTGAGCGGAGTCTCACCACAGGGGCAGGCTGTTCTGCCTTGGTGCTGCTCAGCATCTCCTTCACCCCCAGAGCAATCAAAAATCACAGAACCCCAGAATGGTTTGGACTGAAAGGGACCTTAAAACTGATGTCATTCCAAACCCCTGCCATGGGAAGGGACACCTTCCATAGAGCATGCTGCTCCAAGCCCCATCCAACCTGATTCCCATTGGCACAGGATGGGGAGGGACTGGGATACTCGGCTCTTTGCACCCCTCCATGACATTTGCACATCTGGGGCGTGGTTTTTGCTTTGCCTCTCCTGAAGCCATCCCCAGGTGCTCTCCCATTGCTGCTCTCTTCTGCAAGATTTCCCAAATTGTGAGCAAATTGCCAGTACCACCAAAATAAAGAACTGATGGTACAGCTCTCACACGTGGCCACTACCATTCTTTATATTACTTTTAATGGAGGAATCTTCTTAAATTTGATCAACTATGTGTTCCCCACCTATTTTTCCAACTGAAAAGTGAGGCAGAGTTGATATGTCTCTGTCAGACTGTCCCAAAGCAGCCAGAGAAAATGCCCTGAGCTGCTGCTGCTGCCCAAAGGCCGCTGTGACTCACCTCATCACATGCAATAACACTCCCTGCGTGGAGCCACCAGCCGGCTCCGCTCCGTGAGACCGTTCTGGTGGAACCGGTGACACAGCTCACCGTGTTTTTCTTGGAGGGAGAGCAGTGGGATATGTGGACATTACTGAATAAAAAATCATTGCTCCACATGAACAACGAGCCAGTCATCCAAAGGCAAAATATTTCCCCCCAAAAAAGCAGATAACTCTTCAGACACTTTTTGCTGTGTGGCTCTTCAGAGCCCGTGGAAAAGGGCTGGGCCTCCCCTGCACATCGGGCCAACACAGGATCCTTGTGCAGCACAGCTCGGATGACAAAATCCTTCCAAGCACCAGGAGATATCATCAACACTGCAAAGTAATGAATGCCTTCAAAATCCCACTGGAAAAGGCAGGCGCTTCAGCTGCCAAGCCCACCAAGAAGGGATGAAAGCGGAGCCCTGATGGCATCCTGCCTGGCTGCACCAGGCTGGGCAAACGGAGGGCTGGGTGTTACCACTTCTCATCCCAGATACTCTGCATGGATGGGGCCAACCTCGGAGCCACACCTGCTGATCACATGTGAATCCCAGAATGGTTTGGGTGGGAAACAACCCAAAACTCATCTCACTCCAACCCTCTGCCATGGGCAGGGACACCTCCCACTATCCCAGGTTGCTCCAAGCCCTGTCCAACTTGGCCTTGGACACTTCCAGGGATCCAGGAGCAGCCACAGTTCCTCTGAGCACCCTGTGCCAGGGCCTCCCCTCCCCTACAACCAAGAATTTCTTCCAAGTATCTCATCTAAATCTCACATCTTTTAGTTTAAAATTGTTCCCTCCCATTTACAGAGGTGAAAACAGAATTCCTGGTGGTGGATGAGCCAGACTCAGGCAGAGACAAGCTCCGTGGTCCCCAGCCATGCAGGCCCCTGCTGTGCCAAGCACCCCAGCCAGAGCCAGAACACCCTGTCCTGTCCTGTCCCCATTCCCCAGGACGCCAGTCCAGCAAAGCTCTGCTCTCACTGCAGGACCCTGACGGGACTCTGAACCACGTGGAGGGACAACACCAAGGAGCTCTCATGCAGGCACCTGGAGCCAAGCACTGACACCATTAAGAAGAAAAAATAAATAAAAATAAAACACAGGGTGTTCTCTGACCGCCCACTGGGTCACTCCTGCCATTCCTGGGCCTGGGCTGCGCAATCCGTCTCCCAGCTTGGCGCCCGGCTTCCCTCAGAAATGCAAGTCTTTACCCAGGAATTCATGGCAGGAGAAAACAAGAAGAGAAAGGGGAGGGGTGGAAAAATAAAAAACACTTTTTGTATTTTATCCAAAGTGTTTTGCAGGTCTATTTCCCCTTGGCTCACTCACTCTGCTGGGTCTACCAGAATATTTTGGGTAATGAAATACACATTTGCTGGTCAGCCCTAACAGACCCAGAGGGACTGGGTTTCACGTGTGTTTGTTTTAAACTTAAGGGTGTTGTAAAGTTTTTCCAAGAGCCCAAGCTGGGATGATAAGCCATGGCAGGCAGTGCCTAGCTAGTGGGTGGTTGTGGTGTTATATTTATCCCATAACTGAAGGAAGACGTGACAACAGAAGCGAAGCAAACCACCACCACCACCACACTTCCTCACAGGGCACACACTGAACCTCTGCAGGGACCACCACGCAGGAGGCATTTCATACAATCCTTGTGTCCTGCGAGAGAAGGGGCAAGTTTATGAAAAAAAAAAAGAAAAGAAAGCAGAGTTTAGAGTGAGAATCAGGCCTTCTAGTCCCAGAGCCTTTCCAGCCAGATCCTTCAAGTGTCTGTGTGTGGGACCTGTTCAAAGTGAATCCAGAGGAGCCCATGGAGGTGCTCCAAGGGCTGGAGCCCCTCTGCTCTGGAGCCAGGCTGGCAGAGCTGCGGGTGCTCACCTGGAGAAGGCTCCAGGGATAGCTCAGAGCCCCTGCCAGGGCCTAAAGGGGGATTATAAAAAGGAGTGAGAGAGACTTTCCATGTGAGTAGACAGTGACAGGACAAGGGGGAATGGCTTCCCACTGCCAGAGGGCAGGGCTGGATGGGATATTGGGAAGGAATTAATCCCTGGCAGGGTGGGCAGGCCCTGGCACAGGGTGCCCAGAGAAGCTGTGGCTGCCCCTGGATTGCTGGAAGTGTCCAAGGCCAGGCTGGACAGGGCTTGGAGCACCCTGGCATAGTGGAAGGTGTCCCTGCCCATGGCAGGGGGTGGGATGAGATGAGCTTTAAGGTCCCTTCCAACCCAAACCAATCCATAATTCTGTCTCCCTTGGCCAATGCTCACGTCCCAGCTGCTCAGGTGCCAGCTGCACATTCCTGTGGAGCCAATCCTGCCTCAGCCTTGCCAGGCTCAGAGGATGTGGCTCCATCCCTGCACTGTCAAATCCCCCACAGACAAAGTCTGCTTCCACCTCCAGGCTGTCTGCAGGTCACGAGTGGAGCTCACCTCCCAAAGCTACAGGGGAAATCTTCTCATGTAAATCGATTTTGTGCTTAGAACACTAAAGATATCTTATTCTCCTTGAACAACAGGAACAGGCATCCTGCCTGGAGCAGGCAGCACGAATCCTGCAGAGCTGCAGACCAGTAAGCACCAGGAGCACAGTGTGAGGGCAGGGAAGCTCCAGCTGGTGGGAAGGCAGCACTGACCAGGCCATTGCTGTCTGAGGGGCCCTGGGGGAGCAGTGGGTGCAAGAGGGAGGGACCATCTGTGCAAACCCCCCTGCAGAAATGGCAACGTGATCTAAAATCACTCCCCAGTTTGGGGACATCAGGGCCAGCTTTCCCTTGCTTGAAAAATACAGAAGAAAAAGGTTTCCTAGGGCACCAAGCATAAGGAAAAGTGAGGTGAAACGCTGTAGGGAGATCTGGAGGCCACATGCCTGCATTTGGGAACACCACTGGAGACTGACTCCATCCCCACGACTTACCCACCCCTCTGCCCTGGGGTAGCTGCTCAGCTGCTCAGCTCAATGACAGGGGAAGCCCTGCCACCCCCACGGGAGCCTCTTCTCTTCCCAGTTCCCTTCTGCTCCTCACAGACTGACAGCAAGAGATGGAAAGGAACACAATTCCCCATAAATCTTGCTGCAGGCAAGAATCAAAGCAATTAATGACACTTCATGCTTGTTGCATATGGAACATGGATGAGGAAGGCGAGAGGCGATGTGGCCGTGCTGCTGCAGAGCCTGGGGGTCCCACTGGGACCTTGCTGGTGGGCAGCAAGCAGTGACCTGGCACAAGCTCAGGACACAGACCCATTCCAAAGTCACCTCTCACCTCCTGTGGTCAATTAACTGTAAAGCAGATTCTCTTACCCACAACCTGCCTAAAATCGAACACAGGCTGCCTTCACTTCCAGATTTCAGAGACCACTCAGCAGACCAAGTCTGTCCAAAGCTGTGGTATCTGGGTGGTACTCTGCTAAAAGTAAAAAGGGAGCTGGGATTTCTCCCATAGCCACACACATTTGTCATTTCAGGTTTGCCAGTTGGTGGTTTCACTCTCAGATCTCTTGTGCAACACAGGTCCAGGTTCCTACATGGAGAATCCCAGACTGTTCTCACATCTGAGCTCCCCTGGCACATCAAGAGATGCTCAGTTCAGCATCCTCCCACAGCAGCGCTGTCCTTCACTCCCACAATCTCCACGTTTCCCACGCCTGTCCTTTTTTCTCCAGGACAGGCAGGACTTTATTTGTGGTATTATTTGGTTACTTGCGGAAGGACACATGCTCATCTAGGCAATCAGAAACTGAATGAATGGCTTAGGCACAGAAATTCCGTTTATCCCAGTTTTAAGCACTAGAAGCTGACACAGCCTTGTTCTGCACAAGTGCTCGGTGATGTGTTCTTGCAGCTGATCTCCTCAGCTTCATCTCTTGTTTGGATGAAAATTTGGAGGTGACTGACCACCAGTCATCCCCCTGCACACAGTTTCTACCAGGCTCTGGGAAGAGGCAAATACATGATTTAAATCAAAATGTTTTACACCAACAGCACAATTCCAACTATTCCAACACCACGCAAGGCTTGTCCGTGGCAGACAACATCCCTGCCCAATAAACCCTTTAAAGGTTCACTGATCACAGCTAGACGTGTCATAAACTTCCCTACATACTTTATTATCCCCATAAATCTCTATAAAACTATTTTATCTCATCTGGGTTGGCAACAAAGCAAACTTTGCTCTGTTTATGGCTTCCCAAGCCAGCCTCTAATAACAACACATGTGCTGCCTAAAAAGGGGGATGAAGATCTCAGCCCTGCCCAGCCCTCCCCACCACAGATCCTTCCAACTCTACATCACAGGCACAGCAAACACCCCACATGCTCCATGTGCTTCCCTCCAGGAACAGACCTACTATCAAATAATGTTTCTTCTACTTCCTTATTTTCCAAATGTGCTATTTAAAGGGGGAAAAAACAGCTTGGAGATTCACTCAACCCACTCTTCCCAAATGTGTGCCTAGCATATCATTCAAAGACAATTTTTGTTCCTGGGAGCTTTGCAGCAGCTTTGTCAAAAGCTTTTTATTGGGAAATGGTGATGTTTTATGGTTTCATTTAAATCAGGTGGATGACTGTAAAACTGTAATCTGTTTGGCTTTCAATTAGAAAACACAGAAATAAAAGCACTTTCCACGTTGTCCTACCTACTACATGACTTCCAGGTTTTCCATGCAGCCCTATCCATTTTTGCTTTAGAATCCCAGGATGGTTTGGGTTGGAAGGGACCTTAAAGTTCCTTCCTTTCCACCCCTGCCATGGACAGGGACTCCTCCCGCTATCCCAGGTTGCTCCAAGCCCTGCCCAAGCTAGCCTTGGACACCACTAAGGCCATGACCCAGTGGATCTCCTTCCACCCAGCCCCGGTGCCTAAATTAATGTTGTACCACGTATCTGTCACCCACCAGTGCCACAACAGCCTGTGCCAGCTATGGTAGAGCTGCCCTTGCCCAGGCCTTTGGGCACGACCACCAACCTCCCACAAGATGTGCCCACGAGCCCCCTGCCACCACCGTGCAGCAGAAGACAGTCAGAGATCCCCTGAGAGCTCCCAGCCATCCCCCAGGGCGACCCACAGAAACCTCAAGTCCCTCACTGAGCCCTCCTCCCATGATGGAATTCTTGGGGCTTCAACACTCCTCAGTGGAGCTTGGGAAAAACACATTCAACACCAAAACCCTTCAATCACATCCACACCCCTCTGTAAATCAAAGATGACCCCAATGAAGGGGAGAGAGAATGATGCATCTGACTCCATCATCAGAAGGCTCATGAATTACTTTATTACACTCCACTAGGTACAGTTCATCTAAACCGAATCTGCCAGGCACTCACTCTTGCTCACAGCTGCCCAGAGCTGCACTCATCCCCGATTCTCTCCTGACTGTCCTGTGACAGTCCCACACACACACCTGGCCCTGATGGGCCAAGGGAACAAACCATCCTCACTGTGGGTAAACAATCTCCATATTGCATTCTGCTTTAGCACAGCACAGGCACAGCAAGCGAGATAAGAATTGTGTTTTCCTTCTCTGCTTGTCTCACAGCTTCTCTCTGTTCAGAGGGCATGTGAATAGCACACCACCCTAGGCAGGCAGGTCCCCAAGACCTGGGAATATGGTTCCTGTACCACACTCATGGTCCTGGGCCAGGGCTCACCCCAAGCTCCACCTGCCCTCTGCCACCACTCCCACACAAACCCATCATGCCATGCCAGGAAAATGGAGCAACTGCCCCTATCCCCACCTTGGGAAGGGACCAGGAACCTGCCCAGCACCCAATGGAGAGGTCCCAGGCATCTCTGGGGCATTTTTAATGAGCAAATAGCTCACACTCTCAGACTCCAGGAGGGTGAGGACCAGAAGCTGCAGTCATTTCAGGAACCTTCAGCATGAGCTGTGGGTGATTACTGGAAGAATCTCACCCTAAGGCAATGGCAGTGTGGATGTAGGGCACAACTCCTGGGAATAGGAGGAGGCAGAACTGCTTGGTCATGGGAAAACAGGAGCCAGGGAGTGACCAACCACCCACACTGCCACCAGCAGCACGGGCCACCACTTCTCCTGACTTCGGACACCAACAAGAAGTCAAAGCTGTAACTATAACATGCCAGATAGGAACACTGCTGATGCCACCTGTGTCCCAGTCCCCTGCTGCTGCAGGGCACGTGCTGACCTCCAGCCACCACAGTCCCAAGCACAGGTCCAGCAGGAACCGTGCCACCTCCCCACTGGGTCACCCCCAGCTCCTGCTCTCCAGCAGGCAGAAGTGAAGCGCCCAGCCTGGCAGATGGCAATTTCCATGGCAACAAGGGATGCCATGGCAGAGGATTAAGCTGCAGTGGGAGGGGAAGTGGGGCCATGGGGAGGGAGGTTCATAAACAAGCACCCGACAGGGACGCTGAGCAGGAACGGAGGCCACGGCAGCGATTTTCACGCCCATCTTCCCCTTTCAATTCTTCTCTAGCATGAAAGTCCCAATTTAAATGGCAGAATTTGACACCATTAGAAACTATCAGACCATTTAACACACTGCCCCTTCCTCCCACGTCACCGCACCCACGGCTGCCACGGGAATAAAGAGCACTGCAAGATCCAGACATCTCCCAGCAGTCCCGGCATCAAAGTGCAGCAAATCTGCGTCACACAGAGACCCTTTGAAAGAGGATGAATGTGAAGTGCAGGGAGAAATGATTACTTTATTTGTAAAGACCATGTCTCTTGTCATTCTAATTCATCCCAAATCCTCCCGGCACTGGACAGCTGCAGGTTTAATCATGAATATACAAATCAGCAACACATGAACAACAAAGAGTCTCCAAATGCAACAGACAAGGCCCAGAATTCGGTCTGGTTCAGCTGCTGCTCTCCCTCTTTGCACTGAAAGAAGAAGGGGATGGGTAAAGCCAGGACCTGACACCTCCTCCTGCCACCACAGTGGCCCTCCCATTGAATCCCAGACATGGGAATGCTGCCTGCACCTCTCCCTGCTCTGACAAAGGTGGCCCAGCACTGAGCAGGGAGCGGCGGCTGCAAGATGGGAGCAAAGGGAAGAGGAGAGGGAGAAGCGAGGGATGGGGGCAAGGGCTGGAGGGAAGGAAAGGCTGGGGACAGAGAGGGGCTGGAGCTGCACAGACACTCGAGCTGGGAAGGAGAAACACGGGGTTTAATCCCTGCAGAAGATGGGAGTTGCTCACTTTGTGCAGCCTTGGCCGGGCAGGGCACGGGGGTGGCACCACAGGGTGGGGGTTCCCAGAGGGGTGTGCAGCCAGGGAGGGAGGGGGTGCCAGGCCCCAGGTGGGCACAGCTGCTGCTACACTCAACATCAAACACCAGCCCTGCTAAAGAGGGGTTCTGCAGGGGCTGCTGCTGCCAGGCAGGCTAAGGACCCTTCCCAAGCATTGAACACCTGCCTCTGCTGCCTCTCAGGTGTTTTCTGCAGGCTCAGATGCTCCAAAGCTGGTGAGCAACATGGGGCAGGCAGCGACACCCATTAGTGCAAAGCACTGCCTGCCACATGGGAAAGTGAGCTGGGAAGCAGGAGCTATCCAGAGCTTCCAGAGGGCTGCTTTGCAGAAGGAATCTCATCAGGTCTGCAGCTTCCTCAGGAGGGACAGTGGAGGGGCAGCTTCAATCTCTGCTCTGTGACCAGGGGCAGGACTAGGGACTGGCTGGAGCTGTGCCAGGGCAGGATTAGGTTGGAGATCAGGAAAGGTTCTTCACCCACAGGGTGCTGGGCACTGCCCAGGCTCCCCAGGGAATGGGCATGGCCCCAAGGCTGCCAGAGCTCCAGGGGTGTTTGGCAGGGCTGCCAGGGATGCCCAGGGTGGGATTGTTGGGGTGTGTGTGCAGAGCCAGGGGCTGGGCTGGATGATCCTTGTGGGTCCTTTCCAAGTCAGGATATTCTGTGATTCTGTGAAAAGGGCAGGGACTGAGTACAAGACAGGGCTGAGCATCAGCCCAGCACAAACCTCGTCTCTCCTGCTGCGGGAGCTGTGCAGTGCCCACCACCTCCCAGGCCCACTTGCCAAAACTCAGCACACATTATGTGGAATTTGCTTTCCAAGGGCCTGAGATCCTGCAGGACATCGTGTCAGAAATCTGGACTGAGGCCTCAGTTTCCAACCCAATGCTATTTCTGCAGAATTACCTGTTTTAACTTCAATTACTCTGGGGAATTATTCATTTGGTCTGGAGTATCACCTGCCTAGAAGTGATGGGGTGAGGGTGATGTGCTTCCAAAGCACAAGCTTTAGAAATAAAAATAACCACGCCAGTCAGGGAAAGAAGAGGTTTTTGAGTCTCCCAGAGCACACCCAGCCCCTCCTTTGGTCTGCCAGGCTGCACTGGGGCTGTGGGTGGGACATCAAGGTGGACACATGGACAGTCCTGGCAGCCTGGGAGATCAAAATCTGTGCCAAGGCATGGCTCCAGCAGTCAGTCCCAGCAACACCTTCCTGTGTCACAACAAACTGCTCCACATCAAGCTGCAAAGTTACATGGTGCTCATATTCCCATGCAGTGGGAGGGAGAAACAAATCCATTCTGCTGCCCACTGCAGCGCAGCACTTGGATCCCAACAGGGCATCTACATCCCTAAGGCTCCAGAAGGGAGGGTCCCACTGCCCCACGCTGGGAAGGGCTCCATCCTCTTCTCTTGCACAGGGACCTTCGGGCTCTCCACAACTCCCTGACAGGAGGGTGCAACCAGGTGAGGGTCAGGCTCTGCTCCCAGGGAACTTGGATGAGAGGAAATGGCCTCAAATTGTGCCAGGGGAAGTTTAGATTGGATATTGGGGATAATTTCTTCATGTAAAGAGTGGTCAGGCACTGGCTCAGGCTATCCAGGGCAGTGGAGGAGTCAACATCCCTGGGGGAATTTAAAAAAATCTGGGGATGTGACACATGGGGACATGGGTCAGTGGTGAACACAGTGGTGCTGGGTTAACAGTTGGACTCAATGATCTTGGGGGTTTTTTCCAATCTTTATCATTCCATGATCCCCAAGCAGGTTTGCACATGGAGGGATAGAGGTGTTCCAGAGGATCACCTGAGCCCTCAAACTTGCAGACTCTCTGTATCCCCTTCTGCAGCCTCCCCCACAATATCTGACATTTCTCTGGGGATATTTGAGCTTTCCTAGACCCCCAGAGCACCGCTCCTGGTGCTTTCCCTCTCCCCAGCCCAGCTCCAGGGCCAGCCCACTCCTGAGAGCCCCTTGCCTCCACCTCCACTCCAGGACCCCAAGATAAAGCTCCCTCCAAACATTACATCAGCTCCCCAGTCAATCCTGGGACCACCAAACAACACCAAATGCAGAATGCTGACACAATAAAAATCCCTGTACCTAAGAAAAAAGGTCAGTTCCCTATAATGGAAAGAATCAGACAGGAATAAACTCTCCCCTCCACTACCACCAGTCTGGAGCCTCCAGGATTCTACAACTCATCAGCCTTGGTTCTCTTCAGAAGCACCTGATGGCAATGCCAGGACCCCCCTCTCTGCCATAACCCTCCCAGCAAGCCCCACAGCTGCAGGGTACCACAGGAGCCTGCTGTGGGACTGGAATTACCTGGGCAAACATCCTGTGAGACAAATTCAGCGTCAAAATAAACAGCACCAGAGATGCCCCACCAGCCAATCCCATCTGCAAGTAAAATTTCAGAGTTTCATCTAAACAAAGCACTTGCTCCACACGTGGTAAGTCCTGAGCCCAAGGCCAGCTGGGCTGTGACATCTGGGACAGCTGTGACGTCAGCAGCACGAGCTGGACCCGAGGGCATCCACATCCCTACAGTCATCACCAGAAGGAGACCTCAGAGCCCCTTCAAAGGGGATTACAGGAAGGCTGGAGAAGGGCTTTGGATGAGGGCCTGGAGGGACAGCACACAGGGAATGGCTCCCACTGCCAAAGGACAGGGCTGGATGGGATATTGGGCAGGAATTGTTCCCTGGCAGGGTGGGCAGGCCCTGGCACAGGGTGCCTAGAGCAGCTGGGGCTGCCCCTGGATCCCTGGCAGTGCCC
>JAYDZK010000044.1:794343-806165 GCA_034509185.1 Euphonia xanthogaster
GGTTAAAAGTAAAAATAATTTAGGTGTCATTTCTTAATTGGACAGTTTATCCTTAAAAGGCCTTGTAGAGAGAGAGAGATGGGGCTCCATTTTTAGTTTGTTAGAGTGAGGTGCTGCAGAACTCACAGCTTGTGAGACTGTAACAGCAATAAGAACTAATAAACATCTGAGTCCTAACAAGAAATACCATCTGACACATTTAATCCTGACCCTGGCAAAAAGAAGATGAAAACTCAACAGAAAGGCCCAGGTTAGGACCAAAGCCAGCCTGCATATTTTCTTGGGAAATGACATGTCAGTCTCACTGGCACCCACCCTGCAATGACAGCATTGAAATCAAACCCAAAGTCTGGTCCTCAGCAACAAACCCCTTCCAGTTTCAAGCTCAGGATCCCACATCTTCAATGTGTTAATTTTAGATTCCTGTGCTTTAAACTTCCCAGCAGTGGGCCCACCTCTCTCACAGCAAACAGGAGAAGCCTCACCCACCCCAGCTCATTCTGACTGTCACAGCCACCTGGTCCCAGCCTGGCTTTGACAAAGGGGGATGTCTCACACTGTCCCCAACCCCACCAGAACCCCCTCTCTACCAGCATGGCCCGCAGCATTCCCCACAAACCACTCCTCTGCCTCCTAATTCCTCCCACAGGAGGCATCTCCCTTTGTGTGGGAATGCTGAGAGCAGTCTCACAGCACGCTGTGCTCTTCCTGAGCTAGCCCTGCTTTCCTACTGGCACCACAAAGCACCAGCTGGGACGTCACAAGCTGCTGTTGTAAATAAAACCACGTTCACCAGAGAAATGAGCCGGGTACGTTTGGGTTTCGAGCTTTGCTGTGCCTGCTCACTCCCACACTAATTTGCAAAGTGGGGTGATTCACAGGGAGCCTCTTCCCAGCTCCCAGGGACTGCTCTCCAGGGAATGAGTGGCTCTCTGGCTCCACGCTACTTAGCAGGTTTGGGTTTTTCTGTTGAGCACTCTGTGAACAGTCGGCAAGTGAGCGATGTGGGGAGGAGGGGCTGGGCACAGGAGTGATGCACAGAGCCCAAACATCACCAGCCTTTGCAATTACCTCCCTCGGGCAGTCACTGCCACTCTGCCCTGGGAGCTGAGGCAGTCTGTGGGGAGCTCCAGGATGACTCTCATTGCTCTGCTCCACCTCCTCACCAGGCACAGCTGACCTGCTCTCATATGGTCATTTTTTCAACACAGAGAAGCTGTGGCTGCCCCTGGATCCCTGGAAGTGTCCAAGGCCAGGGCTTGGACAGGGCTTGGAGCAACCTGGGGTAGTAGAAGGTGTCCCTGCCCATGGCAGGGGTTGGGATGAGATAGTTTTTAGGGTTCCTCCCAAACAAAACTACTCTAGGAGTCTATGATTCTATTTTTATATATGTATTTATTTTTATCACACTGAACTCCAGACACAGCCAGGAATCTTCTGTCAGTTTGCTGATCCCTTCTGAAATCAGGAATGGGAGTGCATGGCTAGCAGTATCAAAACAGAACCCAGTAAAATACAGCAAGGAGAGAGGCACCACCAGCAAGGAGAGAGGGGGATTTCACTGGGCCAAAGGGATCATGGCAGGGTGACATGACCTTGCTGTCACCATGAGCATCACCCCAGAGATGTCTCCTGGCTGCACACAGGAGACAACAGGCTGCACCCAGCAGACTTGGGGAGGTCCCCGCACACTTAGGAATGAGACCAAACCATTGGGATAATGCACAGATGGGTTCTGCCAAGGTCCTACCTTGTCTCCAGCTCATGTGGCACCCAAGACCCAGAGCAGGATAATCCTACCCCATGGACTGGAGCTGCTCTGGGTAAGGCAGTTCCTGCACTCCTCAACATCACTGCAGTGACCAGCAGGGACAGAAGGCATTTCTGGGTTGATCGTTATTCACTGGAATAGGAAAACCTGGACAGGCACCTGTCAGCTGGTGCCAGCCCAGGCTCTGTCAGTGACGCCAGTGAGCACCAGGCGTGGCCAGGTCTCTGCCACACAGTGAGTTCCTCCCCTCACTGCCTCCCTTCCCAGGCTTGGCTATCCCAATCCACCCTGTGTCTGTCATCATTGCTTTGTCAGGCAGGGATTTCCTCTGCTCACCTCATCTGTAGACCTCTCAAGACAAACAGAGTCTAATTTGTTTCCTGCAGGGCACAGACATTTCATACCAGAATCACTGCTTGGAAAAATACTATACACAAATAATAATAATTTAAAAATAAATTAGTGCATGAGAGTGCAGAGTAAAATTAATTAGTGCAGAGGCAGGAAAGCAATACAACCTCGAGTCACCTACTTGAAACCTGCAGGAACTACAGTGAGCAGAAGTGTCCGGGCAGCTGGGGCAGCACCAGGGAATGCCAAGGGCTGCTCTCCTCCATCTCCCCTGCACACACTGGGTGACTCCTCCACGATGCTCAGTCAGAGAGCAGCACATCATTTCAGAGCAGCAGAGGGGTGAGGGTAGAGACCTCAAACCAAGCTGGGTCAGCATGTGGGACCCAGGGCACTGCTGGCTCCTCTTCTTCAGAGGCAGCAGGGTCGGTGCCATAACACCACAAAATGAGTGGGCAATGCCAGGATGACTGGCCTAGATACAGAGAACTTGAAATTCCCATGGGGAAAAGGGAAGAGCACAATTCCCTCAGAGCCCTGCTGCAATCTGCACTGACTGTCCCAGCAACCACCACAGAGAGTGACTCAGCCCTGGTGACCTCTTTTAATGCTCCATAAGGTTAATGCTGAGTTTAACAGGGTTAATTCTGCCTTTAATGACCAGTTTTTCAGTGAAGGCAAGGAGATCACACAGTCTGTAACTCAGCCATGTCTCACTTCTCCCCTGGCAAGGGACACTGCAGAAGGTCCCATCCCTACTCCTGCTTCCCACCTCAGGAGCCAGCTGGGCACAAAACCAAAACAGTCCCTTGGCCATCACCGAGTGACCCCAAACAACATGCCCAAGGTCTCAGAGCACGGTCCCAGCCTGGCCATGGCCACAGTCTCTGGCACAGCTGGAGTGACTGGGACAAGGCAGGGGATCTGAGTGAGAGACAGATGTCAAAAGCAATCAGCCGCTCCCCTGTCTCCAAGGCAGGAATGCTGACAACACTACAGGCCTTGGAGGAGTTAAAAGGAAAGGCTTATTAGAAAGAAAACTCGTTCTGACAATCGCAAAAATTGGAATTCATTTAAAATTCAAATTATGCAAATTCCAGTAATCTGTACGTGCAGATCCATCACACAGCAGAGTGGGACTGCAGACAAATGCCACTAGCGACATGGCTGGAGAAATCCCACCCTCCCCAGCGCTCCGGGAGGAAGGCAGGTGTGCTGGCCTCAGGCAGGCACGGGAGGAGCAGCTGCTCTGGGACTGTGGGGCCAGGCTGGATTTGCAGGTGCTCCCTCTGCACTGCAAGATGCTTCAGCAGCCCTGGCAGCATCTAGCATGTCACAGTCAGGGGAGCAGGGAAACCAGATTCCAGTATTTTCACATAAATTATAGCAAATTTTCCCTTGGACAAACTCAGGTGCCCATGACCAGCACAAAGCCTTCGTTAGGCAGCACCTAATCACGTGGCTGTGAGGTGGCCACACAGCACTGGATGCATGCAGGCAGCAAGCCTGCCCTGTCACCATCCACCCTGCCATGGGAGGGTCCTACCCAAAGCCTCAGGAGCCTCTCCCCTCTCTCAGCAATTCCCAAAATTCTGTTTTGGGGGAAATTTAAAACCAAGCCAAGCAGCTGCATCACACGACAAAGGTGGCTCAGATTGTCAGCACAGAAAGAGCAAAGCCAGAAATCAACATTACAGGCTGGGGAAGCGCAATAGCCCAGAAAAATGAATCCAGCTTCTTCCTAAAAGAGGAGCCACTGTGATATGGCAAATTGTGCTCCCTCCTGTACGTGCTGTGCCATGCATGAGGAGAGCAGATCCCACCTGGCAGCAATTCCTTCCCAGCCAGGGCTGGGCAGAGCTGGTGTCACACAGGGCCAGGGCACAACACGAGCCCAGGGGAAGCTGCAATACCTCCAGCACAGAGATGGAAACAACTAACCCAGCCATGGGAGCACACAGAGCCCAGAACTGTTCTTGGAAATAATCTCCCCAGCTTGGCAGGATTTCTGCTTTGAACTTACAAACCTGGCTCTGGGGCTGTGTTGGGAATGCTGGTCCTATCCTGGCCCAAGCCTCAGCCAAGCACTTCCAGTTCACCTTCTTCCACACTTTCTGCCACTGCTGAAGGGCCCTCTGGAAGCCCTTTTCAAGTAGGATGAGTCTGCCTTTCTCAGCAGGTCTCACAAGGTCAGAGCCCATGGCTGAGTCTACAGCAACAACTTTTACATTGGGATGAGCCAGAAATTATTTAGCAAGGAAAAAATACCCCACATCCCACAAAAAAACCTGCTCTCTTCCTTGACAGACAGCCAGCTCTGTGGGTACACCAAGGAAAGCTAAAGGTCCTCAAAACCTGAGTAAGTCAAAGGCCAAATCAAACTGGCCACAGGCAGCACAGAGAGGTGCTGGCATGGCACCAAGCAGGGAGGGATGGGGGCTGCCCCACAGGAAGGGCAGAACCCAGTTCTCTGCAGGTACCAGGACACTGTGCTTAAAACCCAAGTGCTTCCACACCTTTTGTACCCAGCTCCACTGCAGCACAGAGGCTATGGGGAACAGGTCCCACAGAGATACTGGGAAAACATCCCCAAAAGACAATGGTCCCCAGCATCTCAGTGCCCTCCTGGGTACAGCTTGGAGCCATAGACCCAGGCAGACAGAAAAAGCAGACAATTCCTTACCCCACAGCAGGGCTGCCTCATCTTAAACATCTCCAACATCTTTCAGCAGTTCATCAGGTGCCCCATCCTGATTGTGCTCACCCCTGAGGTTTCAGGTGCTTCCTGAGCCCGAGGCAGCAGTTCCCACAGAGAAGGTTCACTGGCAGCGATGGGACTGTGAGCAGCTCCCACAGACTCACCCACAGCCCTCAATGCTGTCCCCAACACGCTCTGAGACCAGAGCTGCCCTCCCAGGGGCAGAAGCAGTGGCTACATCCAACAATGCAGGCACACAAGCAGGCCTGATGAGCTCCCAGACCCACAGTGCCCAGCTGTGACACTGCCCGGGTGCACCAGGAGAAACCTCCAGTGCATGTGACCCCAGAGGGACCAGCCCTGCTTCTGGGGCAGAGGAAGCCTCTGCACAGCTTGGGGCAGGTGAGCTGTGCAGCCTCAGCCCATCCCCTGCTCCACTCCCATTGTACTGGCTCTCTCAGCCGTTGCCAATCAACACCGAGTGCTTCTCATGCCCAGCACCTGAGCCCTCATTACAACCCCGAGCCGCTAACGAGGCGGGGGAAGGACACCCGAGCCCCGGGGTTCGGTGTCTCTGGGAAAGAGAAGAGGCAGAACCCATTAAACATTGATCAGAGGCTGCCACAGCTGCGGTGCAGCCCTGACGCATCCCTGCTGTCCTGCCACCAGGGCCAGGAAGCTCTGAGCTGCCCCAAGGACTCAGGGCTGGCTCCTTGTTGCCCCAGCCCCTCACTGCTGGCCCCCGACAAACCTTTGGAAAAGTGCAGTTCCTTACAGACACAAAGCTGAGGACAGGAAAACTCATTTCCTCCTTTCAACCTTGTTCCATGCTTTGGACAGCAGTGCCCAGAGTCCAGGCCCTCGTCCCCCATCACCCAGCTGAGCAGCAGCCACCCTGAGCCCCTCGGGAGCCAGGGGGACACGACCCCCAGGAGAGGGGCTCTGTCACAGGCTGGGCAAAGCGAGCTGTCACCACCATCTGCTCCACCACTCTGGAGCAGCCTCTCTTTCTGTTGTTTTACTCATGCTGGGCACAGAAATAGCTCTCCGAGATGTCGGTGTTTGCGGGAAGCCGCGCGCGCGGGGCCGGGGCCGGGGCCGGTACTCACGAACTGCCGCCGCAGCTTGCTCCTGACGCGCTCGGCCTTGCTCTCGGCCGGGTGCACGGCGTAGCTCAGGGAGCCCAGGTGGTTGTCCACAGACAGGCTCTTCCTCATGTAGAAGGAGCGCGTGCGGAAGTAGCTGAACGGGGCGTCCTCCACGGCCGTGCCCAGCTGGGGGGCCCTGGGGGGCTCCGAGCAGTCATCCTCCAGCCGCCAGGCCTCCCCTGCCGAGGAGAAGGAGATGTGTCCCCATCAGAGCGTGACCCAGACCTATCCTACCCCTTGAGCCAGCTCTGGGGATGCCCAGTGGGTATCCCTGGACCCCCTCTGGCCGTCCCACATCCATCCCACCCCATCCCATGTGGTACAGACACTGGGAAGTTACTCAGATGGCAGGTTCCTCCCACAAATCCCCACGTACCCCCTGCCCCGGGCAACAGCCCCTGCACTCAACCTTCCCACCCAGGTATGCACAGTCCCCACCATCTCCTTGCAGGAATCAGCCAAATACAGTTAGAATCATGGAATGCTTTTTGCTGGACTGAAACTTAAAGCACATCTCGTTCCAACCCCCTGCCATGGGCAGGGACACCTTCCACTTCATCAGATTGCTCCAACCCCGGTCCAACCTGGCTTTCAAGCCTTGTTTTGTGAATGGGAAAAATGAGGCATCAACAAGTGTTAAAAATTACAAAAGAATTTACTGCCGCCTTCTCCTACAGAAAAAAGCCCCAAAACGCTTTATGGCACAGCCAGCAGCAAATCAACAGCCCCATGAAGGACAGAAGTCAGACCTCCCTTCTCCACGTGCCCGTCACCAGCAGCAACAGGACGCAGCAGTGCAGGGCTGAGAGCCCCAGGGACAAGCCTCACTAACGCTGCCACAGTGGTGACAGTCACAGAGCACACTGGCAGCACGCAGGGCTGCTGATTCCAGGGCAGGACTGGCCACATTTCATTGCAACAAAAGGGAAAAAAGAACAAAACAACAGGAGATGTTTCCAGAATATCACTGCTGCACTCTTTTCCCTTTTGTTGCCAATCTCCTCTTTACATCTGGAGCTTGCCCCCCCTCCTCCCCTCAGCCAAAATCACTGCTCAAGCCATGACAAACAATCAATAAAAGCCTCAATCTTGAAGCCTTCTCAATTAGCCCATAAGGGCATCTCACAGGACTGCCTCCAGGGGCTCTCCTCCTCCTGCAGCCTCTTACCAAGGCAACATCCTTCGCCTATCATTTCTGAAAAACCCAGCACCTTCGAGCATGAACGACCATGGTGCCGCTACGCCAGGGCTGAGGAGCAAAACACTTCTGGGGTTTAAAGCAGAAAATGGCCCTAAGCCCCAGTTCAGCAGTGCAGTCCAGTTTACTCAGCAAGGCTGTGGGGTTTACATGGAATATGGTGAGACACAGGCTGGACTACAAGCCACCAGAAGAGGAGCCACCTACACACACTGCCAGAGGGCAGGATTAGATTGGACATTGGGAAGGAATTGTTTCCTGGGAGCGTGGGCAGGCCCTGGCACAGGGTGCCCAGAGCAGCTGGGGCTGCCCGTGGACCCCTGGAAGTGTCCGAAGCCAGGCTGGACAGGGCTTGGAGCAGCCTGGGATAGTGGGAGGTGTCTCTGCTCAGGACAGGGCGTGGAACAAGATGATCTTGATCTCCCTTCCAATTCAAACCCAAACCATTCTATGAAAGAGGCAACCCAGAGCACAGAACTCCGAGCATCGTGTAGATTTTTTCTCCCCTAGTTTCAATTTAATAAGCTGCTGCTGCTCCTCTCCAAATGTCACCTCACACAACACAGGAACTGCTGTTTGAAAGCTGTGATTATTCCATGCACAAACACATCAATCGGAGGCAGATCCAGACTGCCATTGTGAGACAGCATCACTCTGGGAGTGCAGCAGGAACACTGAGAGAGGCAGGGGACACGCAGGAAATCGTACATGAAAGGAGAACCCGCCCCTGTGCTCACCTGAGATAGCCCAGCCACTGCCTGTGCCATCCTGTGTCCTCGAGACTGTCCCCTCCCAGCCCCACAGCTCACCCAGACACAGCCCCCCCTGCTCTGCTGCCCTGAGCCAAGGGCCAAGGCCATGTGCTGAATGAGGGAAAGGATTCACCTGCTGTACCCACACCTCAGTGCAGGGCACCTCACCCAAGGACGAGGAGCTGGGTTTCAAATCCTACAGAGCTGCTGTGCCACATCTGCTCTCACTGATCCCAGTTCCCCAAGGATTTTGCAGCTTTTGGTCTTGTCTCTCATCTACAGGAGCTGCCTTCTCCAGCAGGAGCTGGACCAGAGGCAGCTGCTCCCTGGCCTGCCCAAGGGGTGATCCTCACCAAACTGGGTCCTTCCTCCCTGTACACAGGGAGCCACCACAGGACCTTGTCTACCCCAAAATGCTTTTCTACCTGCTGAAGGAGCTTGTCCTGATTGCTGCCAAACAAGTAAATCAATGAACTAGCCCAGAACGGTCAGAAGGGGAAGATCAAGAGGTCAGAGAATCAAAGACTGGTTTGGGCTGGAAGGGAAATAAAAGCTCATCTCATTCCAACCCCTGCCACAGTGAGTGATGTCACTCACTAGATCAGGTTGCTCAGGGTCCCATCCAACCAGGAGAGGAAATGCCAGGAACAGAAGCAAGCCCACAGACTGGAGGCCAATAATCCTCATGCTCTTGTGTCTTGGAGCTGCTAACCCCTCTGTCACTTAGAGCTGTGCCCTCAACATCAGCACCTCTGGAAGATCTCCTGACCATCTCCTTCAGCTTGACAATAACAATTCCTGCAAACCCTTTTTTCTTTCTGAATTTGAGGTGTTGGGGAGGACAAACATCAAAGGATGGAGGAGATAGCAAGCACAGAGACCTGGTGACTCTCCAGTACATCCTCTACAAGTAGAAGCAAAATTAATTACAGGGTCCTGGTCTAAGCTCAAATCCAGCTGCTTCCTTGTGGCTTCTTTATTTTTCTCCCATGAGCACAATTCCCAATAAACTCACCTCAACCATGCTATGAGTTAACTTCTTCCCAGATCCACAGCGGGGCATGGAGCCAGCTCCTGAAGAGCTCTGCATGGTGCCTGACAGACAAGGGAGAGTGGAGGAGGGAAGTGCTCCAGAGTGGTCTGCTCCTTCCAGGTGCAAGAGGAGGGAACTGCAAGGGACCAGGCATGTAAACCATGCAGGGAGTTTCTGTGCAGGCTGCAGCTGATGGCTGCAGTGGTCAAAGGCTGAGAAGAAGCGCCTGCCTGATGTAGAAGGAAGAGGTGAGAGAGCAAAGGAGGGCTTTTCCTCAGTCCCACTCCTAAATCTTCACAGGAGAACAAGGGATAAGAAGCAACAGGCAGCTCATTCCTCTGCTCATGGCCCCCAAAACAGCAGCGAGCAGAGTGCAGTTCCTCTCCAGAGCCGTGCACTCTCCCTGAAGATGAGTTCATCACCTCTCCCAAGGACAGCCCTGCTCCTGCCATGTCCCTGTGCATTAGCCTCTTCCTGAGCTGGTTTTGGTCCTGTGTCCCCCCACCTTGAATGGGGAGTGGTAGTACCTGCTCACAGCAAATTCACCACTTCTTTAGGGAAAGGACCTTATCCAAGAATGATGAAATGGTTTGGGTTGGAAGGGACCTTAAAGCCCATCTCATTCCAGCCCCTGCAATGGGCAGGGACACCTTCCACTATGCCAGGCTGCTCCAAGCCCTGTCCAACCTGGCCTTGGACACTTCCAGGGATCCATGGGCAGCCACAGCTTTCTGGGCAACCTGTTCCAACTTCCCTCCATGCTAATACGCAGCAGCGCAGCTCTTGCTCATAAATCCTTACAGGAATCCTGCATTCCTGGTCAGCATCCCAGGGCTCATTAACCTGCAGCACCGCATGCTGCTGCATTCCCCTCATGCTGCCCAAATGTCCCTGCCAGCAGTGGCATCTCTTCTCTTTCTCCCCCGGGACATCATCCTGATAGCGTTCATAAGTAAATAATTAGCAGTTCCTAATTGAGCCAGGAAAACAAAGTGGGAGAATCTGGACTGAAAACAACACACTCATTCATCCACTGCTCTGGCTGTGGAGGGAGCCCTCCAGTCTCCAAGGGTTTTCTACTCCTTCTCCTCTTGGCACCCCTGGCCCCTTCCAGCCATGAGCAAAGTAAGATCTCAGACACCTCTTAGGTGCACTCAGAGTTTCCCTGACTCCCGCTGTGCAGGGAGGGTGTGCACAGGGTTTGCTCCAGGACAGCTGTTCCACAGAGCACGAGCCTGTCTGCATTCCCAGGACAGCAGGAACTGCAGCAGAAGGTGAGGTGTTTGCAGTGGGGCTGACCTACACAGCAACATCACCCCACAGTCTCACACACCAGCTCCCACTCCCGTCCTGCAGCTCCAGCACAGCTCCCTGGAAGCACCAACAGAGCAAATGGGGACCTGCAGGTGTGCAAGGAAGCTCTGGATGCCATGTCCTTCGTGGTGGAGGCTACACAGCTTTCCCACAGGTTTCCTCCCCTTCCAAGACCCATTCTAACAATTTGATGGGCCGAAGGAAAACCCACAGGTCCCACACATGGAAGCAGCAGCTCAGGTGCTGCAGGACACCCAGGAGCTCTGTCACAAGAGTGGCAGGACAGGCTCAGCAATGTGCAAACATCTGCTCTGTGCACAACTTTTGGGAGAATTAGTAGCACCAGGAAATGAAATGCAGCATGCAAAGCATCAAAATTAATCCAGGGTTTGGACAGCTGCTCTACTGAGCAACACAGGGATCTGACTGTGAGAGGGATAATTTAAAAAAACCCATAAAAATAAAAAAATCCAAGGGTGCTGTTTGAAGGGAGCTGTTTTATAGGGGTTTTATTCAGCACTGGACTGTCAGCCCTGGCTTCCAGGCTTTATCTTTGTTTCAGTGTTAATAATCCCCCTTCCCATCACTTTTATAGTCCCAGCGTGATTCTGCTGGCACCAAAAGCACTGAAACAACTCTTTGGCCATCAGCAGCTTTGCCAATAAACTTGCTCAGAGCAGCTGGCCCAGCAATATTAGTATTTCATCAGGATCAGCATGAGAGTAGAAGAACATTATAAAAATCCTTAGGGCTGACCCAAAGACCAAAACACAGTGCTAGGCTGGAAGCATTTGCAAGTCTCCAGGGCCAGGGCTGTGGGAAGAGCACAGCAATGATGCTCCTGCCACTGCTCCTGGTGGAGACCAGCTACAAGTGCCCTGCAGTGACAGGAAAGAGGCCCCTGGGCCTGGGCATTGGACAAGGAGGCCCCAGGGTGGTATCTCACCCCAGCACCCTCAGGCAGAAGGCTCTGAGCATCACCCCTCCACCTCGGGTGACTTCCAACAACCTACCCTTCTTTTTCACCACCATAATATGAAGGTTTAAGTATCAGGCTCAACGAAAGACTCAACCAGGGGCAAAAACCCACCTGGAGCTTATTCTGCTCTGAAAATAGCACTTCACCAAGAAGTGCTATTTTCAGAGCAGAATAAGCTCCAGGTGGGCTGGAGTTGGATTTGTACCCCTGGAGAAGCGGGAAAGCTTTGCTGGGATCCTGTATGCACAGAGGGGTGGGTGCACTCACCGGCTGAAGGGACTGTGCAGCCTTTCTGCTGCTCGGAGCCCGGGTGCTTCTCGTAGGGCTTCTGCTCCGGCATCTCGTCCCTGTAGGCGGCGGGCTCGAGCAGGGGCAGCCGGCTCAGCACCGGCGACTGCGGGATGCTGGGCAGCGTGCGCGACTTGCCCAGGAGCGGCCGCTGCAGCTTTCTGTCCAGAGACCTGCAGGGACACAGCGGGACAGGGCCCTCAGCAGCTGGGACAGGATACAGGACACAGGACAGTGCCCTCAGCAGCTGGGACAGGACACAGGACACAGCGGGACAGGGCCCTGAGCAG
>JAYDZK010000044.1:808220-818735 GCA_034509185.1 Euphonia xanthogaster
TGTCCCCAGTCCCTCTCCAGCTCTCCTGGAGCCCCTTCAGGCCCTGGCAGGGGCTCTGAGGTGTCCCTGGAGCCTTCCCCTCTCCAGGTGAGCACCCCCAGCTCTGCCAGCCTGGCTCCAGAGCAGAGGGGCTCCAGCCCGGTGATCATGCAGACCTGAGCTCCTGATGCAGACAGCAGGGCAACCCCTCTGCCTCCCTGCACATTCCACCACTAAATTTTATCCTGTTTCACACTCCATTGCTCAGGGTCACACAGGCAGAGTCTATCATGTCAAAACTCCTGACCCTCAGTGCTGGCCTGCACTGAGATGTTTGTCACAACAGCTCTGCACTCCCATTCCAGACACAGCAGCAGCTCCAGTGGTGTCACTCAGGAGAGCAGGGACAGGGCCAGAGTGGTGCCACAGCTGAGCAACCACCTCCCAGGGACGGTCACACCAAGCCCTGGGCACACGGGCCGGGGCAGAGGGCAAGCCCAGGCACCCCTGCCAGCCCCACATGGCACAGAGCAGGGCTGGGCAGCACATTCTGACATTAGGTCAGCATTTCATCGCTATAAATCAACCACATTCTCTCTCAGTTCCCAGGTGCTGCTGCTCTGGTGCTCTCTGGGGCAGGGGCAGCACTGCCCAGGACAGCAGTGCCTCAGCTGTGCCAGGCACTCAGCACCATCCTGCCCACCCCAGGCCCCACGCTTCAGTGGGATCAGCATGGAAACAAGATGTGCCAAGAGATACAAAGCCAGAATTAGCTTCCCAAGCAGTTTCCATTCCAGCAGAACATTTGTACATCTCATTGTAACATATTTCACTGGCACAAGGCAACAGGGACAGAGCTTAACACACCACTGTGCTGCATAAATGAGTTCAAAACATTCCTTTTTCTGTGCATGTAAATCCCAGGATACCTGTGTACAGCTCCATCACCTGCAGAACCCCATTAGCATTTTAGTGCTCCCGTTCCTTTTGTGCTCACAGGGCCACTCACAAGAGCCACATGGGGGAAAAAAAACAGAGGAATTCACTCTGTTAGAGAAGCAATTTCCAAGCTATGTATCTTCAGGCAGCAATTTATATTGTCAGAAAAAGCAAAGCTACTAGAAACCTATTTACCACTGAAATCTGAGCTCAGATTCCCAAGCACAATTCAGCTCCGGGGATTTACTATCCCACTTGTCACTGTTGAACCACAGCTGGGACACAAGTACCACACAGCCCCTCGTTCATCCCAACCCCCCAGTGGGGTGGAGACGAGGACTGGGAAAGGTAAAAGCCATGATTTGAGGTAATAATTGAAACACAGTTGTTAGTGGTGGTTATTATTGTTATCATTATTATTGTTGTTGTTATTATTGTAATGAAAATGGAGATAAGAAAAAGAGAGAGAGGAATATAATCCCAGATAGACAAGTGGTGCCCAACACGGTCTCTCACCACCCAAAAAGCCCAGCCTGTTCCTCAGCAGCAATAGGCCTCTCCCAGCCAACCCTCACATTCCATACTGGGCATGACATTACATGGTCTGGAATATCTCTCCCAGTCCTTGGCACCTCCTGGTGGGCAGAACATGGGAAATGGAAAAGTCCTTGACTTAGGGAGAGCATATCCCAGCAACACCCAAACCAGCAGTGTGTTATCAACACTGTTCTCATCCTGAATCCAAAACACAGCCCTGCACCCACTCTGGGAAGAAAATGAACTCTCTCCCAGCCCAAGCCAGAGCTGGTGCACAGCTCCAGAGCTCTCAGCAGCCACTGCCAGGCAGGACCTGACAGCACCAGGAAGTCACATTGCATCTCTGTCTGCTTCCCAAGCAGGCGTCCCAGCTGGGTGCTATCAAGGATGCCACATCCCATTAGTAAAAATCCCTGATGGAGTGTAAAGCTCAATTAGAAAAGCCACAATCAACACTTTACAGCCTATATTTAGCCGCCGCTCGGCATTTGGGTAGGAAGGAGAGCACATAATCGAGTCATGACAGGGGTGGAAAAATCCTCCTGGCTGGGTGTGAGAGCTCAGGCAGGAGCCCAGTGACAGCTCTGTCACTGCCAGTCCACAGTCAGATGGGGAAATGTGGGAACATTTCAGGGCCAGGTCGCTGCCCCCAGCCCCAGGGACAGCCATGGGGCAGGAATGACTGTGCCAGGCAGGGGACAAGGCTGCTCCAGCACCCCCAGCCCGGCCACAGCCTCACACGCCCAGCAGCAAAGAAAACCAGCAGAACTCATTTCCAAAGCTGTGCTGCGTCCAGCACCTTCCCCATGGTGATGTCCTTCTTCAGCCCAGGAAAGAGAGGGGAAGAACTCAGATAAAGGGAAGGGAGGGAGAAAGAAAAGTTTACTGCAAATTAGAAGCCAGCTCCTGCAGTCCTCCTGCAAGCTGGGAACAAACTGCGCACATCTCCAGCCTCCCCTCCCAGCTCATTTCTGTGTGGGAGAAGCTGCTCTCTGGAGAGTACTTCCAGCCCAACCCAGAGAGCGTGGAGTCTGCAGCTTCCCAGGGCAGGATGGGGGAGTCACCACAGCAGCCCCAGCAGAAGCCCAGCAGCACCAGAGAGAGCGGCAGGAGGGGAAAATAACCCTAAACCCACTGCTCTGACAATCCAAAAAGGACTCAGTAAGCCTCACTGATTTGTATGATTTGCCCAGGAACAAAGCAAGGAAACCTCCTGCACGTGTCCTGGAAATGCCCGAGGATGCTGACCCTGCAGAGATGTCGCACTCCTGGGACCAGGGAAGCTTTGTGCTGCCACAGCACCCAGTCCCAGCAGCTGTGACACAAACCTGAGCACCCACCGTGCTAACCCCTCCTCTGAGGCAGGCTGCTGCTGGAACACAGCAAGGAGAGGAGGTTAACCTGGGGGGGGAAACTAGGGAGGGAAAGGGGCAGAGCAGCAGGGCAGCAGCAGGGCTGCTCCAGACCTTGCCCACCTGCCCCAGAGCTGTGACTTGGTGACAGCCATGTGCCCTGTGAGGGACATGTGAGGCCACTCCAAGATCCAAGGGAGACAACACGTGTCGCAAAGAGCTCACAGCCCCAAAACTCAAACCAAAAACACACAGAGTAGACAAAGTGCTCCTCCTGCAGCACCACACAGCCTCCCACAGGTAACTGGAGGGGGCTCCTCCACCCCCTCAGTTAATTAATTCACTAAATCTACCGAGCAAAGGAAGTTGATAAAGCAGAAGGTTGGGGGAAGAACAGCTAAATGTGGTACAAGCTGAGAGGGTGGCAGAGATAGGGGCCAGGAGAGCCCAGTTATTGCAGAGGGACAGGTCTTCCAAATCTTCCTAGCCTATGGCTGCTCACTCACTTTCCAGCCCACTCCTCCAAGGAGGCGTAACTTAGCAACCTGACCTTAAAAACTCAGCAAGGGTTCCAGCTGGATTCAGGAAAATGAGAGATGCTACAAGCCATGAGAAGCCATTACCCACCAAACTCCCTCTCAAAGCAGGTGGGGTGTGGGGAGGGGGCTGCACCTCCTGCACAGCCTGAGCCCCATGGCAACACAAACAATGGCTGCAAAATGGAAACAAATCAACACAACACCCACATCCATTCCTGAAACAGCTTGTGGAGATGCAGCTGGGTGTGACAGGTACAGGGGCAGGGATAGATGGGATACTGGGAAGAAATTATTGGCTGAGGGCTGTTGAGGCCCTGGCACAGGGTGCCCAGAGAAGCTGTGGCTGCCCCTGGGTCCCTGGCGGTGCCCAAGGCCAGGCTTGGAACAACCTGGGATAGTGGAAGGTGTCCCTGCCCATGACAGGGGGTGGGATGGGCTTTAAGGTTCCTTCCAACCCAAACCCTTCTGGGATTCTGTGAGGTTCCCCCACAGTACTCAGCTCCACGGCACAGGATTCACCCTGTCCTGCCATGGTGCCTCACCCCACTCTGTGTCCCTGCCCAGGGACACAGAACTCACTCCTGGGACATCCCACCAGCCTGGGCTCAGCCAGGCCAGCCCATCCCCCAAAGCCCAACTGTGTTTCTGACCCCCCAGGAGTGCTCAGTGCTCAGTGGGTGTGAGCTCTGCTCTGAGCCCCAGGGCTGAGCAGAGATCTGAGCAAGGATCTTCTCCATCCCCATCCCGACAGCAGCAGAGACAAGCCCACATCTACCTGCAGCTGGTTTCTGCAAAGGGGCTCTGCAGGAGAAGACAACAGCAGGAGGAGAGGGGAAGCACAGGGGGCTGCTGTGCATCAGAAGCTCTTTCTGGACAGAAGCACGAGGCAGCAGCCCCTGGGATGTGCTTCAGTGCAGTCCAACACCCAAAGCAGTGGCAAGACCCAATGGAGGGCAGGGAGTGCAGTTGAAGGGGATCACACAGCAGTCATGAAGCCTAGGGAAGGAGTCTGAGAGGAAGAAGTCAACTGGTAACACACAGAGTAGCCTTGGAAACCAAAGCCTGAAGATTTTGGCAGAGCAGAGCCTTTGCAGGGCATCCTCACCTGTTCAAATCACCAGCTTGCTCCGCAAACCTTATCAGCTGTGAGCAAACCCATGAGTCACTGGCACTGTTTCCAGTGACCCTGTGGATGACAAAGCCAGAGAAAATTACTGAAAAATCTTCCCTTCACATTCAAAAACACCCAAACAAAACATCTTCCTTTCTGGCTGGCTGGTGTATGTGTGTGAAGAGTGGAAAATGAGAGCTGAAACAGAGCATCTTTCATCTGACTGTGAGACAGTTTCAAAGCAAAACAAAACCCAGAACAGCATTCAGTGTGCAAGTTCAGAAAAGGAGAAAACCAACCATGTGAAGCTATAAAAATACCTTCCCAGGCTCAGCTGTGAGCTGGTAAATACCAGGATTTCCACCAGCTGGTTTCCAAAAGCTTCTTCTCCTGCCACCTCTCTGACTTGCAGAGCATCTCTGCAGCAGGGCCATCACCCCAGCACCAAACTAAATACCACTGGAAACCAGGGAGTAATTGCTGCTGTCCCTACAAACTGCATTTTGATTTGGAGGGGTGTGGGAGGGCAGGACAGGCAGGTCACACACCCCTTGTGTTGAGGACAGCCCTCAGGAAAACATTTCAGAGCTGCCTGGAGGAGGATTCAGAACCATTCCCCACTAGGAGCCCCCTGTGCCTGAAGCCCAGCCCTGCTCCCAGCACCCAGGAGATCAAGTACCAAATGACCCCTGAAAAGGGCCAGAAGATGCTCACACCCTG
Organism: Euphonia xanthogaster; assembly: GCA_034509185.1. Taxonomy (NCBI): domain Eukaryota; kingdom Metazoa; phylum Chordata; class Aves; order Passeriformes; family Fringillidae; genus Euphonia; species Euphonia xanthogaster. The sequence continues at coordinate 813,398 of JAYDZK010000044.1, forward strand.
AGTTCCCAGGTGTGTGACAGCCAGTGTCACACCAGCCACAGCCCACAGCCTCTCTCCCACCAGGCATTTACCCAGTGCTAAAGAGCTGCTGCCACTGCTACTCACCCCTGGCACCACGACACCATCCTGGCACACCAAGCTGAGCAAAGCCATCCCCAGGGAAACAAGGTGAAAAACACAAACCCTTCATGGCAGCACTCACAAACTATGAGCTGTGGCTGTGTTTTGTAGCAACGCCTCCATTTCACCATTCACTGGAATCCAATTGTTGAGCAGATAAGGAAATATATCGGAGCCAGACACTGCCATTCACCCATTCCAAAGTATGCTGGATTCATCGTTAAAAGAATCTTTTTTTCCAGCTCTGTTGCAGGCAACGAATGACATCCCCAGCCAGGGGGATGCTCCCTCTACTCCCCAGCCCAGGAGCACTCCACGGGACCCTTGCTGGTGGCCACCCTGCTCTCTCTGCCACCCTCTGTCCCTGTGGTGCCACCAGACTATCCCCTCCACATCCTGCAGTGAGAGGAGCCCTGTGCACTCCCTGCCCTCCTGCTGCCCTGATCACATCCCCCCAACAGGGGCAGAGCTGGGACCAGGCCCTGGGGAAGGCTCTGGCAGAGCCCAGCTCAGACCTGCCAGAGCTGCACCAGCACAACAAAAAGTCCACAAAGACAAAAATTCCCTAGTGCCAAGGAAAGAAGGGGGAATATTCATGGAACATGAACATTTATCCTGCTCACTGAGTTCTCTCTGATAAATGGGGAGAGATGGCAGACAAATGTGAAATGAATCCCAGCACAACAGTGGAGCAGATGAGCATCCTCCCTCCTGGCAACTCCAGAGCATGACCTGCATCCTCAGGGACCAGTGCAGTGCCTGTCCCAGGGTCCCTGTGCTTACAGCCAGGCTATGCCATCCAAATGAAGCAGACAGGATGGCCAAAGGCATCTGGGATGCTCCACAAGAGGCTCAGGGATCACTCTCCAGACAGAGTAGCTCTGAGGCTTACAAAGAAGGGTGTTTGAGATGCAGAAGGAAGCTTCTTCCAGGCTGACAGCTCACGAGCAGGACGTGACTCCCAGGAACAAAGCAGTGCCTGGCCAGCCCCGAGGCAGGAGAGACACAGCAGAGCATGGCTGGGAACTCAGCACCAGGCAGAGACACAGCAGAGCATGGCTGGGAACTCAGCACCAGGCAGCGGGAGCAGCCCCAGGAGCAGCTCCTGGCTGGGAAGGACAGAGCCCCGGAGCCACCCCGGCAGGAGCCAGGTGACCTGGCCACTGGTCACTCCTGGTCACTGGTCACTCCAGGGACCTGCCAAGGCCACAGCAAACACCTCCCACTCCCCAGCTTCACCAGGCCACAGACCGTGCCCCATCTCCCAGCTTTTCTTCTCTGGTGTTTATTTATCTCCTGTCTCCTCTGAAACATTTCAGAGACAAAAGCTAATGAAGCACAAGTAAAGGATGACAAACATCCGCTCCGCTGGTAAAAGGTTGGCTAATTTACAAGATAAATAACGGAACTGCCTCCTGTGCATTTACAAACACCTTTCAGGGAGGATGTGGAGGGGTTCAGCATCACAGCCACCTCCAGCACCCACCTCCTGCCCTCCTCCCTCAGCCCTGCATTCCCAAGAGAATCCTGGAGCGGGACTGGAGCTGAGATGCTCCTGCACCACAACCCCCCGGCTCCTGGTCCCATTCCCAGTCTCATGACACAGGGCTGCTCTCCCCTGTTGCTTCAAAATCCAAGTCACACGACAGAGGAGACAAAAAGCTGCTGAGATCATCTTGGAAAGGATACTGCTGCCCCTGACAACCATAGGGGAGATGCTTCGGGCCTGAATTTTATGTGCTCCAGCACAGGAAGACACTCCAGGCAGCTGATGGAGCTGCTTGGTTTGCTTGAAATCCTGTAATTTCTGCAGCATGACCAAGTTTTCCGCACTGGAGGTGAACAGGGGCCAAGCTGATCCATTTCTAACTATTAATCCCTAGCAAAAATAATTATTCATGTATGTTTTGGTCAAAAAGCAGATTTATAACCAATCATAGGCATGTCATTGTTTTAAACCTCCCTGAGCACCACCTTTCAACCAGAGCCTTAGGCTGGTTTTCATTTTCCTCTGAAGCACAAGAGGCAGGTCACGGCCATGGTCAGAGAGACAAGTTCATTGAACAGAAAAAGATTGTTATGCTCCCAGTGTATCACAGTAAAAATTCCTTAAAAAGAGAGTTTTCAGTGCAGGAGTAATGGGGGCTGAGGGGAGCTGGGAGCAGAGCTCTGGCAAAGCCCAGCAGCTGCTCATGGCTGGGATAATGAATTTTATCTGTCTTGTGAGGGTAAGAACAGGAGCAAACAGCCCCAAAAGAGCCCAGAGGAAGCCCAGCCTGGGCAGCAGCACCTGGGGACAGAATTCCTCAAGGTCAGAATCAGGTCTGGGTCCCAGGCGGCCCCAGGGCCCCACTGCACAGCAGGAACTGACCCACAGGCCTGGGCTGGGGGTGCAAGAATGCAGAGCCCAAAAACCTCTTATTTCCAGACAAGAACCCTGGCACAGCTTCAGCTACCAGGTTGTCTGGAGAATCACAGAATCATCAAGGTTGGAAAAGACCTCTAAGGTTATAAAATGCAACAACCAATCCAGCACCACCTCCTTTTTTCATGTCCTCAAGTGCCACATCCACACATTTTTTCAATGCTTCCAGGGATGGGGACTCTGCCACTTTGTGAGCAGCTGCAGCTCAGCACCCACAGATGAAGGCAGAGCCAGGTTCTGCCAGGGAAACACATCCCTGCTGCAGGAAAAACATCCCCTAAAATCTCAGCTGGAAGAGCCTCCCAATCTCCCAGTGAAGAACTTGTGCCTGCCCCATCCCTGGAAGTGTCCAAGGCCAGCTTGGATGGGATAGTGGAAGGTGTCCCTGCCCACGGGGTTGGAACGAGTTGAGCTGAAAGCTCCATTCCGGCCCAAACCATCCTGGGGCTCTGTGATAAATTTTATCTATTTGTTCTTTAAGGCAACATAAAAATGCACTGGAGCTTTCCAGTTTTTCTGCAAACATGGATTTGCAGCCAAAACATAGATGTACCAGAGACAGCCACACACATCTGCACACAGGGCAGGCAGCGGGGGCCCGGGGCATCCAAGCAGCCAACAGGAACAAATGCCAGCTCCAGTAGCTTCCAAACACCTGTGGAAGCACGTGGATGCTCCAGGCAGCAGCACCCACACCCAGGGGCTGCCTCGGGTGGGGGCTCTGCTCTGCTCCCCCCACACCAGAGAACCAGGAGGTGCTGCTCATTCCTGTCTGCATTCTTTCCATCGAAAAATCCGAAAATGCAAACTAAAAATATCTTGCATTAATTTGTATAATTGCCAACTATTCCTACAGGAAAAAAACACAGAATTTTTGTGGGGAAAAAAATGTTTTAATTATTGAAGTAAGTATTCTAGTTTTCCCATTTGAAATATTCCCAACAGTAGCGTCCTTTTTTCCTTTCCTCTTTGAAATGCTTCTTCCTGAGTCCAGAGAAAATCTCTTTTGTTGATCTATCCCCTCTCCCTTCCTCCCCAGCTCTCCCAGAGCTGGCTCAGCCCACTTCCTGCATCACCTGGGTGCTCTCCCCAGAGCAGCCCTCTGCTCCTAGGGGGGCTCTTGCCCCACCAAGGGGCTGTTTGAAGGACATAACCCACCCAAACCTCCCTGCAGGAGGGTGCCAGGCTCCTGCCCCAGGGGGGTGGACAGAGGATATTCTCTGCCCAAACGCCTCCAAATCCCAGTGGCATCTCCTCACTGCTCCCAGGCTCTGCCACCATCCCACGGGCACTCTCAGCTCTGACACTTCCATCCTTCCACTGTCCCCACGTGTCATCCAGCTCAGCGTGGTGCAAGAACACCAAGTCCCACCCCCAGGTGATGCCGATGCAGAGGGACCTTTCCCAGGTACTATGGGACAGGCAGCATGCCACAGCTGCCCTGTGCCTGGCAGGGTCCCCCCAAATCCCACCCCCACCTGGAGCAGACAAAGCCACCCCTGCCTCCCAAGCCAGGACCTGGGCTGCCTAGTGTCCCCCTGCACCCTGGGGGCTCAGGGTGTCGTCCCCCCCCCTGCCCAGAGACTGCCCTGCACAGTCAGGAACAGGCAGAGAAGGGCACAAACAACCCCACTGGGAATCTTCCCCGTGCAGCCACCACTTCCCCAGAAGCTGTTAACATTCCCACTGCTGTCTGGAATCACTGTGGATTGCTGGTGCTTGTGTTTCCTACCTGCGCCCCCACCCAGCTGTGACTCAGTGCCCAACCAATGGGAATTAGGAACCCAAGAGCCTTTCGAGCAAAGTGTGACTCACAGGCCAAGGCTTTCTGCTGGAGGAGCCAGCTCTGCAGTCACGCTCTGTCTGTAATTCCCCTTCATACCAGCTTCATTCCCTTCCTCCCACTACCCATCCAACTACCACTCCAAAACAAAGGAAGCCCATTCATCTTTTTCTGCCTAATCCAGGCAAAGATGAGCTTCAGCTTGTGCAGAAACTAGGCAGCTCCCAAGCTCATCTCCTGTCCCAAAGATTGGTCTTCAAAGGAAACTGGAAGCCAGGCAGAAAGGGAGAACAGCAGGTGCGAGTCTTGTCTTTACCTAAAACATGGCCCAGAGAGATGAACCTGAGGGCTCAGATGTGCTTTCAAGTCTGTCAGATCCAAGAGGCTTTCCCCCACCAGCTGCCAGGCCACACATACATGCACTCTTATGGGACAGATCTTAAACATCCCTCCACACACAGCCACGGGAGCAGGTTTTTGAGGAGCAGGAAGAGGCAGAGGCCCAGAGCTTCCCTGGCTCTGTCCACATCACCTCCCCCTGCACCCCAATAGCACAGGAGGGGACAGAGCCATAGCCCAGAGCGAGACCAGGAGCTCTGTGGAACTGAGACCCCATCAGTGGGGGCTGGAACTGGGAATGCACCCAGGTGTCCCCCCGAGCACAGAAACCACAGAGAACCAGGATAAGTCAAGGTTTGGCAGAGAGGCCCCTTGCAAGGACAGGTTTGATGGGGAGACAGATTTTTTCTCCATGCTGCTCCCCAAGCCCCTTCCTGCCAGATCCCAGGCATGGTGCTGCAAACAGGAGGGACAACAAAGCCAAAAGGCTCCTTTAGGTTTAATATACAAAACCCAGGCAGCTCAATCAAGCAACAGAAGCTAAATGTCATTTCCTCCCATGGCACTGCCACTCTGCCCACAGTTGTGCACGTCTGACAGCTTGTCATTGTCATGAGACACCGGGGACACAGCCGAGGGAGAGGCTGGGAGAGGGAGAGGGAGAGGGAGAG
>JAYDZK010000044.1:819222-836333 GCA_034509185.1 Euphonia xanthogaster
CTCAGCCTGTCTCATGGCAGAGGGGCTCCAGTCTTTGGAGCATCATTCCAAACAAGTCTCACCCAAGAGGACACAGGCTGCCCTTGAAGACAGCCCCATACAGAGCTGTGCAGCCCCAGGCACCCCAAAACCTGTCACCACATTCCTAATCTTCAGCTGAATGAGGCTGAAGTTTCCAGCTCCAACTCCTGGAGCTCTTTGCCTCATTCTTGCCCAGCCAAGCTGCAAAAGTGCTGGGTTGCCTGTTCCAGTTAAGAGGATTAATGGATGCTCAGCACCTCTGCAAAGCAGACATGGTCTGAGTCACCAACACTGGATTTAGGACTTCCAGCACCAGCACTGCCCACTTCCACGCAGTGGCCATGGACATTGATCTGTTAACAGGTTACAATGATCTGTTGCAGCAAAAAATGAGAATCCATGCAGCCACACACATTTTCCTGCTGGCATCTCAGCAGGCAAAGGAGGTGTGAACGCTGGGAAGTTTGGAGTATAAGTGTCACAAACACTTTCTTGACTAATTCCAAGTGGAAACTTTCTTAACCCAAAATACTTCCAAGTTCCTTGCTAGTTTTCTCCTTTAAAATGCAGATATCCTTCCATATGGACGTGTCATTTGGAAGCAGAAAGGTTTTGTTCAAAATGTGCCAAAAACAAAGTAGGAAAAGTCAGTCAAACTGTCAGCCATGTAGGACAGCCTCTCAGAGCTGCCCCTTTGGGCATCTTTACGTACCACCCTTAGCTGTCTCATGCTGTGTGCTGCTAACACGGGAGCTCTTCCCTCAGTGCAATTTCCCAGCCCCAAAACTTGCCAGTTCCTCCTGTCCCCCACCACAATCTTGTGCTTGAACACAGACGTGCTGTCAGAGCTAAAGAGATATTTTTAAGCACCCAAAAACAACTAAGCACAATCCTGCCAGGAAAACATTCCCCACTCCCCCTCCCCACCTCAAGGCCCATCACACTGCACAGCAAGGACATGAATCAGGATATCAGTGTGGGACAGACCCCTAAAGCAGAGGAGGTAACAGCTCCCCATGGCAAAAAGCAGCTCCTTGGTCCAGCTTCCCACAAGGCTTGGGACAGGCTCTGAGCCTGGGAGCAACAGGAACACCTGGACCCACCTCAGCCCCCCAGGAGTGCAAAGATGACCCCAAGCACCCCTTCTTCAGCTGGAGATCATCTAATGACATGGGCAAAAACAGGCCCAGCAAGTTGGAGTTCTTATGTAATTTCATTCTTTCATAATCTAATTCATTGCTAATTAACACCAACTTCCAGCTCGGGCACTGAGAGAAAAAAGGCAGTGGAACCCTAAAGCTGCCACCCTGCAGGCCCAGCACAGCCAAACTCCTCTCCTTCCCCTTTGCCAAGCTGAGCTTCCCTGGCACCCACCACAGGCCACCCCAAGCCAGAGAAAAGTTCCTCTCCTGGAGCCCACTGAGAACGTAGGGTCTTCACCCTCAGGTTTTTGGGGTTGTCAGCTCTGCTGTCTCCAGGGCTGAAGGTGCCCCCAGGAGCAGAAAATAGGATCCAAACTCTGGCACAAATTTCCTTCTCTATTCCCATACCCTGAATATGTTCTTTTCTATAACTAGGCAGTGATCTCCTGAGGAGTTCATCAAAGCCCCTCTGTGGGGACCCTGTGGGGCTCTGGGGACCACAGAGAAGGGGAGAGGTCAAAGAGGGAACAGGCATCAAGTTCCTGAAGCCAGGGAACAGATCTATCTCAGAACAGTCCTGGGCCAACAGTGACAGCCACTGAATCAGCCCCCAAATCCCTGCCTAGAGGAGAAATTTCTCTCAAAAGCCACCTCTGGATGGGGCTTGGGATTTTTAATGACTTTCAATTGGAATTTTTAATTATTTTTTAAATTAATTAGTTACTGTTGCAGGTCACCTCTGTGGTGATAGAACTGGCCTTCTCAGGCAGTTCTGCTTTCCTGCATTGCACCCAGACTGAGAGCAGCTCCAAGAGTGTCCTTGAGAAATTCCCCCACACCCATTAACTCTGACATGGGATCCCTGTCCTCCCAGAATCCATGCAGGCCCCCAGGGTCCCAGCCCAGTGCTCTGCCAGCCTGGCTCACTGCTAAGCAGTCCTGGCAGCAAACAGCAGCCTGGGAAGGGCCCTCATGCTCCAGAGAGTTCCAGCCCACCCTGGAGCTCCTCTAGCTCATTCAAAGTGGCCAGGGCCGTTCTCCCAGCCCAGTGACAGCACAACAACGCAACACTGATGTTCTCATCCACTTTGCAAAAGCTGCAGGAACCCAAAATCAGACCTTGTCCAGACCTTTCAGTTTACAAACAGCTCACTAAAAGAAGAGCTAATTAGTGTAACTTGCCTTTCCCTTCCATTTCTCCTCCATCCCAGAGCAGAGCCTCTGTGCCCTTCCAGACAACACACAGAGCTGGGCACAAGCACCTCAAGGCTGGCACCACAAAATAACACAAAGAACAATCCCCCAGACCTCAGCAAGTACCCCGAGCCCCTCCTGTGCTTCAGCCACAGGCACCTGCACCCAGTTCTGCAGACAAATCCTCATATCCCTGCCATGCCCCGGGCTCTCATCCCTCACGGAGCAGTCCTGCTCCAAGCCTGTCACCTGGAGTTTCTCCTTCATCCATCACTGCCCCTGCTAGACAGAAAAAAAGTTGCTGCAAATAAATCAGCTGCTCCCCTGGGCTGGGCTTGGCTGGGGTGTTCACTCACACTGCCAGCCCCTGTCCCAGCACAGCGGCACAGGGGACACCCTGATCTCCTGGTTTGTCACACCTGGGGCCTCCCAGCCCTAGGGACAACTGTCCAGGTGATTGATTTAATAACAGGAGGCAGCTGTGCCACAGCCCCTCCTGCAGCACAGGGCTTGGGCTGGAGGAGCCTCCAGCCTGACACAACGCAGAGGGACAAATCAGGACACACTCTGTGCCACAGCTGGGGGCAGAGCAGGAGGGCAGGGGCTGAAGAGCCGCTGCAAACAGCGCCTTTGCCCAAAAGCACCTTGAGTGAGATGATCTCCTGCCGGGCTCCACTCCTGCGCACAAGTCTGAGCTCACAAACTCTCAAGCCCAGCAGACTTACTCATCCCAGCTCACTCATGTTGCCTTATCTGGAGGCGTAGTTTAAAAATGCAGGATTATTATTTAAAACCGTAACTGCACACCTGCTGATTTCTGTTAGGTCCTATGAGAATGCGTGGGACCACTATATTTAGAATTTAATAACTCCAGTCAGTGCAAGCTCTCGACTGAGTACCTGCCTACGTCTGTTCCCCGTGGTCCCAAGGGATTATGCAGCCTTGGGAAGCGTGGTGGGAGCCTGGCTGCCCTGAGCAAGAGCAGGGCAGGGCTGTGCTGAGGGCTGTTAGACATCACCCTGCTGAACCTGGGCTGCAGGACCTCTGGCATCTTCATGCGTGTGGAAACGTGGGAGCTGAGGATCTTATCTCCACGCTTCACTTGCCCACAACAGAGTGAAGAAATGAAGTAAAAGCAGAAAGCTGATCAGCAGAGATGGAAGAAGCACCATCTAGAGCAAGGGCAGGGCCAGACATTGCAGCAGCTGCATCGTGTTGGCTTTTGGATCTCAGCCATGGAGATTTCCTGGGGCTTCTCAAGGTACAGACATTGGGGGGGCAGTGGGAAACAGGCAGAAGCTCAAGCAGCTGGGGTGACAAGTGACACTGATTTCAAAGCATCCCACTCTTCAGTCAACACTTAGTTTTACTTTCATAATCAACCACGGCAATCAAGGGAATGGGCTCAGTACCCACAGGTGCACTCAAGCTCTGTCACTGCAGGGGTCAGGGACACCAGGAAATCTGTCCACACACTCGCATCCAGCCCAGAGGAGCTGCCCTGGAGCAGCTGCATGGCCCAGGGGGCAAAACAGGCAGAGCACAGCTCTGTGCAACTCGAGCCAGGCACACACAGGATCTGTGCCTGGGGGAAGGGGGTCCACCAGCCCCACACGGCACTAAGCCCTGATGGGCAGTGGCCTTGGTGGCCACATCTGATGCACAGTGAGCCACAGTCCTGCATGAGGGGACAACTCAGACACAGAATGGTTTGGGCTGAAGGGACCTTACAGCTCATCCTGTTCCATTCCCTGCCAGGGGCTGGGATGCCTTCCATCAGAGCAGGCTGCTCAGAGTCCCACATCCATAGCCAGCATCCCCAGGAAAACTGGGTACATGAGTTACACACCATCAATGCCGCTTTTGTGTGGCTCAGGTCCCAGAGCTAGGAAGGCACCACGACATCTCCCATTGAAGAGGAAACCACCCAACTCACCCCAAACCCCAAGGTTCAGGACAGTAGCACCCGGTGTATGGGGGTGGCACCTCCTCCTCTCCCTTGGGCCAGGCATTGGCACACACTTGGCTGCACGCAGCAAACCCCAGGCACACCCTGTGCCCAGCAGCACCTGGACAACAGACTTTCCTCACACCCAGCTCCACAGCAGGACAGCAAAAACCCAAGGGCAGAAACCAGGGTTTCTCTCCACAGCGCCAAAAAGGAGAAGAACAAAGCTCCTGGTTCTGCCAGGAATGTTTGCGGAGAAAGGAGTGAGTGGGGAAGAGGCAACTCCTCTCCAGCCACCGAGGGAAGAGGGGAGGCAGCAGCGGCTGTGCACGCTTCACTGTCTCAGCAGCAGCACAGGCAGCAGCAGGAGGGGCTCCAACTTCATTTGAATCTGTAGATATTTTAATTACCTTTACAGAGTACAAGGTGCCCAGCAGCCAGGGAGGAAGGTAAGTGAACGCCTCGGTGTTATTTTTTGCCCTGTGTGTCCCCTACACAGACCTGCCCCCCACAGCAGCAGGGAGGCACCGACTGCAGGTCAGCAGGAGATTTGGGGACGCACTGCTCAGGCTGAGCCCACACAAATGGGGAAGAGCCCAGAGCAGCACTGAATGCTAGCTCTGTCCTACATGCTGCACGAAACATCCAAAGAGAAGCCACCCAAGCACAGAGCAATTTTCTTAATTTCAGTAACTGTGTTTACATGCAAAACAAGGATGTGTGCAACCCCCCCAGCACAACTCTGAGCACTCGCACACTTCTAGAGAATTTCCAGTCAGCCCAAAAGCCACCTTCCCCATCCCCACTGTGATCCCCTCATCAATCCATACCCCAAACAAGCTGCCGATGAGCCGTGTGTCTGTCTGCTCAGAAAAGCTCCCCTCTCCACTGCCAGACCCTTCCAACATGACAGAGGCTCTATCAGCGCCTCATACACACAGATTCCACTTCACCTGAGAAGCCACTTCTTGCTGCCCCTGCAGAGAGACCTTTGCACAGGGCAGGTGGAGGGAAAGGCGATTTCAGTGCAATGACCTTGCTCCTCTGATGAGGGGACAGTGCAGTGGCACAGCAGAGAGCACCAGGCAGAGGAAGGCATGCACAGGTGCTTGTGGTCACCCAACAGACACCCAAGATGCGCCACCGACACCTGGGACATGCCCTGGGCAGGGAGACACATGCCAAGTCACAGAGCCTGCCAGAGACATTCTGCAGCGAAGAGCTGCGTGGGAGCCCCAGCCAGGAACGGGGTGACACTCCCAGGGCTTGCTCCCAGCCCCCTCCCAGCCCCAAGAGAAGTAAACAGAAAGCAAAGCACCGAGGATTGCACATGCCATCCCGCAGCCCCCGGGCACACACGGAGGCACCAGGCCAGTCGGGTCGCTGCCACCCCGTACCTGCACTCGGTGACACTACAGCAACAGCTCCCGCTCCGCCGGCCCCAGCGCCTGGAGCGCAGCTCCGGCCTCGACTTCCTCAGGCTGAAATACTCCGTCAGCTTCCCAAACGAAGCCATGGCTCCTGCCGGTGTCCCTGCGTCCCTCTGCACGCTCGTGCATGCTACAGCCCAGCTGTGCCCGCTGCCCCGTGCGCTCCGCCAGCCCTCAGCCCCGGGAGGGAGCGGGGCCAGAGGGACCCAGCGCGGGGCAGGAGGAGTTCAGCCACCACCAGGTACTTGGACAGTCCACAGCGTGCTCCAGCGAGCCCTCAGATCTGAAGGGTGCTAAGTCCTGTCTCCCTGAGCCAAGCGCAGGTCACAGGTCAGGGCAGCTGGCGGCTGAACATGTGCTTCACGTGGTGCTGCAGAGCTGAGTGAAGGAGGAAGAGGAAAAATTAAAAGTGCTCGCTGGAAAGGGTCCCTCGGTAGCACTGGCATAGGTCTGCAAGCCCCCACGGCGAGTGGCACTGGGCAGGTGGAGGAGCTGCCCTCTGAGTAGGTGGCCCAGCGTGGCTGTGGTGGCCCTTGGATGAGGAAGGCGATGGGGTTTGATCTCAGAGGCAATGAGAAACCCCAAGAAACCGGATGCTCAGATGAATTTCCAAAGGGTCTGTTCTTACAGCGTGGAGAGGATCCCCGCTTGGTCTTCCCAAGGCTATTCAGAGTCCACCAGTTTTCCTCCTCCCTCCCTGTTTTCCAGAGCAGAAGGCACCCTCAGCTGCCAGCAGCACCTACCTACCATGACTTTCCAGCCTGTCACCAAACACCTGAGCCCAAGGAGAGGGATAGGCATCTAAAGCAAGCGAGGCTGATCCAGTTAGAGGTCACCTGTGAGCTCTGCTCCCCACGCTCCAGCTCAAAGCCTTTCCACAGCAGACAGCAGACACGGGGATGCTGCGAACCCGAAGGGAAATCCTCCTGCCAGCCCTCCCCTAGTCAGGAGCACTTGTCTCTGCATCCTCGGCGCCTGACGCCAGCTGGGCGGAGAAAAAACAAGGGCTTCAGAAAAAAACCACCCAAACCTTGCTCCAGCCCCACAGAGCAAAGCCAGATCAAGTCAATGAAGCATATCCAGGGGAAGGGGTGTTTGACGGCAACTCCCAGCCATGCCAAGAGAGGAAACAGCAAGGAAAACTGGTGGCAACTCAGCTAGCAGAACGCCAGGCTCTGTGAACACCCTTTTATCCCTCTGGTGTGGATGCCATGTTAAAAAATAAACAACCTGCATTCATTGCTATTTCCCTGCTTAGAGCCATCCCCTGCAAGCAGCCCCCTCGCCACCAGGGACGGCCATCCGTTGCCGAAAGCCCTTCCTGACCTCCACTTCCCGCCTCCCTTATTTTCTTTCTTTTCCTGTAGACTCTGGCTCAGCTTTCCCCTTGGAATTAAATGCCTGAGCAGTCGGGTGCGCCCCGCGGAGCACGGCCCAGGGACACCCGGGCAGCCGCCCGCGCCGGCTGCGGGTGACTGACCGGCAGAGCCACCGTCCCCGCCCGCGCTCTTCGGGGGGGATAATTCGTTTGCACCATCCCCACTCCCTGCTCCCCGTTCCGGGCGCTGACATGCATGCCGGCTAACGGAGCCAGCCGCCGCAGACCTGCACACAAAGCAGGGGGCTGGCGATGCTCGGGGGGACCCCGCGGCCATGGGGGACCCTTCCAGCACCTCCACCGGGAGGGACACGGTCCCCGGGCACCCACGGGAGGGGCTGCTCCCCTCTCGCAGCTGGGGAAATAAAGCTGCTCCCGCACTGCTCCGCACAGCCACCCTCCCCCGGCTCCCACCTTCTCCCTCCGATGGGCTCCGCCGCAGCCGGGAGGGGTCCAGGGCGCTTCCCCGAATCGCTGGGTTTGTGCCGAGGGCAGAGCATCCGCCGGCTGGCTCCGTGCGGCGCCGCGAGAGCCCGGAACACTGTCACCCCTCTTATCTGCCATCGGCTCCCCGTTACCGACCACGGTGAAATGCAACACGTCAAAGGAGGTCAGAGGAGCCGGAGCAGAGCAGAGGAGACAGGGAGAGCAGAGGAGGCAGCGGGAAGCGGCCGAGGGGGAGATCAGAGAAGGGGAGGCAGAAAAGGACAAACTCTTGTTTCCCTGCTATGGGAAAAGGCACGGCAGCGGCTCTCCTGGAGGAAACTGCGCCGAGGCACACACACCTTGGAGTGTGAGCAGGACAGCGGGGTCACCTGGCAGCGGTGATGTTACCTGCTCCTGGCTATGGCAAGGCAACAGGAGAGGGGGCTGGACAGGGCGGCAGGAAGAGTGGAGAGGAAGAGCGGCGTTAATTTGAATCCCTCACTTCCCCCCTTTCTCCCACCACCTGGGAGGGAAGAGGAGCAGCGACGCTGCCCCGGGGATCCTCCTTTGGCATTTGCAAAGCAAAACTGCCTGGGGACAAAAGGGCAATTTGGAAGACTGCAGGAAAAAAAAAAAAAACAGCAGGAGGATTCGGCAGACTGGTGGACACAAAATCCAAGGAGCAAGGCAGACTTCCCCAGCATTCCAGCTGCACGGGGGACACCCTACAGCCAGGGACACCACATATTCCTGCAGTGCCCTGCGGCGGGGGGCAGGCAGGAGCCACAGCTCTTGGCAGGGAGTCAGGCTCCCTACAAGGTTGCAGAGCTCAGTCCGTGAGCCCAACAGTGCCAGCGCTTGGAAAACTAACAGGAGGAAATGCCACCTTCATGAAACCTCTGGATAAGCTGGGGACGGTGGCTTTGAAGCTACCAATGCCTGAAAGCTCAGACAACTCCACAAACACCTCTATCTGTGCCCAAAAAGAGGATTCCAGCCCCAGAGCCCCCCAGTCACCCTGGACCAGGCTGACTGGGACCCATCTGACTGAAAGCACAACCAGTGCTGGCGCAGAGACAGCACAGCTCCCACATCATTCCTCTGAGTTACAGGCTCTGCTTTTGTGCTGGTGCTTGGGGCAAGGGAAGGGCTGTCTCTTTTGCCCCAAGGACATGGAACAGTCCTCAGGCCCTTCCTTGCTGGAAGAAGAGTGGTCAGCCCTTCAAACAGGGCTGTCACACCAGCTGGCTCCCAGAGGAGCTCGGTGCCTCCTATTAGGCAGCAGAGGCAATCTGCCAAGATATTGCTGAACTCTCTAATTTCACATTAACAATCTGCTGTGCTGGGGTTTGCAGCAACACACTCAGCGATGCAACAGCTTCCCACTTCCACTTATCAGTGGAATGAAACACTTCATAAGTAAAACAGTGGTTTAATTTGCAGAGACAAACTGATTTTTAAGAGAAGCTGTGGAGGAGATGTTAGAGCAGGAATCAGAACCCGCACGGCACTGGAACTTGGGGGATGCTGAGCATGGCTGCACAGCCATCACACAGCCCTGGCACAGGCATCTCAAACCTCTGGCTGCAGCATTTGGGAAGAGAAAATACCCAAAAGTCAAACACAGCCTGGTTGTCTGGGTCATCTCACACATTCCTGTGCATATACTGCTTTAGGCCCTAGAGACCAACGCTCCCCATTTCAGAACCCTCCAAACACAATGAAGCCATCACAGATATGGGAACCAGCACTGGTCCCATCTTGCCAACAACCACAATGCTTTTTCAGGCAGAAATCATCAGAGCTACATCCCAGCAGCTCAGACATCCTAAGTGTGAACTGGGAAGCTTCTATGCCAGGTCCTGTGGGCAGCCAGCACAGTGGGACAAGCCAGACAGCCCTGGAAGGTGGCCCTTGCACCATTCTTGCAGCCCCCAGTCCCTGTGCTCCTGAGCCCATTGCGAGCAAACCAGATCTGATTACACCTCTGTGGCTTCCCCAAGCAGGTTTTGCTCCAATTACAGTTCTTAAATATGGATAGGCAGAAAGAGAAAAAGGGGGTCCTATCGAGCTGACAGCTATTGAGCATCCACTCCTACAGTCCAAGACGAGCCTCACTGTATATCTCCAGGGCTCACTCCACACCTAGACCACTCAACACCAGTTAAACACATCCACTTTGCAGCCCTAGCTCTTCCAGGGAGCTGCATCCCTAAAAACCACTCAGCAGCTGAAGCAGAGCCCATCCTGCTCCTCCTTCAGCCATGCTTCCCACAGCTTATCCCTCCCCCAGGACAGCACGGGGGATGCTCACCCAAACCCAACCTCCCAGTGTGTGGGGGAAGCAACTAAAACAGGTTTAAGCCACTGTGGGAGCAGCCACCCCATCTCCACAAGCAAAACCCTGGCGGGTTTAAGGCTCCCTTTCCCTTTGTCCCTTTCCCAGGCTGGCTGATACCTGGAGAGCAGAACTCCAGCAATACAGAGAACAGAGCCCAGCAGCATGCACAAGTGCAGTCCTGGACGGGAGGTGTGACAGTGAGCAGTGACAACATCAGAACAGTCTAGAAAAGCTGCCAGGTGGGCCAAAGGAGGAGCTGGAGCCTGAGCAGCTCATCAGGAACAGAGCCAGAACAGGAGGCACTGCTACCAGCTCATCCCAGGATGTCTTGTGGCAAAGGGCTTCACCATAGGAGTCCTGTTTCCATCTGTTGTCATCAGAGTCCCTCTCCCCACAAGGGAAAAACACCTGCTGAGATCCCCAAAACTGGGTGAGAGGAAGTTTCCTAATCCCCCAAGAACATCTGTGTCCTCAGGTCAGGTGGAAGAGAATTTCTTATGGTCCTTCTCTTAGTGCCAGCTGGGGAGGGACCGGCCCCTCCAAGTTACCTGGGAAATCACTTGAAAGCACCATGGGGATCACAAAGGACTTTGGGGCAGGAATTTTCCACACTCCTGGAAACTGGCTACTGATGTCACACATCAGCTCCCAGTCAAATCTTTCAGCCAATTCAGAAGAATTTTGATAAACAGTATTTTTTTTTTTTTAATTCTGAGCACTAATTCTTGGGGTTTAGGAAGTAAACTTCTTCCACCCTATTTTAAATATACCCGCAGTGACTGAGGCAAATTTTTTTCACTGCTGGTTAACCCAGCATACCAGAGAATCATCAAATGTTTTGGGATAGCTATAAAAATAAAATTGGAACACATTATTTCACAGGGTGCTCAAACCCAATTATCAACATGTGCATGTGAAGAAACATGTTAAATGCAAGTATGAACTGATTAAGAAACAGATGCACAAGAGACATAGGAACGAACCTAGAGGAGCCCATGGAGGTGCCCCAAGGGCTGGAGCCCCTCTGCTCTGGAGCCAGGCTGGGAGAGCTGGGGGTGCTCACCTGGAGAAGAGAAGGCACCAGGGAGAGCTCAGAGCCCCTTCCAAGGCCTAAAGGGGTTCCAGGAGAGCTGGAGAGGGACTTTGGAGTGACAGAACAAGAGGGAATAGCTTCCCATTGACCAAGGGCAAGATTAGATGGGATATTGGAAAGAAATTTCTCTCTGTGAGGGTACATGAGTGGACTTGGCAGTGCTGAGGTAACAGTTGGACTCAATGATCATGGAGGACTTTTCCAATCTAAATTATTCCATCCAGAATTCATCAAAACATTTCATTATGATTCTAAATGTGCCCATGCTTTGTGCAAACACGAGCCCACAGTGGCACAACACACTGCAGGTCCTCTCTGGTGCCCAGTGCCCTGGAGAAACGCCTCTGGAGGCTCCTGGAGCTCACTCCTGGGAACAGCACAGATCTGGGAGCAGCACACTTGATGGCAGAACTGTGGGGCCCTCTGGGAAGTGCTACATCTCAACACAGCTGTAATAAAGTGCAGAGTGTGCAAGAGGCTCAATAATTTCAGTCTAAGCAGGCACTTTGCTGTAATTGCCAGCTCTATTGCATTACTCACACGCTTCCGTGCTGGTACCTACCACGAACCAGCCACATCAATTTACTGATTTACCCAATGTATCACTTAGCAGAACCACTCTACTTCCAGCAGCAAACCCAGATGTGCTGCCCAAATTAAGGTAAAATACCCCCATTCTCAAATTAAATTAAAATACCCTCTTTCTTGGAAATAACATAGAATCACATAGGGAGAGCATTGCACTACAATGATGGGGAAAGGTTTGGAGGGGAAGCCATAGGAGGAGGGGATGAGGGCTTGGTTTGTTCAACTGGAGGAGAGGAGATGGAGCACAGAGCTCACCAGGGCTGCAGCTCCTCCTGAGGGGCAGCAGAGGGGCAGCTCTGATCTCTGCTCTGTGACCAGGGACAGGACCTGAGGGAACAGCTGGAGCTGTGTCAGGGCAGGTTTAGGCTGCAGATCAGGAAAGGTTCTTCCCCCAGAGGGTGCTGGCACTGCCCAGGCTCCCCAGGGAATGGGCACAGCCCCAAGGCTGCCAGAGCTCCAGGAGTGCTTGGACAGCGCTGCCAGGGATGCCCAGGGTGGGATTGGTGGGGTCTGTGCAGGGCTGAGAACTGGACTCGTGATCCATCCTTGTGGGTCCTTCCTATGATTCTATGAAAATTCACCTTCCCAGAGAAGCACCCAGGAAGCAGAAGTGGAATCACCATCAAATCCAGCGTGGCAGCACAGAGGCAGCCCCAGCCCCCAGCACAGAGATGCCAGTGCTGACCCAGTGCTAGCCCACCTGCAGCAGCTGATCAGCAGCTATCCCTTTTGGAGCAGCATGGGATGTGCATGCTCCTGAAAACCAATTCCCTTTTTAACCCCCAGATGGAAATTGCCAGGTTATTTCATCCCGTTTCAAAAGGTTCTCCCCACTGGCAGCACTGTGCAGTTAAATCATGGGCACACAGGGATAATTACCTCCCAAAGCAGGGCTGTCCCTGCTGCTGCTCCCTGACAGCTGCATAAAAACCTGGCTCAGGCTTGCAGGGAAGAGATAAGGGCAGGGAAAAGCAGCCAGCAGCACAGGCAGCTGGAGGTCACACAGGCCTTTAGATACTTGCTAAGTGAAAAAAAAAAGTAGAGAAAAATGGTTGATACCTCCTAAAAATAGTTTGTTGAGTTCAAAAGGACTGAAGTCTAAAACATCAACAGTGAGGTGATGGAAGTAAACACAGCCAAAGGAGAAACAAAGGCAGGATAATTTGAGGACATTTGGAGCTGGCAGGGCTGTCTGATGGACAAGGGGTGCTGCCTCTGCTGAGCCATTCCCCACTGTGGCCCCACTGGCTCTGCCACCACACTGCTTGAGATCCACCCAAAATTCATTTGCTCCCCAGGGAATGGGCACGGCCCCAAGGCTGCCAGAGCTCCAGGAGTGTTTGGACAACTCTCTCAGGGATGCACAGGGTGGGATTGTTGGGGTGTCTGTGCAGGGCCGGGGGCTGAACTCAATGATCCTCATGGGTCCCATCCAAGTCAGGACATTCTGTAATTCCATGATTCCTCCAAATCAAAAGGGACAAACCCCCCAGATCCTGCCCAAGTGGGACAAACTGGGACATGTATAATCCCCACTTACTCAAGCAGCCTGGGAACAGACCCAGCTCACTGCATACCAGTTGTTCTTTTTCCCTGAGAAACGAGTCCTGGCAAAACCCAGAGGAAAAATTGGAAAACTTATTAACATGATCAAGGGTTTCAGAAAATGGAAAGGAGAATAATTCATGCAATTAGAGCCCAGCAAACTTCATCAGTCTTCAGAAAAAAAATCATAATCAATATGGAGCAAGCAGTTTCCAGGCTGGGAGAACAGGGGACTGGATCGATGCAGCTGCCGACATCCCACAGACAGCAGAGCCACAAGGAGGAGCAGCCCCCTCCCACAGCTGGCTTCTGACAACTGTGTCTCCCACCACCCCTGTCACACCCAGGGGGACTGGTACAAGGGTTTTCTTAGCAAGCACACAACCCCCAAAGCTTCCCAAAAGGGGCCAGGACTCGCAGTGCTGTGGCTGGGGAAAGACGAAGCAGAAAAGGGACGGAGGGGTTGTGCCCAGCTGCCAGCCCGTGGGGAGAAGCCACCCCAGCCACGCAATTTTCCCTGTGTGTTGTCCTATCCCCACTCCTCCTGGTCCTGTACACACCATGGTGGCTGCTCAGTGAGGCCCCTGCTGCTCCCATCACCCCAGCCTTGTGCCCACAGCTTCCTAAACCACCCGTGACTGCCGGGCACTGCCCATGGCTGGGATGTCCCCTCATGGGGCTCACCAGGGCAGGGAGGGGACACCTATGGCCACAGGCTGGAGAGGAATCAAAATTCAATTAACAGCCAGGCACAGGAGATCACCTCATACACAACAAAATGAGCTGGATGAACATCTGACCTCTCAGCACTTGGCATGGCCTGCTTGGAAGGGAATTATGGATAAATCACAGAATCAGGGAATCACAGAATGATTTGGGTTAGATGGGACCTTAAAGCCCATCTCATTCCACCCCCTGCCATGGACAGGGACACTTTCCACTATCCCAGGTTGTTCCACAACCTGTCCAACCCAGTCTGGAACACTTCCAGCAATCCAGGGGCAGCCACAGCTGCTCTGGGCACCCTGTGCCAGGGCCTCCCCACCCTCACACGGACAAATCTCTTCCTAATATGCAACAGCCTCTCTGGGAAATGACTCATCCACAGGCTCAAGCTTCCCTCTGATTTGTATGAAGTCCTTCCACTGATCCCATGGCCATGGAAGCTCAGTCCTGAGCACCTCTCCCTCCCAGGGCTTCACAACTCAAGCTGGACCTCTGAGCACCGGCAGCAGCAGCTGAGGTTGGTGTGGTGGAGAGGCCAGGAGGGGATGGTGCTCGGATCCCATGGGAATTTGAATCCTCCCTACTTCCCAAGCAAGCACCACATCCCTCAGGAAGCACTGGTCCAGAGGAGCACAGACATCCTCAACAAGCCCAGGATCCAACACCAGGCACCATTTCTACTTCCAGCCATTTTCTTTTCACCTCACAAGCAGTAATTATCTAATTTCTGCATCAAAACAGAATCTATTAAATCTATTCTTCCTCAAACAATAGATTACTGTAATCCTCTTAGGCCACCAAGCTGGCCCTGCCTGTTGCAGTCAATGATTGCAAACTTTCAAGCCTGGAGTAAAATTTTAACTTTTCCTGTCAAAACTCTGAACAGCGCAATCACCAGCTAGACAGGGATGTTGGATTTACTCAGAATAAGGCTTTCCATTTAAATGAAGGCCAAAGATTTCCCCAGGTTATAGCAATTTAATTAAAACAAAGTCAAAACAAACCTCTACAACTTCTGAAATGCTAGTTGTGTAAAATTAAAACGTCCAGGACTGCCAGAGTACAGAGCCCAAAATAGCACCCAAAGGAAAACAAATACTTTGACTTATTTCAGGAGAATAAGACAACTGACAAAGCAAATCACATCTGATCCTTCACAATATAGGCAAAATATTTAAAGCATCATTGAGCAGGACAAAGACAATTACCCAGATGGTCAGTGCCATCAAAATGAGCAGTTGCATGGTGAGACTCCTCACCTGAGAGGAACTCTGCTGCTGTAGAGCTCCGAGGCATTGCTGTCCCTTCTCACACCCCACAGGCAGGCAGCAGGGACAGAGCTCCAGTCACGGAGTTGTTTGGGGCACTCACATCAGCTCCCTCAGCTCTGGCACCTCAGGGACACCCACAGGCCTGGAAGTTGGTGGGATTAGCTGTGCATGGGGCAGCCACACACCGGGGCTCCAGGAAGCCCTCCATTTCCCAGCATGAGCCCTGAGAAACCCGGCTGCTTCCAGGACTCTGCTCCACATGCTCCTGCTATGCTCATGCCAGGAGCACGTCGTTCCAACCTGACACTGTGGTGAGACCAAGGCTGCTGCTGTGGACAAAGGATGCAGAGGAGAGAGGCCCTGCCATCCTGCACCATCTGCAGCATCAGTTCTCACCTCCATTCCCACCTTTACCTCGCTGCTGCCTTCAAAGGATGCTGCAGTGCTGACAGAGGGAAGGGAAACCCCAGGGAGGTGTCTGTGCAGACTGATAGGAACTGGCTGTGGGACAGGTCTATGTCACACTGTGAAACTCACACCACCAGCAGAAAGGAGCAGAAATGAATCAGCTCAGCTGCTCTGCTGAGAGCCAAAACACAACCCAGTCCAACCACACTGCCTCAGCACCGGAGTGAGCTGACTCATCCCACAGCAAGCACTGGACCCAACACAGGGGCAGGGGAAGGAGGGGACTCCTTCCAGGGCTGGGGGTTTGAACCTTCCCCCAGCACCCACCAGGGGATGAGCAATCAGAAGTTGTGCCCTGAAGAGCTGTGGGGACACAACACTCCAGCCCTTGCAAAGCACTCTAGGATCCTGCCAGAGCCTGGACCACACCAGGAAAGGCACTCTAACTACTGCACATGCAGCACATTCGAACCCCAACGTTTAAGTGCTAGCTGGCCAGAGGGTTTAGCCAAGGGGATTTCTGCCAAACAGCTGGGGTCAAGGGTCCACTGGGCTCCCACCAGAACTCAGTGTCCTTCCCCAAAGAGAGGGGGGCAACAGCTATAAGGCAACACTTTTTACAAACACCCCACTGGGGTCTGTCAAGCTGTGCCAGGACACAGGGGAAGCAGAGCACATCTTGCCTGCAGTGTGGAGGAAGGAGGTCCAGCATCGCAGCCACGTCCCACAGCAGAAAACCCTCCAAACTTCCAACCTCTTGATGTCAATGTTGCGAGAAGAATAACTCACAGCATGTGCTCTGCACAGACACCGCTAGAAAACAGCAACCACTGACAGGAGGGAAACACCTTTTGCTTAAAAGAGAAAGCGAATTAGAAATGGAAATTTCTGCATCAGTTACCAGCTGCCATGGGAGTGGAGCACAAGGCACTGAGGTCAGTGGTTCTCCCTGTCAAATACCTAAAACCAGCATCACAAATGTGTGACAGAACAGGCTACTAACTACATCTGCTCTCATCAGCATACAAACACACAGGTTGTCTTCAGCTAAAATGACAAGTAATCCATCCCTTAGTATCCCCAAATGAGAAAAAAAACTTGAAGTACACCAAAGGTTTGTCCATCACATTCCTGTGAGCCGCTGCTCAGCCCAACACGCACCCTTGCTCAGGCAGAGACGCCAGCACACCTCAGCCCATCTCTCAGCGCACAGGTAGGAGCAGCACCAGGGCACCTGCAGGGCTGTCCCAGGCAGCAGCCGAGACACCTCTGCCAGCCCCTCAGGCAGCTCTGGGAGCTGCGGTTTGGCCCCCAAATTCTGGAGAGCCCCATCCGAGGTGTCTGCCTCCCCCCGGGCAGCACAGCCGGCTCCCTCGCTGCCCAAGGCCTGCAGAAGACACGGGTGGGAGCCATGGGGAGCACCACGACAGCAGCACAGAGCTGCCCTGCCCTGCCCGCTCCCTCGCTGCTCGGATGCGCCGGGCTCAGCCAGGGCACACGGACCGAGGGGCAGAGGGAGGCCCTGGGCCAGGGCCCTGCGGAGCTCAGCGGGGCAGCTCGGCCGGCCCAGCCCCGCACGGGCAGCGGGACGCGGCCCCTC
>JAYDZK010000044.1:850255-890169 GCA_034509185.1 Euphonia xanthogaster
ATCTTATCCCCCAATGAGTTGCAGCTGGACCAATTATTAAGGATTAGAAGCAGGCCTGATCTTAACAGGCCACACCTATAGCCAATAAGAACAAGTGGTATAAAAGAATGGGTTGAGGGGATCTGGAGAGAGGAGTTAGATGACTACTGCAAGGAGCAGGGACAGTCAGTACCTGGAGGAGCTGCTGGCAAGAAACATTGAAGAAGTATGAAGCTCTGGTGATATGAAATCATTGCACTATAATGATGATAGAACTTGTGTTGTCTAAGACAACACAGAGAGGGGGTGGACTCTCCCTCACTGGAGATGTTGCAGAACCGTCTGGATAGAATCCTGTGTCATGTGCTCTGAAATGACCCTGCTTGAGCAGGGAGGTGGGACCAGATGAGCCACTGTGGGCCCTTCCAATGTGAGCTGTACTGTGATTTATGTGTGAAAGCTTCCTTTTTCTAAGCAAGTAAATGTTCCCTGAAGCTAGCTAGCACTAGATTAAACTGCGTGAAATGTGATCACAGCACCTTTTCTCCCCAGCCTGTATTCTGGAAACATCTTTAACCATAGCAGAAAAATAAGCCAACACTGTTACTTTGCAACACGATCCATTTCTAGTGAAAAATCCTTGCTATTTTTTTGTCTGTAGTAGATCTAATAAAATAGCATCTTCTTCAGTACATTAAATTGGCTGCTAAATAAATTTGAATTATGAAGTAAACTTGAATTACTCTTCCTGCCTATGTGCTTTGAAAAACAGCCACATATTTTGTGTATCTGTCCCTCTACCTTCAACTGGCTGTACTAATTCCCTCAGATAGCTCGGGCAGCTCTGGAGGATTTAGGAAGTTACAATATCCTAGCTCACTGCAAAGGCTGTTCGCATCTGTCTCTCGATTCTTGGGCAGTGCACCATTATTGACAGCACGGTCTCCTCTGCATTGAAGGCTTCATGGTGGCACTCCCACCTGGACCCAGGAGGTGCTCCATGACACAGTGGGGCACTGGCACTAAGGGATCCATGGCTCAGGAACGAAGAATAGAAACAGCTGCTGGATGGGGGAAAAGTGGGAGAAACAGCTGCTGGCATAAAGTGCCACAGCCTTGCGGAGCTGCCATGAACACTGTCATCTCAAGGGCAAAATCTGATGTATTGCAATGAACTTAATAATAAAAATACAGAGACCCGCATTGTTTCAGCCCCTTAAAAAGGGCTTTGGTCAAGGCAAAAAGAATTTTGCAGGTTCCCAATAGTGCCTTTCACGTTTACAGAGTACACTGCATGATCATTATGCACAGAAGAAAAATCCCTGAACTATTTCCTATGGCTCAGTACCATGCAGTGGCCTCTAGATAAATGTCTGCAGAGCTCCTGTACTGTACTGGGCCAGACCCTTAGCTGGAAAAACTGGCAAAACACTGCTGTGTGAGGGGAAAGTGGGAGATGTGTAACAGCTGAAGAGCTGCACAATAATTTCTTGAAGTAAGAAATGATGCCTGTTTCTGTGGGAAGGAGTAATTTACATAATAGCTACACACACATGCATAGATGCTAATGCCAACATTTACATCTTCCACGTGTAACATATACACCACACGAGTCATAGAGCTCTCTCTGGAAGACTGCATAATGTTGAAATAAGCAGTGCAAAAATAGGAATGCATTACCTTCAAAATAACAAGACTTCCTCCCACCTCTTCCCCCTCCAAGTTCATGGACTGTGCATTTCATCAAGATTCACTGTAGCAGCCAGGATTAACCACCTTAGCCAGGAGCTCTATCTTGGGTTGAGTCTGACAGCCATTTTAAGTCTCCTACCTGAACTTTTGTGTAGCCTGACAGATGCTGAGTGTCCCACCTCCTTTCCTGAGTGTTCCTTAGTTTCTGACACAATATCAGCACTTCTGTGATAGAGGGACTTCTGATCATGGTGGCCATCCCTTTTTCTGGCTTCTGTGTCAAAGAAGACATAGTTTAGCTTCTCCAGACACTTATCCAGCTCTTCTTGAGTATACTCCTGTTGTTTACCAACATTACTGGGGGAAGAAAAAGAGGGTGGCAGGGACAGTTTGCTTTTCCTCTCCTTTCTGGCTTCTTCCACATCTGGGATTTGTTTCATTAGAACAAGCAAGATGATAATGGGAGATACACAACCCAGACATCTTCCATTATGGAGGTGAGATATCAGGAGCTGGTCATGCCTGTTGATGTACTCACAGGGAAGAAGCCAAATGGACCAAACACTGCCAGAGGTCAGAACTCCCCAGC
This sequence comes from Euphonia xanthogaster, assembly GCA_034509185.1. NCBI lineage: Eukaryota > Metazoa > Chordata > Aves > Passeriformes > Fringillidae > Euphonia > Euphonia xanthogaster. The sequence goes on from JAYDZK010000044.1 coordinate 852,516, forward strand.
TGCCAGCAGGCACAGGAGGACTGGTGTCAGGAATCAAGCCACTGGGGATGTCACAGCTGGATTTTCTAAAGCAGCATGTCTTACAAACCTCCACAGTTCTAAAGATGAAAGCAGCAGAAACAGTGAGGAGCAGAAAAATTTTAGGCAGCAGAAAGATACAAGATCATCTGGCACAGTTCTGTATGGTTTTAAAATTAGCAGTGTCTCTCTTTTTTTCTTATGAAGCTGCAAGTTAATTGATCTTTAACTCTCCTTCTGTTAGAATTTCCACTTTCCTGAAGTGGTAAGTTCTTCCTCTTTCTAATTCAAAGAAAAATGAGGATTTCCCTCCCCAAATGAAGATAATGTGTTATCCTTTAGGAGTGATTGGATGCTAAGTCCACAGCCTCAGCATCTAGAAAACTGAAGTGAGACAAGGTAATATCAGTCACCTGAAACACAGGATCAGCAGGACCAATGTTGGCTTCTTTCTAGTCTTGGGAGAGGAAGTCCCTGCTGGGATTCTGAAAATAATTCCAGCTGAACTCTGTAGAGATCCCTTAGAGATTCTTTGTGGGCTGTTCCTTGGTGACTCTGCCCTCTGCTTACTCAGAGATGGGCAGCCCAAGGACCAATAAATGCATTTCTACTGACCAAGCTCACGAGAAGGGGTTGGACAAATGTCTGATTAGTGCCCAGTGTCCAGGGTAGCAGCCAAAATGCCAACTGGGATGGGGGCCAGCCTGTGGGGGGTGGGCAGGCCATGCCCTGAAGGCAGAGTCTGCCTGGAATGGAATTGCATTTCCTAACCTTTTCTCAGGGGATCTGTTTACAGAGGAGGGTGCCAAGCCTAAAAGGAGCAGAGATCACACCCAGATTTGTGCTGCCTCTGTGTGCATTTTTGGCCTCGCCCTGCCATAGAAATAACCCTAAAATTCTTCATTTTGTTCCCGAAAGTGAGACATTTGCCCTGTTTTGCTACAGTGAATGGTCTGAGACAAATTACAGTGCCTCTGTAACCCCCTATTCTCTTTAGAAACTGATCCTCAGCTTTTAGCTCTCCAAGACTGATGCTGTGAAGCAAGTTTTGCTCTAGAAGCACTGTGGTACTTCCCATCCCCTTTTGCCTTATCTTTAATTAATTCCTGAGCCCACAGCTGTGCTGGATACTTCTGTAAGCAGTTTGCTGCCTACAAGCCTGGGCTTGGCACTGCTGCTCTACATTTAGGTGGCCAATCAGCAAAGAGATACAGTATTCCCAGTCCAGTCACCCTGGTGGCACCAAACTCAAAAGCTGGGCACAAATTTGAGGAGATGATGCAGACAGGCAGGTCAGAATTGAGCTCAACTTTTTATCAAAACTGAGATACATTCCTTAAAGCAAGAATAGTGGGTCAGAGATGTCCAGGTAGACCAGAATATCTCCCTTCTCCCTCACTGCTATACATCATGAATGCCTTGGGGCATTGACCAAACCTCTAGCCACAGGTATTACAGTTACTAGTAGAGCAAAGCCTGATCCAAACCTGACATTGCTGTAATAAGAGACATCACTGAAACCCTAAATAGCACTGAAATCCTAAAGAAAGAAATGCTAAAAGGGGAAAACACAGCCTTTAAAAAACATCAGTAACACTGCACTGTGGCCCCTCTAAAAGGGGAAAGGATGGATGGAGCAGCCATGGAATTTCCTAACTTCTAATATCATTGCTTGCTTCTTTTCAAACAAATATAATACAGCAAAGCTTAAAAGCGAAGTACAGACCGCTGTAGTTTCAAACACCTCTTCAAGATACAATCACTAATGAAGTGACTTGGGCACATCTGTCAAAAACTCAGGAGGCATCACCTTGACTATAAAAGATTCCAAGATTCCATGGCTGACTCGTGGAACCAGGCTGACAACACTCAGGAACACAATGTATCACACTGATGAACCTCTGCCTTCCTACAAACACATATATAAGTCCTCCAGTAATGGAAGAACAGAAAAAGGAAAAGGAACTGTTTTTACAGGTCAGCATTATTCAGACCTCCGGAAAACCACAGGAGTTCTTCTCATATTAGAATGGAGTTTTCTCTGGCCCCTTTGAAGATAACTGCTGGATCAGGCTACACCAAATGTCCACCTCACTGGTATCTTGAGTTTAATTGTGAATGCCTAATGAACAGCATGAACATGAGGTAATCATGTAAGAATGCTTTCCAGAATACTTCTGCAGCCTTCTGCAGCAAGGATTTTATAATATTTTAGCAGCTGTAGCTTTACCTGAGACATGACAAGGAAAAAAATAACTATTTCCCAGACATCTCCTGCATAATCAGCCAGGGAAGCAAACAGCTGTAGCTCCAAGGTCATGTAGATGATGCTTTTGAATCTCAGTAAACAGCATGAAAACATGAAAAGCATGACAAGGACACAGTTTTGTACGTTGAATGCAAAATCCTGGAAATAAAAAAAAAATACTGTCTAAGATTGTTCTATACATTCAAAGTAACAGCTGTGCTCCTTGGCAAATAAAGTGTGCCAACCTTGATTTACAGTTTTCATCTACTGACTTCCGAAAGACAAATTCATTTCTCCATGTTTCTCTTTGTCATACATGTTACCTGTTTCTCCCCATCATATGTTACCCAGGTTCAGTTTCTTCTTATGCCCAGACAGGAATTCTTTAAAATATTATTTTAAAATATTTAAAGTTTAAAAGAAATAAAAAAGTATTGCAAATGCAACTGCCTGACATCAGAGCTTAGTAATAAAATTAATTTTTTAGAGCCACAATCAGGTTTTTGTCTTTTACAGCCAATGCTTTTCACCATCTCTCAGCTGCTCTCAGCACTCCCTGGAATCTGGCTACACTCCCATTTCCCACTTTTCACACAGGCTGACTGGACTATAAAAGGCAGGAAAGCACTGCTCCCTAGGGACACCTGATACCATGTAGCCTTTCACAGCACTTCTCTTCCTTCAGTGTTTTATACCCTTGGTGGAAAGATCTTCTGCATGAACTTAAGAGATGGGTTCAGTGACTCAAGCAGCATTGACTGGAGACACATTCAAAAAGCTAAAATTTAATACAAATCATATGGAAGAGAGTCTTTGGGCTGTGACAGTTTATTTTACCACCACCCAAGGCTGGTATGCAGCTAATTTTCCCTCTGAGGCACTAGTGGTTGTAACTGAGCTACTAATAAAGTAAACTTTATTTAAGAGTTGATTGTACATCCTTCCTAGCTGTCCAGAACCTGGCTTCAGCAACAAAAATTTTCCCTGTTTTCCTGGAAACAACTGTCCTTACATCTCTAGGCTGGATTAAATCATGATGTGCAGTTTTATTCTAGGTCTGTACCTGTCAGTGAAAGAGATGAATGAGCAAAAATGGGTCTCACTTTTCCCCAAAGACTCTGAGCTCGTGCTCCTCCATGTCAGGGATGACACACTGCTGATATTTGCTGGATGCCCGAAGCTGCATTCACACAGATGCGGGGAGTGGAAGCACCCAGCTATCCACTGCTCTGGATCTTGATTCCAAACCATTTCCTGCTGCATGCATTGCCACCTCAGTTGCTAGAAAGGCTCTGCTCTATTTAAAAGCAATGGGATCTGTCTTCTATACCATTTTTATGGTACAGAAGACAGATTCTACAGTTAATGTCAATTCTACAGGAAAGAAAGCAGATCCTTCCACACTGCTGACTCTTTCAAAGGTGCCTCTCTCCAGCGTGAGCACAGAGGAGCACTTACGTAGGCTGAGTTTTGGGGTCATAGTAGGCAGATCTGGTTTAAACTTCTAGATAAGGCACCCTGGAAGAAGATCCAGAGATTCACACGTGACATTTCCTACTGCACAGCACCTTTCCACCGTTCTTCAGTTTACAGATCTGGCACAGTTTTAGTCAAAGTGACTTTTCTAGAAGAAATTAAAGTGAAATTCTTGGGGAGTTGTGAAATTGAATAAGCCTGTGTTAAGTGTCCTGTGTGCCTCTGAAGGGGATTCTGCGGAACCTTGGCTTTTCCTGCAAGCTCCCAGGCACTTCCGGATGAACTGGCCATTCTTCTTGCGGATGCTTCCCTTCAAATCCACGATCCTGGCAGATTGCGCAGCTTAAAGAGGGGAGAAAAAATAAGAGACGTTCAGTCATCTCTTATAGTGAGGCCTCAGTCTGTAAAGCATAGGGCAGGGTTGAACCCCTATCTTCTCCTCCTCACCATGCAAAGTCCTCCTACCTGTTTCCATAAGCTTCAGCTCTCTGCACAGCTCGTCCTGCATCTTCTTCCTGTAGTCTCCAAACATGGCTCTCATGAGCTGACGCTTCTTCACCAGTGGAGCCTTGTCACTGCGCAGTGTCCTGATGGCCCTGAGAGCCTCCTCAGCTGCAGCAAAGGAGAAACAACACACAGGTTAGGCTCCCTGCTAGCTCTGCCCCTGCATTCCTGCCAATGCTGCCCCCAGGAGAGAGCTCTTCTTTACTTCAGTACTTACCCTGCTTTGGAGTGGGTTTCTGTGTCTTCAAGCCGAGTTCCAGCTGGCTCACACACCAATCCACCTCTTTCCACAGCTGCTCATCTGACTGCTATCAACATGAGGCACAGTGAGCAAGAGGAAGTAAATCACCCAAAAATTACAGCAGCGGTTGCTACACAGGATGAAAGGGAACTCCATAAAGTCAAGACTATTCCAAATAGTCTGGTGATCACTTAATAGACTTCATGACATTTTTCCTCTAGTGTTTTTCATCAGATAAACTAAAAGCACTGTGCAAATGTTTAGGTGCAACTCACTCTGTCTCTATCAGATGGATTTAATGTCTGGCTGCCATTCAGATGGTGCTAGTTTCTGGAAAGCTGTTCAGCTTTCAAAGAAACTTACAGATGGGAGAAATAAACATTAACAACAAAAAGCCCCTATCCTCAAACCTGCACAAAATCAAAAAAAGCAAACAACGGACAAAATCAGAGCTGAGTCTTTTTTCTCAGCTCCTCTAAGCTTGCTCAACCAGAAATGCATGAGGGACAAGGAAGATGAAGCCCATGGAGATGAAGGAAGCCAAGCGCCATTGAGCCAAGCCAGCCTGCTAACTCAGTAGTGGGACAGAAAAAAGGGCTCACCCTGGGACTGAAGCAATTCTTAACTGTTATGTACATGTAAATACAAATGCCCTCACACTGTCTCCTTTCACCTACAACAGCGTGCTTCCAAAGGACTGGAAGGGCTTTACCTGACCTTCAACTCTTCCTATGTGTCTGGTGCTCAGCAGTGTTTATTGGTAGGACTGCAGGTGAAGCAGACTTTTGGATGGAATGTTCCAGAGGCACGTGAACACTCAGTGCAATCTCCTTGTAAAATATTAAGAAAAGGAAGGTTTTGTGCAATCTTGTGTTACAGTATGGATTGGCTGGCACTGTTTGTTAGTAAAACCTACACCAGTGCTGAAAAGTAAAATAAAATTAAGACCTTGACCTTAGCAGAACAGAGACCTCAGGGTGTGCCTTAATGTTGTATTTACACATAACTTGCAATTTCGGTTGATTGCTGGGCCATGCCCTACAGAGGAACCTTCTCAGAAGCACCCTTGAGCTCTACCACAGGCCCTTGGCTAAACCAGGTGACAGTTCTGTGCCATGGTTTTGCTCCTTGTACTACGAAAGCAATTCATCCTGCAACACACACATCAGAGCTACAGGGCCTGGCTCAGCACCCACAGGCACCAGCTTGGCACCAACTGAAGACAGTTACTTCCATTTCCTATTTTTATTTTCTTAAAAAAACATGGCATCCAGCTCCCCAGGATTAGCTGTCACAAGCCTAAGCATGAAATCTTTCAGCACAAATCTGAAGGACCATTAACTTCCTTTGCTCTGGTCAGGTTCCTCAGCTGTGTAGCAGAGAAAGCAAACAGCTGCTGGAACATGTAAGCAGCAAATGTGGTCTTTCAGTTTCCATCTCAGGGCAATATGCTAATTGTTCATCTGTGCAAAGAGATAAAGTGTCTCTTTAGCTCAAGGGTTTATAAATAATGAGATCCCATCAGTATTTCATTACCTGAGAGGTCTTCTCATCCTGATGGGAAGTATCTGTATTTTGACAGCTGTTAGCTTCTGCCTTTGCCTTCCTGCTGGTCTCAGTTTCTTCTGTTTTGTTTTTACTGGCAGATGCTTTTTGTTTCTTCTTTTTCTTCTTCTGGGCAGCTCCACCTCCTGTTGATTTCTCTGTCACTGCCTCATCTGCAGGGGTTGTCTCTGTTTGAGGGATCTTTGATGTGACATGGCTTCTATCCTCTTTGGGTGCATTCCCTGTCATTTGAGTCACCTCAGGCTTCTGCAAGGCTGCAGCCTGTGGTAGAGCTGCTGATTGAGCAGGCAGTAAAGAATCTGCTGTGTCCTCTGTATGTTGGCTTGCTGGAAGTAACTGAAGATGAGGACAGTCTTCATCTGGGATGGCAAAGTTGAAAGCAAACTTGGGTTCTTGTCCAGATGCAGCAAACCTCAAGGGGCCATTCCAGTTCTCCTGCTTGGTGACTCTGGCATTGTTTTGTACCTGCTCAGCACCACCGTCACCAGCGTCAGCTTCTGGGTCGGTCTTGGGAAGTGTAAAATCAAATTGGAAGCTGCTGCCAGATAACGTGAACAACTCTGGCTTTGCCTCAGGGGTTGGGCCAGACTGTTTCACACAATCTGCAGCCTGCCCTTTGCTTGGCTGTACTTCCACAACACCAGGGGTCATGCCTAGAAAAGACAAAGAATATTGTTTCAATACTGGCGCTCTTAATGAACCAGTTTCCTACCATGGGGGCGCCACTGCAGCTTCCACTCTAAGGCACTGCCCAGAGAGGTGACTCAATTAATGCTGCAACCTAAGAAATCTACAGAAAAGAACCAAATCTCACCATCCCCCGAGAGACAGCTCAGGCTCACCTTTCTCCATGCTCTTCTGACCCTCATCCACCTTGAGATGACAATCACAATCCCCAAACTCACTGCTCATCACTTGTTGCTTCTCTGCGAGAGGAGTCTCAGGGGAGCGCAGCACCTTGAAAATGAGTTGGGTCTCTTCTGCTGCACTCAGAAAACACCAAGAAAGATGAGAAACAGTTTATGGTGGGCCTTAAAATCCACACTGTGGGATGCTGATGAGTGCATCAGTCCCCCTTCTCTTAATGTGCTCTGTTCTCTTAATGTGCACCTCTAACTAATACATAGCATTCAATTGAAAGGGAACTCCAAGTGCTTCCAGAAGCTCAAATACTGTGAGATGTTTCTAAGGGAGGGGGAAAAAAAATCTTAACTGCTTATTACCTACAATCGGACTCTTACACTGCAGTAAGTGCACTGCTAATGGCACAGAAGCTACAGAGGGCTTAGCAATCTTTCCCTCAAGTGAAGACAAATCCCAGAACCTAACTCAGTCTCTTCACTGGAAAACATCTAAATAGAGGGCATTCCCTGAAAAGCAGGACTCTTGCTCTTACTTACAAACCAGCCTGTACACAACAAGAATCCAAAGCTTTTGTGTTAGAACAAATCCTCTAAAAAACAGAGTTGTTCTGTGACAGCGGTCCCCAAGACCTCAATTTGGAAACACTAAATATAGTCTTGTAGTGTTTGTCCCACTTATTTTAGGCCACAGAACAACTTGAGAGTAGTACTGTGGAATGGGAACATCCCACCTCTCCCAGCTGCAGCACCCAACCATCCTCTCAGGAAAGAACCTTTCCCTAACATCCAGCCTAATAATTACCCGCTAACACAGCTCCAGCCATTCCCTCAGGTCCTGTCCCTGGTCACAGAGCAGAGATCAGAGCTGCCATTCTAATCCTCCTCAGGAGGAGCTGCAGCCCAGTGAGCTCTGTGCTCCATCTCCTCTCCTCCAGCTGAACAGGCCAGGTGCCCTCAGCTGCTCCTCCTATGGCTTCCCCTTGAGACCCTTCCCCATCCTCATATCCCTCTCCTTGGACACTCTCTAACAGTCATAGACCCTTCTGATTGTGCTGCCCCAAAGTGCCCCCAGCACTGGAGGTGAGGGAGGGGATTGTCCCTGGCTGCCCCACTCAGGGACAATCCCCTCCCTCACTGGGTGGTGCCTGGCCCAGCACACCCCAGGCATGGCTGTCCCTCCTGGCTGCCAGGGCACACTGTGATTCACATTCAACTTGCCAGTGACCAGCAGCCCCAGGCCCTGAGGCAAGGAAGGAAGGCAGGGAAGAGCAAAGCAGCTGGAGATGTTCCTCAAATGGTGGCAGTCACAGGAACCAGCCTCACCTGGTGCTTCAGGAATGAAGACCATGGTAGGGCTGAGGGTAGCGGGGGCCTCTGGAGATCCTCAGTCCAGACCTTCCCAGCAGGGCCAGCTATGGCTGCTCAGGACAGCTTCTACTTGAGTTTTAAATATCTCCAAGGCTGAAGACTCCACAACCTCTCTGAGACTAGCCCAGTAAAACAGCATTTTTTGACGTTTTAGGTGTAATTCCTGTGCTTTAGTTTGTGCTCTCCAGCCCTGTCCTGGCACCAGCAGCCAGAAATGAGCCCACCTGAGGGCAAACCCCTTCACATGGGCAGGGCTCAGTGCCAAGAGCTGACATCAGAGCTACAGACCAGATTCCTGTGGGTGCTGAGCACTTCAAAACCCACCTGTGGCAGCTGTGGATAGGGAACCACAGCACCCAGGGTGGGAAAGAGTGGTTCCCAGCCCTCCTCCCAAATCCATGCAAAACCAGGTTTTACCACAGCAACACATTACCTTCATAGGACAAGGCTGAATTGAATTTCAGCACCTCTGGCCATAGGTTTGCTGTCCAGAGCAGGCCAAGAGGTTGAGGAAAAGACATGCAGGAAGCTACAAGCATCCACACTTCTGACTTTGGAGAGGCACCTGGCTTTTCCCTCTGCAGAAAGGGTGCCTGGGCACAAACCCACCTTGGGAAACGTTCCCTGCTGCTGTCACTGCAGGACAGAGCCAAAGAGCAGCAAAGCTCTGCTGCCATAAAACCTGGGTTACTCCTTCCACTTTTCCAATGCTGCCACAGGACCTGTGGCAAAGGGAAATTGTTCTATCAGATGAAGTAAAATTGTCCAGATGTGCACAGGACCAAAAGGATGCTCACTGCAGGTTCGGTCCGACAGGCTGGCAGCAGCTGCTCCCCAGAAGAGGATTTATTCCATACTCTGGAACATGAGCACTGACAGCCAGGTATGCAAACCCACAGCCCACACAAGATCCCTTAGAGGAACAGCCCCACCTGTCTTCTCTCACAAAAGAGGGCTGAGCTCATACAGGGCTCAGTCACTGCATTTTAAGCGAAATCTTCTGCAGTATTTCAGGGATGATCACTGCCCTGGCTACATCAATGATTTTGACTTCTTTGCATGAAACGGTCCCAGCCAAGCGAGCCAGGAAATGAACAACTACAGCAGGTTCCTTCAAAAGAAAGGAGAGAAAAGCCCCATTTGCCAAGAGCAAATACAGCCCATTCAGGAACTCCTGGGAGCTTGGGTTAGTTTTGTTTGTCTGGCCTTCCTTTTAATTCACAGTCACAGAAAGAGTTTTGTGCCCTTAACTATTGTGTGTGCCACCAGCTAAGCACTGAACGAGGAGGAAGTGACACACAGTCATTGCTTGGACAGGAGGAGGGAGACACAGCCCTGCCAGCCTCTGCAGCCATCCTGACCCAGAGCAGCTGGCAGGAGCTGGCACAGAGCAGGACTCTCAATCCCTGCCCACCCACCCCACTGTAGGAAGGGAAAGCTTCACACCACACCAGGTACCAGGGGAACCCCACAGCCCACCACAGCAGGAGCCCCCTGTCCTGGGCAGGGATAGCACTGATGCCACATGCACTGCACAGCCCTGCAGCCCTCAAATGGGCTGCCCAAGCTGCCAAATTCCCCCACCCTTTCCAAGAGCAGGCACCTGGGAAAGATACAGGATGAAAACAAAATACAGAGAAACTTACAGGATGAAAACAAAATACAGAGAAACTTTCAGGCTCCACGTGGAATAAGAGCAATGCCTGAAACTCTCACCACAGCCACAGCCAGCTCGGGGTAGGGATCTGGCAGAGGACTGCTGCGAGTTATAAAGTTTCCCCCAGCTCAGAGAGGGAGCAGAGCTGCACTTGTCCACAGGAAGGGATACAGACACACTACTCATAGGGCAGTACAACACAGCATCTCCTCAATACTACACAGAGGGGCAAGAGACCAGCCAGACAGTGCTGCACACACAGCCTTTAAACCCCCTGGGCTGGGCTTTGCTCCCCAGGCTGAGGTCAAAGGGACCTTGGGTTGAGCAGCCTGCTGCTCTGCTGTGGGTTAGACCCTCCAAGAGCAGAGCAGGCAGCACCAGACCCACAGGACCAGCACAGGGGATGAGCCAGAATCCAAGAAGAGGAATTTACCCACATCCCACAGAGGCAAAAGCCTTTGGAGGAGCTCAGTGCTGGGGATCGACAGCTGCCAGGGACTGCCTGCCACCTGCCAGCTCTGCCAGGCAGGAAGGACAGAGCCCTGCTCCTCCCCAGCCTGCCCTCCATGCTGCTGCCCGGCAGGAACGGGGATTGCTGCGCAGTCCATGTAAAACACTCACCCTGTTAGGATTGGCAAGCACTCAGGAACAAGCTACTCCCGTGCCTGCCAACTCGAGGGGATGGAGAAAACTCATTAAAGGCAAGACACAGTCTCTCTGGATGCAGAGCAAGGCAGCCATCCCAGGCACCCAGCAGCCTGTTTGGATGGAGAGCTGTCAGCCACACCCTGGCAGATGCAGGCAGGGTGGGCTGCATCACTATGTCCCCAAAACAGCAGCAGCTCTTCCACTTCATTCCCAACCAGCAGCCGTGCCCTCCTCCTCCTCCTTGCAAAGGCAGACAGCCCTTTGCTTTCAGAGCTGGCTCCAGACATGGCAGATCCCAGCTGGAGCTGTGCAAGGGGACCAGACCATGAAGAGCAGGGACCGTGCCACGCTATGACAGTCGCAGGCTGCATGAAAGAGCCTTTGCTGCTTTTGTGCACAAACACGAATTCTCTCTGTCCATGGCCCAGCCACAGCCCTGCTAAGCTGTCCCCAGCACCATGGCAGGACACGGCCCCCACAAGTGGGCACAGCTGCTGCAAGGGGCACCTGCCCCTGGCTCCAGCACCCGCCACACCAGGGCTGCCACTGCCCAGGGTTTGCTTCAAATTGGGTTCCTCTGCCACAGCCGCAGAAGAGACATCACAGGCACAGAGAAAACTCCAACCCCCCATGGAAAGCAAGCACCGAAACTCACACAGCTCCAAACAAGGCCCCGGGCGTGTCCCTGGGCAGAGCCCCGCTCCCCAGGGAGGAGCACATGGTCCGGAGGAGCGGGCTGGGCTGGCTGCCTGATCAACCAGCCGGATCCTGGTCACAGCATGGCAAGGAGAACATTCCTCAGTTTTCAGCTTGGCTTTTCACATCATCTCTTCTTGGTGGAAGAAGAAAAGAGGCATCACAGGAGCTGTCAGTGATTCCTGGCCAGAGCCAGCACAAAGGAGCCTCACACAAACCCCCCTCACCGTGCCACACTGCCACGCAGCCCCGGGAACACCCCGGCCCCCAGGGCACAGCAAAGGAGAGAGAGAAAGAGGGCTAGGAGAGAAACGGGGCCACGAGAGAAACAAACAGGGCCACGAGAGAAACAAACAGGGCCACGAGAGAAACAAACAGAGCCACGAGAGAAACAAACAGGGCCACGAGAGAAACAAACAGGGCCACGAGAGAAACAAACAGGGCCACGAGAGAAACAAACAGGGCCACGTACTCATCCTGCTCCGGGAGCCCCCGCCAGGCTGCGGCTCAGCTGGGACACGCCAGCTCCGTCCAGCGAGGAGCGCTGGCCCGATGGAGGGGTGTGGGAGCCACCTCAGCCTCCTGTCCTCATCACCAGCAGCACCACGCAGCCAGAGTGGAATTCACTGATGCAAGGAAACAGAAGAATCGGGAAGCTCTCCCTGCAGCCAGGGCTGCTCACAGACACGGCCTGGCACAGCTGTGCTGCCCCAGCACCCGGAGCCCCGCTCCCTGCGAGACTCCAGCATGTCAGCAAGCAAATCCTCTTTGCCTATGGGCAAGAGAACTGGAGGGGGGAGGAAAAAAAAGCATCAAGAAACTCTTTGTCTCCAGCCATCGCAGCCGGGCGCACGTGCAGCGTGAGCTTCCTGGCGAGGGCAGAGGGGGGGTCTGGACTTGGGAGCCATCATTTCCGCCCGAGAACCCTCCGCTCACTTATTGTCCTCTAAAAATAAAAGTAAACACTGAAGAAGAGCTCTTTGTTTTTATTTCTGCTGTGTCTGAGAGATTTCTCTGATAGGAACAAGTTGTGGGGCCTCTTCCCAAACCTCTGGGAGCTTTCCCTGAGAGCAGAGCAGTGCTGAGAAGGCAGTGGGCGTCCCAGGGACTGGCAGGGAAGGAAAGTTGTCGTCTCTCCCCTCAACCTGCAGCTGCTCATGGTGGGGACCATAAATCCCAGAAGGGTTTGGGTTGGAAGGGACCTTAAACTCATCTCATTCCCACCCCCTGCCATGGGCAGGGACACCTCCCACTGTCCCAGGCTGCTCCAAGCCCCAGTGTCCAGCCTGGCCTCGGACACTGCCAGGGATCCAGGGGCAGCCCCAGCTGCTCTGGGCACTCTGTGCCAGGGCCTGCCCACCCTCACAGGGGAGAATTTCTTCCCCATGTCCAATCCAACCCCACTCTGTGTCAGTTGGACAGTTGGAAGCCATTCCCCCTTGTCCTGTCACTCCGTGCCCTTGTGATGGTGAGGATTACCTGCCCTGGGGTCCCACCTGCAGTGGGCAAACCATTTTCTCTCTGTTTCAGCTCAGAGAAGAGGGCATTGCCCAAAGTGCAGGAAGCCTCAGTTTAAGTCACATCACTCCCCTTAATAAAGCACAAAGAAAGCCAGGAAAGCCATTTTAACACGTAAAATACATATTTTAAAAATAAGATTGAGATATGCATGTACATCTCTCCCTGGTCTTGCTTCCAAATCTCTCTTCTTGACAGGCCCAGAGGTTGATGAGGCCAAGCCTGAGCCCTACACAGGCAACATCACTGATTAAACACAAGCACAAACTTCCTCACCAGGCAGCTGCCCTAATCTAAGCATCTCACAGCTTTCCCAGTTGTTTGTTCAGCTTCTTCCTTTACCATGGAGCTGCTCTACAAAACTGCAGGGTAATGAGACACACACACACAATTACCTTTTTTTTTTTTTTACTTGATTTAGGAGTAAATCCAGCATTAATAGCCCAAAACCTCAAGTATCCTCCATGATTTGATGAAGTTGCTTATCTAAGCAAAACCCTGCAGGGACCAGCCTCATTACTCACAGCAAAGCTCTTCACCCACACCCTGATTAGTGTTTCTTTGAATTCCCAGCTCCAAAAAAACCCCACAGATTAAAACAAAAAGATAAAAAAAGAGGAGACATTTGTTTTCTGGATTTGAGTGCTCAAATGGCTTCCCATGGGACTTGTCACCAGGCTGCTTAGGACACCTGGGCCCTGGGGAATGGCACATGCAGAGAGCAGTGGGGCTCCTGGGAGACAGGAGTCACTCATCCCAAAGGCAAGGGGCACCTCAGAGGGACAGAAGACACGAGAGGAGCCGTGACTGCCACGGTTCCCTCTGGAGCAGCTGAGAGCTCCCAGCCCTGTCCTCTGGGACAGGACCTGGCTCCACCCCTTATGGGGACAGATCTATTCAAAGATAACAGGTTCGACAGGGCCCCAGCTCCAGAAGAGCAGCTCATGATTGCAAACATCCTCCCCAGGGCCTGATTACCCCTGAGAGTAATGAGTTGCAATAACCAGTGCTGGACCAGTAAAGCAGCCCAGCCCTGAGCAATAAAGCAGCCTGGGAATACACGCACCAAAGTCTGCTGATAAAAGTGCTGTTAATTCCCAAACCATGCACTTCTTGGCTGCCAAGTTACCCACTGTGTTTGCCTGGGTGGTTTTCCTCCCAGTAGAGCACTGACAGTGATCTGAGTCTGGGTTCAGCCTTCAGGGCACTGCAGGATCCTCCTGCAGCTCAGCACAGCTGGAGGAAGGGGAGTCTTTCTTCTCCAAATACAACTCAGCCCCCCAAAATCCCAACAAAACTCTACAGATTCAGATGTACCAATTTATGAGTATCAGAGTACAAAAAATGGTCATTACACCCATCATGTGTCGGGCAGAGACTCTGGGGGCTGGGCTGCCTCCCCCTGCCTAGGCTGGCACCATCATCCTCCTCTCCCCGTGCCAGGCCCTGCAGCACCATCCCTGCTTCAGATAATGAGCTCCAGCACGGAGGGAGAACTCAGCAGTGTAACCTCCCTCCAGCCTCTGCCAGCATTTTTCTGATCCAACAGCTGGGTCTAGCACAGGAGGTCTCATTCTCCTCAGCCACCCAACCTCTCCCTCTTCCAGTGGCTCTGTGAGGCTGCACATCAGCTCTAGTGACCTGTCACCATTTCACACCACGCAAATAAAAACCAAATCAAATCCACAAGAAAGAAGCAAGAAAAGAGAGAAAATGGTTTTGTTTCTTGTTAGCTCTCCTATGAGCCAGAAAGCCAAGTCACACCAATAAAATCTGTGGGCAAGAGACAGCAGGATGTCTGAGTGCTGAGCTTCCAGCATCCCCTGCTGCAGCAGAATGAACCCAGGACCCAGAGGGGGCTGAGATCCAGGCAGGCCACGAGCCCTGCACAAGAGGCTCTGGACAGGCAGCTCTCACCTCTGCCTGGCCTGGCACAGCACACCAAAACCCCAGGACCTGAGAAGCAATGCCAGGCACAGCACCAGGGCCAAGCTCAGCAGCAGCTGTGGCACGGTGGGGCTGGCACAGGGATGTGGCCTGGGTGTGCCCGTGCTGCTGGCACTGCTGCTGGCAGTGCTGCCATCCTGGATGGGATGTGCTGGCAGACAGGGCCAGGCTGAGAGCTGGCAGGAGCAGAGTTGTTAACCAGGACATTTAAAGCAGACTGTAACCAAAGAAAAGCCACGTCCCTGTTCAAAACCGACCAGCAGCAGTGTGAAAGAACAGCCCTGTCCTTACAGGGCCCAGCCATTACAGCTCTAAACTCTTCAGACACCCAGCTCACAGAGCTAGCAAGATAAGCTGCAATGCATTGTTAGCACATTGCACAGTTACAGCTTTACAGGTGTATGCATTGATTTACTCCATGCACATCTCCTGGGAGCCCAGAGAATGCTCATCAGCTCCCATCTCAATCTGACAGCCCAGAGCTGATCCAGGCACAGAGGGACACTTCAGTTCTTAAGCATTCTGGTGGGAGTGCCTCCAGCAGGAGCCATGGGGAGACTTTGGCTTTCCTCTAGTCATCTTAATTCATTTCAGTGTGCTTCCTGATGCTGGCACTGGAGGCAAAATCAACACTAAGAACTTGCCAAGACTCTCAGCACTGCCATGGCTCCCAGCAGCTGCCTGCAGCCAGGGAGCTCCCCAGGGCAGGCTGGGTGCTGGCAGTGCTCAGGCCATGTCCTGCCAGCCTGGCATCTCCCACCACCTCCAGCACCTCACCCTGAGCCTTCTCTAGACAAAGGGCCAATCCCCAAACCCCCAGGCACAGGCACTGCTCTGCTCTGGGGTGCACACGCACATCTGGACTGGGAAAGCCTCACGAGCACTCCATGCAAGGAGGCCATGTCCCTCTCAGCTGCTCTCCCACCCACCTCTCATGCAGCTCCCCACGAAGAGCCAAGAGCACAAGAACAGCCAGAGCTCCCACAGGACATCCACCACCCACAGCAGCGTCCTCTCTGAGAGCACAGCCTACTCCCTACCCACGGGGAGGGGAGGAGTGGCTGCCTCAGGAAGCACCTTTGGGTAGAGGGGTGCCCCTCTCTGCCAGGACATGCTCAGCATTCCCTGGAAAATATTAGGGAAGGCAAAAGCCAGTCCTCAGCCCTGCTGCCGCCGGCATCAAGCTCTGTGCAATGCACCCAGGAGGGGCAATTCCTGTCCCAGTTCTTTATTACCTGGCCAGCTCTCAGTGTGTCTGCACAGGGACAGCCTGGTCAAATCCAGGGAAGAAGGTAAAAGTGGCTTCCCACTTGCTGAGCCCCAGGCAGCCTGCCCAGCTCATCAGGGCCCCTCTGCACCCCAAGGGAGAGCAGAGCAGGACTCCTGTCCTGAGGAGGTGGGGCACAGAGGGGTGACATAACCTGCCCAGGCAAGCGGGGTCACTCTGCCTCTCCCAGGTGCCCTATCCACTGATCCTCATCAGCTCCAGCCATACACAGGAGGGGCTGCATCCATGAAAAGCAGGACAGCTGTGCTGGGTTTGAGCCCCAGCAGCTCCAGCTGTTCTTCCTCTGCCACCACAGCTCATTTCAACCTCTAAGGATCTCTCCTGGAGCACACTTGCTTCTCCTCTCCTCTCCTCTCTTCTCCTCTCCTCTCCTCTCCGAACCTCTCCTCTCCGAACCTCTCCTCTCCGAACCTCTCCTCTCCGAACCTCTCCGAACCTCTCCGAACCTCTCCGAACCTCTCCGAACCTCTCCGAACCTCTCCGAACTTCTCTCCTCTCCTCTCCTCTCTCCTCTCCTCTCTTCCAGTCCACCTCCATGTGCTGCAAAGCCAAGCTGCACCACTGCCCGAGCCTGGCTCCAAGGCTGGTCCCAGCCTGAGGGTGTGCCAGGAGCAGAGACCTCCCTGGGGCTCAGAGGGTGGAGGAAGAGCCCAGCAAACCAGGACAGAGAGGGCAGGGCTGGCTTTGATGTCCCCAGTTCTGCCAAATCTACCAGCACATCCCTGCTACAAGAGGAGGTCAGACTGCAGACCAAAACCCCTTCAAACCCAGGAGTTATTTCTAAGGCACATACAGGAGACAATGCCACAGTTACAGGCCAACCCACAGATCCAAGAAGATCCTACTGCATTTTGCACCTCCACTGAAGCATTCCTAGAGAGACAGCAGTTAAAAGAAGTTGCAAATCTTATTTGCACCATCATTAAAGGGAGGAAAAGGAGATCAAGAAGATCTGATAAGATTAAGTGCTGTCAGCCTCAAGCAAACCTCAGAATTAAGCCCCGAGGTAAGAAGAACAAAGCTGAAAAGCTTTTCTGTTACCCATGACGAGAACATTCCCACTCAGGACTGGCTGTGCTCAGGGGAAATGCTCTTTGATGCAGTGGTACCAAGGTAGGGCAGAGGCAAGCCCACTGCAAACCTTCCACAGCCTCATGTTTTTTGCATGATGCTCGCAGTTCCATGCTTCCCCAGGTCAGGGAAGGGATTCTCATGGGCTTTCCCTTCTGATAGCTGCAGTTCCTGGAACCCTGCTGGATGCAGTCTCCCCAGCAGCAGGCCCTGGGCAAGGGTATAGAGAGTCACCAGTTAGTGATGAGACTTTTAGGCAAGTTATGTCATAACTGCAGCCAGGAATGTCTCTGCCTGGAGGGGAAATCCATCCAGTGACCTTATTAAGTCACTGCCTGCTGACTCACTCACTTGGGCAGCCTGAGCTGAGTTGTAGGCAAGGAGATGTCATGATGACAAGGACTCAGTGACTGTCCCCTAACACAGAAGTCTTACAGGTTCTCCAGGATGGCAGGAGCTTGTTTGAAGGGGTTTTGGTCTGCAATCAGCCCCCCCTCTGCTCTTCTGCACTCACTCCCACCTCCTCATGCCACAGGCCATCATCACACGGGAAGGGACTTGCTCTGCTCTTGTGACAGGACAGCTCCCAGCACGAGTGAGTTCAATGTGCCAAGGAGTCAAGTGGACAGGAGCAAAAGGCCACACTGCAGCACAAAGCAGAGAACTCAGAGCCAAACCAGCAGCCAGCCCCCAGGCACCACTCCCTGGCTGCTCCACGGCAGCCTGGGCCCCAGCTGCCACCCAAGGCACATCTCCCTGGCACCTGCAGGGCACACGCTGCCTACCTGTGCTGCTCTGCCCTCTGCAATCACTGCCTCAGCCCCAGCCAGCAGGGGACAGGGATGCAAGGCTGGGCCAGCTCCTTCCCCCTCACAAACACAAAGATCTCTTCACAGGAGCCATGTGAAAGGGTCGGTGTCAGTGCTTGCTCTGGGAGCAACTCACAGGGTCAGAGCTCTAATATCAGAGCACAGATGATGACAGGGAAGCAGGGAAGGAACAATTAAAGAACCATATAAATAGCAGCATTGTCCTTACTGGGTTTCACAGGGCATCTGATGTCAAACAGGATTGTTCACTCAGAGATGAAGTCTCTAATTGATTCCCATCTGACAGTTTCTTATCCAGCACTTGTTCACCGGCCAAACAAGCTGAGTAAATATGCTTTGTTCTACCATTAAAGCCAGTGACAAATCATTGGCTTGCAACAAACCCAGTGTAAACAGCATCCTTCCTCCCAGGCCAGATCTCCTCCTATTCCCCTGGCACCCTCCCACTGCTCCTGGCATGGGGTAAAGACCTACATGATGGGGACCAGCACACACTTGGCTTTGGGAAGAGAAGTTGCTCTCTCAAGGGGTTTGGGCTCCAAAACACCTTTCCAGATCTCAAGTGAAACCTGCTGGAGCCCAGAACATTCATTTAAAAACAGAGACATCCAATCTACAGCCAAGAAACAAGAGTCCTTACAGGAGGCAGACCCTGATCTGAGTAGAGCCAGTTTAGCCTGGCTGTGCCACAGACACATTTTATGGTCAAGCAGAGTTCAGGACAGATTGGAGATGTTCTTGCTCTAGACACATTTGTCCTGACCTTTGGAGTGTCCCCAGAAGATTTCAGCACCCCAAAGACCATCAGTAACTGCCAGTTTTTCTGCTCTTTTTCTCCAAAGAAGCTGCTTAGGGAGAATATGGGAGCCTGGGTGCTGCATGGTCCATTCCCAGCATCCACAACTATGGGATGAGGTATGACAGTGGATATATCCCAGGTGAGTCCTTTTTGGATCCATCAATAGACCTGCTGGCCAAGATTGTGCCTAGTGCCTTTCAAATGAGCCACCTGCCTCCCCAGCACCAAGGTCCAGGCACTTGTTACCTGCTCAGAGAAGCAGCACCTCCCTTTACCCATTTCCCATTAACAGCCCCTGAGTTTTACTGCCAGCTTCTGGGTTTTGTTTAGAGAGATGAGGTGAGCAACAGTTACACCTTCCTCTGACTCAGAGACTTCATGATTTTGTAAGCCTGGAGCAGGTTTTCATTCCATTTTCATTCAATCAAAGCACATTTTATTTCACTCCTGTTTCCAGACTGCTGACGGAGCCCCCACACCAGTCCTGGGGTGTTCCCACCACAGACTTCTCCATCCTTAACACTCCAAAGGTGACACACAGCTGACCCTTTGCCTTCTATCACCCAGCTCCTTTCCAGCACCTGAAAGACCCTTCTTAGACAGAGTTGTTAAGGTTGGAAAGGAACTTTAAGATCACCAAATCCAACCACCCACCAAGCACCACCACTACATTCACGTCATCTTTGTGTGCTGGAGCACCAGCAGTGAGAAACAGCTGAGCTGAATCCTGCAGGGCCACATGGGGCCAAGGGTGCTGCTCACCCAAGAGAGCACCTATCCAGGTGCATCCCACCACCCAGCCAGCACCTGGACCCATCAGCACACACCAGGCTTCATGGAAAAGCCAGCTGGGGGCACCTGAGGGAGTGCTAAACACATTGTAGCTCCTGGTGTCTACTGCTGGCTGGATCAGGCTCAGAGTCTCTCAATTCTTCCATGCTGGGGGTGCAGCATCCTTCAGTGCAAAGCTCCTGGCTCACTCTCCTGCTGCTATGACCAACAGCAAAGCCACAGCTTGGGCAGACAGCCATCATCCGTGCCAAGAGGAGAGCAGCCCAGCAAATGACACAAACCCTGCTGCCCCAGGTCATGCCTGAGCACCGCTGCGGCAGCAGCTTCACCAGGAGGTTTTGCTTAAACACCCTGGGATCCCAGGGTAAGCTACTTCCTTGCTTCTCGACATTTGCTAGACCTCAAATGGAGGAAATCCAAAGAATGAAAAATGTTGAGGTTTTTTTTTCCTGAGATGATTGCTGAGAGCTAGGGAGACCTTGTGGTTTTGTGAAGGGGCCACTCAAAGTACATATTGCTTTTCAAACCCAGATGAGAACCACTGCCAAAACAAGAGTCTTTTTTCAATTTTTGGGCCCAGTGAGGAGTAGGGAATAGTAGCTGAGGGTAGAAATTTAGTGCACATATTTGCTATAAGGGCCAAAGTCCTACCTTAAAACGTTCCTGTCAAGGGACACATCTGAAAACATGTGAGGAAGCAAAAGTATAAACTTCTACCTGAGCCCTACTCTAGGATGTTTCCTAAATGTTGACCTTAGTGCTGAATTTTAGAATTTTCCTAAGCAAAGCTGGAATCACACGTTCATCACACGACTCCAGAGGAAGAGGAGCTGAGAACCCCAGCTCCAGCCCAGTGGGAAGGGATGGCTCTAACCAACCAGGATGAACAGGACCCCTGGAGTTGCACACAGAGAATCTGTTTTCTTCCCAAATCCACTGACAAATGCTCTGACCATGGCACCCCCAGGTGGAGCCAGACCCATGCCCTCAGCAAAACCTCATGAGAGAGTGCTACAGCCACCACTCTGAAAGTAGCCACAAGGTCATCCTGCAGGAGTGGCTCCCAGCCCCCTGCTCCGGAGGACTGCAGTGCTCTGTCACTTGAAAACATTGTTGTCATCATCTGGGAAACAGAGGAATAATATAATCACATGTTTCTGGTATCTCTGTTTACAATTAAATTTCCAAGTCCTCCCCAGAAAACATCTCTTGGGAACATTTCTGTAAGCATAGCTTAGCTGGAAAACCTTGGGCTCTGGCTCGGAGATTACAGCAAATCCATCCCACGTGGCTCACAGTGAACTGGGAACAAGTGACAGCTTGGGGCTCAGCTGAGAGCTCAAACAGGAGAAGGGGAGAGAAAGTAGGAACATCCTCAGATACACTTAGCTGGTCACAGACTCCCGGTTTAGCACACCCTAAGCTCATTTTTTTACACACATGGCAAGTATTCCAGGTCAAAAACCACTCAAGTCTATGGCAAGACCTTCCCCCTCAACTCTGCTGCCACTGGACTTGGCCTCAGGCAATTCCTCTGATTATGCCAAACCAAGTTACTCACACTTAAGCCCTTATTCCAGGATCAGACCTGCTGCAATTGTCACTTCTGCAGGAGAATTCCTAGTTATGTTTGAATTTTAATGTCCCAACAAAAAGGAGAGTTTGTGATCCTTTAAGTAGTGTTCCCTGCTAAGGGTTTGAAGGATACTCCTCACGTTTCCAGTATGGATGGAGGTAAGATTTACAATGTCCTTAAACTGTCCACTTCCCTGCCTTTAAGTGCCTGGGGTTTATGAATGATGCAGCACGCCCAAACGCATCCCTCAGAACCCTCACAGCTTGGGAACTTCCCATCTCACCCCACCTGCTTGGGCTAGACGTGGAAACACTTCTTCCAAGTTTCCAAAAGGTGGAATGGAGTTCACAGTAGCTGATGTGTCAGTCAGTGAACAGTAGCTGAAACCCAAAATCCTTGGGCTCCAACTTGAGGTGCTCCTAGGGGTCGGAAGCAGCACCCTCAGACCCATGGTGAGCCAGCACCTCACCTTCCCCTCCAGCCAACACTGTCAAGTAGGGGCCTTTCTCCTATGCTGTCCATGACAGAGAAGAAAACTTGACTTCCAAACACCTTATACCATCCCTGCCCTAGGGAATGGGTCTCTCCTGTACCACATCATGCCACCCTCTATATGGACACATGCTTCTAACTCCTCCGTATTTCTACTCCCTATTTCTCTCCAACCAGGCCCAAAGGATGGTCCAGAAGGACAGAAGTCCCTGCACAAGGTCCCAAAGCACTTGGCCAAGCCACGGGATTTCAGTGGACTGCACACAGGGCTGCAGTATCAGCCCCTGGGCAAAGGGTTTAGAGCCCATTGCCTGTGCCCACCTCCACCCCGGGCAGATGCTGGTGCCATGCAGACTGGTGCCCACACTGCAGCTGTGAGGCACAGGACTGGCAGAGGTGACAGGGCCCTGCAATTCCCTGGCTGTGGAAGATCAGCCTTGCCCCTCTGCCAAGCAGTTCAAGATCTAAACCTGAAAAGCAGAGCAATAAAGGACCACAGGTAACACGAAACCTCAAGTTTCACTGAGCTCTCTTCCCGGGAAACTGCAAATATTTGCAGTGTTTTATCCAATATCCCTCCGTGTTTGCCCAGTGCCCAAAGATAAATGAACAGGTCACGTACACTTAAGATATAAAGATTTCATAAGACTTCAGCACAAACACCAGTGAGGCACTGTTGCCACAGGGAAACAATTGGTATCCGTGGGCAGCCAGGGACCCAGAGTGCTGGTGCCATGATGGCCCCCTCGCCAGCCCCAGGGATGGATGTTCAGATCACACTCAGCAGTTTGTCCATGTCAATGCCCACTGTTCCCACAGCCCAGCAGAGGCCACCCCAGAGGACTGAGCCAGCATGGGCACAGCCATGGCTGGAGGTGAGTGCACTTTCAGGAAGTAAGATTTGCAGCAAGCACCTCTGGAAGCCTCTTCCAAAACCTCCCCAAACACCAGCTGACAGCATGTTCTTGAGCTTTTTGCACTGAACAATGACACAAGGGGTTGTGACCCTCACGTTCAGTTTGTGTGGAAGCACCCCAGAGCCAGGTCTGTATCTCCACATAGGCAGGCAATGCATCACCAACAGCAAAATCTATTCCCTCTACATGCTCCTTTTTCTGCTCTGTTTCTCCTAGAAATGCTCCTGACCAATCCTAGTAGCCCAATTTCCAAGCTTTGGCTCCCTCTCCCCTACAGCCTGTTTTCAATCATGTGTTAAAAGGGCAAGTAATGCAGGAACAAATCTGCACTAAAGGTCAGCAGCTTCCCCCACCCTGCAAGGCTGAAGAAAAGCCCCTCTGGCTCTAGCAGAGCAGAGTCCCTGATCCAGCCCCAGCCATCTCTCCCTCCCCCACCTCAGGCCCCAAACAGTTGGGCAAGGCCAGGACCAGATGAGTTATGGCCAGGAACTGGATGCTACCAGCCCTTGTCACAGCCACATTGGGAGATGCCACTCCAGAACATCACCACTACAGTTCTGAACTGCTTCTCTGTTTTCCTGGACATTGTGAGCTCCCAAAACTGCTCAACAGCATCACACCAGCACTGTGCTGGCCCAGCCTCACCTCGAGTCCTGGGGGCAAGTTTTGGGTGCCACAATATCAGAAGGACCTAAACAGGAAAACATCCAAAGAAGGGACATGAGGATGGTGAAGGGTCTGGAGGGGCCATAGGAGGAGCAGCTGAGGGCTTCTTCAGCCTGAAGGAGACTGAGGTCAGGCTTCATCAGGGTCTGCAGCTTCCTCTCAAGGGGGGCAGCTTCAATCTCTATTCTCCGTGACCAGGGACAGGGCCCAGGGAATGGTGGAGCTGTGCCAGGGCAGGTTTAGGTTGGAGATCAGGAAAGGTTCTTCCCCCAGAGGGTGCTGGGCACTGCCCAGGCTCCCCAGGGAATGGGCACGGCCCCAAGGCTGCCAGAGCTCCAGGAGTGTTTGGACAGCACTGCCAGGGATGCCCAGGGTGGGATTGTTGGGGTGTCTGTGCAGGGACAGGAGCTGGACTCTATGATCCAGGATTGTATGATGTGCCCAGTCCATCTAGAGTGCTTTGTTGAAGAAGCAACTCCTCTGGCAGCTCCTTTCAGCATCTCTTTTCCCCCTCCTGCAAGATCTCCTCTGCAGCAGCCATCACTGTCATTTCAGAGACAACAACTGACCACAAAAATAAAGAGCAAGAGCACTGCTGCCAACCCTTCTCCTTCTCCAAATCCCCCTTGTGGGCTGAGGAAATAACAAGCTCACCCTTAAGGCTTGCCCTTCCCCCCAGTAAATTTGCTCTTCCCAGACAGAAACCCCTCAATCCCAGGTAACACAGCTGCCAGACAGAGGCAGAAAACAGGAAAGCTGGATGGTGACCATGGTGAAGCCCCTGCCAGTCCCTGCACTGAGAGATAAGGAGCTGGGAACAGCACAACCAAAGCTTCCCACCAGAGCAGGGGACTGCTGGGAGCAGGGCCATCAACATCAATCCGGAAGGGCAGGCTTGGATCTGGATTCAGAGACACCCATGGGTCCCCACATCTTAGGAGCACACAGGGAAAGGAAGCTGGGCTATTTTTTCCCCCCTTCTCAGAAGATTTGGCTTCATCTAAAGTCAGCCTCACAAGGTCAATGCTCTGGCAGGGGCTGGGAAACTTCCGAGATGATGTCTGTTGTTTTAATTTTATAACACTGCAGGACTGGCTCAAATAATAAGTCCAGTTGTTCTCTGGGTACTCAGCCCCCCAAGCTGGGGACAAGGAGCAGAATGAAGACCCCAAAAATTCCAAAAGAGAAAAGAGTCAGCAAAATGCTGCGGCACTCAGACACCCACGAGTTTCTGCGTCCGCATGGGATCCACCCAAGGGTGCTGAGGAAGGTGCTGGAAGAGCTCACTGAAGCACTTTCCATCACTTACCAGCAGTCCTGGCTCACCCAGCTGCCTGGAGGTGCCAGTGTGATGCCCATCCACAGGGAGGGTTGGAAGAAGAATCTGGGGAACTGCAGGACTGCCAGTGTGACCTTGGTGCAGGGAAATTCATGGAGCAGATCATCTCGGGACAAGCACGTGGCACATTCAGAACAACCAGGGAATCAGGGCCAGCCAGCACAGGCTCATGAAAGGCAGGGCCTGCTTGAGCAGCCTGACCTCCTTCTGTGCCAGGGTGATCCCTTCAGCTGATGGGTAAAAAAAAGTGTGAGGATGTGTCTACCTGGACTTCAGTAAAGCCTTTGTTACCCACAGCATTCTCCTGGGGAAGGTGGCTGTTCATGGCTTGGACAGGGGCACTGTTTGCTGGGTGAAAAACAGGCTGGAAGGCCAGGTCCAGAGGGGTGGGGAACAAAGCTCCATCCAGCTGGCAGCCAGCCACCAGTGGTGTTCCCCAGGGCTCAGTGATGGGGCCAGGTCTCTTCCAGATCTTTGATGAGCTGGCCAAGAGGGTCCAGGGCACCCTCAGATCACAGATGACACCAATTTGGACAGGGTATTGATCTGCTGGAGGGCAAGAAGGCTCTGCAGAGGGATCTGGACTGGCTGAATCCATGGGCCAACAACCCTGCATGAAGACACAACAAGGCTCAGTGCCTGGTCCTGCACTTGGGTCACAACAACCCCATGGGATGCTCCAAGACTGGAACACAGTGGCTAGAATGTGCCCAGCGGGGAAGGCCTTGGAGGTGCTGCTCAAATGGTGCAGCTGAATGAGACAGGTGTGCCCACGTGGGCAAGAAGGACACGGGTAGCTGGCTTACACCAGCTCCAGCGTGGCCAGAGACCCAGGGCAGTGACCATTCCCCTGCTCTGGGCACTGCTGAGGCACTGCATGACCTGCCCGTGCTCCCTGGGTGCTGCAGCAGGGAGCCTTACACAAGAAAAGACTGCCCATGAAAGATGAAGCTCTGTTCAAATACACAACCACAAACTCAAATTACTACCTCCAAAGGCAAGCACAAAGCCACAAGATGAGTTTAGTCCTCAGAACTGCCTCCAATAATAACACAGTATCTTGCACTAAACCTGTGAATCCTGCTGCATTTTCCCCTTGGAGTGGCAGCAGCAGAGCCCCCTCAGTGCACACCCACACACAGAGACCAGACCAGCTTCAGCACCCTTGTGGCTCGGGGTGTATTCGCACATTTTTATCACATTATGTATGTTTACCCAATTCATTTCACTACAATGGGAGAAGAGCTGGAAAGCTATATTGAGCTGCAGAGGCAAGCCTTAAAAAAAGATCAAAGGTCCGTCATTTAAAATCAATTAATTCAAGCTTGAACTATTAACATAAATTAAAAATTCAAACCGCACACAAGAATAAACCCCTTTCCAAGTAATTTTCAAGAACCTCCAGTGCTGCAAGATAAGGTAATGGCACATTCCATTAATTTGCAGGATGCACAGCACTGGTTAACCTCCACTTAATTAGAACTAATTGTAATTTTGTGGGAATAGGGCAAGCACACATTGTAAGAGATCCTCTTGACATTACACCTCACAGGGAGGGAACAGAGCTCTTTATGCCACCTCTCCCCATCTCCCTACACACATTATCCATCTGCAGCCCCCCATACAGGCCCAACTGGAGGAGCAGAGGCATTTCACCCAGGGCCACGGCCACCAAGGCAATAGACAGAAGAAAGCACAGGATTTCACTTCCACAGCATCCCTGCTATGGGCAAAGGAAAGGCACAGGGACACTTAAACATCAGAGTCACTGGAGGAAGGGCTGCAGAGAGCTGAAGGACAGCAGCCCATGTCAAAGAACACGCAAAGAGCACCCAAAGTCACGGAGGAAAACCGGCGCTGAGCCCCGCTGGAGTTGTGCCACACGCTGCAAGGTGTGACATCTTGAGAGGATGTGGGAAGGCTCAGCCCTTCCAAGCAGCCTGTGCAGCGGGGTGAAACCCCACTGCCCAGCTCCCTCCCACCCAACAAGGCTTGGAGCCAAACCTGCATCTGCCTGGGCGCCAGGGGGCCAGGATCGGTCACAGCGGGAGCCCTCGGCTGTTCCACCCCCAGCCCTTCCGCTCTGCCCTTCCAAGCTCACTGCTCCCTGAGCACAAGGTAAATCCCCTCCTCAGGAGCTTCACCCTGAGTCCTCACCCACCAAACCAGTCCTGGCCAGGAGCCAGCACCTGAATTGGAGCCTGGGAAGGCTCCTGGCACCATCGTGCACCGCCAGCTTCACCACCAGCCCTGCTCAAGCCTTCCCCCACCGGCTCTGCCTCTTCCCCAGCTTGGCCCAGCTCCCAGAACAGCTCCATGCACACTTCTGGTCTAACCTCTGCAAAAAAAACCCACACTGTGGCATGGCCTCTAGCTCCATTTACACAAATTGATGCAAACCATAATTCAAAGGGAGTTAAAGACATCCACCCTAAAATTTTTAAAATTTGCCTAAATCATCTTAAAAGACTCCAATTCCTGTTCTACCTGAAGCTTCTCTGCAAGTGGAAGGAATTGCTGCAGGGTCACAGGTGCTGCACTTCTTCCACCGGGCCAATGCCAGCCATGACACCCATGCCTGCCTTCCCTGGGGACTAGCACCCACCTGAGACCCAAAGCACCAGCACAGCCTGTGTTCACAGGACACAGCTGGTTTCATCACACCCAGGGGAGGGAGGGGAAGGACCAGAGCCTGGAAACCACATATCCCTCTCTGTGGCAGCTCTGTTAAAGCTGCCCACAGAAGGCACTGGAATGAGATGACCTTTAAGGTCCGTCCCAGCCCAAACCAGTCTGTGGTTCTGTGAAGCACTGAGCTCCCCACGTGTGCACTGCACAGCAGCTGCCAGCGCAGGCACCGTGCCCTGCACACAGCACATGTGCCCCTTGGCTTTTCACTACCTTCAACCTGAACTCCTCACCCCCAGCACCGCCAAGGACACCTCCTGCCACCACCAAGCCAAGCAAAGCAGTGACTTCATCGCAGCTTCCTTCACCTAAATGGTCTCAGGAGACCCCGCTGCTGCTTTCCAGCGGGCGCAGCATCCTCCCCACGCAGCTGCACGCCCCCGCTTCCTTCCTCTGCCTCACATCCCCCTCCCTCGGCCTGCCTTTAACCTCCAGCTCGCCTGTGTGCTCCAGGACAGCCAAAGTAGTCTGGGAGCGGGACCCCTCCCTGGGCTTCTCCTCTCCAGTGCTTCCACACACAACAAGAAGCTTCCAGAGGCTCCTCAGGGTCAATGGGGCTGATCAAGAGCCAAGCTGAGCTCCTGGGGAGAACAGGCAGGGCAGGATCCTCACCAGCTCAGGTTGAAGCCCAAGAACAGTGAGCAGTAGCATCACCACTCTCTGCCCTGAGCTTAGAAACTTCTCTGAGGATCAGGCAGAGGCACGTTTGCACCAAAACCACTCTGTCCATCCCCCAAAAAACATGGGATGGCATCAGCATGCCAAGGTGGTGAAGCACAATCAGCCAGGGAAGGAAAATGCCTGCAACATCAACAAAAGCCTGGAAATATTTTGGATAGAGGTCCTTTCATTCTGTTTTTTTGTGAGGTACAGAAAAAATAGGTGCTTGAAATAATTTTATTTAAAGCTTTTTGAAGCACCACATTGCTCAGCCAG
The DNA here is from genome assembly GCA_034509185.1 of Euphonia xanthogaster. Lineage (NCBI taxonomy): Eukaryota > Metazoa > Chordata > Aves > Passeriformes > Fringillidae > Euphonia > Euphonia xanthogaster. The sequence goes on from JAYDZK010000044.1 coordinate 880,660, forward strand.
CTCCACTAAACAGACATTCCCCAGCACCATCCCCAGCAAGCTGATGACATTCCCGAGCGTTCCTCTGGCTGTGGCCAAGGCCCAGCAGGTACAGTTAAGGCAAAGCTACTTTAAAAACAATGGCACATTGCTTTCAGACTCATCTGGTCGCTTTTACCAAGCCTGTGTTCCCAGCCCTAAGCTAATCTATCAGCGAAAGCATCTCCATTGATTTGGAGGGACTTCAGCTCAGCATGCAAATTGTCAGACCCACCTGCCCTCCCACAGGCCAGCACTGCGGGCCAAAACTGTTCCTGAGATCATGCTTTGGTCCTCAAAACACTCCCCATGTTTTCAGCCAGGCTGCTGTCTTTCACTGAGCCATGGGACGGTGGAGAGGAACCTCAAAGCCCATCCCATCCCACCCCCTGCCATGGCAGGGACACTTTCCACTGTCCCAGGTGGCTCCAAGCCCTGTCCAGCCTGGCCTTGGGCACTGCCAGGGATCCAGGGGCAGCCCCAGCTGCTCTGGGCACCCTGTNNNGCCAGGGAACAATTCCTGCCCAATATCCCATCCAGCCCTGCCCTCTGGCAGTGGGAAGCCATTCCCTGGGTCCTGTCTCTCCATCCCTTGTCCCCAGTTCGTCTCCAGCTCTCCTGGAGCCCCTTTAGGCCCCAGAAGGGGCTCTGAGGTGTCCCTGGAGCTCTCTGTTCTCCAGACTGAGCATCCCCAGCTCTATCAGCACTTGGGATGCTCCTTAAGAGCGGAAGGGGCACAGTTTCAATGAACCCAAAACAGACCACAGCATCACACACAGTGCTTGTGACTTCATATTTTCTAAATTTTTAGGTTTGATAAGCTTGAACAGCTCTATATCTCCCTTAATTGGTGCAATTGTTTTTAACCCTGCTCCTGGAGCCACGTTGCCATGGCTACCCCGCTCAAGCCTGGGCAAGCATGGTGTATTTTTAGAATTGCCAAAATCCACGTCTCTAACAGAGCTTTTCTGGACAGAGCTCTCCTTGTTCCATGACACAGGAATTAAGGGCATTCAATGGAATTAAAATGTGGGAAATTCAAAACAGATTAAGAGAGAGGCCCACGGTGCAGGTGATGCGTGGCTCGCGCAGGGTGTGCCTGGGGCAGGGCCGGGGCTCCCCAGGGCCACAGGACACCCTGGGACAGCCCAGGGACAGCCCAGGGACCAGGTGCTGCCATGGAGGGACGTGGGCTCGGTGGGTCAGCAGGGAAGAGCTGCCTGGGGCCCGTGGGGCTGTGCCTTGGGAGAGCCGATGAGCCTGTGGAGAGCTCGAGGCCGGGGCACAGACAAGCACAGGTGACAACGGGCTGGGTGTCCACAGACCGCCTGCTCAGGCACAGAAGCTGAGACGTTCTGGCAAGGGGCAGAGGGCCCGTGTCTGCAGATCCTGATCCTCACCCAAACATGTGCTGGAGGAACACCACAGTGGGACTCAAGCCAGGTGGCTTCTGGGGAGCCCTGGTGACAGCTCCCTAGCACAGGAGACAGCAGGAAGAGACGCTCTGCCGGGCCTCAGTGCCAACGAGGAAGAGCTGGTCAGGGATGTGAAGGCCTTGAGCAGTCTTGGCTGCAGTGCCCACAGGTGGGGGGGACACGGATGGAGCAGCAGCCCCAGCCAGGCCCCTGTGCCCTCCTGACAGGTGACACTTGGCTGGTCGTGGCCAGGCTCACCCTCAGGTGCAGAGATCCAGCCCTCAGACTGCCCCAGCTCCAACACTCCTGGCACCCCCCCAAGAGGGTCCCTGCCCAGCAGCAGCTCCCTCAGCTTCAGGGGAGAAAACACATCTGAGCTGAGCCAGAAGGAAACACGAGGAAGGAAATGGAAAGTGTAGCAAAGATTAACACCATTTTCGCTGAAGTCAGCAAGTGCATTAAGGGGAGGGAAAGCTGGGGGCTCCAGCATGAACTTGGCCTTTAGCAGGAATGAACCACTTAAAAATAAACTGCTGGGCTGTGGCACTGTGAGCTGACCCAGGTTCCTGCAAGGACCCAACAAGGACAAGGGAGAGCACAACCAGGAGGAGGCCACGGTGCCAGCAAGAGCCATTCCCTGCTCCAGCTCCGCCACGCTGCAGCTCTGCTGTGCCTGCACTGCACTCCCAGGGAGCTGCCAGGCAGACACTGGAGAGAACCAAAGAACCTTTCACCTCCAGCATGGCTGGGATGGTTGAGCTCAGCCTGATTTTTGATCAGAAGCTGCATTCAGACTCAGTTCACAGGTACAGGACTAGAGAGAGACCAAGGGCACAGCAGGTCCTGTGGTGTCTCAGCCCACCCTGAGCAAGGCACAGGAGAGGGTCTCCATCAGCACAGCTCTGCTCTTGCTGGGCAGCAGCTGCACATGCAAAAGCCACATGCACAACCATCACACCTGTAAGGGAAGGCATGGCCTGCTCACAGTCATTCCTCATGAGCCAGGGCACCACCACAGCAGTGGCTCTCAGCACCCTGTCCACCCAACCTGGTGGCCACAGGCTGTCTTTTCAGGAACACACCAATGACATCAGGAAACACAAAACAAAAAATAAAGAGAAGGTTCTAGAGGTGCAAATACCCAGGAGTGAATCTTCTGGTTTACAAAGCAGCTGTATTTGAGAGCTCCTGGGGTCTTGAAAATTTGCATAGACTAGAGAAAAGAATAGTTCAGAGAGACATTTACATGCTGTAAGTCAAATAGGATCATAAACATGAAGACAACAGCAGAGTCCAAAGATGTTCCTGCTGCTAATGCCTCTCTGAATGCCCCTGCAGCCACTCTTTCCACAGGAGCCATGCTATAGACCATGACTGTTCCTGGCTGAAGCTGGGCTCTGCCAGCACCACTCCAGGGGCACTGTGCAGCTGGAAAGATGCCCTCTCAAAAAATCATCTGCACAATTCATTTCAGAGTCAGAGCAGTCTGCCAGCAGCCCTAGTCCTGCTGTCCCATTCCTTTCACAAGGACACGAGTAATTATTGAGCACTCTAGCTACTAAAACTGATTAGAGCAAAACAAACTAATTTTGTTGCAAGGCAATGCTGTGACCTCGTTAAGATGGTAGTAATGGGCTAACAATATTTCTCTCTTACACAGTGATGCCTTTCATTAGCGCTCAAGCTGTTTTGTAAAGGAGCTTAGCACATTCCTATGAACTCATTTGCATAGGAGGAAACCCAAGCCAACACCCGCATATCCAGAGGCTGTTCCCTGGGAAGCAATCTGGATTGAGAGCCCGGAGAAACACCACCCTGCAGCCAGGAACGATAACCCGAGGTGCAGGGCCGGTGCGGGGCAGCCCTCCCTTCCCTGCCTCTTCAAAGCAGGCACCAGGTCCAGCTGCTGCATCCCAGCCAGGGCAGATCCCTGCCAGACCTGCACAGCAGGTTTGCTCCTCCTCCATCACAAACCTACACCCCTCATCTCGTCTTTGTGAATGAAGAGAACAACTCTGGCCATCCAAACTCTCTGAGGGTCACACATACTGGACACATTTCACACCACAGTTATTAACCTCCCCGTGTGTGGAGCTGACCAGCAGCTCCTTAAAGCTCTCACACCTCCCCTCTTACAAGGCCCCTAAACAGAGCCACAGCTGCCCTCGAGCCAGTCTGACGTCCTGCACGAGGCACGGGCACAGCAACAAGGATCCTTCCCAAGAGCTTCCATGAAGAGCCACCTTTGCAATTCATGTTTTCCCTTTTGTCCTTTGTGCACTTCCAGACACACCAGGGACGTTCAGCATGTTCCAGCTTCAGGGCAAGCTGCTCCAGCAAGGGCATCTCTCCTCACGCCCGGGAAAGAGAAGCTGGGATCTGTCAGGTTTCAGGGCTAAAGCAGAGGGAACAGCCCCTGCCTGACACTCTGAGGGCTGGGACAGGGATCCTGCTGCTCCGGGAGCGGCTGGGATCCCAGCGGGCAGCAGGAGGCAGATTGGGAAGCCGGCTGTGGCACAGGGAGGGCTTAAACACTTCTCACTCAGAATCACCTGCGGTCAGGGCCTGATTTAACCCAGCCCCTGTCACAGTCACCTGCTCACGGGGCTGTGCTTCAGCACCTCAGGCACTACACAGCTCCCACTCCAAGGCCAAGCCGAGCTTTCCCCTACACTTGGAACAGCAGGGACAACAAGACCTCAAGATAGTGTTGCCACATAACACCCCCATCGCCCAGCCTGCCTTTCCCCCTGCCCTGTAGCCAAAAGCCTCAGGGCACTTGCTAATCACTAATTAACAAGATCTTACAGCTCTGCTTTTGAGGAGGGCTGGGAAATCACTTCTCCCATCTCAAAGATAAGGAAAAGCCCTGCACAAAAGGAGATGACTCTTTTGAGGTCCCCTCAGGCTTGTCTGGCATTCAGCAGCTCAAGGCCTGGCCTGGCAGGGCTGCACCAGGAGTGCTGCCTGCACCTGCTGAGAGGTGAGGGGCGTTTGTGGCCATGTGCCTTACAGGTCCCAGCCAAGGCTCACATATAGGTTAAATGCATTTAAAGAAAGGATTAGTCCACTTACCCCTCTGCACTGTTAGAAAGGGATGTTTGTGCAGCAAAACAGCAAAGAGGTCCGACCTAAGGAGCTCAATCACAGCCAGAGGGCAACTGCTCTGTTCCCATTGAGCCAGCACAGCACTGTATGGCAGGGGGGAGCTTCACCTGAGAGCAGAGCTCACATCCCAGGGACTTCTGGGCTCTCTTAATGCAGGTCACACATTCTTAGCACTCCAAGAGACGTTAAAAGCAAGACAGGCAGCTGCCCTGCCCGACTCTTACCACTTGCAGGCTGACGTGGGCAGCTCCCACGCTGTCACTTGCGATGCTCCGAGAGGCAAAGTCACCCTCTGCCAGCTCTGTGCTGCAGAAATGAGCTCAGAGCACCTCCAAGTGATGTCCCCAGGTGTCTCCTGTAAACAAACACAGACCAAAACTGGGTGTTAGACTGGTTACACACGCCCAGAACCAGGCTGGATACTGGCACCAGAGTGACACACAGGCACACAAAGAACATTCACCTGAACGTCTGTCACCATGGGAAAATGGGCAAGTTCTTGGGACAGGTAGGTTTCTGCCTCTCTTTTGGAAGAAGGCTTATAAATGCTAACCCCAAAGCACCCAGAACAGGGACAACCCAGCACTACATCCCTGGCAAGCTAGAAGAACAGGAAGGGGAGAGATGGCAGCTCAGAGGCAGCTGCCTCGCTGCACACAGAGCAGCACTGGAGCTGCCAGAATGCTGCTCAGCACAGCAGGATCAGACCCCATTGCACCACCAGTGGGAACAGCATCAGAGGAGCCCTGCAGAAGACCAAGCAGTTCTCAGCCTCCCTCATTTTAGCATTTCTTTTTTCCCTTGAAGTTACTTTTAAGTCACTGAAATCCCTGTATAAGTCTGGAAGCCCTTGTGCCTTGGTGTCTCTCCAGGAGCTTCCAAGCCATCAAAAAAAACAATTCTACCAAATTCTCCCTGCTTCCCTTTTTAACTCCCTGTCATGCAGACACCAAATCTCTGAGGCAGAGGAGCTCAGCCCAGGACCTGAGCCTTGTTTCACACTCAATTTGGTCTGCCAGACATCCAAAAAAAAAAAAAAAAACCAAATCACATCAGTCATTCTGCTTCAGAGCTAGTTTCTCAGCATGGAAAATTACATTTCCTACATGTAGCTAATGCATGAAAAGCTTTGAGAGGTCAAAAAATGAAGCCATCAGTTTATCACAAAAAGTTACTTCCTATTAAAGCTGCTGAACGCCAGGGCTCCCCGGTGCAAACACTCCACCTAGGGCCAGCTGTGCCAGCCCTGCTTGTCCAGGGCTGCCAGCAGCAGTGGGTGACTCAGCAGTGCCACTACAGCCACCAAAGAGCAGCCACTGCTCTGAAGGGGACCCAAGCAGACTTTTGGTGGGACAACCTCCCCTGCTTGTGCAGGGGGTCTTGGCAGAGAGGACCCTCACTTCCAAAGAAAAAAAAAAGTACCTGTGCTCTTGCATTGGTTTTCCTTTGGGCACCATCCTGGAGAGAGGTCACCCACGAGGTGATCCCAGCCAGCAACACCCTGTCCCTTTGTCCTTAGGGACAACATGTGGCTGACAAAGCACGGGTGCACTCACAAGGTGTGGAAGCACTGGGGTGGCAGCAGAGCTCCCAGACACACTGCCAACACTTCCTTCTAGAAGGGAGAGCAGCAAGGGAGCCTGAGGGCCCGAGCCCCACAGGATCCTCTCCCACCCAGCAGCTGAAGGGGAGCAGAGACCACAGTAACTCGTTCCACCTGAGCAACAGCATCCAGCCCACCCATAACTCTGCCCAGGACAATTCAGTGCCACTGGAATGGCACTGCTGTTCCCCTGCTGTGTCCATCCTCCAGCTCTGCGGTTGTTCCTCATACCTTTTTGCATCCCCCCCCCAAAAAAAAAAACAAGCAAAAAACCAAGGCAGGATTTGGTCCCCATGCTCTCACTCTGGCCCAGTGAGACACAGCTCAAGTGTCTCACAGGTGAGTGAGAGACTCCTGCAGCTGAGCAGGACAGGCATGGAATACAGGAATGCAGCGACAGGATCATGGGGCTGCCCAGGGCCAGGAGCCACAGAGCCTCAGCAGGACACAGCACCCCTCACCTGCCACAGCTCACCACAAAGACATCATTTAACATCTCAGCTTTAAAGCTGGGGAAAACCTGAAGCAACTTGGAAGGGGAGTGCAAGACCAGCCTGGAGAGGATGCAGGCTGCAAGCAGCAGAAACTCCAAGCCAAGCTGAGCACAGCTCTGGCCCTCGCTGCCGTCCTGGTGCTGGGAAAGCTGCCAACACCAATTTCTCCTTTTGGGACAGAAACAGCCCCACAGGGAACAGCTGCCTCAGCACTGCTGCACCTGAGAGCAGCCAGGCCCTGCCAGCAGAGCCCCAAGGCTGTCCCCAGGTCCCTGCCAGCTCCCAGTGCTAGGAGCCAGGACAGACAGGGCTCTTGGCTACACTCTGGCTCAGCTTCCCCAGCAGTGCCATCCTCTGCAGCTCTGTCTCCAGACACGGCCTGGGACTCCCCAGGCACTCTGCTGCTGGCTCCAGACACACAGGCTCTGTCCCAGCCCTGCTCCTGTGCCATTCCCAGTGCCAGCACTGCTGCACATGGGTGGCAGGGATGGGAATTTCTGCAGCTGAGCTCTGTGCAAATGGTGATCATGTGCCCTCTTACCTTAGAGATGACAAGAAGAGTGTTTGCTCTTAAGTTATGACTCGTGGGAGGTAAAGGGCTAAGAATTGGCATTCCCATTGCCATAATGACCTCCATGCTGGAGAGAACATCTGACCCTTCTCTGACCACTTCTAATCAACCTGGAGGAGCACACAGGACGTTGGCACTGAGTTCTCTTCCAGACAAACACCCCAAGTTGCCCATGAACATCACAGCAGGTGTCAGTGGAGAAAGTTGGGATAGCTCCTGGTACTGCATAAGGATGGAGATGCCTCACCCCAATGAGGCTGTTCTCCAGAAAGAGACACCCAGGTGACATCGCTTTCTCTGCAGGGCTCTGGCTCTTTGAGGAACAACCTCACCAATGGCATTGCCCTTCCCTACACTGGGAAAGACCATCTGAGACTGACACAGCTCCAGGGTGCAAACAGGAACGGACTGTAGGTTCCCTGGGCTGGGAATCATTTAAACAACTGTTGTCAGCATAAAAACAGATGTGGATTTTCACTTAGAAGAAGGGGAGCAGGAAGGTCTCTACTCATCTAATTAATTCATCCAGCTATAATGAGAAATATCAACATTTCATAATTTTAGATGAGACAAGTCACTTTAAAAAAGATTGATCAATGAAGCCCAGCTTTGCTGAGGTTAAAGCTGTAAGAGTCAACTTTCAGGTACCCAGGGACAGGATGGGATAGGAAATTTCGCACCTCTATTTCAAGGAAGAAAACACCATTACTCAGCAAGTTCTGAACTTGTCAAAATGCAGGATAATTTTCAGGGACCACATGGGAGTTCTCAGTGCCACAATAAAATTAATTCAGGGAAATAAAGCAGAACAGCCAACCCCAGAGCATGATACCATTGGAGACAGCCCAGGCTTAAGAAGCACAAAGCAAATTTCCCTGGGTTTAAATACTTTTGAGGTTACTGTTTTACAGGTAAAATATTTATGATAAAGAAGACAAATTGTCCCCTTCTTATTTCACTGCTGGAATTGCCAGTTGAGAGCAAAAACAGTGCCCTTAGGAAGAAGGTAACAAGGAAAAGCGAGTTCCTGAGCACCACACTGCATCATCCCCTTTTGGAGGGGAATACACAGGAAAGCTGAGCATGAGACAAACACAAACTGATCCTTCACTTGCAGATGTTCCAGTGGTGTAAACATGCATCCAGCCAACCTAAGGACCAGCTCCAGCTTGCTCATCCCAATGTTGAAGCATCCTGCTGACTCCAGGCCTCAGGAATCAATGCCCAGCACTTGCCTGCTCTATTTATTTCTATAAAACACACACAACTTGTAGCTCATATTCAAGAATAAACTGTTCAGGGAGCACATCTGCACATACTGTATTCTCAGGGAAGCAATTTCTGCTGGTTTGGTTGGCTGAACTTCAATGTCACCTGCACAAGAAATTTCCCTGTTCCCCCATTCTCAGACAAACCTGAAGAAATCCAGCTTTCACCAAGAGAGGAGAAAAATCAAGGCTGCTCCACACAGTGACAATCCATGGCTGCAGGAGCCAGGACACCAGCCAGCAGGCTAGGAAGTAAACAGCCCGCTGCCAGCATCGCCACTTTCCTGGAAATCACATATTCTATGGAAATCTTGAAACTAAAGGAGAAAAGCCCTAGTGATGAATGAACCTGCCAGACAGGGAAGCCTCTGGGCACACACCATGGACCGGGATTAGTGCGGGACCCGCTGCTCAAAAGGGCAAATATCCTCCGAAACCAAGGCAGCAACAGAGACAACGAAATCGTCCTTCCAAGTGAAAACCTGCTAAGGAAAAAAGGCGCTGGCGGCAGAGCAGCGCCGGCCCCACCGCGCTCCAGGGCAGCACCGCCAGGCAGGCTCTATTCACTGGAAGGACTGAAATCGAACAACAAAACAGCATTGCAAGAGCATGAAGTAATCCCACCCCTGCAGTTCGTGTTTTCCTACCCAATTAGCTACTCCAAGTGTAAGAGGGAAAAGGGAAAGGAAAAAAAAAAATTTAAACGCGCTGCAAAGCCAGGAGATGTTTTGCAACTCCCGGGCTCCTGCAGCAGAGCCCTGCGCTCCCAACAGCCGCGGGCGAGGCGGGGGGACCCACGAAATAGGGAGGAGAGGAGGGGGAAAGGGAAGAGAAGAGGGAAGAAGGGGAGAAGCCCGCTCACTTGCTCCGCCGTCCTTCGGGCCCGTCCCGCGGCGCAGCCGGACCGCACGCCCGGGATGCAGCCCCGCTGCCGCCGGCACGGAGGGCAACGGGCTCCGGCCGGACCCGGGGGAGGAAGCGGGCGATGGGGGCGGCCCCGGAGCCACCCCCGCCCGCCGCACAGCCCGGCCCA
>JAYDZK010000044.1:905613-941684 GCA_034509185.1 Euphonia xanthogaster
CCCGGGCCCCTCCGTCCCCGGGCGGCCCGCAGGGAGGAGGGAGGCCCGGGCGCTGGTCCCGCAGCCGTGTCCGAGGCCCCGCGGGCCGGGGGCGCTGGTCCCGTCCCGGTGCAGCAAGGCCGGCTCCGTCGTTGTTTGTTCCCCCCAGGGATGATGAGGAAGAGGAGCGGCCACAGCCACAGTCAGGCTCCAGCACTGAGCATGGTGAGCGCTTCCCCAGGGCCAGTGCCCCCTCATGTCACACCGGCCCCGGGCCAGTTGCAGTATTAGGAGTTAGTCCAATGCTCTGCACCCACTTAAATACCCCCTCTGCTTTTTTGCTCCCTCTCTCTTCCTTGGGGTAGCTTGGAGTCGTGTCTCGTTAGCCAAGGCCGGCAATAAAGTGACTGCGGGCCTGACCCAGGTGTGGGAATGTCACTTGTTGAGGTTGGCTCGGGAGATGTGTTCTCCTGTGGATCACATGCATCCTGGGGCTTCAAAGCTTCTGGCAATCCTACCTGCATCCTCTGTGCAGTGGCTGTTCCCACAGCTAAAAAAATACCCCTTGCACCGGTCATTAGGTTTTGTTTCCTTCTGTGCCACATGGAAGAGCAAGTTAGTGAAGAGTCAAATAGGGAACATCCATGTTTGAGCCTTCTGACACGTTTTCTCTTCTTGCAGAAGACAGGCCTTCACCCAAGGAGCTAGAGGAGCTGGAACTGCTGAACAGGGCCTTAGAGAAGGCACTGAAAGTCAGGAAAAGCATCTTGAAAACTCCATTAGAGGCTCAGGGTGCTAGAGGACAGAAATGGGCAGGTGAGGCACATGCTCCCAAGAAAGCTGAAGAGCAGCAGGTGCCTGTACCTGTTGAGGATGTTCCTGAGTGCAGGAAGGTGAGAGCTGGAGGTAAAAAGCCTTTGTTGTTGAAGAAGCCCTCTCCATACCAGTTAAGAGCCCCTTACAGGACTGACCCAGATGTAAAGAAACTGCAAAGGAGAGTCCCAGCCAGATGTGTTTCTCAAGGCCCCAGGACAGCTGGGAAGATTTCCTCAAAAGGAGTGACTTCCAAACAAGGAAGGAGTCACAGGACAGCAACCGGTGCCAGTGCCAGAGAAGCCTGTGCTGCAGCTGAACCCCAGGAGACACCTGGCTTGTCTGAATCTGCCCCAAATGAGCAGCAAAGCTTTTCTGGAGGGGATTCGGCTGCAGGAAAGAATTCCAGAGTTGCTGGCAAGCAGTTACTTGATGCAGGGAAGAAAAATTGTGGTTTCCTGGGAGAGTCCAGCAAAAAGGAGGACACTGCAGGTGCATGGGGAAGGAGCACCTCACCAGGGACAGGCACCCTGCAGGAAAAGGGGTAAGTGTGGGAGGTGGGCACCTCTCCTGTTCTGCTCCATACTCACAGGCACATGTACAGATCCTGCTGGCTGTGGCTGCTCTGGTGGTCCCAGCCTGGTTTCATCCTCCTCACATCCCTCTCAAGAGGAAGGATCCTATACAGTTTAAAAGCCTTTATTGTGGTTGAGTAAGTGTTTTCATTTTAAAGGCTTATTGTTGGATGGCTGGGACTTTGAAAGCCTTTCAATTAAGACTTTTGATGTTTCAAAGTCCCCTGTGAGTGTTTTGGAAAGCTGTCTGTAGAGCTTTCTTGAGCCTTAGCTTTCCTCTGAGCGTACTCTCTATTATAGCATATTGATTTTTTTATTTATTCTGTTTTTTACATAGTGACAATACATAATGCATGATTTCTCTCCCTCTCTCTCTCTCTAAAGCATGTGCCCAGTGCTGTTTGTTTGGCATCTGGGTTTAATGCTGTCCCTGTTAACCTGCAACATACTGCCCATGTAACTACACAAATCAGGACTGACTAAAGTGCGGTTGTTTTAAGGGTTTGGTGCAGGAAGGATTATGAAGGGAATGTTATTGAGATTCTCTGTGGAAAAGTGGCAAAATAATACTTGGAAGAGTGGCTTTGCCTTCATGCCAGTCTGTCTTGTTTAAGTAATTTCTTTCCTCTTTTGCTTTAACAACACTGAAGCTCAATCTGCATCTGGAAAGTTTTGAGGAGTATTTCTCTCAGCCACCACAACCTAACTCTTGTGTTTGTGCAGGGAGGAAATGATCCCTTTTCACTGGCATTGGAAGGGCCCCAGGACACTTCAGTGACAGTTGCTGTAGGAACAGACATCTGGATTCAAACATTTACTTAAATTCCCAGCTGTGGCCTAGCATTCCTAGTCTGCATGTGACTAACAGCTGCCAACCCTCCTGTTTTTGTAATAGCAATCTAGGGATTATTCTGCTGCAGGGTTAAGAATCATATTCCCAGTGGAAGCTGGAATGTCCCTTTCCTATTTCTCTGAGTGTGATACAGTGCTAAGCAAAGCTGCCTCGTCCAGCTAAGGCAGGGCAAGAGGCTATGGCAGACCAGCTTCCCTGCAGGGGTTGTTTCCATGGCTGTACTCTGCTGTGCCATGGCTTTGTCCCAGCTGCCCACCATGGATGAACCTCTGATTGGTCCAGGATGCAGGAGCTCTCCCAGCTCAGCTCCATGATGCCTGTGGAGTCGAATGAGCAACCTAATCTTCCTTCCTTGAGGACAGTCTGAAGACAGTGGTGGATCCAATCTCTAGAGTTGCTGACATCTCCCATTGCAGCTAAATTAATTGCAGATTTTGACAAAGCACCATTTTCCCTGTTGGAAGACCAGGCTGAGTTAATTGCTTTCCAGCTGCCAGGATTGATCCTTCTTGTGTTTCACAGATGCCAGCTGAAGCTCCCCCTTCCCTACAGGAAAGCCTATTCCAGGAACTCCAGGTAAGACCAGTCTGACCAGTTCAGTCCAGAACTCCCCTCAGCTTCAGGGCTGTGAGGAGGGGTCGGGTATGGCTGTTCTGTGTGCCCCGGGAGGCAGTGACCCCACAGGGCTTGGGGCCTGAACTGGGAGCAGGAAGAGCTCCCATACTGCAAGGCTGCTGCTGAGGATGTGTTCTCCTGTTATTGTAGCCACTAGTGCTACTTTTGTTCTCTGAGTGATAATTACTGTTAATCACTGAGTCATGAAGTTCCTGGAATGCTTTAATGGTGGGTTTAAGGGTGCAGCAGAAGTCTCTGCTGGTGGCACACACCTGTTGAAGGCAGGACACCCCGTGGGATGGGTGTCTGTATACACTGTCCAGCGGGAGTTTCCCAGACCGTCCCTACCCTGCCTTTGCGGCCTGGGAGCAGCACATCTGTGTGTGTCTGAGACTGGTTCCTGCTGCTGAACTCTTACACTAAGCCAGCTACAGTGTTACTGCAGGGATGCTGCAGGAGGTTGAGGCTTGCATGCTCTAGTCTATTCTCCAGTCTTCTGGTTCACACATTTCCTCTGGTGCTCATTGTGTGCTTTGTTCAGATATTAAGCATAAACCCTTTCTTCAATCTAACTATAGCCCCTTGTGCTGCCCTCAAGAATTCCTCCTCCTCTTGGAAACTGTCATTTATCAGGCACCACTTTGTTAGTTGCCCTTCTGCAAGTTGTAAAGACTTTATAGCCTTAATTTTCACTTCTAAATTGAGCCTTTTAACATTCCAGTCACTTTGGTGTAATTTTATACTTCTCACTATTGCTTTCAACTCAGTAACAGATTGAGAATAACCTTTGCACTAAAGATCTCTTGTAGAGGGTTTGCATCTTGCCTGGGAACTTCTATTCTTTCCTGTTCCATTAACCTTGCCACTTCTCTGCATAATGTATTTCTGAAATCTGCAGATTCTAACATGATTTAAAAGACCCATTAGGCTAGAGAGAAGACACATGCACACTCGAGTTAGTCAGGCACTGCAGAACTATTTTAAGCTTCCTCCTGATGGCTCTCGCTTACTGTGGCAGGTTTTGGGAGACAGCCCTTAAGGAAAGGATATCATGGGGTCTGTGCATCCATGAGGATGTTGAACTCTGCGAAAGAAATGCATCTCTCCAGTAGTGCTGTTATTTGTGCAGTGCTTTATCAAAAAGCTGCTGGACTCTGGTGTGAAGTCCTGGCCAGCTTCCTCATGATACTGTCCTTAAACCTCTGTCTTGCATGCCTGACATGCTGCTGTCATTCTACTTGCCATACATACCACTTTGTCCCCCCAAAAAAAATTATTAAAGAAGAATCTTGAGGAATTTTGGAATATGAATTGAGGAAGTTTGGAACATGAAGTAGTTGGGTGAAAGTTTGTGCTGTCTGCTCTTTTATTTTGTACACCTATACTAACAGAACCAATGTACAGAAATGCAAATGACTTACTCCCAAGAAAGGAAGGGAAGATTTGTTGTTTCCTATGAGGTATAAACACAGGCAGGACGGTACAACAGAATGAGGGGTGTGCTGCTACTTCTGCTTATGGAAATGTGCTGTCTGTCTTCTGATCCTTCCCCTCAAAACAAGAGGAGAGAGTAGCAGGTGCTTTGCAGTGTCTGATGCTTTCTGCAGGGTGTCCTTGTTGATCTGAGAGCAGCCGTGGGAATGAGTTGGGAATGGCTGGTAAATAACCTGTGAGAGAGAGGGGGAGGGAGACACTTGTAATTAAAGCACTGCTGTGCCACACTGGTGTGTCACAGCTCAGCTTGAGCACTGTCTGGTACAAAGGAGCATAACTTCCACCTCCTGCCCCTTTGGAATTTCAGGGCATGGGAGAGATGTCGCCTGTGCCAAACAAGTGCAGATGCAGCAGCTGCAAGGACCCGTTTTATGGAGAGAATCCAGACAACCGTATCCTTTCCTAGCAGGCACAGGGTGCAATTGCTCTGCAGTGAGCTCCAAGCTGGAGAGAGTTATGCCTCCAATAACAGCAGTTCCAGCTGGGTCTCTAGGCAGTGGCTTTTCTCACAGTACAGCTGATGAGCACTTGCAAAACCTCTGATCCAGCCAAACGTGGCCACAAGGCAAGCATGCCCTACACAGCTGTGCTTGCTGTCCTCACCTTCCCCCTGCAGTGCCAATTGCCTCTGCCCTGATTCCAGCTGGCCTGGCCTGGGGCTCAGGATTCTCTGGAACCTTCCTTAAGCTGCTGCTGTTTGAGTTTTGCTCCCCGAAGCTGACCCCCAGTCCTGCAGAGATAGAGGAGGAATTAAGGGGCCTCCAGGATGTCCCCTCCCGTCTGAGGCAGTATATGGAAGCTGAGCCTGCAGGTAAGGAGGGAAAAAGGGCAGTGGGAGGGCAGAAGGTAGAATAAGGATGATTTGGGCTCAGTTCCACGTGTTTTGTGTTCTTGGCTTGTGCTGGACATGAGGGACAGGAACATTTTCTGCCTGAAATGAAGGCTGGTGAACCCGAGGCCATTGTGGAAGCTGTTTGAGGAGGAAGGTCCCAGTGCTCACACCTTTTCTCTGCTTCTCTTGTAGACCCTTCCACTCTGCAAGGAGAGTATGAAAGCCTTCTGACCTTGGAGGGTTTGCAAAGCACAGTGTCCCAGTGCCTGCAGAAGCTGCAGCTGCTGCGAGAAGGTGAGACAGTCCCTGTGTGTGTGGTCAGGTGTGAACATGGCCCTTTGCCATCTGTGTGCAGGACACTGCACCAGGGTCATTTTGCTCCTGGTTATCTTTATGGTTTGGGAGCACTTAATTCTCTGGTGGCAAACAAATCTGTAGTACCTGTGTGTCCCCCCTCTGTGTTCAGGAGGGACCTGGAGCTTTGAACTGCAGTTGCAGTTCACGTGGGCTGGGGAGGGGACAATGCAGGCCACAGCTTAGGGTGCCCTGATTGTGCCATGTGTGAGGAGCTGACCCTGATTAATACAGTGTCTTTAGTCATCAGTTTCTGGGAACAGTAAGTAGATCATAAAGTCTGCAAGTACAGATTTAACTTGCATGTTTTTGTCTCCTGCCCTTTCTTGTACCCTGGCAGCTCTGGAGTCCCAGCTGAGGCTGTGCCCAGACTGCACTGGGGATGTGGGGAGCTGCTCTCCAGCCTGTGTCCCTGCCAGAGGACAGACATGTGACAGTGCAGACATGCTGGCTGTGCCTCTCCTCTGTTACTCCAGTCTCCAGGAGCTGAGGGACCTGTTTGCCTTGAAGCTGCAAGTGTCAATGCTGCACCAAGAGATTGCCTTACAAAAGGTGAGTCTGGAGAAGTGTCAGTGCTCTCAGAGCAGGGAAGGAAAAGGGCAGTTGTGGGGCAGCAGCAGCGTTGTACAAGGTATTGACGGGCAGCAGCAGCGTGGCAAATTCCTCCAGTGATGTTTCTGTGATTATGCCTTGTTCTCTTTGTTGGTGAATGAGACTTTTGTTGTTGTTGTTGTTGTTAGGGCCAGAGCAGAGGCTCTTACATGCCTGATCCTCTCCTGATAAGATTTTATTTATGTATTCTGAAAGAATTTGGCAATGGAGGATGTTGTTGGTAATGCCCCTTTTGTCAGGCCTTCACAGCCCTATTAGGGCACCCATTCCCTCATTCCCTCCTGTGTGACTTCCAGCTGGTGAGCTCCTCTGTTCTCTGTTGCTTTCCTTTTAAATCTCAAACCACTGTGCTGCTAATCTTGCTTTTACCATTCCAAGACTGTAAGAACAGGGTAGGAGGTGTCAGCTTCTTCAGCAGCCTGAGCAGAGAGTTTGCCACACAGGGATTACTTGTTCTTCTCAGCCAGCAATGAAAGGGCAGAGAAGATCTGTGAAATCAAATCTCCTCCTTTGACCTATTCTTTGCCACTGAATTGAGTGATAGAGGCTCTGAAAAAGTCATTTTTTGTAAGCCAGAGAGGAATTATTAATAACTGTCTGCAGCCCTGTGACTGAAGACAAATTGCTACCTGACTTCAAATGGGATTTCAGCATCCTGAATTATGGATTATGAAGGATTTGGGTTTTTTTTTGTCTGCCCAAAATGAAGTAGTGACCAAAGCCTGATTCCTGCTGCTGCTGCTCTGTTGGTTGACTCAGTTTCTTCTGCACATGTGCCCAAATAGATGCTTTGTGCCATGTGAGCCCTGAGGGTCTGAAGCAGCCCTGTGCAGAGTGTGCAGGATAAGTGAAATTCTTGGGACAGGTGAAGTAAGTGGGTATGGAAGAAGATAAAGACTCCAGAGAAGGATGTATCTGTTTCTGGGCCAAACCTGTCCACTGCCTTTCCATGGAGGAATGCCAAGTATCACAGAAATTCCTGGTAACTCTTAGCCTGTCTGATGGTGAAGACCTGTTTCTTCTTAGGTGTCAGGAGCAGAGCAGGTGGATGGAAGTGGAGCAGTGCAGCACTCCTTCATGTGCCGGCTTTCCCCTTAGGTAGCTTTCATGTCTGTAGAAAGAGACTTCCCAGAGATGAGCAGCTGTGTCCTGCTCCTCATCCCTGCACAGGGACTTGTGTAGAACAGGAGAGGGAACGCCCTGCAGATATCCTGTACTCCATTCTGTTTGGGTCTTCCTTGTATCCACCAGGGAACAACCATGGAATCACAGAATAACTTTGATTTGGAAGAGACCCAACTCCTGGCCCTGCACAGACAGCCCAAGAATCCCACCCTCTGCCTGAGAGCGTTGTCCAAACACTCCTGGAGCTCTGGCAGCCTTTAGGGAGGTGGCTGACACATGCAGTTGTCCTCTCTCCCAGGCAGGCAGTGTGCAGCAGGCCGGGTGGGTTTGGGTGCGCAGGCTGCTCAGACTTCATAACCTCATGCCAGATGAAAAAAGAAAAAAACAAAAATCCCACGCAAAATGTCTGTCTGAGCATTAATTCAAGAGTGGGGCACCAAAGACCAGCTTTTGTCCAGTGATTGAAGTGACCTGTGCTTGATTGTCAGTGAGTCCTAATCCCAGAGCGGATGCTGATGCTGCCCTGGGTTGTTTGACAGCATGGGCTGAGATCCCAACATTGGCTTAACAGAGCAGCAGCCAGGCCAGGGAATGTTGGACAGCCTGAGCAGCCCCTGTAGCCTGTTTGGGCTGGACTTGCCACTCACACCTCTGACATAACTGGGAGGTGATGGGAACAGTCCTGAGGGAGGGGTTGAACTTCACCCTTGGGGGAGTGAGCACTTCACTGTGTGGCTGCAGAGCTCCTGAACCAGCACCAGCTGCAGCTTCTTGCAGGATGCTGATCTCAGCCCACTGCTGGGCCTCCCCTGCAGCAGGGCAGCAGCACTGCCACTTGACTCTGCTCTGGAAATGCTGGGTGGCTGCCGAGGCAGCTCGTGAGCAGAAAATGAACCACTCTGCCTTTATTAAATATGACAAAAGAAAGTATCCATCAATCAATTAGCCTGTTATTAGTCATACTGCTCTGATTAGATTTCACTTGTTATGCAGCCACTACAAGGGGTACTGGAGTGCTGCTGGCTCTGGTGACAGTGTCTCCTTTGCTTCTGCCCAGGTGATGATGGCAGAGCTGCTGCCTGTCCTGGAGGCCAGGCCACGGCTGGAGGGCTCTGCAGGGCTGTTCCGGGCCATCCACAGCCAGCTCTGTGAGGGGGGCCGGCGCTTCCCCGTGCTGGTGAGAGACGAGCTGCTGGACTGAGCTGGGGAGCCTCCTGCTAGTGCTGCACAGAGCAAAGACAGCTCCAAGCAATAAATCTTTTCTATGAACTTCTTTGCTCTGCCTGTTTATTCAGCTAAATTCCAGAGGGTTGTTTTTGTTATGGGCTTTTTTTTTAAATTTTATTTTAACTTCCTTTTGTATCAGGAGGACTAGAGCCCCTCTGCTCTGGAGCCAGGCTGTCAGAGCTGGGGGTGCTCACCTGGAGAGGAGAAGGCTCCAGGGACACCTCAGAGGCCCTGGCAGGGCCCGAAGAGGAGAGCTGGAGAGGGACTGGGGACAAGGGATGGAGGGACAGGACCCAGGGAATGGCTTCCCACTGCCAGAGGGCAGGGCTGGATGGGATATTGGGAAGGAATTATTCCCTGGCAGGGTGGGCAGGCCCTGGCATAGCTGCCCCTGGATCCCTGGAAGTCCAGCCAAGGCCAGGTTGGATGGGGCTTGGAGCCACCCGGGATAGTGAAAGGTGTCCTTGCCCATGGCAGGGGCTGGAACGAGGTGAGTTTTAAGGTCCCTTCCAACCCAATCCAGTCTGTGTTTCTGTTGTTCTATATCACTTTCCTAACCTGTTAACTGAGGTTTTGTGAAGCCCCTTCAGGGTCTCAGAGACTCTGATTCTGGCTTTTCTTCCAAGGCTGTCTCTACCAAGCTCAGGACACCAAGCTGGATGCAGACAGTGCAGCAGGGAACAAAACATGTTTGTACTTCCAGCATCCAGAAATCCCGAGAAGCCAAGCTGCTGCCCTGGTTCCGTGTTCTCAGCTGGCACAGAGGGGTCATGCAGTACGGACTGCCTGGTTTTAGTGCCGGGAGCAGCGAGCGGGGCTGGCGCTGCCGCCCGGCTGTGCCGGCAGGTGGCGGGCGGCTCCCGCGCTCCCTGCCGGAGCCGGAGGGACCCGGGAATGTCCGGCCCGGCCCTAGAAAACGCAGGGCCTGCAGCACTTCCCACCTTGTCACCGCAGGAAAAGGCCAGCTGCCATTTCTCCTTCATGCTGGCCTTTTGCGTGTAATCCCCAAATTCCCTGGTGTTTCAGTGACAGGTGAAGCTTTGGAGTGAAGTGGAAAACCTCTGCTTGTGAGTACTTAAAATTCCATTCAGGAGGTGTACCACGGCCTAGTACAGTTTGACCCAGAGCATATCTCAGAGCTGGACTCTGTTTGTTTTGTGTGTAATTTAGCTCTTAGCAGTGCAAAGACATTCATTAGTTTTTCCTTATCTTTTTTCAAGGCCAGGTTGCTGCTGACTCTTCTGCATGTCTGGCTCTTTCTGGCACTCAAAATTCAGTACAAATCGTTCATATGATAGATGAAAATCAGCATCTCTGACTTTCCCTTTGTATTTTTGTCATAGACTCCCAGAAGGGTTTGGGTTGGAAGGGGCCTCATCCCACCCCCTGCCATGGGTGGGACACCTTCCACGGGACCAGGGTGCTCCAAGTCCCATCCAGCCTGGCCTTGGACACTCCAAGGGAGCAGATACTGCCTCCTAAAATAGTGTGTTCATACACATGAACATGTCCATGTTTGAATGGGAGAGCTGACATTTGGTATTGTTAATTAGGGTGGTGTTATGGATAACTTGCATCTGCAAGCACTGCATGAGTCATGGAGCATCTGCTGCTCAGCACAGAGCAGGCCAGTGTAAATTGGCAGCAACTTCAGCAGCACAGCAAGGACTGCAGAGGTGGGAAAGGGCTGGCAAAAGGAGACAGCCCACAAGAGAGGGCTCACAGGGGCTGTTGCAAACGCAGAAGGCAAGCTGGCCCTCTAGGAGTTGTGCAGAAGGGGTGCACAATGTCAGGTAGCAGGGTCGTTCTCTGCCTCTGTGTGCAGTGAGGTTTTGTTTCTCTTCCTACACCACGTTTTAAAATTTCAGAAATGTGTAAGACTTTAAATAACTTGAATGACTCACTCTTTCAAGCCAGTCTTGTGGTGTAGCAGAGATAGATTCAATAGCAGTTCAACTCAGGGGCTGGGGGGCTTTGGTATAGAATGTGCCATTGTTACTGGAAGAAAGTGCATCCAGCTGAGATGAGGAAACAAAGACATAAGGTAGTGTTTGATGCCAGGAGATAGAATTACAGAAATACAGGAAATGAGCAGTATTTTTGGAAAGTGATACATGATCCCAGTGTTGTGTAGACTTGAGCTGAGAAAGCATAGTGAGGGCCAGGGAGAATTAGCAGCTCTTCTTCCTTTTTTGTCCCTTGTAGAAGCATTTACAAGGTTTTTGGGTTTTCCCTACTTGAGGGATGGGATCCTGAGGAGGAGGCGAGTTTTTTCTTTTCTTTCCAGAATTTGTGACTTCAAGTATTTCCAACTGCTGCAGTTTTTATTTTTCCCTGGCTCTGTTCTCTCCTTCCCCTTTTACAACTTCCTCACAGACTGTGCTTGTTTTGCAAATGTGTTTGGCCAGTGGAGGGATAGCAGCAGTGCTGCTGTCAGTGCACACTGCAAACAGCAGAGCCTCTTGGAGAGCTTCACATGCACCACTGGTCTTTGGTTAGCATTAGAGAATAATGGGACCACAGGCTGATTTGGCTTGGAAGGGATCTTAAAAATCATTTAGTTCCACCCCTGCCATGGGCAGGGACACCTCCCACTATCCCAGGGTGCTCCAAACCCCATCCAACCTGGCCTTGGACACTTCCAGGGGTGCAGGGGCAGCCCCAGCCTCAGCTGTGCTTAGTTCTGGAGCTCTGTTGAGCCCCCCAAGGGGTTTGTCCTGCACGTGTTACCAGATCTGCCACCAAGTGCTGCTGAAGCCCCTCCTTGGCAGGGGCCACATGGAGAGACTCAACAGTGGGGCTTTAGGGGTGCTCCCTGTCTAAAACAGAAATAATTTGAGTCTTGGTAAGAGGGATGACACCAGCAGTGGTGTGGAGGAATGTCCTGCCTCTTCCAGCCCTTCTGAGGGGTCTGGCAGCATGTGAGTGGGGACAGAGCCTGCCAGGCTGTGCCCTGCTGCTGTGGCTGTCCTTGGCACACTCCCACCCCTGGGAAAAGGGCAGGAGGAGCTCCCTGGGCCAGGAGCACACCTCAGGCTTGGGAGAGGCAAACCCTGCTGAGCTGTGTGAGGCATAAGGGAATTTCATCAAAGTGCAGTTTAAGATGGTAAATGCTGAAGTGGGAGGAAAACTCCCAGCCCCCTCTGAAGATGACAAATTTGCTGTTGATGTTCTTCTCTAAATGAGCTTTCTGTGAGCTTCAGAGAGCAGGTTACTTGATTAAAACTGTGTGTGAGTCAAACCTGAAGCATTAGCAGCTGACTCAGCAAGTTGTTGTGCCAGTCTAGAGTTCTAGAAAGAGCACTGGTGCTGCAAAATGCTGAGGCAGAGCTCTTGGATTTTAGGGGAGCTACTGGGGGGGAACTGTATGTCCATACACATTTTTTAGTTTTTATATTATTTTGCCCAAATCAATCTCTCCCTGAGTTACAGAATTCAGTATGAGCTTGTGTTTTCCAGCTGAAGCTTTGCTGAGATATTTTGGCTGCTTCTGCCAAAGCTGAAAGGGGTGGGTTTGGGTTCCACAAGCATGCAGAGCACACTGAGGATGCTGGATGTGGGAGCTGCAGGATGCAGAGAGCTCCTCCAGACTGTCCCAGGGTGTCTAATTATCAGTACACTGTAAGCAGTGAGTGGGAAATGCTTTAATAGCCCTATGAATGCCAGGGGAAGGAGCCAACAGGGATTTTTTGTGGGCAGGCAGCCAGTTCATGGCTGTGCATTTCCAGTCCTGAGTCCTGTCACCATCGTGGAGTCACTAAGAGGCTGCAGCAATGATGGATCTGACACCAGGGCTTGTCACTTGTGATCTGTAAAACAGAGATTGATGTGATTTCCCTTGCTCATGAGCTTGCTTTTGTATGTCTGTGCTCTCTGCAGCAAGGCCTCTTGTTCTGGTGGATTGTGGTTGATTTTTATAAGCATGTACACTGGGACTGGTGCAGACAACATCTGCTCTCACTGGCAGCTGCCTAGTCCTCCTTCACATACATTAATAACAACCTCACAAAAGCAAAACCCTAACCATTGCTCAGTCTGACATGAAAACAATTCATTAAATAGGTATTAAAGTTCCTACCATTCACCATGCAGCTTGAGCACTATTTTTGTAACCACCACCAAGAATAGATCTATAATCGTGGTTTTAATTTGTGGAGAAAAAAGGGGGTTAGCATTTTAATAAAAAAAAAAAATTTCTATGGCTGGTTAATTAATCTGAGCTCAGTTAGACAGAAGAGGGCAGGAAGCAGCGTGCCCCCTGTGCCAGGGAACAAAGAGCTGGGAATGGGAGGGGGGAAAATTAAAAGGGAGTTTTGAACTTTCTCCTTTCACAAGGAGAAAGTTTACAGTAATGTGTTATTTAGGCACACAAATGAAGATGTTTGACTTATTTTTAGCCAGAAAAAGAAAGATAACCAGTGGATCAGGAGTTTGGATAAGAAAAAGTAACTAGAAGCAAGATGTCAGTGGAGAAGCCTGGCCTTGGACTCCTTGTCTGGAGTCTTCCCTCCTGGTTTCTGGAAGCACAAGCTCCCAGATGTGCTCATGCTGCTGTTAGGTTTGTCCTCAGCCCTTACATGTTTGTAGAGGGAAAGAACTGATTTGTCTCACCTGAGGTCCAGCTTAAAAGAAAGGCTCCAGGGAGGCCAAAGGTGCCAGTGCAGCTCAGCAGGACCCCCGTGGGGGCTCCTTCCCTGTACAACGTTGGGTTGTGTGTTTCCTCTCACTGCAGCTCTGTGGCACCTCAGCAGCTTTCCCCTCTCTCCAAAGCAGTGTGCCACAGCTGTTGGTTCAGCTGGCACAGCCTGGAGCTCTGCAATTTGCAGTTGTGCTCTCTGGGCATCTCCCCCTTGGGGTTTTGTTTTCCTGCTTTGGGCTCTGAAGCTCCGAGCACACCTCAGTTTTCTCTGGAGGTGAAGGTTCTTAGAGGACGTGAGCAGTAGACCTTGCTTGTGGAATTGCTGGCCAGCTGAGTGCTGTCGTGCAAGGTGAGGGCATCTGCAGCTCTCACTGCCTCCAGGCTGGGAGTTTTGGGTACCAACCAGGCATAGGAACACAAAGGAGAGAGCACAGGAATCAGAGAATCATTTAAGTTGAAAAGATCTTGAAGAACTTCAAGTCCAAATGTTCCCCCACTGCCAAGACCACCACTAAACCATGTCTACACATCTTTTAAATCCCTCCAGGGATAGTGACTCAACAACAACAACAAAAAACAAACAAACAAACAAACAAACCTTTAAAAAAACCCCACGTTTACTGGGACCATAAATAGTGCTTTAATTATAATATTGTGCTGACTGTGTAATGGGATAGAATTCAAATAGTTGGATACCGGATGCAGGGATGAATCAGACAGTATTTTTTGTATTGAAGTAAGTTTGGGCATATAAACTTAAACATATCCACATGTTTCTGTGACCATTCCAGGCTCACTTTCAGGGTCATTGGGAAATTCAGTGTGTTTGCCAATATCTTTTCAACTATTTTCAATCTAAGCTATCTGGTATTGTCTCAGTTTTAAAAACGGTTTTTGTTGTGTTGTGCTGTTCTGGAGTCTTCTTGAGGGTGACAGAGCTCTCAGCAGAGATCCTGCTGTCCTTGCAGGAGCAAACTCACCAGATTTAAGGGAGTTTTTTTGACTGAACAAAGCATTAGTGATTTGAATCATGTGTGATTCCATCTCCCTTCCTCCTACCAGTGGGAGCACCGTGATCCCCATTCGTAGGGAGGAGTTGAGGGTCTTGCTTATGATAATGCAAACAGCATTAGTTGGGCTTTGGCCTTTTAATTAGATTGGGGGTTATTTGGTTTTGTTTTTTGTTTTTTTTTTCTTTTTAAGAAGTAATTACAGTAAAATAGCTTGTTTGTATGTATTAGGTGCATTTCTTATCTGAGAGCCTTAAAACCAGTGTGCCTGGTGTATGAGTCACTCAGCTCCACTGGTGAGAGTACTGGGAGTACCCACAGCTCCTTCTCCAAGGGCAGAGGAGGATGTCAGCAGAGCTGGGCACCTCTTCTCCCAGTGTGCAGCCGTTCTTGGCTCGGGATGCCAGCAGGCTCCCAGCACTGTGTGCTCAGTGCCCGCTGTGGCCCGAGCTGGAGCTGGGAAGGTCAGTGTGAGCTCAGCCCTGGTGCTGGGAAGGAGCATGGCTCTGGCTGGGGGTGATGTAATGCTCCTTCTCCATCTGCTCCCATCCATCTCCGAATCCACAGGAAAGCATCCTTCTCCTGAGACACGTGCATGCCTCATCTCAAGCCCCCTCCCTGGTTTGGAAGTTCCTCTGGAATGCTGTGGCTGGCACTGGCCTTCTCCCCCTGCTGATGGCCCAGAGGGGCTCCCCACGTAGTGTAAGAGCCACGGGCCCAAAATAGCTCAGAGATGTCACCCAGCAACTTGTCACTGTTGCCAAAGTCTTTGTTGGAGTGGATCAAGGTGACACTTGGCTGCTATTTTCAGCCCCACACTTCCTGATGGCTGTTGGTGCTTTATTCCCCTGCTTTGATTATTTATTTATTTCCCTTTTGCTGAATCATAGACCTGGAAAATACTTCTTAGGTCACTGAGGATCCAAGAATGTGCCTCCTGATTTATTTTGCTGCCTGTTTTCCCTCTTTACTTGGCACGAGGCAGCTCAAAATGGACTCTGAGATGCCACCTGTGCTTCTTTAATGACGCTTTCCTGCTGCGTGAGTGTCTTCCCTGCTCTTTATCTTAAAATTAATGGAGCTGCTCAAAGTTTAACTCTGGCTTTGCCAGGGTTTTTTCCACAGTCAGCTGTGGTTGTTGGTGCCATGTTCACCTGCTCTCATTTCTCTGCAGCTCTTCATTGCAGACAAAGTTTATTTATGGTGGGGGACAGTTGTGCAATAAATTGTTATTCAGTATTTCCTACTCCAGTCTTAATCTATCAGGTGGCTCTTGCATGACCTGTACCAGATTTTCATCATGAAAAGTGATCAGGCAGTGGCACGGGCTGTCCAGGGCAGTGGTGGAGTCACCATCCCCAGAGGGATTTAACAAATGTGTGAATGTGGCACCTGGGGCGTGGTTTAGGGGTGACCACGGTGGTGCTGGGTTAGTGGTTGGAACTGATGATCTTCCAACCTTCACAATTCTGTTATTCTGTATTAGCCAAATAAAGGCAGAATTTTTAATTTCCTCACAGGGCCAAAGGAAAAAACCCTTGTGAGGATTTCTAAGTTATTACAAACTGCTGGGGTTCGTTGCTTTTTTCCAGTTCCTCTGTGCAATAAGTCAATGCCTGTGGTCTGTTGGCATTTAACTTTCAACCAAGTGAGGGTCATTTGTTGAGAGCACAGTGTGAGAAGGCTTCAGGGCTGCCAGTTTCTGTATTTCTACAACCTAGGCCCCAGTTTTGAATGTGTGTCCCAAAGCTGAGCAGTGAGCTGGCCACGAGTGAGTATTCCTTCTTTGACTCATGCAGGGACATATGTGCATTGTGTAACAGTGATTATCTTCAGTTATCTTTGCCCACAGATGTTCCTGCCAGATATGTAGTTTTCTGTTCTTGTTTCCAGCCCCATTACCTTCTAGTTCTGGACAAAATAAGGCAGAATTCCTTCCTATACAAAACTCCCCTATGCAGTGGTTTAGCTCCAGGAGGGAGTGTGTTCACCCTGAGCCCAGCAGGGCCTGGAGCTGTAAGCAGAGCAGGAGGGTGTCTGTGCATCCTGGCCCTGACTTCTCTGCTGCAGCACTTCCATGTGGTCTCAGAATTAGTTTGGCTCTAACATCTGCTTTGAGAAGGTGGTGTCAGTGTCTCTGGTCCATAGTTATGGACTGAAGGTGGTGTCAGTGTCTCTGGTCACCCACATAATTATGGACCATGGCACTCCTTCCTCCTGCCACAGCCCTGGGCAGTGCTAGAGAACGTGGATCTCCTCCTGCACCTTGCCTCTTCTGGCATTCCCTAGTGGTGCTCAGCATCATATTTGATTCTGGGCTTCCTTACTTCAAAATTGGAGAAATTGAACTGATTTAGAGGGATCCTGGCTTCCTCATCCCTCCTTTCCTCCTCATTCCCTTCTAGGAGTCCAGGTTTCTTGCTCAACCACCACCATTCTGTCACCCACCCAAGCCATTCACCTCCTCTGCTCTTTCCTGTTCCTCCTCAGCAGGAATTTCCCAGGTGTTTCCTTCCCTCCTGCAGCTCTTTGCCAGGCTTTGGAGCCTCTCCCCCAGCCAAGGGCACCAAGCCAGGCTCTGGGCAGGGTTCTGACAGCAGGGAGAGCTCCTGTGCCCCATCCATCACCCCGAGGGTCCCTGGGGGTGTCCTCTGTGTGCAGAGGGAGTGTCATCCCTCTCTGCTCCTGCAAAGTGACTCATTCAGCCCCAGCTGCACTTTCATCTCCTGTGGGAAGAGGGAGGAGGATTCACAAGTCTCTATTTCTGCTGTGAAAATTACACCCTTAGGTTGGTTACAGAAGGAGTGTGGAGGGAAGGAGTGGAGCACCCAGGCAGAGGAGCCTGTCAGCCCCACCAAGGGTGGAAGATTCAGTGCCCAGAAAGATGGACTCACACCATGCAGCCCATTGCACATTTGTGACTTTATAGAAAACCACCATGAGATCAGAGAAAGTTGCCTGAATTTGGCCTCTGAATGAAGGAGGAAAAATTCATCCAGCTGCCTTCCACACATGAGTGTGAGAAATTCCCTGGTGGTGACCCTGCCCCAGCCCAAACCCTGTGCAGGGTTGTCCTGGTCCTGCTTTCTCTTTCCAACCAGGAGCAAAGCCAGCACAGCTCTGTGACATGCACTGGGCTCTCTGCAGATGATTTCTTTTAAAGCATCTGTGGAGTTTTCGAGGTCCTTGGTTGGACATTGCTGCCTCTGCTGCTTTGGAACACTCTCAGGTGAGCTGTGTCTGCGTGGCAGTAGGAGCACTTTGATACATGCACATC
The DNA here is from genome assembly GCA_034509185.1 of Euphonia xanthogaster. Taxonomy (NCBI): domain Eukaryota; kingdom Metazoa; phylum Chordata; class Aves; order Passeriformes; family Fringillidae; genus Euphonia; species Euphonia xanthogaster. Next base: position 923,019 of record JAYDZK010000044.1, read on the forward strand.
TCCTGCAGATGGGTGGCACCTGTGCTTTACCCCTGTGGAACTTCAAGCAGTGGCAGGGTTGGTCCCAGGAGACACGGGGCTGCTACAGCAGGGTCACATCAGTACTGCTGAGTCAAATACTCAAAGCCCTCATGCATCAGAACTGAGACATGAAAATGGGTGTTTTTCTAACCAGCTAGGACTTGTTTTTCTCACCTACTGCTTTTTCAAGGCCAGTCACTGCTCTTCAGCACCACTTAGAAACAGGTACAGCTGTCAATCCACAAATGCTGCTGGGTTTTGATGGAAGCCAAGAGTCCTTTTCAATCCTCTGAGTGCAGGCTGGAGGTGTGGGGATGCTGCAGGGGGTACAGCCAGCACGGGGGGCTGGAGCTGTGTTTAGGGGTGGCACCACATCACCAGTTTCCTGAGAAGAAGTTTGGGAAGTGGCACATTGCCACTTGGAGTATTTTGGGTATACTCCAAATTCTTGGAGTATTTTCTTCCAAAATACTCCAAATTCTTGGAGTATTTTCTTCCAGACCCCACTGTCAGCAGCAGCTGAATTATTTTAGCTGATATTTTCTTCAGGGGTTCAGCTCGGGGTAAATTTAAGCCTGAACATTTTCAAGTTGGACAAAGCTTCACAAAGCTGAAACTGGAGCTTGTGCTGGGCGGTATCAGCCTCCTGCCCTTGCTCAAAGGGCATTGACTCATGGAGTTCTGCTGCTCTTCCTCCCCTCTAATGAGCAATCTGGAGAGTAAATAACAAAACTCAGTTTGCAGAGCACTGTGTGCTGCATGTCTGCCTTAGCTGGAGTTCTTTTCCCACTGCTATCTCTGTGCAGAGCCAGAGCCCTGTGCCCAGCTCTCTGGTGTCTGCAGCTGCCTGCCTCTGGGCATGCCATGGGAATTTTGGGAATTCAGCAGATACCTGATCAGCTTCCACTTTTGTTATTTCCGAATGTTATTGAAGAAACTGGGAGCAAGAAGAAAAGCCAGGAGTCTTGCAGACCCAGCCCCTCTGTTTTGGTGCTCACAGGTTGCACACAGCTTCCCAGGCCAAACCTGAAGAGGGGCAAAGTGTGATCCAAACCAGCTTTATTCTTTCCCAGAATGGCATGACTTCCCTGGGGATGCTGTAGGCAAGAGCAGTGCCCATGAAAAAGGGAGGATAATGCGTCCCCTGCCCAAACCTCCTCTTTCCTGAGCCAGTCCCATCAGCTCCTCTGATTCTCCATCTCAGCTTCCACAGAACCTCCCTCTAACTGCCCAGCTCTGCTGCTCCTGCAGTGTGGATTTTCTTCCTTGTTTTTGGCTTCCTCTCAGTTGCTGCAGACACACAGCTGGGCCCCATCAGCTCAGGGGAAGCTCTGACCTGGGAAAGGCTCCAGGTCTTCAGGTTTGCTGCAATAGCTCATTCCTTTCCTCTCTCCTTCAGGAAAACCAATTAAAAGATAAAACAGTTCAGGAGAAGCCAGAGATGGGGAACTGTTTGTGCCTTCTCCACTCCTGGTGCCTCTCTGATCCACTCATGGTAAAGGTGGCCCGAAAAGCTTTTGCCCTCAAAAAAAAAGTCTCTGCTGATGTTCAGAGCTGGGCAGGAGGATTTTGTACTGAACCTTCTCCAGGCTGTTTGTGTCTCCCTCCTCCCTGCCCAGGAGCCCTGGGTGGCATCACTGGGCTCTGCCACATTCTGCACGTGTGTGGCTCTGTGCTGGAGCAGTGCTGAGCCAACATCACCTACCTGTGCTCAACACTGCTGTTTAAAAATGGTTAATCTCGACAGTCAGGATGTGGGCACTGCAGGGAAAGGAAGCAGTGCCTGGGGGCCCTGGTGGGTACGGTGCCAGCTGCCACAGCCCAGCCCAGCCCAGCCTTCCTTCCCCGGAGAGCTTCCTGTGGCTCTGCTGATCCCCTCCTGTTCTCAGCTGCCTTTCAGCATCCTGCCCCCCTGGACCTCACCCTGCTGCTGCCCTGCCTGCTCAGCAATCATCTCAAATCCCAAATCTTCCTGCACCTCAGCTCCAGCCCCTTTCCTTCCAGGTCCCATGATCGGTCACCCTCTATTCCCCGCAGTGTCACCCGCAGTGTCCCACCAGCACCACCAGTCCACGGGTTCCCACTGAGGCCACCCAAGCCCTGTGCCAGGGAACAAAGATGAAGAGGGTGACACCGGGAGAAAAAGAGCTTGGAGGGAGGTGATGGTGTTGGCATTGCCCACGGAGGAGGCAAAGGGGCTCAGGGGAGCGCTGGAAGTCCCGCTGCCCGTTCCCTTGGGATCTGCCTGCCCGGGGGCTGCAGCACTGCGGGCTTGGGGGCACCGGGCAGTCGGAACAGCGGCCCTGCCCCCGCGCTGCCTGGCAAGGGTCCGGGCTGGCGAAAACAGACGCAAGTTGGAAAAACACGTGCCAAGAGCGATCCCAGCCGGGCTGCTCCCAGCCCGAAACAGTTAACGGGCGGCGGGGCCCAGCCGGTCCTCCCACCAACATGAGATCACCGCAGCCACCGCCAATCCTCGCTGCAATCCTCCTCCAGCCCTCGCTCGGTCTGGCAGCAAAGCAGCCGGGAGCCGAGGCTGCGAGTGAGAGCGGCGGCAGACAAGATCCCGGCCCGTCTGCACCGTGAGCCGCCGGACAAAGGGAGCATGTAGGATCCGGAGCCTTCCCTTCATCGCCGGCACAGCGACTCTCGTCCGTCCCAGACGCGCCTTGTGCTGCTCTTTCCTGGGTTTTCTTGCCAACATGATGGGCTGCAAGTCCAACTCACTCACTTGCCTGCAGGGAGGAAAACCAGGGCTGCCGCTGGCCACAGCCACCGATTCCACGGCCACGCTCAACAAACTGGCCCTGGCCACGGGCGGGACCGAGAAATCCTGGTACCGCTGCATCTTCCCCTTCGGCATCGTCTCCGTGGTCATCGGCGTCGCAGCGACGTGCATCACCTTCACCATCAATGGCCCCCAAATGGACATCGCTAAAGTGGTCTCGGTGGCCACCTTGATCTTCGGGGTGGGGCTGCTGGTGGCTGCCTATGTGTGCTGGCGGGCCAAGCGGGAGCGGCAGCGCCAGCGGCAGCGCCAGGAGCCCGTCGCCCTGGAGCAGGGAGCCCTATGACCCGAGCTGGGGGCACAGGCTCAGCTCCACCCGGAGCCCCCTGCTCACACACCCCCCTCCGCGAGCAGAGGGGTGACAGCACCGCCTTTGTCGCATCCGAGGAGGTCCGGAGCCTGCCCGAGGTCAGCTTGCCGTCATTCTCCACCCCGTCCGCGCCAGCGTCCGGCCATCCCCGCTCCCGGCATGGGGTAAGGGCAGTCCAGCAACGAGAGAGGCTCCCTCCTGCCTGCCTGGGACCAGCATGGAAAGAGCCCGGAGAGTGGCCGAGGAGGCCGGAGAGTGGCCAAGGAGCAAGTCGCCAGACAGGGACCCGCTGCCTGTCCCTGCCGTGCGCCGGCGGGGATCCGCAGGGCGCCGCTCTGTGCCGAGGAAACCGAGGCAGCCCGGCAACCCCTGCTGGGTGTTGGAAGAGTCCAGCATCACTTCTGTCCCCTGTGGCGAGGAGCCGCGTGGCGCAGGACAGGAGTTTGGAAGGGAATTGTGTGCGTGCGGGGAGCTGCGTGGGGGTGCGGGACGCAGCAAACAGCGATGCGGGAGCAGGGCCGGCCTGACAGGGAGCCCCGGGGACAGCGACGGCGACAAGGGCAGGTCGGGAGCCGAGCCTGCCGGGGTAGCGGATCTTGGTAGCGAGAAACGGGGAATGGAGAGGCTCAGCCTCGAGCGGGCGGCTGCTCTTAGGGGTTTGCTGTTCGTGGAGGAGGAGCTCGGGCTCTTTCCGTGCCCTCGCAGGTGACCCAGCCCGGTGGTGTCCTGGGATGCCCAGGGGTGCGGTGCCCGTGCTGTGAGCTCGCAGCAGCATCCCCCAGCTGTGGGAGTCTGACAGCAATGCTGCTGTGGAGAAGGAGCTGGAGGTTCATCCAAAAGGAGCAAATACACTTTTAACACTTTTTTTTTTTAAACGAAGTCCATGCTCCCATTCTTTGAATTTAGCTTTGAACTCATTACTCTAAAATAGTGTAAGACCTGGGCGCGGGGTTCCTCTGTGGCTGCTCCCGTGCCCGGTCGCGGGGGCTGCGGCAGAGCCGGGCTGCTGCCCTGCCCCAGCTGGCCCCGCAGCCACAGAGCCTCCCAAAAGCTGCCCCGTTGCTCCTGCACCGCGGCCGTGCCAAGAGCTACCGAGAGCAGCCCCGCTCCCGCAGCCGGAGCCCTCCACGCCCAGCAGAGCCCGGCAGCGGAGCCGAGAGAACGAGCGGAGCGCGCCGGGGCAAAGCCGAGCTTGTGCCCGGGGACGCGGAGCACTCCCGCGTGTGCCGTGCCACATGCAGCCCTCCCTGCCCGCAGCTCTCACCCCGACGGTCTTGTCTTCCTAATTATATGGTGCTCCACAGCCCCGGAGCTGCTGCTTGTCACAGCGTGCGTGGTCCGAGCCACCGCTCAGGAGAGTGGGATACCGAGGTACCAGGGCTTGGAGACCCAGTCCTACAAACCCAGGCCCAAATACCCAGAGTTTGGAAGGCTTGGAGACACTTTCAGCCTCAGATCTGATCAAAGCTTTACCTTTTTTTGGGACAGTATCCCAGAGCCCCTCTCTGTGGATGAGTTTAGCAGACACTGAGCCCAGGCTGTTCTTCCTAAGCCTGGTCAATGTTTTGAGGTGTTTAAATAGTTTGTGGTTTCATTCTCTCCGGGTCAGCAAACCAGGGGTTTCCAGCCACAGGGGCTCAGTGGTGGGTGTGTGGTGTGAGGGATGCTCAGTGATAAGTTCATGTATTGAGAGTTTGAGTGCCAGCTCAATTTTATTATTTTTTATTTCATTCTCCTTGCTGCAATACTTCAGCAAACGTGTTTGTGGCTGCCTGCAAACCCCTCTGCTCTCACCTTGCCCATCACCACCACCAGGACCAGGAGTCCTGCTCCTAATCCTGCCCAGACTGATCTCACATTTCAAGTGCTCAGCCCTTCTTCCCACCACTCTGAAGCAAACCCATCTAAACAGGATGTTGGGATGATTGTCCAGGTGCACCTGGAAAGCCTTGGAGCCACCCCAAAACGTCTTGCATCAGGCCCTGTTACATCTCATCCTTCTTTGATCTTGAAATCCAGTTCTCCAGAGCCAAATCACCTCTCTCCTCCTCCCAGTGAGCTCCCTCAAGGAGGCTCTCAGCAGGACCTGGAGCAGTGGAGCCCATGCCAGAGACAGTCTGCATGAGCTGGAATGCCAGTCCTGCACAGGCCAACATTTTGTTTTGTTTCTCTTTGAGGGATTTGAGTTCTGCCAAGAGAGGCACAGCCACACCCACCCCTCTGAGGGTTTGCTTACGTGGAGGGACTCTGGCAGTTCCCCCACAGGACTGCACTGGTTGGGAGCAACTCCTGGGGAATTTCAACTCCTTAAACAGCCCTGAGTGGGGGTTGTGGCTGCAAGAAGAGATGGCTGGGAAAGTTACACCTAGGTCACAAAGAACTTGGAAGGAAGCAGATGAAAGGAGCCACGTAGTCAGTGTGCACTCATCGAGCACCTGGGGATGCAGAATTTGCCACAAGCTGGAACCAGCGGTTCTGTGTTTGCTGACAAACACTGCCACCATCACACCCTCCTCCTTCTCAAGTGGCATCTGGTGCCACTGCTGGCATTGCAGATGTATGGGAGCTGCGTGGCCATGGCTGTTCCCTTCCCTGTGCAAGCTGGGGAGGCTCCAGAGGACGCCCCACTGCAGCATCCCTCATGCCAGCCGGGCACCCCAGCCAGCCTGCCCACTGGCACTGCTCCTGGGCTCCAGTGCCCAGCAGCCCCCTCTGCCCCAGGTGCCTCAGCATCACAGCAGAGCCAAAGGCCAGCTGTCCTGGCCCAGCACTGGTTTGGGGAAGGGGGCTCACAGGGCTGCCCCTGGGTGCTGTCCAAACCCAGCAGCTGAGGTGGTGGCACAGGAGCTGTGGGTGCATAGATGGGTCCACCTGCCTCAGAGCAGGAAGGTGCTCTGGGCAGGCAGAGCTGGGGCTGCCTTACCACAGTCTGGGGCTGAGAGACACTCTTCACCTTTGCCAGGGGAACCAAAGCAAAAATTAATAAACCTGTCAAGCTCACTCAAACACCAGTTTTCATCTGCCTTGCCTGGAGCTGCAGCCAGGCCCAGCTGTGCTGCCTCACTGCCCAGTGACCTGCAGCCTCCAGAGGCCTCCGTGCCCCTGGCAGGAGCTCTCGAGGGAGGACAGGTGGCTCAAAGGCTGTGCAAGGCACCTTCTTCCCAGAGTCATGCCTCCTGTAACCTGCATTGGACAGGGGCTGCTCTTCCAGGGCAGGGAGAACGTTCCCCAGCCGAGGGACACTCCCCTCCAGGGACAGCCTCCCCAGGCTCTCTGCACACACCAGCCCATCCCAGCAATGCTTTCAGCTGCTGTGACAGCCCTGGGTGCTGTCACTGACAGATCCACCCCAATCACCTTTCAACTCTAAACAGGATTCAAGGGAAAAATGCAAGTTTTGTGGCACCAGAGGGAAGGGTTAAGAATTGTTGCTGCCAGATTGGGAACGGTTGCAAAAGGGAAACATAAAAATAAAAACATGCATCCCTAAAATAAACCTGACATTCATTTCTTATCTTGGCTGACACGTGGGGCTGCTCCCACTGCCTGGGTTTGGCTGCAGAGGGTGGAGCTCCCTCAGAGCCCGGCTCTCCTCGGGATGGGGACCGTGGGCAGCCCCATTCCCCCTCCTTTGTGCAGACTGAAGCCGGGAGCCCTTCAGAAGAGCAGGGACAGAGGGACAGCTGGAGAGGGACTGTTTTTCCTGGCAGCTTCAGGATACCAGCAGGGCTGATGGAAGAGCGGAGCCACCACGTCGCATGGGATGAGGTGGCTGGTGGCAGAGCAGGTGCCTGTAGGTCTCCCTATGACAGGGACACTCCCTGCTCTGCCCTCTCTGCTCTCCCACTGCCACGGCTGCTGTGGCAGGGGAGGATCTGCCCAGGGGACAGGATTTGGGGCTGGGGCATGCACCTGAGCTCACACCCATTCCATCAGCTGCAGCTGTGCCCTGCTCCCTCCCCAGGCCAGGGGAGGTGCCGGGGCCCAGCTGGGGCCAGTGGAGGAAGCGACCCAAGCCCTGCACTACTCTGTGTCTGTGCTGCACCTGAGCCCCCTAAAAACACACACATCTCACCTTCCTACACAAGCCTGAACAGCCTAAAAACCACATTTGGTTCTGCTGCTTTTCCAGGTGTCAGCTGGGTCTGGAGATTCCTGGTAAAGAGGAGCAAAGAGGCCCAGGACAACTCACAGCACCAGTGCAGGTCTCCTTATCCAGCCAGGAGCAGAAAAGCTGGCACAGCCTGGGACATCCATTCCTAACAAAAAATCACCATTCCCTGCACTACAAAAACACATTCATGTGCCCGGGGAGGTGTGGGAACAGCCAAGCCCAGCTACTTGGCTTCACTCCAAAGCTGCCAGCAAAATAATCAGTAACTCTGAGACAGCTGGGCTGAATTCCTGGCTAATCAACTAATTTATTTACTCCTCTGATAGTTATTTGTTGTGCGGGGACACAAATGGAAATTTTAACAGCTTTTTTCCCTATCTGTGCATGGAAAACTCTGTCTTCCCAAGGCAGGGACAAAGAACAGGATGCCAGACACAGGGTGGGCACTGGAAGCAGACCTTTGGGAATGTGGAAATGACCAACAGACTGTCTTACCCAGCACTCCCTCCCAGGGGGCTGCTCTAATCTTGGTTTAGGAAGCTCCAAATGGACAATTACAGAATATTTTTTCCAAATAAATGCAGTTTCTCGTGGTGTGTGTGCATGCAGGACTCACTGTCACAGAAACATCCTTGCAGCCGCCCTGTGTCCCTGCTGCAGGGCTGTCCCAGCCAGCTCCAGCTCCTCCTGGCAGCTCTAACAACTCTCCAAGCTGTCTCTCAAACGTGGCCACATTTCAAACTCGGAGTCCCCCCAGCAGACAGAGCTGCAGCCCTGGTGGTGCTCAGCACCCAGTCAGGTCCCCATCACTGCTGCAGGGGCGGAGGGGACACCTGGAGCTGAGCAGGGACTGGGGGGGAGCAAAGGGTGAGGCCACTGCTCATCTCCAAGATGAGACCAGCAGCTCACACCCTCATCAGAGGTTCAGCTCCTCTCACCACTGCATGCTTGAGCCCTGGTTTGGGTTTAGATCATCTTCCCCTGGGGGTTTTCATGGATTGAGGGCAATAGGGTTCAGAACGATTTTGCAAATTGTGTAGCATAAAATGTATCACAGAGAGATGGGGGCTCAGTGCAGCAGAGATACCCGCGGAGGTCAGAGGCCTGACAGGACCCAGGGAATGGCTCCCACTGCCAGAGGGCAGGGCTGGATGGGATATTGGGCAGGAATTGTTCCCTGGCAGGGTGGGCAGGCCCTGGCACAGGGTGCCCAGAGCAGCTGGGGCTGCCCCTGGATCCCTGGCAGTGCCCAAGGCCAGGTCAGATGGGGATTGGAGCAGCCTGGGACAGTGGGAGGTGTCCTGCCCATGGCAGGGATGGGAATGAGATGAGTTTAAGGTCCCTTCCAAGCCAAACCATTCCATGAATCTCTGCGCCTGCATCTCTGCTCCCCTGGTCCACATTCCAAGTGTTGTGATCCAAAACTATCCCCAGGCTCTCATAAGCTCCCACTGAAGTTTCTCAAGCACTGCTGATTCCTCCCCAGAGCTCTCCTGGGGGCTGGCAGCTCTCTCCCTGTGTCATCACATGCAGAGTCAGTTCAGAGACCACTGCAGAGCCCTGGAAAAGGCCAGCTGTGCTCCCAGCTCAGGGTATCTCCTGCATCACCCCAAAATTTATCAACCTTGTTTGTTACCATGACGTCAGAGCACATCTTAACTGAACAGCTTATCCTTGCAAAACATCATGGCACTCTGTGCCATCTTCAGTGGCCAGGGGTAGAGCTCCAGTGGCACTGCATGGCAGGTGCCCCAAATGGGGAGTAGAAACAACGTGGGTTTACCACAAGGCTGAAGGGAAAGCCTTTAGACATGTTTCTGCTGGGTTTGGAGCAGTGTCTGGCGCCTTATCCGTGGGCAGTCATCCTTGGTGCAAGCAGCTGCTGGGAGATCATGGAATTCCAGAATGGTTTGGGTGGAAGGGACCTTAAAACTCATCTCATTCCAACCCCTGCCTTGGGACACCTTCCATTCGAGATGCTCCTGCTGTGGAGAAAACCAGGAGATATTTTCTTCCCTAGCCAGAATGGAACTGAGGCACAGAAACCCTGGGATTTGGTTCCGTTTCCCACACAGCATTTTCCAAAGCTGAGGGTTGAGCTCAGCTCTCTGTGAGTGGAGCAGCTGGTGGCCGGGGAGGCTCAGGGTGGCCGGGCTCCGCCGGACCCCGCGTGCCCTGCCCAGGCAGGGGTGGATGGCACCGTGCCCCGTGCCCCAGCCGGGGCTGGCATCAGGCAGGGAGGAGCACAGAGGACTTGCCGTGCTCACAGTGCCAGGGACACAGTGGCACAGTGCCACAGCACAGAGCCCACGGGGACAAACCTGCCTGTGCTTCAGCCCTGGCTGCCTGCGGCCCCGCGGTGCCAGGAGCAGATGGGCTGGAGTGGCTGGTGTCACAGGCACGGCGGGGACAGGTGGCTGCTCCCGCCAGGCTCTGATCCTGCTGCCAGGGGAGGACAGGGAGATGGCTGTGAAACCCTCCTCACTTCCTCCTGGGAAGGGGCAGTGGGATGCAGGGCCCGCAGCCGAGGCACGGGCTCCCTGTCCTGGGTTTGGCTGGGATAGGGTTCATTTTCTTCCCAGAGTGGGTGCAGGGCTGTGTTTTGGATTCAGGATGAGAACAGTGTTGATAACACACTGCTGGTTTGGTTGTTGCTGGGAAATGCTCTCCCTAAGTCAAGGACTTTTCCATTTCCCATGCTCTGCCCACCAGGAGGTGACAAGGACTGGGAGGGATCATGGCCAGGACAGAGGGATATTCCAGAGCATGGAACATCATGCCCAGTATGGAAACTGGGAGGGTTGGCCAGGAGCCAGCTGCTGGGGATGGGCTGGGCATGGGTGGGGATCCACTGCCTCACTTGTCAGTCTTGGGCTTTATTCCTCACTCCCTCCTTCTCCTTGCATTCTCCTCACCATTAGTACTTTTGTAATGTTTCATTTTGTTTTAATTATTAAACTGCTCTTAATCTGCCAAGTTTATATTTCCTTTCTGGTTCTTCTCTCCCACAGGGAGAGGGGAAAGTGTCTGAGCCAGCTCTGTGTTGTTTCCTTGCTGGCTGGGGTTAAATCATGACTCTCCTCCATGGGCCTCTCTGCCCATTATTAAACGCTCTATTTTCATTCAAGAATGAGACCCATGGACTCCATCATCTTTAAAAATCTCTCCCATGACCTTTCTGCCCATGTCCCCATTTTTTTTTCCATGTGGGGTCTGTGTGTCAGTCAGCCACCTTGTCCTGACAGCCTCTGAGACCAGAGAAGCTGCCGACGGCTGCTCACTCCAGCAAGCAGCAATTCCATTTAAAGCCCATCTAACAAATGCAGGCTGTGCTGTGCCAAGGCAAATAGGAAAGCACAGCACTTCAGACACTCGGGATGCAGCTAAACCATCCATGGAATGCCAACTGCCAATCTTATGACAAAATTCTGCTGGTTTTTTATTCAAAATGAAAATATGCTGGTGCCCAGTGGGCAGTGCTGAGGAGAGAGCTTTCCCCAGTTCACTCCTACTCAGCAGGAGGAAGGAGATGTTTTAATATGGGACTGAGATGTGACAGACATGAAACCTGCATGTTCCCCACTACCCTCCTTGGGATCAGGGAACAAGGGGCAGGACCAGAGGAAACAGCCTCAGGTTGCACCAGGCAAGTTTGGATTGGATATTGGTATATCTTGTCTATATACCAATATATCCATTATCTACCACTATCTACCAATATATCTATACTGGATATTGGTATATTTTATCTATATTGGTATATCCTATCTATCTATCTATCTATCTAGATATTGGATATTGGTATATCTTATCTATATACCACCTCAAATGAATGGTCAGGCACGGGCACAGCTGCTCAGGAGTCCCCATCCCTGCAGGGATTTAAAAGACACAAGACTGTGGCAGCTGGGGACATGTTTTAGAGGTGGCCTTGGCAGTGCTGGAGTAAGGGTTGGACTTGATGATCTCAGAGGGCTTTTCCAACCTAAATGATTCCGTGACTTTCTGCACCACCCTTGGTCTGTGTTTCCCATCTGGCAAGATGCAAACCCCATTTTTCCTAAATCTGTGCACAGGGAACTTGCAGAGATGGTAGAAAATGGCAGAAGGCATCATTCCCACTCACTGAAGCCCAGATACAAAGCAGCAGGATGTCACAAAGTGTATGAAAAAGGCTGTGAATCCCATGGCATCAGCAAGGTAAAATGCCAGGGACAGTTCCAGTGCCAGGGCTTCCTGCCAGGCTGAAATCAGGTCCTGTGAGAGGCCTCCCCATCCCACCATTCCTACAGGGGCTGTTCCTGCACTCCCAGCCCTGAATAGGAACTGAAATCTCACTTTCATATTTTAGAGGGAAAGTACATTCAGCCTGGAGCAGCCTGGAGAGGAGGAGACTGAGGGCAGAGCTCCCTGGGGCTGCAGCTCCTCCTGAGGGGCAGCTCTGGTCTCTGCTCTGTGACCAGGGACAGGAAACAGCTGGAGCTGTGCCAGGGCAGGTTTAGGTTGGAGATCAGGAAAGGTTCTTTCCCAGAGGGTGCTGGCACTGCCCAGGCTCCCCAGGGAATGGGCACGGCCCCGAGGCTGCCAGAGCTCCAGGAGTGCTTGGAAAATATCTCAGGGATGCCCAGGGTGGGATTGCTGGGGTGTCTGTGCAGGGCCAGGAGCTGGGCTGGATGACTCTTGCAGCTGCCTTCCAACTCAGGTTGTTCTGTGATTCTGTGATACATGAAGTCAAAAATGTGATCATTCTTCACTAAGCTACCACACAGGATCAAGCACGCTTTGAAATACATTAAAAATCCAGGCAAATCCCCAGCTATTTAATGGCAACTAACTTGGAAATCATTAAAATGGAGGGTTAGATGGGCAATGAGGAGCTCTGTAGCACCTGTTAGCCAGGAATAGGTTTGCATCCCTCTGGAAAAGGTGTCACACAGTAGGACTGCAAAGGAAGCAGGGAGATCCTCCAGGAGAGCAGGAGGAAAAAGAACAGTGAAAGCTGTTCAAAGAGGAGGCAGCACAGCAGAGGGTGGAAAACACAGGCTGTTTTCAGGCTCTGGAGAGGTGATAATAACCAGAGAGTCAGGAAAAATAATAATATCTGGAATAAAGAGAGACAATAATGAACTTCTGTTGAAACTGAAGTGATTCTTTCTCCCAGTGTCAGGGCTGGAGAGCTCTTGCTGCAGATCTCATAGGTGAACACTCTCTGAGTGAGATCAAGGCAGCACTCTTTCTTTAAACACCCTTCTTTAAAAGCACTTCTTGGGTTATAGTTATGAATTTTCTAAGTCTCCATTTTCCAACATTCCATTTAGATACTGTAAAAGATTATGCCTGTGAGTTCATCCTTCTCTGCTGAGATGCCACAGAGGCTTTTGGAGGCATCTCCCAGGGGGTGCTGGTCCAGCCCCACACAGGCCATGTTCCACCCCCTGCACCAGCCCTGAGCTCCTTGCATCCTCCCTGCTTCCAAAACCCAGCTCCCTGCGAGCAAAACCATTGCAGCTTTTTGTACCAGAGAAGGGAATGGAGCTGGGGAAGGAGCTGGAGCACCAGGAGGGGCTGAGGGAGCTGGGAAGGGGCTCAGCCCGGAGAAAAGGAGGCTCAGGGGGACCTTGTGGCTCTGCACAGCTCCTGACAGGAGGGGACAGCCGGGGAGGTTGGGCTTTGCTCCCAGGGAACAGGGACAGGAAAAGGGGAAATGGCCCCAAGCTGTGCCAGGGGAGGTTTAGGTTGGATATTGGGAAAATCTTTTCACTAAAAGGGTGCTCAGACACTGGCTCAGGCTGCCCAGGGCAGGGGTGAAGTCACCATCCCTGGAAGTGTTCAAAAGGCATCTGTGGACTTGGGGACATGGTTTAGTGGTGGTTTTGGCAGTGCTGGAGGAATGGTTGGACTCAATGATCCTGGAGGTCCTTTCCAAATTTAATGATTCCATGATTCTGTGACATTTTTAGGACTTTATAATTTCCGTGTTCTGCTCACAGCAACATCATGGGTTTATCCCAAGTCCTTTGTCCTGAGGATGTTTTCCTGAAGAGCTGCCTGACAAAAATCCCTCAGGGCTGGCTCAGGAAGTTGATTTCCCACAGGGCACACACCACTTGAGTTTTTTCTCTGGTTTTCATTACACGGAGCTGTTACAATGACTCCTCCCAAGGCACCCAGCAGGCACTTTGGAGGAAGAAAAGCACAACACACACCAGCAAAATTCATCTCACCGGTCCCATGGCTCCAGCTCAGGCCCTGTGGGTCAGTTTTTGCTGCCTGGTTTTATCTGCAGTATCTGCCTCTGCTGGGCTTAAAAACTGCCCAATAAAAGCTGGATTTGCAGAACTCCCAGGCTGGAGCTGATGGCCCATGGCAGTGCTCCTGCCTGGTGGAGCATTCCCATGGGATTTATTTTAAGTCTGTGTTCAAGACCATATGCTGGAATGTTTTTCCAGAGCTCCAAAGGATCTGAACTGGTGAGTTCTACACATTCTTAAGTGAATCCCTGAGTTGAGTCTGAAGTGGGTTAGTTCACAGCCTGCCACACCAGACCCAGATCCTGCTGGGATAAAGGGGACAAGAAATCATGCAAAATCTGTTCTTCCTCAGAAGCAAGGGTTGGCTTTCAGCTTTAAAAAGATGAAACATTTAAAATGAACATTACAAAACCTTTGCATCAAGATTTTCAGTTTGACTAAAAATTTTGGGCTATGTTAGGTGAACAAACACAAATAATTAGAAATTCCACAGGAACAGCACATCCCATCCCTGCTGTCCATGTGTCCAAGCTCTCCTAGAGAGATGGGCTGCCATTGCCTGGTGACACTGGCCATGGCACAAATCATGTCATGACACTGGCCATGTCATGTGTGGTCCCACAGGGATGCAGAGACCAGAGGAGAGCAGAGGAATGGGGCACCAAGGGGGTAGAGCTAAGAGGTCCTGACTGGCATTTCTAAATCCTGAATCAGCATTACAGCACTTCCATGTCTTTTGGGTTTTGACAGTTCATAGAACCATGGAATGGTTTGGGTCGGAAGGGACCTTAGAGTTCATCTCATTCCACCTCCTGCAGGGACACTTTCCACTGTCCCAGGTTGCTCCAAGCCCTGGGCAGCCTCATGACAGGGGAGTTGTTACTGGATGGTCTTTTAGGTCCTTCCTATCCAAACCATTCTGTGATTCTGATCTGTGATGGGGGCATTTTTCTAGGAAGGATCTGTTGAATCTACCCATGGCTTTCTTGTGATTTAAGACATATTAAAGCTGTTAAGTATAAGCATTTAATTTTTGGATGAGACCATATCAGGGTAGGACAGGATCACAAGGACGAGTCAAGGCCTCACCATTGTGATTAAATCCTGCATTTAAATCCACATCAGTGCAGGGCTGCCCTGAGCTGGGCTGGTTTATACTGTCCCCAAAGTCTGCTGGGCTGAGGGGAAACCTGGATGTGTTGAGCAGGAGTGCTAGGCCCTCTGCCTGCCTGCCTGCTGCTGAGCAGGGACCTGCGGGGTTCTGCTGCCCAGGACATGTGCAGTGCTCGTGGAAAATAGCAGGGATGGGATCCAAGGGTTCCACTTCAGCAGCTCCCTAAAGCACCATGTGTGTCTCTGCTTTCTGCCACACCCCAGGTGTCCCCAGGTGTCCCCCAGTGTCCCCAGCTGTTCCCAGGTGTTCCCAGGTGCCAGCTTTGCTCTCTCTTAGGGTGCAGAGCCTGCTCAAGGTGCAGTGTTCAGGCAGCTCAGTCTGCTGAGCTGCCTGTTTGCACACGTTTAGCCTGTCCCTGTCTCTCCCAGCGAGCACTTCAGAGCTAGCATGGAGAAGTTCTCAAGTTAAACCAGCTATGGGATGCAGGAGCTAAGCACAGGAGCTAAACCCCAGCCTCTGAGAGTGTCTGCCAGGGGATTCTGATGCTTTAAGAAGCCTTTGAAGGTCTAATCCACTGAGGAAAGCTCAGCTCTGGAGGCACACTCAGCTTCACTGCCCTGCCAATTGCTCTCCTGTGCCTCCTCCTCAGCCCAAGCATTTTGCACTGAGAAAGAAATCAGCAAATTGTACAATTTGCTGTTGGAAGTAGAAGTCCCACAACACCCCTGCACCTCCCCACGTCAAGGTGGGGGGTTATTTTCTGGGGCTTCTGCTGAACATCCCCTCCTGCCATAACCCGTGGCAGGGAGTGGAGTCAGTGCGGCCAGGTGTTAGCAGGCTGTTTTCATCACTTCTCCACTTCATGCCTTCCAGCCTCGCTGATGTTCCTCCTGCTCTCTCATTAGCAAAACAATCCTCTTACAACACTCTATTGCCTGCAGCTTGGTTGGCTCCTTTTCTTGCAGACCTTCACAGGGGCAGGAACAGCCTTCAGTGGCAGAATATACAGAGGGTGAATGGTTTTTTGTAAAGGCTTTTTAAAACTGACCAGCAAAGAGCTCCAGGTGCTGGGGCATTGCACAGGCTTAAATCCAATCTGATGAGGCCAAACATCATAGTGCCATTACAGGAAATGGGAATTTCCACATTTACTGAAAGAAGAACAAGAGAAAGTTAGTAACCTCATGCACAGACTGGATTTAAGAGGGCTCCTGACTGAAGGCTAAACCCTGCAGACCTAACCTGGTTCTGAAGTGGCATCCACAGCATGAGACACAACCTGAGCTGGAAGGGGCTCACAGGGATCATCCAGCCCAGCTCCTGGCCCTGCACAGACCCCTCAACAACCCCACCCTGGCAGCGCTGTCCAAGCACTCCTGGAGCTCTGGCAGCCTCGGGGCCGTGCCCATTCCCTGGGGAGCCTGGGCAGTGCCCAGCACCCTCGGGGTGAAGAGCCTTTCCTGATCTCCAACCTGAACCTTCCCCCTGACTCAGGGCCTATTGCTGATCACCAGAATCAGTTGATTTGTTGGGCCTGGGTATGTTGGGGCATTTGTCTGGGGTTTTTGGACATCCAGAGGATGTTGCAAGAGTAACTCCAGTGGGGCTGGTCGATGTCCAGAACACCCTGGAAGACACCTGGAAAACACCTTGCTTGGACTGAGGGACAGAACCTTGCCATGTGCTGATGTGACACAGGCAGTTGTCAGCTCATCCTCTAAGGATGCATTAACCTTAAGCCTTAACCACAGAGGAAGCAGTGCTGAAAAGGTTAAGAAAGCACTGAACTCTATGGCCAGCCTTCCAGGAGGAAATATAGGCTAAATTAAATAAAAAGGGAGTAATAAATCATGAACAGTGGAAATGAGGGACAGAAGAGCATGAAGCAATGAAGAGGCTCTGGCCTGTAAACAGGGGATAAAAATAGGGCAAAGAGATGGCATCAATCTTAAGGCTATTTCTAAAACATCACATCCCAAAAGGCCTCAGACTGACATTTTGGGGAGAGCTGGCAATTTCAAGAGGTCCCCTCCAAGGGCACTCTGCAGGGTGTGAGGGCTGCCTGGAGGACCTGGGGCACTGTGTCCCTTGGCTTGGGGACTTCAGAGCTTTTGTCATTGCACATGGTGGTGGGGACTCTCATTTTTGTGTCCAGACTGCTTCTGGACAGAGCCACCCATTCAAGGCCTTCTGGTGAGGCTCTGATGGAAATACTTTCAGGACTTTTTGTTCCCCTTTTTCTGGAGAACACCCCTGTACAGAGCCACAAACTGACCCCATTGTTCTTCAAACCTTTTCCCAGTGCTTGCCTTTCTTGCATCACCAACAAGTCAAGGACATGGGGAGAGTTGCATGTGCTGATCAGAACCAAATCCTGGCTGTTTCCTGCTCCCTCTGTCCACAGGCTGCACCTGCTGGTAGATTTGGATGGGAAGCTCTTGGGATGGGACCATCACCCTGTTCTGTGGCTGCATCCTGAGCATTTCAGACCCACTCCTGGGAGATATATCAGCAGCATTTCTTCTTTTAAGTACAGTGATCTAGACCATCTCCTGTGGGCATTAATGCTCTACATCCTCATTTGCAGACACTGCAGGAAAGCAGCACTGCAGCGTTTGGAGGGTACACAGTAAAAATCCCTGGCTTGTTTTGGCACCCAAAGTGGCTCTCTCCAAGGCCACATTTTCTGCTCTGCCAAGGAGATCCTATCCAGAGAACACAGCATCCGTGGCCAGAGAAACTGAGGCATGAGTAGGAAGGGTGCAAAATTACTTTGACATGAGGAAGAGGAGGGTTGTGAAGGAGAAAGTGGTGGGGAAAAGGTATTTCCTCCCTGAAGGGATCAGAGAAGTGTCCAGGAGAGAGTGCAGGAAAGCCCAGCACATGCATCAGCATGTCCCTGCACGGCTGAAGAGTGGCTCAGGAGGTGTCTCTGGGGAGAGGCAAGGAGCAAGCCAAAGCCCAAGGCAAAAATATCAACCTTTACAGTCAGGAGCTCCAAGAAAACAGCTGGAAGAGATCGCGTGAACCTTTTTGTGAGGCTCAGTGAGGGTGGTAGCATGTTCTCAGCCACAAAACCTCAAGGATATTCCAGCAGCATGTCTCCAGTACGCGGCTGTCCCTCTCGCGGAGCAGCTGCAGACGTGAGCCGGGGAGGGAGGGAGGGACGGGGCTTTCCCTTCCCCCGTCCCACAGCCGCACCGGCACAAGCCCAGGCTGTGCGCTCTGCTCCCGTTTTCCTTCAGCGCCTCTCTATCCGCGGCCGCTCGGGCTCGAGCAGCTGCCAGGAGCTCCGAGCAGGCTGGGCTGTGTCCGCAGCCTTGCTGTGACTCGGCTGCCACACGGCGGGGGTGACAGCCCTGACCCTGCGCTGGGGGTGGCAAAATCGCCCTCCCGGCGAGCGGCCGGGATCTCATTACAGCTCTGCCAAGGGAGAGCTGAGTCACCGGCAGGTCCAGACAGTGACGGTGAGTCACCGGCACAGCCCCGCTCTACAGTCACCGCCGGCCCGCGGCCCCGCTGCCCGGGGTGCCACTGCCCGGGGGTGTCACTGCCTCAGGGGTGCCACTGCCCGGGGGTGTCACTGCCTGGGGGTGTCACTGCCCGGGGGTGTCAGTGCTCCAGGGGTGTCACTGGTCCTGCAGTTTCAGTGCTCCGGGGGTGTCACTGCCCGGGGGTGTCACTGCTCTGACAGTGTCCCTGCTCCTGCAGAGCCAGTGTTCCAGGGGTGCCAGCTCTCCCAGCAGTGCCAGTGCTCTGGGCAGTGCCAGTTCTCCCAGCAGGGTCCACACCCACTCTCGCAGGTGCCCTGGCTGCTCCAGTAGCCCTTGCCAGGCTCTGGCACCATCCTTGCAGCTCCTCTGCCCTGTGCTGGGGGGACAGTGGGCACATCCCCCTGGCAGAGGTGGCTGCCCACACCTACCATGTGCATCGATGGCTTTAAGCTGAAATTCAGACAGTAGGCTTAGGTTAGATAGTGGGGGGAATTCTGCCCTGGGAGGGTGGGCAGGCCCTGGCTCAGGGTGCCCAGAGCAGCTGGGGCTGCCCCTGGATCCCTGGCAGTGCCCA
>JAYDZK010000044.1:941784-951945 GCA_034509185.1 Euphonia xanthogaster
CCTGGATCCCTGGCAGTGCCCAAGGCCAGGCTGGACAGGGCTTGGAGCAGCCTGGGACAGTGGGAGGTGTCCCTGCCTGTGGCAGGGGTAGGAAGGAGATGAGCTTTAAGGCCCTTTCTGTGATTCAATGGTTCTAAATCCATGCAAAAAATGTAAACTGGCATCTGTTCCCCTCTCAAACCCCAAAGGCCTGAGCTCTCACCTGCAGGAGGGACCCTTTCTCTCCCCTGGTTCATCCCCCCAGCTGCAACTCATCCCTTATCCCCAGCAGAGCAGAAGAGGCTGGGAGAACATGTGGCCCTTTAGGGTCCCTCAGCCTCAGAGCCAGCACCTCTTCACAAAAGAAATGGCAATTTTTTTACTTGAGAATTTGATAAAAGATCTGTTTCCCCTGTCAAGCACTGAGGGCAGCGTGTCTGCGAGGAAAGATTCAGCTGGGGTGGCACTTCATGTTTCTGGTTCTTGTTTTAATGCGTTGATTTTAACTGATGAAATCAGGCTCAGGGAAGAAATGGGCTCTCACCTACATCAGGTTCCTGGCTGAGGGAGCTCTGCCATGCTTCCCAGACTGCAGAGGGTACCTTGTCCTCTGGCACTGCTCTGTGCCCATGCTGGGAATAGATAGATGCTCTTTCATGCCAGTCTCTCCTGAAAGCTTTACTTTTACAAGAAATCATTCTGAAGATAAGCCAGACAAATTAAACCATAAACTTCTTGAAAAATTGAAGGGAAAAGGTAATTTAACACAGAGTTAATAAAGGTAATAAATAATCTGCTGAGTAGCTGGAAGACAGACGTGGCTGGAGCTTTTGCTTGAAATTTTCACATCCTTCTTTCCTCACCCACCTTCTGTGAGCATTTCCCCCCTCTTCTGCTCTCATCCTTTCACACCCAAGGTGCCCAAGCACTTCCCATTCTTCTGTGTACAGCAATCACCTCACTCAGCCCCAAAATACATCTGTGAGGGTGGGAGAAGGGTGGCAGCACACCCTGCCTAACGCTGCACAACAGCTCAGGCCTGGAAGCGAAGGATAAACTCGGGGTTGGCTTGAAAACAAGCTGGGCTGTGTGGGATGAGCCAGCCAAGCTGGAATTCAGTTCCTTAGCTCTGGGTCTGTGAGCGAGCTGGCCTTTGTGGGCTTGCCTGCACTTTAGGAAGGCACAGTCCTGGCCTGGCAGCACCAGCCAGTGCTGGACTGAGCAATGGGCTTGATCTTGGCTCAGCACCTCTGCCAGCAGCACCTTCTTGACATCTTCATTTTTTGAGGAAACCTTGGAAGGGGGCCCAGCCTACCAGACGGCTTTTTTGAATTTGGAAACCAATCATAGTTTTAAAAAATGGCATTATAGCCTCTGTGCAGCACATTCTGTGCACACATGTGAGCCACTGCTGGCTGACCAGAGCCCAGACAGGATGGGGCTGCAGGGCTGGAACAGCCTCATGGCTGGGGGAGAGGGGCTGCACTGAAGGAGACCCCAGAGCCCGGCACCAGATTGTGCTGCTGATCTGTGACAGCACTGCACACAACAGGGACCTCAGCTCCACCTGGCTCATCCTGGGTGACACAGGTGCACAGGTGACACTGGGAAGACAAGCACCAGGAGAAGCTTTTCGTACTGAGGCTGCTGAGGCCCTGGCACAGGTTGCCTAGAGAAGCTGTGGCTGCCCCATCCCTGAAAGCGTTCAAGGATGGGATTGGAAGGGCCTGGGATGCTGAAAGGTTTCAGGGGGTAGAAAGAAGTGATCTTTGAGGTACTTTCCAACCCAAACCTTTCTGTGGCTTTATGATTCTGTGACTCTGTTTGGTGATGGGAATGGGCTTGCCTTCCCCAGAAGAGCTGGTCTGGGGATAGCCAGCATGGGCATGGCCTGTGCACCCAGAGAAGTCACCATGAGCAGCAATTGCTTATGGTCTCCTGCTGTCACAGGGGTTTCATGTCCCAGCAGCTGTACAGCCCCACAGATGTGCTGCAAACCAGTCAGCAGTGTGGGGAAGGGGTCTGTGGTCTCAGGCCTGGGAATGTGTCCCCATGTCCATGTGGTGCTGAGGCCACAGGGTTGGGAACAGGAAGGTACCTGCAGCACTGAGCCCCCAGGCCCCCTTCCATCAGCACTGCTCCTTGCTGCCGTGGCAAGGGTTTCAGGCACATCGAGAGCCCTGCCCAGGACTAACAGCTCAGGGCTCAGCAGCCTCAGCAGCACCAACAGTGCTCTGCTGATCCCCAAGGATCATTCCCCCTGTTCCTCCACCACCATCAAAGCTCTTCAGCTAAGGACAGGCCCGACTGAAGCTGCTCCCTGACTGAAGCTGCTCCCTGCAGGGAGGGAAGGAGGCACTGGCCATGAAAGCTTTAAGCTCATTAGCTGCCAGTGGAACAGTAATTAGGTTGATTTGTGCAGGAAGCACAGTGGGAGCAATCTTTCTTCCTCAGGCACCACCAGCAGAGAAGGGAGACCTCCCATTGCCCCTCTGGTGCAGAATAAAGGAAGAGAACTGAGGAAAAAAGAGAGTGTTGGATACCAGCTCTGCCACGGAGATCTTCAGCAGATGGAAAGGGACAGGAGAGCAGGACACGGTAAGGGGCTGGCTCTGGCTGGTCCCCAGGTCATGCTGGGAGTGCAGGTGAGGAAGGAGGACGGTGCAGTGGTTGAACCAGCCTGGGTCAGGCTCACCTGCCCCAGATCTGTGGGGGGTTTTACTCACGGCTTCTGCTCCTCACTCACTGTGCCGTAAGCATACAAAAATCCAACAGTGTGCCACAAGAGAGCCCCACTGCTGGAACAGTGGGCAGATGAGGGGGCTGCAGCATCACTGCCCTGGCTGAGGGTCCCAAAGGACCTTGATCCCCATTTTGCCCCTCCAGCCCCACCCCACACAGCACCAGGCAGGCATGAGCTGGCTCCTTCAGAGCAGGCAGCAACAGAGAATGGGGTACCCAGCACCTGCTTTCTAACAGGCATCAAATATTCTCTGAGCTTCCTCAAGTGGGACCACACCCCAAAACCCCTTCTCTGCAGTCCTCAGGCCTCCAAGGTGGGACCCGACCTCAAACTTCATTCTTCTCTCCAGAGAAGAACATTTTATCATATAATCATACAGTAACAGAATGGTTTGGGTTGGAAGGAACCTTTATGATTACCTAGTCCAATCCCCTGCTATGGGTAGAGATACCTTCCACTAGACCAAGTTGCTCCAAGCCCTGTCCAACCTGGCCTGGGACAGGGAAGTTTAACAGATTATCACAGGCAAAACCAGAGAGTGGCAATCTGGCCCTGGTCAGTGTCTTTACTCTTAATCCCAAAAGTTTGTGGGGTTTGAGACAGAGGAATGTTTCCTGCCCACATCTCCAGCAAAACTCCGCTCCTGCTCGTGCAGAAACTCCTGCCTGAGCTGTAGCTGGCACGGCAGAGGCACCACGTGGGAGCCCATGGTGCAAGTGCCACATGCCTTCTCCTGGGCTATCCTCCCTGTCCCCACAGGATATTCCTGGTACAGGCTGTTTTCCTCACGGCTCTGGGGGGAGAACAACAGGGGCCCTGGGCTGTGCAGAGATGTTGTGGGGCCTTTTCTGGAAAGCTGTTAGCTGAGGGCTGTGAGAGAACATGGCGAGGTAATTGGGGAAGATGAGCCTAATCTCATTTTTTTGTTGTGAAAAGGGTGTGAAGAAGAGAAAAGGAGAGGTACTGGTAAATTACCATCAGGGCTGCTATAGTAACACGGCTTTAAAGATTGCCTCGTTGGCCTCCTTGGGACTATAGAAAGCTCTTCAGATTGTTCTGTAGTTTTCCACTCTCTCCTGGTGCAGGCTGGCCAGGGCTGCCTTGTGCCTGTCAACAGTGCCAGCCATGCATCCACCAGCACCGTCACCCCAGTCATGCCCGCCCTGGGTGCAGGGAAGGTTCAGGGGAAGGAAGGGACTCAGTCCCAGATAAATTCGTTAAATTTCTCCCTTCAGGCTCACAGAGAGTTTCAGGGAAGTACCTTTACTTACTTATTACTTCTTTTTTCTCCCCCATTCATTACCCTGACTCATTTCCCTGTAGGGAGTCAGAGAGAGGCCCCAGACAAGGCAGCTGGTGCATCACAGGCTCCCAGTGCAGCACCAGACCTGGGAGGATGGGGAGCCCAGTCTACAGAGCTGTGCAGCCAGAGCCTCCCCTGGCCTGCACAACACCCTGACCTGAGCCCTCTCCTGAGCCTGGAACTGAGCCCTGACCTGAGCCCTCTCCTGAGCCTGGAACTGAACCCTGTCCTGAACCCTGACCTGAGCCCTGACCTGAGCCCTCTCCTGAGCCCTGTCCTGAGCCCTGAGCTGAGCCCTGACCTGAGTTCTGTCCTGAGCCTGGAACTGAGCCCTGAGCTGAGCCCTGAGCTGAGTGCTGACCTGAGTCCTGTCCTGAGCCTGGAACTGAGCCTTGACCTGAACCCTGAGCTGAGCCTGGAACTGAGCCTGGAACTGAGCCCTGACCTGAGCCCTGACCTGAGCCCTCTCCTGAGCCTGGAACTGAGCCTTGACCTGAACCCTGAGCTGAGCCTGGAACTGAGCCTGGAACTGAACCCTGTCCTGAACCCTGAGCTGAGCCCTGAGCTGAGCCCTGAGCTGAGTGCTGACCTGAGTCCTGTCCTGAGCCTGGAACTGAGCCCTGTCCTGAACCCTGACCTGAGCCCTGTCCTGAGCCTGGAACTGAGTCCTGTCCTGAACCCTGAGCTGAGCCCTGTGCTGCGCCCTGTCCTGAGCCTGTCTGTCCCCTTTGGCCCTGCCAGCAGGTGCTGGGGTGCACAGTCCCCACAAAGGGCTGAGCAAGCACAGAGCCATGTGGGATGTGAGTCAAGGAGAGCATCATCACTTGCCACAACTGTGCAGCTCCCTAAGAGTCGCTTCCCACCCCTAAAGGGAACAGTTTCCCTCCTCTTTTTAAAGGAAAGCCCCAAATGTCTGTGCAGCAGTGCAGTGGCCCCAGTCTGAAGTGCTAACAGATGCCTCAGCTGTGACCATGGGAAAGAGTTTTTTTCCTCCAATCTCACATCAAGCTACTGGAGTTTGTCCCTTACACCTGGACCATATATATTTCTGAGCAGTTCCCCAGCCCTCATCCCTGCAGAGCTGTTGCTTCCCTCTGCATCCTTGACAGCTGCCCTTGTTTCCAGCACAGCCAGGCTCTGGGTCAGATGTGTTGCTTCAGAGTATTTCTTGGACAAATAGGATTTAAGAGGATTTTTGGCTCCCGGAACTACTCATGAACTCCTGTCCTCTCCTTCCACTCATAAATGTGTTTCATTTCTCTTCAACAGCAGCTCAATGTAGGTGGAGGCGTCTGTGTTTTATGCCTTTGTTTCTTTGGAATTCACTGAGATGGAGAAATGCTAATGTGCAATTTCTGCAGGAGAGAGAATGTGTTAACAGCCAACCCCCTCAAAGGACCCAAGATTAATTTCATAAAAACAAAGGGCTGTGTGAATTCAGTGAATTCTGCCATGAGGAACAGGAAGTCAGTAGGTGTGCTGGTCTGTGGCTTCACACGTTTTTACTGAAGGCTTTTCAGTAATTTCACTGCAGATTCATAGAAACAACTGGTGTTATTCTTTATTAAAATCGCACCTAAGGTGAAATTTAATTTCAGATGAGACGTGTCCCTGTGCTGAAGAACTCAGGGTCTTCTAGATATGTTGCAATATATTGAAACCAAGCACAAGTGAATTAAGATTTGGCTCCCAGCACATGCGGCCATGCAGTCCCTCAGGAGCAGGGAGCACCAGCACTTGTTATCCCCTGGGCACACACAGGTAGCCCCAGCAAGGAGAGGAAAGTTCCTGCCTTCTGCAGGTGTAAATCTCAGCTGCGAGGAGCCCTGGGCTGTCAGGCACACGTGGCTCTTCGGGGATAGCACCACCCCTCCGCGGGGCAGCCCCGGCCCTCGGACCTGTGAGCTGCAACTGGAGAAATTCCTCTTTGCCACAGAGCCGACCTGGCTCCGGTGCAGGAGAAGGGGGCAGCTGTCCCAGGCTGCCACTCCTCGGAGTGCAGAGCACGAGCAGCCAGACTCATGGAAGGAGGACATTCCTGGCCTTACTAAAAAAACACTACTTTTTTTCTTCATGTTTTAATGAAAGAGTGCCCAGAAGGTTCTTCTGTTTCTGTTATGAAATTTTTCGAAGCGTACCAGGATGTGGCTGTTATTCATCTGTTTTCAGGCTTGTGAGCTGAAGGGTAAAGTTTTATTAACATCTCAAAGGAAAGGACTCAGCCTTGGGGTTCCATGCATATTTGCTTTTAATGCTAAACATGCAGGCATATTCTCTTGACATTTCACTTGGTTTCTCACTGAGAACAGGAATCTTCCCATCCTCTTGTTTTAGCATTGTGCAATAACCAGATGGAAAACAGCCCTTGGCTATGAGAGAGAGATCTGAAGATCTGACATGGAAGTTTTGCTCTCTAAGAAACTCTGCTGCTGGTTGCTAGCAGCTGGTTGGGTTCAATTTCTCCATGATGATAAGGCAGTAAATGTAAGGGAGTTTCCTGTTGGAGACAAAAGATGCCTTTAAAGCAGATGCTTTACCTTTAGAACTGGACATCTGGAAATGGTTCCCATTTTTGCTGTAGATCCCACATATGACTTATCCAAAGCCTTTGCTTTTCATCTTGACATCGCCTGCGGAAGCTCTGAGCACTAGGCCAGGGATTGCAGTGCCTTGTGTCAGAAGATGATGATTTAAAAGGCAGCCCTTGGATGCTGTGATAAGGTCTGGTGATGATTCATCCTAAATGGAAGCCATCTCTGTTTGGCAGCTGGCACAGCTGCTGCCCTTTGAAATGCACCTCTCCAACCTGTGCTCTCCTGGGGGACAGGACTGACACCAGGAGGCTTTTGTGGCACAACCCTCACTTGCAATTTGTAAAGCTTTTCAGTTGGCTGGGAAAGGCTGAAAATAGCTCTCTAAAAACTTCCCATTGCTCCTGTCTCACTCTTCCCTGCTGTGTAAGGACAGCCGAATGTTTCTCTCCTAAGTGTGTCTTCCTGGCTCCCCCAAACTTCAGAGAAGCTCAGTCTGGGGAGACTTTTAATCTGTGGGTCCTAACTTTGCCCGAAGTCTGACACAGCTGGAGACAGCTCCATCTGGGAGAGGGGAGGGATGGGGCTGCACACATGCTCCTCTCCAGAGTAGGCTTGTAGCAGTTCAGCCCATCCTGCTGCTCTGGAGGCTGCCTTCGTCCATGGAGCTCCAGCCTTACATCCAAATTAAACCACTTAATCTCCAATTCTTCAGGCTGTAGAGACAAAAAACTCTAAATGTGGAATAAAGTGTAAATAGATCCATCAGTATCTGTCTCCAGACAGCACAGTTGATCTGTCTCAGAGTTCCTGACTAAGCAGAGCAAATTCAGATGCTGGGACAAGTGACTGATCCCAGTGCCCATCTGTTATCCAATCCTCTGCTGATCAAAACATGTAAGGAAGGCAAGGTGGGTGAGCTGGGAATGGCTGTATTACCCTCTCAAAAGGCACGTGAGGAAACTTCAGTTGTGTCTAAAAAATATTACAGTATAAGCCCACTGCACATGACAGGAGCTGTTGTATGTTATTCATCTTGATGCCCACATTGTCAGTATTTGTTTTCTGTTTGTCAGTTTTGCTTGACGAGAAGATGTCAAGTTGTATTTAATGCAGCCTTGAGAATGTTTATTGAGTATTGTGGCATCACTTTAATGTTCATGAAGTGCTGGGCTGCAGAGCAGTGCTACTGATCGGATGAGAGCAAACCCCAGCAGCAGAGGCACAAAATGCAGCTTCGTGCCTGATGTTTCTCACCACAAACTGCTTTGTGGTGGTAGCAAACTCAGGCTGCCCAGGCAGCACGGCACCCATAAGCAATCCCTCCTGAACACAGAATATATTGAGTTCTCCAGGGAGTGCCCAAGGCCCTGCCCCTGCCTAAGTCACAGGTGTGGGTGCTGGCTCTGGAGTTTCCAGCTGGATGGCCCAGGCGAATGCTTTTACTGGGGTTCTAACGCTTGCCTGAATTGGGTGCTACCTCTGCCAGATCTTAAGCACAAATTTTGGCCAAAGATTAGATGAGAGATTCTCTGGGGGATCAGAGAACTGCACTGGCAGTGCTCCAGTCCTGACACAGGATGACCCTGCCTCTGCTGGCAGAGGCTGTGCCCAAGGCTGTCCCCCCGCTGATGGAACTGAACAGAGAGGAGGCTCAGCCTGCCCACAGTCATGCAGAGCTCCCTTGGTACATTCCTAGGAGGAGCCTGTTAATCCCATTGACCTGGCTTGATTTCAGTCAACACAGGAACACTCTGCCTACGCAGGTTGTTCTGATACTGTTACTTGGCTGCAGCAGGAGTTCCCATCTTTTTTCATATTTTATATGTGTTTTGTAAATGCAGCATCACAGACACCTTCTGCCTTGGCAGTCCTACATGCCTGTTCCCAGTGTCCATGCCTGGCAATGCCCTGGCTTTTTTCTTCAGTAACAGAATCTACTGTCTCTGTAGCCTTGGAGCCGTTAATGAAGACACAACACCTTCGAGCCAGATGTCAGCAAAATGTCCCCAGGTGACTTTGAGCAAAGGGAAATTGCTAACCAGCAGCCTTGTGGTGGTGCATGCACAGATGCACCCAAAGTATGGTGGTGGCTCCATACCTCAGCAACGTGTGTGCAGTTTTGGATGCCAAAATAGAAGAAAGATTTAAAAGACTGGGGAATGTCCAGGGCAGGGCTATGGTGAAGGGCCTCAAGCAGAAGCCATCAGATGACTGGCTGAGGGCACCTGGTCTGTTCAGCTGGTGAAGACTGAAGGGAGACCTCCTTGCAGTCTGCAGCTTCCTCGTGAGAGGAAGAGGAAGGGCAGGCATTCCTCTCTTCTCCTTGCCAGTGACCAATGACAGGACCTGAAGGTATAGCCTGAAGTTGTGTCAGGGGAGGTTTAGGTTGGATATTAGAATAGAGTTCTTTCCCTAGAGGGTGGTTGGGCAGCCTAGGGAACTGGTCACAGCACTCAGCCTGACAGAGGTCAAGGAGTGTTTGCACAACACCCTCAGGCTCACAGTGGGATTCTTGGGACTGTCCTGGGCAGGGCCAGGAGCTGGACTTCAATGATCCTTGTGGGTCCCTTCCTCCCCTTGTTCCCTGGGAGCAGAGCCCAACCCCCACCTGGCTGACCCCTCTGTCAGGGAGTTGTGCAGAGGCAGAAGGTCCCACCTGAGCCTCCTTTTCTCCAGGGTGAGCCCCCACTCCAGCTCCCTCAGCCCCTCCACACAGGACATGACCTCCACACGCTTCCCCAACTCCCTTCCTTTCCCTGCACCCGCTCCAGCCCCTCCATGTCCCCCCACGATTGAGGGGCCCACAATTGGACACAGCACTGGAGCTGTGGCCTCCCCCTGCTCCTGCCAGCCATGCCATGGCTGACACAGGCCAGGAGCCATTGGCCTGCTTGCCCACCTGGGCACACCTGGCTCTGCTTCAGCCGCTGTCTATCAGGAGCCCTGGGACCTATCCTGCTGGGAGCCTTTCCACTCACTCTGCCCCAGCTGGGAGCTGCAGGGGCTTCTTGTGGCCAAAGGGCAGCACCTAGCAGGCACTTGGGCCTCAGGAACCTTCGGCCACTGCTCTCAGCCCAGCCAGCCTGGCCAGGGCCCTCTGCAGAGCCTTTCACCCTTTGGCACCCCCCACTCCCATCCCACTCGGTGTCCTCACCCATTTGCTCCTGGAGCACTCAAACCCCTCCTCCAGATCATCCAGACAGAAACTGAACATGCCTGGGCCCGCTGCGCCAACCCCAGGGACCCCAGCAGTGCCAGACCCCTGCTGGCTGCAGCCCCAGTGCCCAGCCCTGCCTGGGCCCGGCTGTTGTGTTGCACTAAATAGTTATTTAGTTGTTAGCACTGGGTGTTGGAAAAAATGTTACTGGGTCACATATTTTCCCTCACATGGCTTCTCTCTCACATAACCCCCTGGTTTCTGTATGCCCTGGTGGTCTGTCCCTCAGGTTGTCCCTCCCCTCACCCCTCCCCGATGTTACCCCACTGGCAGTGGTCCTCTTTCCCCGCCCCCTCACCTGGGGAAGCAAACCCCACTGCAGGTGGGGGACGCCCTCTTTGCTGCCTGGGTGGTCACTGCCACCAGAAGTGTCCTGTCTCAAGCT
>JAYDZK010000044.1:955462-970568 GCA_034509185.1 Euphonia xanthogaster
GACAGGGAGGAGTGATTGTGATCACTCAGGGAGAGAGATAAGGAGAATTGCCCACTTGACACAAGACACCTGCCATACAGATGGTAAGGGAATACATCTGGCCTTGCAATCTGGAACAGCCTGGGAACACCAAAATCTCACACACAAACACACACACGAATACCTTGTGCTCTGATGCAGAGAGGAGCTGTAGAGATCCAAGAAGTTGTTGCTCATGCTAAACATGTTCCTGGGAAAGAAGAGATAAAAACTGTTGTCCACAAATGCAGGAGCAGGCAACCTTCTTGACAGTGAATAAAAAATTGGTAGTCAAAAGAATTATAATTAAAGCAATTATCATCTTCTCTGCATACACACACCCTGTGTGTTTCATAAAGGCTAATGGAGTGCAGTGCTGGGCTTTGACGGATAATCACAAGGGACTGGCAACTTCCTCACCCAATCTTCAGCTGATGACTAACACATTTTTTTTGAACTTAATCTGTACTGGCTGTGGTTATGGAGAGACTGTTCAGTGAAGAAAGGCTGGTGCACAGAGTTACTGCTCCCTGTATTTAAACCAGATTCTGAAGCACTGGATGTGAGGTTTGGTTGTTTGGGTCTGTGTCATGTTCAAGGGAAGGCTCCTGGAGGACTGATGATTTCTGGGTCCTCTCACAGCCTGGGGTGTCATCACTTGTGGTTCCCCAGCACAGCCCAGAGCATTGAAAGAGGCCACAGGTTCTTCACCCAACTTGGTCACTGGCAAACCAAAGTTTCCAGAAATTTATTCTCTGGTTTCTCCACCTAACCTGGATCTAAGACTGCCCTGAAAAGCCATATTTAGTTTGTAATTACACTTCAGGAGTTCTACTGCCACAGCCTCGCAGGGGTCCTGTCAGTCCAGTGCTCACTCCAGAGCATTTGAAGCTTTCCTTCTTAACTTTTTATTCTTCAACTGTTTCTTTTTTTTTTTTTCCCTGCAATTTTCTTCTTGGAAATGGTTTCAGGCTGACATCTTGAAACCCCATCAGGAAAGCTTTATCCCTTGGAGACCTTCTCTCAGATCACCTGGATTCCTGGCAACTTTGCTCTTATCTCAATTTGGAGAAGTCCAAGTCAAGCTGACTAACCATCATCAGAGATGAAGAGCAGAAAATCAAACCATCAATCATCCACAAAGAGCATACAGCAGCACGAAGAAGCCCATTAGAGGCAAAGTGGACCTGTCAGAGACTCAGCATGAGGTGCCTCTTTGGCAGGAGAAACTCCCACGCTTTAACTCTGCCTCTTCAGAGAGAACTTAGTGTCATTTTCTATGGGCGCCTCATAAAACAATTAAAATAAATGTCTTCAGAATACAGTTTACTTCTCTCTCTGGGAATGTTTCCAGCTCACTCAGTTACAGCATCACCACAAAGAAAATGAAATTTTGTAATTATTGAGGACAGATACCAGCAGAGGGTAATAGTTTTACTGTGGACCTGCTGGAGCATTGGGGCAATGCCAGAAAGGCAACATTCAGAGGTTTTGGCCTGACTCTTTACCCTCCTGGTGCCACCAGGAAAGGCTCAGGATCACGGAGAGGCGCTGCTGTGCCGGCTGGGAGCAGTCCAGAGCTCTCCTAGTGTGCCACACCCAGCGTGGGCTGAGTCTTGTAGGCCTCAACACGGTGGGCCCCTATCCACAATGAATAGTACTAAAAATTGAGGTAGTCATTATTTTCCTTCTCGCTGTCACTCCCTGTCTCCTCTTGCTGTCCTGCAGGCTGACTCTTCTCCATCCTGTCCTCTCTTGTCCAGTCACTCCCTGTTTTCCAATGTCTTCCACCAACCATTTTGCTCCTGCAACTGTTTATTGCTCTTCTCTTCCTTCCTGTTGCAGACACACTCCCCTTCCTCCTTGCTGATGTCCTGGCTCCGAGTTTGCCAGTGTTGGGTTGCAGATTCCTGGGACAGAGCCTGGCCCTTGCACCGTGCTTGGTGTATTCCTGACCAGCTGTCAGAGACACATTACCCAGGCTGAGCTCACAGCAGCTCTTTGAACACATTCCCATGCTGGTCTCTTCCGATCTGCTTGTTCAAGCTTCTTCTGTTACACCCTCAGCCCACTTAGAGAAATCACCGCTAATTTTGTAGCTCATAAAGCCAGAAATGCAATTACAAGCATATCAGTAACTTCCTTTTCTCACACCAAGGCTCCCTTGCAAATGTTTTATTTCAGAGGATATTAAAAAATATCTTGATTTACAGCAGAAACTGGAAAATGTTATCTTCAAACTTGGTGTCTATGACTACCTGGACACAATTTTTTTGGATTTATCACATTGCCATGCGGTGCCAAGTGAGCACACGCTTCTGGCAGGAGCCAATTCACAGCTTGTTCAGAGCCTGAAACCTGAGGGGCCTCACACACAGAAACGACCACTCAGGGCTACTGTAATGCCAACAGCTGAAATACAGCAGGGGTGTGATTTTGCAGAAGCAAAAATTTAACTTTAACTTACACCAGAGCAAGAGGAAAGGCAGTTCCACAGCTCAGTTACCAGCATGTGGTTGCCTGCTGCAGATCTTATTTCCAACATCAAGGATGTCCCTTTTGCCTGAAATCGCCCCACTTTATGCATTTGAAGCCTTAAAAGATGGGGTCAGTCTTGGTGATACACCCACACAGTGTGTGATCCACATGCCAGACCCTTCACTGCTGGCTCCACCAGGACCAGTGGGCACCAAGACTCAGGTTAGGTGAGTTAATTAAGGTCTGAATGTAGGCTGAATGAGTGTTAGTTCTTCATTCTCATCATGGTCATCACAGAACAAAGTGAAAATTTCACTCACCTATTCAGTGGGGATTTGGGAGGTGGAAATTGGCCTCCTCCTAAGCCTTTGTGGCATCTGAACAGATGGGACTTAGCAATGGCTTGATCTCCTGGAGGGAGAGTGAGGATCAGTCAGGTAAGTTCCTCAGTGTGATGGTAAATATGCACAGAAAATACACCCAAAGCCTACTCTCCTGAGTACAAACAAGCAGGATGACAGATTTCTTGCTTAGAAAATCCACATCTCCTTTCAGTGGAAGTACCTGACCCACAGGCAGTCTCCGGCAGGGCTGAGGCTCCTATAATCCATGCAGTCAGTGCCCACCTTCCCCTTGCTGTGCCCCTTCCCCTGCTTTGTGAGGCTGTGCACAGAAAATGCAGTTTTACATGGTTGATTTTTAAACAACCAGGGAGATTTGGGACTTCTTCTCAGTCCTCCATGCACTGTCTGTGCCTTCCGTGGTGGCCTCCACTGCTTTGTTTGTGGCAGAAAGGAGATGCAATGGCTCCTGCCATCTAACTTGAGCATCTTTACCACCTCATGGGATTTTGCCAGGTTTGTGAGTGACACCGCAGCTGCACAGCTGAGTGGCTCAGGTACTGGCTGCACCACCAGAACCATGAGCTAATCCTGTGACCAAGAATGGGCTGGAAAACCCAAAGCTGACTTGGGTGACTGACAAGCATCAACCAGCTCTGCTGGCTGTGTTTATCTTCACAGATGAGCGTTCATCCACTCCTAAAGATCATAGTTGTTGAAGAAAGAATTGCTAAGAAGTTTTTCCTCCTTGGAGCTCTGCCTTCCCACCTGTTTGTGCTGGGGAGTGACAAAGGCTCGTTCTCTGAGAAGTGTTGGTGGAAGCAGGAGCTCACACAAGCCCCCAGCACAGCCCCACCAGCCCTGGGGCTACTTGTGTCTCAGAGAGGCTGTGCCAGGCAGGAGCTCCCACATGCTCTCTGCTCCTGGCTGTTGGCTCTGCTGCATCAATCCAGGCAGGGCAAATCCAGAGTTTCCTCTGTGAGCACAGAAGCTCCAAGCTGATGGAATGTAGGAGATGTCTTTACAGCCTACAGGTTAGCTGTTTAAAAGCTAAAAATCCTCAAAGGCAGAAGAACATCACCCTGCAGTCACCCCCTCACATTGTGGGGTCCCCCATCCTCACCCAAGGCTGTGCAGGTGTACACACTTTGTGTTTTGAATCTACTTGTGGGAAGCTCCACACTGATCCATTAGAGAAGACTAAGAAATATGCACTGAACACAGAATCAGTTCTGTTCTGTCCTAGATTCCAGCTGCAGCTGGTACAGAGTCAGTGGTGCTTCTCCATGCAGGACACAGACATTTTGCTCGTACTTACTCAGAGACAATCTGGGAAGCAAATTGAAACAAAGGCAATTGGGATGGAGAGAGAAAGATTTCGTATTAATTCCAACTTTTTATTTTGTAATTAACTGACAGCAGATAAACTGACAGTGTCCCACAGTGGCACAGACTTTTCCCGGCCTTGTGGAATACAGGGGGAGTTGCAATTCCCCCCCCCGCTTACATCTGTGTCTGAAAATTATTATATTCAAAAGAACGAACCAGATAATTTGTCCCAAATTGAAAAAAGACTAACAAAACAAAACCCAAGCAATCAAAAATAATTTTGTCAGAGCTTGCCCAATTTGATTTTGCTTCGCAATCATTAACTTTCCATTGTAAAAGAATTCATATGGGAGACTTTTTCCAGCCTAATTCTTGAACCTTGCCCTTCTAATTAATCAGATAATGGTCTTACAGCTTGATTCTGTTTTCTGTTCTAGTTAAACTGTTTAGAAATGTGCTAATGATTCATTCTCATGCAATTAGATTCAGCAGCCAGAGTCTTTACTATACTTCTGCAGAGTTTGCTGTGTAGAGGAGCACAGTACAAAGAAGCCAGTCATGGTTTCATAAAGAAAATCGGTGGCATTTGGGAAAAAACATTTGAGGATCTGGACCTGTATTTAATGCATGTCATTAGCTATTTGCAAGAGACAAATGAAATGAGAGAAAGCAGCTTCTTTCAGTCTGCAGGGAGCTTAGAAGATATTCTTCAACCTTTCATATTCAACTTCTCTTTCATATTAAGAATCCAAGTCTCTAAAGATCCACCTTGTAAAATTGCCACTGAACTGTAACAGGAGACACTGTGAAATTCTGGCACTGCAAAACTCAGGGAAATGAATTTCCATCGTAGCTCTGCATAAATTTGTTCTTTGCTGAAGCTGAGCCTGGGAAGTGCCTGATGTTTTCATGCCGTGTGTGCATAGGGCTTTGAGGCTCAGATTTCACAAGAAGTGCAGATGCACCACTGGGAGCTCCTTGGAAGCTGCCTTGTTTACAGGGCTCAGCCTGGCGGGGCTGTGTTTAATCCAAGTCAAGTCATGGGAGACTGTGCTCCAGCCTTCTCATCACTGTCCAGACTCCATGCTGATACAGCTACTGCAGAGAAAACCCTGCCTGTTGGAGAAGGCAGAGCACAGCATCTCTTCATGCAGTAGGACCTGGCCCAAGGTCAAGGCAAGAAGTCCATCAGAGGCCAGGGACCAAACCAGAGAGACACACTGGAGTGAGGCCACGGCTGGGATGTGGCTCGTACAGTGTCCCTGAGGACAGGAGCCTGAGTTAAAGGCAGCTCTGGAGCCCCCCAAGGCTTCTCACTGCCCTGCCCTCACAGTAGCCCAATCCCAGATTTGGGATATGCACACCCACACCAGAGCTGGCCTTGGATCCAGGCAGGTAAGCCCTGAGGAAGGGTGGCAGCTGTGTTTGGAGACCCACAACCCGGAAAATGATCGATGTGCTATGAAAGCCACGGGTGCAGGCCAGGAGGGAAGGCACCATGGGCAGCTCCAGAGATCTGTGCACTTCACACACAGGCCACCCAGGCTTCGGGAGCCATGGGGGTCTCTGAGGGATCATGAGGCCCCCAGGGCTGGGAGTCTGCTGGCTGGAAATGTCACATTTCCTAATGTGTGGCATTTGGCCTTTATTAAATGGTTGCTCTATGACAATTAAGCTTTTCTGTGACCGCAGCTGGCCAGCAGTTGTGATGCACACCCAGGAGTTTCTGTCACCCATTTGTTGCCTGTCCTTTGACGAGGGGCCTGTTGGTAGCCAGGAGGCAGGAAACACTCCAGAACATTTGCAGCACTGGGTCTAAGGCTGGCAGAGATGGGTTTGCTGTGATAAATGAACACCAGTCCTGCTACTGAGCAGTCTGTGCTGGGATGCAGGCAAGAAGAGAAACCTCTGGTGTAAGGGTAGCCATGGGCAGGGCTTTAAAGGGATTTTGTCTGTGGCAGGAAAGAGATTTAATGTTGCTGGAATTACAGAGAGCAAGCAGTACCCCACACAATTTCTCCTTCAGAGACCTTGTTTCAAGTTGAGTGGAGGGAAGCTCACACAGACATTGGAACACAGTCATGGCTGGAGAGGCTGGAATTGTAATGTCTCAACAGCTCATTCTTTTCCTCTGTTTTCAAGCAGGAGCTTAGTTCTATAGGAGGTCAGAGAGGACAAGAGAGGGAACACTGACAAAGTTGCCCAGTACCTCTACTACCCCAAAATTCACCTCACATCCTTCACACACTGAATGCATGTTTCCAAAGGCTTACTCCTTGCAGTGCCTTGCAAGCCCTGCTTCTACCTAAGCAACAAGTCTTGCCAAGAGTCTTTATCACTGCAGCCTCCTTCCCTCTTTCCCACCTGAAACCCCTCAGACCCCAGCTCTTGTGTCTGGCTTGTGCAGAGACACAACCTCATGATGTTCAGCCCCACATAAATGATTTTTCCATTCCAGATTAAGGACTTCACCTGCATGGATTCTGCCTCTGTCTCCTGCACCTCCTTTCACTTCCCAAGTCCTTGAGATGCCTCTGACTTCACAAAATCTGCAAAATGTCTGTTTTACAGCTTTCTTCACTCAGCTTTAGCCCTCCAGAACCACCAGCATTTATCTCACTGCATCATCTACTCTCCACCCATTTCAAATTCAATTGAAAGCACATTTTCTCCCTTGCCTGTGGTTCCTAAATTATGTACACAGCTCATTTCAAAATATCAATTCAGAAACTTGGCAAGGTAATTATTAATAACACCTCTGTTCCTCTCTGGAGGAGAAAAAATACTAGAAAAATGTGAAATGTGTACACACTTGTCATTCTCACTCTCCTCTTTTGCCAAACATTCTGTTCTTTACAGGAAATAAAAACAACCCTATACCCGTATTAAGTGGCTGAGGCAGTGTAATTAGCATGGAACCATGGAACTGGGACAGGATTCCTTGAAATGTCCCAAAACTTGGGGTGACACAGATGCCACAGTCTGCCATGAATTAGTGCTTGGCTGCAAGGGGTCAGCAGCACAAGGGGGCTGAACTTGAGTGGTGCACACCAAGAGCTGGAGCCCAGTGGCTGCTTCAGTCACTTGTGTGGAGCTCATCATGGCAAACAGCTTCAGCTGTAATGACTCAACAGCTCATTCTTCATTATTTGATTCCAAGATTTCACATGGGCTTCCCAAGGACCCAGAGCTGCTGGGAAGCACTGAGGGGGGGTGTGGCCTGCAAACACCAGGCACAAAATCATGAACGGTTTGGGTTGGAAAGGACCTTAAAGTTCCTCCCATCCCATCCCATCCCACCCCCTGCCATGGGCAGGGACACCTCCCACTGTCCCAGGCTGCTCCAAGCCTTGTCCACCCTGGCCTTGGACACATCTAGGAATCCAGGGGCAGCCACAGCATCTCTGGGCACCCTGTGCCAGGGCCTGCCCACCCTCACAGCCAGGAATTCTTTCCCGATATCCCATCCAGCCCTGCCCTCTGGCAATGGGAAGCCATTCCCTGTGTGCTGTCCATCCATGCCCTGGTCCAAAGTCCCTCTCCAGCTCTCTTGTAAGCTCCTGTTACAGGCATACAGGAGTTAACTACCTGTTTTTTACTTTCTAAGTTTTCATTTTCTACCTGTACCTATAAATCATACAGTGACATCCCGAAGAGTTTTTCACTGCCCATAGTGCCACAGGATGTGCAGTGAAGAAGCTGCAGGGTCTCTCCCGAAGCAAACCTCGTATATAGGTGCTGTGTACATTGGGAGCTGAGCTCAGTGATCCACGTGTCCCCCTTATCTCATGTTCCCACACCATCCTAACAGGAACCAGGGTTGTACTTCCCTAACTGTGGGGAAAGAAGGCAAAAAGAAAAGAAGTCCTTTGGAGGATGAGGGGGAAATAGAAAGATGGGGTGCCTCTAACTCCTGTGGTGGAGGGACAAAGTGAGGGGTTCACAAGGAAGGGAGGAGGTGAGAAGTCCTCAAGGGACAGGTTTATGCAAGAAGGGGAGTTGGGCTTTCAGCCTCAAAAGATAAAGAAGACCCAGCTCACAATCCCTTTGTTTTGAGGGGAGGATAATGTGTAAAAAGGCTATAGAGGTAGCCAGGGGCTTTTAATTCTGAAGACTTGTCCTGGAATTGTGAGGCCAGTCCTTTTTAATGGCATTTAAAGACCTGTAGGAAAGAAGTGTTCACACAGACAAGAGCCAACTCATTGCTCACCTCACCCAGTAGTGTCAGTGGCTTTGGCTATCATGGGCCCAACAGCTCCTTCCTGGCACCTCAGCCTCTAGGGTGCTGAGGATTTGCCTCAAGTAAACATGGCACAAAAAGATAAATAAATAAAAATAAATAATAAATAAAGAGTTATAAACGGAATGTCTCGTATCAGCAAGAACTTGGGAGAAGAAAGTCTGGTGACAGTGAGAGTCATTGGCTCTGTGCTATGACAGCCAGTGCTTGTGTG
Source organism: Euphonia xanthogaster (assembly GCA_034509185.1). Taxonomy (NCBI): domain Eukaryota; kingdom Metazoa; phylum Chordata; class Aves; order Passeriformes; family Fringillidae; genus Euphonia; species Euphonia xanthogaster. Next base: position 964,083 of record JAYDZK010000044.1, read on the forward strand.
GCAGATATATCCCTGCTTCCTCTCCCTGCCTCCTGGAATCCTGTCTCCCAATTACAGCTCCCTGGCTCTGCCCCAGGCACCTTGCTCCCACAGAAGTGTGGGGTATTTAGGTAGTATTTAGTATTCAGTTTAGTATTTAGTATAGTATTGAGTATTTAGTAGTACTTCTCAAGAGTTTAAAGTGCAAGGGTTTAAAGGTTCTCTCCCAAATTTGCCCCGAACCAGGACAACAATATTGTTTATAAGTTGGCCAAATTCTGTGTTCTCTGGCTGAGGGGGGCATAAGCTTTCACTTGAATGGAGTGAAAGTAAAAGATGCCCTGCTGAGAGACCCCCAAAGTGAAGACATGGAACCAGCTAGGGGATGGGAAAGGCCTGAGCTGACAGTGAAGTCACTGAACCTCCAGAATCTACTTCAGAACCTTTGGGATTCACCTCAGAACCTCTGGAGATCAGTTACTGCTCCACAGCCTTTCCTGGGGCTGTCCAAGCTGTGTCTGGCCATCACAGCTGGTGGGCTGGCACTGGACCTCAGCTGAGCCAAGGCACTGGTTTCACCCACACCACCACAGCCACAAAGCTGTCAGGTCCTGGGGGCCATTAGCATTACTACTCACACTCCCTTTTCCATGGGTTTCCTGCAGCATCACTGCACTTTCCGCACCCCCAGAGCCCCTTGCTGCTCTTGGCTGAGTGTGCATTCTGCAGTGACACTGGGTCCTGCAGTACCCCCAGGAGTCCTCCTGGGTGAGCCACCACCTCCCACACGGGGCCAGGGCTCTACCCTGCCAGGACGAGGTCTTCACACGAGTCAAGCACACATCTGTGAGCTGGCTCGGTGCTGATTCACCTTCTGGGCTGAGCCTTCATTGGCAGGTGGCAGAGAGCACCAGCAGAACCCACAGCCCTCTTTTCGGGAAAAAGAAACGTGCTGCATGACACTTCTGCTAAATCATTTGTTCCTAAAAGCCATGTTCACCCTGCCTCTTCCTTGGTGGAGCCAGCCCTGGATTTTGGAAAGCACTGCATTAACCTGCTTCATGCAGATTGCCTGCTCCCTGGTCATGTACTGCTCATGGAAGGCAGTCAAATTACACACAGCATGGAGAAGACTCGTGAAACTAGAGCTTCTCCTAAAATACCAGTGCAGCCCTGTTGAATTAGGAGTCCTGCCCTGACATGTCCGAAACTCAAAATTCGATGTCCCATCACATGGGTTTGATGCCACCTCGTGGTAGTTCCATGCCCTGATTTGCAAGGCAAAGGTTTCACTCGCGGGATGTTTCCCAAACAGCTTCCTTCGGAGAGAGAAAGGTTGGAGAAAGGATGAAAATAGACAGATGTCCAGATCTTCACTGCTGATTTGCAGCTGCACAGCACTGTTAACAAATGTTAGTATGATTGTAAAACAGAGGGATTGCACACTATTCTGTGAGGATATGGATGTGGCCATCACAGAATTTGCTGAGATGTCCTGACATGAAACTTTAGTCATAGTTGCCTCATCATCCTGGGACCCAAGACAAACACTTGTACTGAATTCACAATTAGATTTTCAAATTTGGAGCTCTTTCCTCCCTTGAAGAGCAACTTCCCTCTCCAGCCCAGTTGTCATTACATTGTCCTAAGGGTCTAATAAAGAGCTGAATTATCTCACCCTTTAAAAAGGAGAACAGAAATCACTAGGACTGGTACAAATATTTCTACTGAGAATTGGCTTATTCAAAAGAAAATTGTTCCTCCTCCCCTCTCACCACTCTAGCAGAGTGATTTGCCAGGTGCATTCATGGAGCTTTTGAGCCTTTCAAGCAGCAAATGGCCCAGATTGCTTTTGTTTGCCCTCTGATCTGCAGGAAAGACACCACTTTACAAATGCCAGAACACATTCTTGGGCCGTTCTAATGTAAAACTCTCATGTTCTTTGAGTAATCACAGACCATGTACAAATTGTAGTGAAATGACTCCCTGTTCCTCACTTCTTCCCCAAGCCTCAGGCACCCTCCTATCCGTGACAGCATCATGTCAGGCCCCGCAGAAGTGCTGGATCCTGAAGGCAGCATAGCTGGGACATAGCTGCAGCTGAGCTAATTACTGTTAGGTTTCAGCTTGGCTGATTAACTTCTGTGTAGCCCTGTAATAGCACAGGCATTTTGTTTTCAATTCTGGAACTATCTTGGACAGTGTTAATCTGGGGGAAAAGCCTCTGCAAATCACGCAGCTCTGCGGTGGGTGCAGTGAGACAGATGTAATTTCACTGTCTATATAAATGAAATTACTTTTGCAATGGTGTGTAACGCAATCTCCAGTGTTCAGGTGCTTGTCTGCATCTTTTTCACCAGACTGAACACTCCAAATGTCTAAATACAGCTGTTTGTTAAGCTGTTCACTATCTGAAGAGTTTAGAGGGGCTGTTACATTGATCTGTGTTTATATCACTCTCAAAAACCTATTTGACTGAAATTCTTCATTTTTGCTCTTTCCTTAAAATCTGCACATTTCAATCTGATCACAGTATACAATTTGAGTGGAAAAACAGGAGAGATTTTCACACATGCCCATCTGAAGAGCTTTAAAGGCTGAAGTGGCTGAGGCAGCAAGTGAGCAATGATCTGTGTAGCAATGAAACTCTTTCTCACATGGACTTGTGAAAGTGGGAGCTGATATTTCCTGGCTAAGAGATATTTTCAGCAAATTTTCAGTTTTCCCAGGAGAATGTTGCTGTTGAATGTCTTGCTTAGATGCCATGGTCTCAGCCCCTTGGATCTCTTCAGAAGAGGGATCAACACCTCGAGTGAAACTGGAGCTGGTAACAACTCTTGTCCCCAGAGAATCCAAGGTTTGGCAGAACCGCAAGTGTTACACCAATGTTGAGGTTTGCTTAAATCATAGCAATAAAGGCAAACAAAATGCCTTTGTTGTATTCACCTTCATTTCCAGAGCCAGCAGAAGAGAAGGAAATGAGGAGCCATTTGGACTGGGGAGAAACACAACCCTCTGCAGGGTCTTCAGTGGAGGAAAAGGCATATATGGGAAATCATAGAATCCCAGAATGGTTTGGGTTGAATGGACCTTAAAGCTCATCCCATTCCATGGGCAGGGACAACTTCCACTATCCCCGGTGGCTCTAAGATCTCTCCAACCTGGCCTTGGACACTTCCAGGGATGGAGCACCCACAGCTGCTCTGGGCAACCTAGGCCAGGGCCTTAGCACCTTCTCAGGGAATGATGTGATAAGGACAGTGATAGGACAAGGCTTAAGAATGGCTTAAGGCCATTCCCCATTGTGAAAAGTCCCCCTCCAAACTGATCTCAAATCCAGCTCAAGACTCTGCAAAACAGAATAAAACATGCACAAATCCTCCTTCCCTCTGTAGTGACTGACTCTTTGATGTGTAGTGGCTTCCCAACTGCTGCAGGTGTGTTTAGGATGGTGTATCCCACCCAGCATCCAGCTGCCTGTTGGTGAAGGTGCAGGTCCCACTCCTGTCCTGCCTGCCACCTCTGGGCAGGGGTTACAAACCACAGGCTCAGCAAAGTCAGAAGGCCATGTTCAGGTAACACAAGTCCCACTTCACACCAGTCAGGTTCTGCTCTGATTTGTTTGTCAGTGATAAAACCACCTGGATGTCCTGCCATCCTATTTGGGAAAGAACAAATCAGGCCAAGGTGTACTGCTGCTGAGAATTTCACCTCCCACCTCCCAGTGCCCACCCAGGTTTTGGTTATACCTGTCCCTCAGATATAACCCTCTCCATGCCTTCCTCTTCTGCTGCCATGTTTGGGAAGGATGGGATCTACCTGAGGGGACTCTGCACTGCAGATCACCCAAGGAGCATCTCTTACTGGGATCTGAGCTCTCTGTAGGCAGCTGATTATTCATGTTTTGTTTGCTGGCTCAATTTATTTTTAGTTGACAGAAACAGCTGTGAGGGGGAGAAAAAATGAGGAACAGAAGCTGACAGCATGATTAACTTTTTAACTCAAATTGCTTCTCAATTTAAAAAAATCTAAATATTCCCTGTGCTCCTGGTGCCACTTTTCCGTGTTGGCAGCTGCTGTGCTCGCAGGAACATGACACAGTTTCAAAGAGGTGGAGGTGGAGCTGTACAGGAGAAGGACAGTCCACAGCTGCTCCTCCCTCTGGGCTCACCTCACCAGAGGAACTGGGGGACAATGCACAAGGTGAAATGCCCAGCATGGCCAGCACTGTGGGGTGGGCTCAGAGAAGCTATCGGGCTACTCAAGCTCAGCCTCCCCAGTCATAAAATGAGATCTCCAGTGAGATTTCAAAGCCATTCCAACTCCTTGCAGGTGGAAGGGTGCGGGTGCAGAGAAGCATCCAGTCATGTTCTAGCAAAGAGAAGTGCTTGTAAAACCCTCAAACAAATCTCATACACGCTAGCAGGAAGAAACCTCAGCTCTGTTGGGATTGATGTTTAGTCACAGTACAACACTGGGAAACTTTCCAGCCACCAGTAATTGGGGTGCAATCATTTCCTGTCCTACAAAACAAGAGCTCCTCTTCTCACTGCTTTTAAGTCTTGCGAATCTTAAGATTCACAAAAGTCTTCAGCCGAGTGAATTCAATACCTGCTTTTCCCTACACTGCTCTGTTTGCCTGCCAGCCTTTTCAATACACCTCCTTATCCTGTTCTGCCTTTTGCCTTGTGAGGTTTAGGGCTTTGCTCTGAATCCTCTACTCAGGTTTGAACTTTGACTCCCAATTGTTTGCCTAATTCCCCCTCGCCCCCACACAAGGCCAGGAACAGGGGTATATGCTGGGGAGGGATGGGGCAATTTTGCAGCTCAGCACATCAGAAACAGACTCTGTCCAGGCAGCCCCTGGCTCCTTCCCCCAGCAGGAATCACAGAATGGTTCAGGCTGGAAAAGACCACAGTAGATCAAATGGTCCCACTTCCCTGCTCAAGCAGGGTCACATGACACAGGACTGTGTCCAGGTGGGTTTTGATTGCCTCCACGGAGGGAGAGTCCACCCCCTCTCTGGGAAGTCTCTTCAGTGCCCAGTCACATTCACAGTAAAGTTCTTTCTCGTGTTCAGGCGGAATATCCTGTATTTTATCTTTTGCTCCTTGCCTCTTGTGCTGAGCCCCTGAGAGCAGATCCTGGTCCTGTGCTCTGACCTCTCCCTGCAGACACTGACAGATACAGACAAGGGCGACTCTCAGCTGTGTGTCCTTTTGAGGCCGAACAGCCCCAGCTCCCTCAGCCTTTCCTTGTCAGGGAGGTGCTCCAGTCCCTTCATCACTTTCCATCTGTCCACCTGCTCCAGCAGGTCCAGAGGAAGCAATAGAGATGTTGCAAGAGCTGGAGCCCTCTTGCTCTGGAGCCAGGCTGGGAGAGCTGGGAGTGTTCATCCTAGAGAAGGGAAGGCTCCAGGGAGACCATAGAGCCCCTTCCAGTATTTAAATGACCTTCAAGAGAACTGGAGAGGGACTTGGGACACAGGCCTGGAAAGAGAGAACAAGAGGGGACGGCTTCACACTGGTAAGGTTAGCTTATTAGAAAGAAATTCTTGGCTGTCAGGGAGGTGAGTCCTGGCACAGGTTGCCCAGAGAAGCTGTGGCCACCCCACCTCTCCAAGTGTTCAAGTCCAGGTTGGGCAGGGGTTGGAACAACCTGGGATAATGGAAGGCATCCCTACCCATGGCAGGGAGTGGAACCGGATGGTCCTTCAGGTCCCTTTCATTCTATGATTCTATACCCACTCCAGGAGTTTCATGTCCATCCTGTCCTGTGGATCCCAGAAGTGGACACACCATTCCAGATGAGCTTAACAGGGCTGAAAAGATGGGCAGGACCCTGTCCCTGACCTGCTGGCAATGCCCTTCCCACCCCAGGATCCCGCACCGGCTCCAGGGCTGGTCAAGGACACTTGTGACCCCCAGAGCCTTCTCTGTGGAGTTGCTGTCCAGCAGGTCGCCCCCAGCCCAGGCTGGGACACGCAACAACCTCCCCGATGCTGTAGCTCCAGCACGGACACCCTCAATGAATGTCCAAGGTGGAAATCATCAGGCAGCAATAAGCCCCCACTGCTCCCCTCAATAGCTCCCTTGGCCAGGCAGCCTCGGCTAAGCATAGGTGACTGTGAGCGACAAAGCACCAGTAGGAACGGCTGCTGCCGGCTGGGGCCGAGAGAGCAGAAGAGACTCCTGGGCCCCGGAGAGCTGGGACTGCCACTAGGCCCCACACCCGCCGCCGGCCCGGGATAACGAGCCCACGGGAACATGGCGGCTGCACCGTGAGGGGAAGCGCTGCGCCCCCATTTCCCTGAACCGCCCCGCACGGCAGGGGGCGCCGTGCCGCCCGCGCATGCGCCGCTGCGCCACAGGTTTGAACCGCCAACTGACCCAATTCGAATTCGCATCCTCGCCGACCAATCACAGCACGAGGGGCGGGTAAGGTCCCCGCCCCATCGGCATCCTGGCCAATGACAAAGCCTGCTGTGTTTAAAACAAGTGCGCGCG
>JAYDZK010000044.1:980039-990316 GCA_034509185.1 Euphonia xanthogaster
CGCAAAACTTATTATTCAGCATAAACAGAACAAGACGATTGGGGATAAAAGCATCATACAGTCAACCTAGGACACAGATAAACCTATCCTTAAAGGCAGCTGTGAACTTGAACGAACTATGGACAGATATAAGCTTGCAAATATCACGATCCTTAACCTATTAAAAAAAAATAAGCTGACTTACTACAGAGCTACTACACTACATGAATATGTAATTCAATGTATGAATATGTACTCTCTTCTCCAGCACACTCCTGGACCAGCCAGCTGTCTGAGTGCACTGGTTTCTCTCAAGAAGACCTCTTGCCCTGCGTGCTGAGCCTCCACCAAAAGTGGTAATGGTTTTGGGACTCTTTGAGGGGACACATGAATACTTGGATTGGAGCTCTGGCAAATGTGCTGCACCTGTACAGTCAGCCCTTCCCAGTGAAGGAAGGGCCTTTGGTTAGCTGCCTTGCTCCCTTGCCACAAGGCACTAAGGTCCAGTTCAGGGACAGCTGTTCTATTTCTGCCAGCTGGTCTGGGCCTGGGTCCCAGAAAACAGGGACAGAAAAGGAATTAGATGCTCACGTGCTTAGAAGCCACCAGGTGTCCTGATGAAGCTGCTGAAACACCAACTCCCTTAGCACAGCACTGAGCGGCAGAGGCAAATGATCTAACTTGGCAGGTTTTCTTAATACTGTTTCATAGAATCCATTGTAAGATAGGGGTTTCAATCTTTCTTTCCAGCTTCCATGATGATGTCCCAAAGGATTACAGGCAGGTGTCACTCATGGCAGTAAAACAGCGATTTGAAGATGAGCGCTATGAAGAAATTGGCAAAGAACAGGTGGGTGAGCTGTGGCTACATCTGCTGCTGGCTGACACTCAGAGCAGAGCTGCTGTCCCGTGGCAGGCTGTGTGAATAAAGTGAGAGTTTAAAAATTGAGTTGTAGGGACTCTTAACTGATGTTTGAGTGCCGGTGGGAAGAACTCACTGGGATAGATTTCTCCTAGAAAATAAATAGTGTCCTTCTGGCCATTTAGTTCTCATAAGAATCTCATGGCCTAATTCTTACAGGTGCTTTGACTTTTTAAAATCTATTTATTTATTTATTTAATATTGTAGGTTATGAGTTACAGCCAGCTCTGCTCATTGTTGGGTGTGAAACAGAAGGACCCAGAGCCCAGTCCCTTGCACAGGAACGTAGTGGAAATTCAGACTTTCCTCAGCTCTCCCTCTGGAAAGAGAGCTAAAAGGTAAGCATAACTCATGGCTGTCAGCAGCTCTGAAGATCAGCCAGAGACTTTCCTCCTCTCTGGCACCCTCAGGTTTCATTCCTAAATACAATCCATTTTCCTGTCACCATCTTGACATACCTATTAAAAGAGCTGGAAAAGACTTGGATTTTGACATATGATTTCTGGGGTGTTTTTCTACAGGAGGAGGGAAGACAGCATTCAGGATGACAGAGGCAGCTTTGTAACTACACCCACAGCAGAGCTGTCCTCGCAGGAAGAAAGTCTGCTGGACAACTTCCTTGACTGGAGTTTAGATTCCTGCTCTGGTTATGAAGGTGATCAGGAAAGTGAAGGCGAGCGAGAGGGAGATGGTGAGCAGTTTATTCTTATAAAAGCAGCCAAGAGGATTAAACCTGTCTTTTCATTTTTGCTTAAAACGGTTTCTCAGGCACCAGATCCCTAAACTTTCAGCTGAAGACCAGGTGGAAAAACTCTTCCCCTTCCCCCCGTGGTTATAATTGTTAAACTCTCTCAGAGGTATCTTATCTGTTCTTTCTCTGCACTGCTTCAGAACATGATGAGGGGTTTTGTATTTGCTCAGCGTTTCAAAGTCAGGCTGTTTGCAGTGCACCAAATGTGATGAATGAGCCACTGTCTTAGAAACACTAATTAGCTGTTGGGTTTTGCTGACCCTGGGCCTGGCTGCTCATTTTCTAACAGCTCTTAGTACCTGTTCAAATAGTCGGGGGGAAGAAAAGATGCTGTATGAATAGAGGGTGAACTTAGTGCCCTGCCCTCCAGGTGTAAGCAGACAGAAGGCAGACTCTTGCTTGGATTTTTCTGCTTGACTCTGTGCTGAGTGCCTGCTTGGTTCTGCATGGGAGCAAACTAAGGTTTCTCTTTTCCCATCCTGCAGTGACCAGCCCCAGTGGGATCCTGGATGTGACAGTGCTATACCTGGACCCTGCAGAGCACTGTGGCCAGGACTCCAGTGATGAGGACAGCCTGCCCGGGGAGTGGGATGGCTCTGGGGCACCCCAAAGGGAGGGAGAGCTGCCAGGGGCATATCTCACCCCAAGGAATCCCAACCCAGAGGGGAGCTCAGGCTACTCTTCTGTCAACACTGCCAGTCCTACATCTTCTGTTGAAGGCAGCCCTGGAGCTCCTCCCAAACCTACCTCAGCACTGCCCCACAGCAATTCCATGAACAGGGAGCTGTGCCAGCCCCATTACCTGCACAGGAGGCAAGTCAAGAGAAAAAACATGGCAGAACACACTGAAGAAAGGCTGAACTTGGCCTTCTTAAGCCTCTGATTTCTTCATGCTTTTAACTTTACCAGGATTTCTAGAAACCGTATTTCTGTTGCAGTCATACAGGGATGATAGTGAATAATTGTAAATACCTCCAAAATACCTTCCCTTCAGCCTTGTCTATCTTGTACAGCTGGGCTATTTCCACCCTTCACAGCTGCCTTTTTATGTATCCCCTATTGCCTGATCCTCTGCTAAGGTTCTGCTCTCTTTATGAAAATTCATAGCTCAGTTTTATCATCCCTCTTAGTGATAGAAAATAACTGTCCTGTCCCTTGCTTTCTCTGAGGCCTGGCACTGTGAATGAAATGAATTGACATTGGTTCTCAAGTTTCTGAATGTAACACTATGCTTGAATCTTCCACTTGAAAGACCTATTTTGAGGTTGTGCTGCCTTTTTACTCTGTCCAGGTCTCCTTCAGCTCCCCTCTTCTTGTCTATGGCATTTGCTGCACTGACACAAGGTTTTTATTGAAAAACCCCAGAGGTAAATGAAGGCTCACTGCAGGTCTGAGCTGCTCTCTTCACCTACCTCCCACATGGTTAAACTCCATTTGCCTCTTCTCTTGTTGTCATGTTTTCTTCACCTGAAAAATCCTTCTGTGCCTTAAGACATAGGAATTGGAATACCAAGGTACAAGACTTCAAAAAGATGTCACTGAAGCTAACACTGGAACTGGACTCCAGGACAGCAGATTTACTGTGGCATTGGCAACAGTTCAGCTACACACAGTGTAGTGAGTGTTTATTGACTGTTTTTTTTATAAAATTGTTTTGTTAGTAGAGATGGATCCTGGTCTTCCTTCCCCTCATTCCCTGGCCTGAGGTCTGGAGAACTGCTGGGATGAGGTCAGGGTTTAGCTCTGAGCTGAGTTCTGATGGTTAGGTTGCAGTGGCCCTGCCTGAAGGCTATTTACACAAATCTCACAAGGAGCACAGGGCTCAAATCACCCTCACAACCCAAAAGCAGCTCCAGAGGGGCCTTGAATCTTCCAAATAACCAAAAGCAGCCTTGGGTAGTTGTCCACAAAGTTTATTACAAAACCATGTACTGCCACTCTCATACAAAAGAGAAAAAAATCCCTGATTTAGTTTTCCTGGCTCACGGGTGGCTTCGCTACAGTTCTCCAGCTACTGCTTCCCCTAATCTGCCATGCAGGAGTCTCTTCACATTCATTTGGTACAGCAGGAGCTCAAACTTCAGCACTGGGTCACATTAACATGGGAAGAAAACACTTAAAAAACCTCTCTCATTCTAAAACTGTTAAAAGTGAAAATATATCTGGGAAAGGCCTCACTGTAGAAAGCTCTGAACTCTTCCTTGGTCTGAAAAAAATAAAATCAGAAAAGGGGAAGATTAATCAGTTTCAGTTCCTTCCCAGGAGGAGGAAATTAGGTGAAGAGCTGACTCTGTGCTCCTGCTGCTGGAAGCAGAGCTTTGGCTGATGCAGCCTTGCACTAAAACCAGATCTGGCTCAGTATCAAGCCTCACTCTTTGAGGTGCCTCATGGCTAAAATAACACCTGGGCACTAAAACCAGAACTACAGGCTGCTTTCTGAGAGAGAAAAGCAAAAACTACAGCCCAGAGCTTCAGCTAGAAAAAAAAAAAAAAAAAAAAAAAAGACTACCAGATGGCCTGAGTCTGCATTTTGTTATCAGCTCTGCAGCTCCTTCAGCATTTGCTTAATTAACCCTTCTTGTATTCCTTCATGGGCAAGTGTTTCCAGAAAAACTTGAGGAAACATAGGCTAAGCCTGGCTTTGTGCAGCACTGGACAGGTATCAATAGGGAATGACATGTCAGGACGAGCAGGTTGGTTTCAGCTGGAGGGATGTCAGAGCCCAGCCTGCTCTGTCCTCACCTGCCTGTGGCAGCACAGGGCACACGCAGGAGGTGCCAGCACTCACCTCAGGGCACCACCCGCACATCCACGCAGTCGTAAGCGGAAGCTTTCATCTTTTCCAGTGGCTTCCCAAGGAGCTGCCGCAAGGCCGCGTAGTCAGGCTTCTGCTCGTACTGCAGGGCCAGCACCTGCTCCAGGTAGCTCTGCAGGGCATCTGCAAGGAAAGGGACTCAGATTGGAGCAGCACAGGAACTCCAGCTGCCAAATGGCCATTTCAGGCTGCATGTCCTGCAGCCGGCTCACCCACGCCCCCAGGCAGCTGCAGAGAGGAAAACCAAACCAAAGCTAATACAAAGCTGAGAGAATCACCAAATTATACAATCAAATAGAATCACCAACTGGTTTGGGTTGGAAGGGACCCTGAAGCCCATCTCCTTCCACCCCCTGAACACTTCTCAGGCATGGGACAGCCACAGCTTTTCTGGGCAACAAAATGGGATAGGAAGTGTCCTTTAGCCCCAGATATTTCATTTCTAAGCCCACCAGCACAGCTGTCCCTTCAGCAAGGTCCATTAAAGCAGATCATGGAAAGCAGCCCTCATTCTTATGTACAAAAAACGGGATTTGTTCCCAGCCTGCCAGACAGTTCACGCAACACTTGGTCACCATCACCACTGGAAGCCATTCTGAACCAGCACCCCAGCACGGAGAAAGTTCTGGCTTCAGGGACAGTCAGTCCTTCATTCCTGACTCCCATTGCCACTGAGAGCAAGCCTATACCTGGAATGGATCTCTGCCTGAAGCACAGTTGGAGAAGGCATCTCACATCCTTTCTGTACCTGGAATAGTCAGCACAGAGTCCTGTCAGAAGGAGAAGCAATGGAGCAGGCACCTGAGCACCTGTTATTGAAAACAGGGACAAAAAAAAAAATCCCCAAAAGGCTGAATTCAGCTGGCCATGTTCTGAATGAAGCAGAGCCTGGGGTTCACCAAACACCCTGGGGCTGGGCTCAGCCTTGGCTGTGGGATTTGCCACAGTGTACTGTGACCTGGGGATTTCAGTCACAAACCCCCCTCACTGCTTTCTGCTGACCATTTCCCAGAAGAATAGATTATTTCTCCTACCTTTCCTTCTGTTCTACCACAGCTTTTACTTTGTCCAGCTCATCAGACCAAGGCAAAGTGCCACAGAGCCATTTCAGAAGACAGTAGCCCAGAGATTCCAAGTCACTCCGTCGAGATGGTCCTGATGGAAAACACAAGACATTCACAAGTCACTCATGAAGGGGCAGAAGTAAAGAAATTCAGGAGCTTCATGAGGATGTGCTCTGGGGTATCAATACTCCTGGGAGCCTGCTAACACAGTTCAGGAATCACCTCCCAGCATCTGGAAGAAGATTTCCTGAACACTGTGAAAGAGCAGTCACATCCCAACCAGGAGAAGGACAGAATTTGGCACAGGCTGCCCAGGATAGCGTGGAGTCTCCATCCCTGGAGGGATTTAAAAGTTATGTAGATGTGGCACTTGGAAACTTGGGTTAGTGGTGACCTTGGCAGTGCTGGGTTTACAGCTGGACTCAATGATCTTAAAGGTCTTTTCCAACAAAAGCAATTCTACTATTTAAATGCCTTTCCAGCTCTCATTGCTTCAAGGTCAGAGCTCAGCCTGCTGCAAATCTGTTTTGGGCAGGGATCCTGTCTGGCTTGAAAAAGATCCCTGCTAAGCCAGCACGACGGGCCCTGTTTTCTATTTCCCACATGCCTGCAGCAGCCAAGGCTCCAGATGGAGCAGGAACATCCCTGCTGCAATCACTGAATGACCTGGCAAGTCCCAACACAGCAGCCATCAGGAGGCAGGAGGGAACAGCCCAAAGAGGAACCCAGTTCCTGGTGCATGTGAATGCCCGGAAAGCAGCAGTGCCAGTCAACGCCAGCAGGGAGCCCGAGCTCCAGGGAGCACCACCCCAGGAGCAGCCCCAGCATGTGTCACAAACCCAGACCCACCTGTGCCCTTGTGGCTGTCCAGGCTGATGAACTCCAGCGTGCCCTCGTGAGGGGTCCTGCTGCCCTCGCGCCGAGCCACGTGCTTCCCCCCGGGACAGTAGCGGAACGCGAAGCCGTAGCCAGCGAGGGTCACCTGCAGGGCAGCACAGAGCACCCACCTGAGTGCAGAGCAGCTCCCTGGGCTGCCCCACAGCTCCTGCTTGAGCACTGTCCAGCCTGCTCTGCTGCCCTGCCCAAGGCAGGGACCTGGAGGCTGCCTTATCCCAAGTCACAATCCCACCTCCAGTGCCCTTTCCTGGCAGCACTGCTCCTGCTCCCTACCTGTGTGAGGTCTGCTGGGTTCAAATAGATGTTCTCAGCAGTGATGTCCCCATGCACATACTCATTCTCATGAATGTACTCCAGGCAGTCTAGCTGAGAATAAACAGGGGGAGCATATCAGATCCATGCAGGCTCCTGCAGCACCCTGGTTGTCACTGAGCTGGACCTTCCCCAGCTCCCTGTAGCCATGTGGATGAGCACTAAAAACACCATGTCTCACAGCCTTCAAGTTCAAAGGTCAGGTTTTTCTCATTCTTCTTATCCCAAATTCCTTCAAGGTGACACAGTGCTCAAAAGATGCTACTGAAGTTTACAGCAGGTTTAGAGACCCCACCCAAGCCCCTGGAACAGCTTTAAAACACCTCTGGGAGATCCAGAAGGAAGTTAGAAGTCTTTTCTGAAAGACTGCAGAGAAGACTTCTAACTTCCTCCCTTGGGAAGGATTGGCTCTCCACATACCACACGAACAGCAATCTGAAAAGCTGCCTTCTCCCTCAGCAGGTGCAGGCCATCGCTCAGGACCGACTGAAGAGATCGCCCCAAATCAGAGAACACCAAAAACCTGCAGGACAAAAGAGCTTTGCACATTGCAGCACCTACCTGGTTTGGAGACCCTGCAACAGATACTTGCAAAGTGATCCATTGGACCCCACTTCAACTCCCAGCTGAGCTGGGCAAACACTTCCTTGACTTTTGATAAGAGAAAACTTCTTATAAAGGAGACAGGTGTGCTTGTCATGTGTTGGAGACACACAACCTGAATCTCCCCTTTGTGTTAAGTGTCAAGGACCAAAATAAGGTGTCCCCAGGCCTGAAGGGCAGCAGCAGCAAAAGCAGTAACTTCACCAGCAACACAAGGACTGAAGGAAACAAACCAATGAGAGGCAAACCATTTAAGACACGACAGGAGCAGTGCAGAAGGTTAGGAGCCCAGGGGGCAATGACAAAAGGCCTAGTGGACAGCCAGCAGAGGAGAGGGAAAGCCAGAGATGCTCAGACAGCTCAAGAGCTCAGTCACCTCACCTGTAGCTGTCTGCATGCAGTCCAAAGCCAACACAGTTGGGGATGCCCAGCAGCGGCACGGAATGCCACTTCTTCCACTTCTCCACTACAAGAGAAGAGGACAGTGCAGGAGATGCTGCTGAGGAGCTCCAGGAGGAATGAGTTAGTGATGCTCCTCCTCTGAAGGTCTGCTCTGCCCTGGAGAGCTGACAGTGGCCACTCATCCTGACTCTGTCCCCAGAATTTCAGTCTGATGTGTGCATTGGCATGTCAATGCACTGTAGAGCAAGAATGGAGCAGGGAAGATTCTGGGAATATCACAGGAGGTAATGGCATGGGATTGCTACAGGGCTGGGGAAAACAAGGAGAGGGGAGACAGAGGGTGAGGGACAAGCAGATTTTTACACTTCTGCCAGAAGTGCAGATTTCACATGAATTCTTCCATCCCCCCTGCCTAGATTCTCTGGGCAGCTTTGTTCTTGCTCAAGTTTTGGGATGAGTGGAGTTGATACCAGAGAGCTGCTGACAGAACCACCCATGGAAGAGGGACAGGAGAGTGAGCCAAGGTGAGACAGGCTGCAGGGCTGGACAGCTCCCAGACACATCAAGACAGAGTGAGGAGCACAAGAAAGCTGTGCTCATACTGCACTGTCCTGCAGCACACAGACTGCTGGGAGAACTGGCATTGACTGAACTCCTCAGCACTCTGATACTAACCAAGCAAGGGATTAATTTATCCTACTCTGGCCTTCCAAGAGATTCACATAACTAATGAGAGGGAAATGCCAGTTATCCTTCGTCCTTGCCCTCGCAAGAAGCACCAACCTGTCCCTGCCTTCGCAGCTCGCTGGAAGAAATTCTGTTCGTTGTAGATCCTCCCATCTTTGGCATCCTAAAGGGAACAGGGAGGAGTGTTATTTCAGCCACACACATCCTGCTGGAAAGGGAAACTTGGGTAAGATTGCTATAAGAACTTAACTACTCGTTTTAAAAAGAAAGCAGAGATCAACTAGCAGAGATGACAGCAGAGCTCAGCTGTCTTTGTTCCCTATTTGATGCTGTCCCTAACAACCACATCAACTCTGAGTATCAGCACAGAATAGGAGAGGGGCCATCTCAGGTTCGGCCTTTCCAGCAGCCCATTTACAGCTGTCTGAGGGCTAACAACAGCCAGGCAGTGCAGCCCAGGCACAGCATGGAGAGAGCTGTGGTCCCACAGCTGTTACTTTAAGGGGAGCCAGAGGTGACCTTCTTAGCCACAGCAGGGATGAGGGCATTTCTACAAACACACAAGTCTCTACAGAGAGCTGTAACATTTTTATTCTAGCTGTCAGAAAGTGAGACAGGAAAGTCTGTATTAGTAACATCTGAGGTATTGCTGTCATTGAGTTAACTCAACTCCACACAGTTCCCACTCAGAATGTCTGTGTTTGCCTACACATGCGTATCTACTCAACACTAACTCAGGACAGCTGCTATCCTGCAAGGGAGAAAGCAGCAGTGTTATATTCTACCTGGTTTGATACAAAACTGGTATCAAAGCTGGAGGAACCGCAGGCTGCAGACAGCACAGACCATGTCCCAGAGGGTATTTCACTCTGCATCTTGCTGTGAGCCCATGTGGGTCATCAAACCTCAGAGCCAAAATGCTCTCATGTGCCATATCACACTCCACAGTGCTCAGCAGACCACCAAGCAGCCAAAAGAAAAACAGAGAAGTTGGGAGTGTTGCCTAGAGAAGTGATTACAGTTTCCCACCAGCTGGTTCTAGTTTTGTGGCACTTAGCAGACTTTTATCATCCACACTGTATTCCTTCTCCATCTTCTTACATGTCTCCTCTGACAAAAGGTAGAGGGATTATCCAAGTGCATGCAAGGGCCCCACAGAGCCATCAGTCAGCACTAGCCATGCTACAGACCAGCAACCCCCAAGAGCCACAACAGACAAGAAAACCATCTTTCAGCTTTGGTTTGTGAGCTACTGAAAATCAGTCTACTGAATTTCCACAACAGAACAGGTATTACTGGAAATAACACATTTCTGGAGAGCCCAAGATATTGAAAAGTACCTGGAAAGCTGGCTTGGAATTCCAACTGTAATTCCTATTTGATTTCAAAATGTCCTCTGGCTTTACATAGTGTCTCCATGCTGGCTCTCAAACAACCTCAGCACAGCACCAAATTCCAACCTCTCCAGGTTCCCCAGACTTGAGCAGGGTGCGTGCACGCCTGCCATGGAGGAAAAAAGTTGGTCTGTGTCCTGGATTGTCAAGCAAATTGTATTCTATTTGCCATCTGTATGGCAGTTTTCTTCTGTTAAGCAGGCAGTTTTCCTTACCTCTTCCACAACCACTCCTCTCTCCCTCCGGGGAGACATCTGCAGATAACTGGCTATGGAATGTCACTGCATGGCTGATAAGAACTACAGCATCCCATTGGGAGATGCTCTGCCCAGAGGGAGAGCCAAGCATTGCTACCCAGATATAATCTGGAGACCCTGGAACACCAGCACGGCTTCTCCACTGGATTTCCCAGAGGAACAGCAGCTGCCTCTGCCCCTGGATCTTCAGAGGA
>JAYDZK010000044.1:1001338-1014314 GCA_034509185.1 Euphonia xanthogaster
GCCGCACGGAGCGGAGCCGGAGCCGGAGCCGCAGCCGGAGCTGGAGCCGCCCGGCCCGGTGAGTGAGCGGGGGGGCGGTGGGTGCCGGAATCGGCACCACCACGGGGGGTGATGAGCGTCGGGGGGATGATGGTAGCAGTAGCGGGGGGGTCGGGCCGCACGGGAGATGCGTGGGGCTGCGGCCTCTTGTCCACTCGGCGGGGCGGCCCCGCCCGGAGCTGCGGCAGCTCCGGGGCCCTTGGCTGGCTCCTCCCGCTGCCGCCTCCGCGCTCCGGCGCGGCTCGGGCTCGATGCCGGCGGTGGCTCCTGCGCGGGCCCGCAAGGGTCGCGTCCCCCGTAGGCTGCGGCGGATGGAGGCGCGGGGATGCTCGGCCGCGCTCGGGGGGCTGCGCCTAGCTGGGACCCGCCGGCATCCCGGGGGAGCTCGGGCCGCCCCTCCCTGCCGGGGAACGGACACGAGGCTGCGGGCACCGAGGGGGCATCTGCCGGCCCCTCTGCGCCCCGGGCCCTGGCTCGGTATGAGAAAGTCTCTTATGCCAAGACAGACCTTGATGGGCTGGAGCGTGTCGGGGGAAGGGAACGGATCTGGGGAATGGTCTGGAGCACAAGTCTAATGAGGAGCAGCTGGGGGGGGGGCTCAGCCTGAAGAAAAGGAGGCTCAGGAGAGACCTTCTCAGTCCACAACTCCTTGATGGGAGGGTGCAGCCAGGTGGGGGTCGGACTCTGCTCCGTGGGAACAAGTGATGGAACAAGAGAAAACAGCTTCAAGTTGTGCCACAGCAACTTTAGGTTGGATATTGGGAAAATTTCTTCACGAAAAGGGTGGTCAGACACTGTAACAGGCTGTCCAGGACAGGGATGGAGTCCCCATCCCTGGAAATGTTCAAAACCAAGTAGAAGCAGAAGGGATCTCCCTGTCCTCTGCTCACAGCTGCCCGGGTGGCCTGTCCTGCCCAGCCACTGAGAACTGCAGGGCAGGAGCAGGGTTGTACAAGGGTTCATGAGAAACCCGTGTGTTGGGCTCTACACCTTGTTCTTGCTAAATTCGTGAGGCCAGTGAGTTTGCAGAGTTTGTCTTTTTATGAGCAACTGCAAACTCACTGGGCAAACCAGTGATGTTTTTAAGGCAAAGGGGTTGACCAGCTCTTGCAGCAGTTTTGTCCCCTCTCTCCTGCTGCTGCCCCAGCACAAAGGCAGTTACAGATGCAACCATGGGGCCCATCAGGCTCCCTGTGCCCACCGACCCACTCCCATTGCCGGGCAGCAGCTGGGCACAAGCCAACCCCTCATTCTGCAAACAGGATCTAGCCCCAGCTTTCTTCTTTATTTCAAGGCCTGAAGCTCCTGTCTGGCTCAAACCCAGACTCACATATCTGTCGGATGCTTGGTATTGGGTTTGTAGAGGGCTGTGAGGTCACTGGTCCCTGCTGCACCCAGGACGCCACCAGCCTTACAGCATCCTAGAAAGTTTTATTACTGTTTGAACAACCAAGGTGAGGTTTCTATGGTCTCGCTCTGTCGTGACTCCCAGATCTCTGTGAACACTGAGAAGGTGAAAACACCCCAGCAGCTAGAGCTGTGTGTTACTGAACACTCATGGCTGGTCTGGTGGCTGCTGGCCCTGGTTGCTGTTTGCAGGGCCTGGGACTTTCTCGATTGCACCCGCCTCGGAAATCGCTCACTCTTCCTGTAAACAGTGGCCATAAAAAGTCCTTGCCCTGCTATGGCTGGTTAATTTCCAGCACAGACACTGTGGGGAGCAGAGAGGAGTTTCCTGCTCCAGTGACAGTGTGGAAAGTACCCAGGGACTGACAGCCCTCGCCAGGTGTGTGATGCCACCACCCTGGGCACAGCTGCGGAGGTGCAGGCACCTGGCAGCTCATCTTGTAGGGGTGACACGGTGTCTCTGTCAACCAGCAGGAAGAAACACCGGGTTTATATTAAAAAAGGCAACGTCTGCCATTTGCAGGGCTGGTTTCTATGGGAACGGGACATCAGAAGAGCAGAAATGCCGTGTGTGCTCTAAAATAACTGCAAGCTCCCGGGAGCACGTGGCCTTTGCTCGGCCCTTTCCGCTGAGGCGGTGGCCGGGCGCAGCCACCTCCCGGCGACGAGGCGGTGTGGAAGTGGGTCAGGAGGTGGGATGCTGTGGTCTTGATCCCTGCCAATGCTCAGCCTGTCCTCATCTAAATCCACTGGCAGAACAGCTCTGGTCCAGGCTGGCAGCTGGTGCCACCACGTTATCCGGCACAGCTGGGTACTGCGGCAGGGGCTGGTGGGGACCAGGTGGTGAGGACCAGTCTCGTATCCACTCATGCAGGCTGTGGGCAGGCAGGAGCGTCTCCTTCCTCACTGACCTCCCTGAGGATGGCCAGGGTGTGTCCACACTCATGTATTCAGGAGACCCTTCTTCCTGCTGTGGTTCAGAGAGCAGGGAGAGGAACTGGGTTGCTCTCCCAGAAGCTGGTGGTGGTCGCCTCTCTCTCCTCCCAGATATTTGGCCCTGCCTCTTGGTGGGAAATTCAATCTTATCTTGTAGTGCTTGAGCTCAGGTGGGTGCATCTCTGGCGGGGAGAGCCCAATGTGCTGCCCAGCAAGGCACCTTGTTGCCTCCGAGGTCATCATCCACCTGTGGCACTCAGCCCTCCCTTACTGCTGAAGATGGCCCCAGACATGGACCTGGGCCCTGTCCCGTCCTCTGATCATGGACATCTCAGGGCTGATCCAGGCAGCACCTCCCAAAACAGGTTTTCTCTCTTGGGTTGCAAAAAAAAACTCGTGCTTTGGATACCAGAGCCTGGAAAAACCTTTTTGCTCTCAAATCTAGTAAGAACTTCTGTAACTTAGCTTCTTCCTCCTCTCATCTCCAGCAAGCGAAAGGTCCAGAACGAGTTTTCTTGGAACACTTAAAAGCTTGGAAAATATTTATTGGCAATAATGGAGTTTTCAGTCTTTGTATAGTGTTTGTGTTACCCAAGAGCTGCTTGACATTTTGCTGGCAGCAGCTGTAAGACCCGTGGGGCGGTCGGGGGGGGCAGCTTGAGTTCGAGGGTGCGGCGAGGCGAGCAGGATTTGGGATCTCTGCAAGGGCAGCAGCTGCTCCTGCCTGACCTGCAGCCCTTTAAAGTGAGCCACAGCTTGGATTCTCTTGGTTTGCTCTGGATTCCTTCAAGGGGGTGCATAACAATGGCTTCTGCTTGGGGGTGGGGGGGCTTATTTGGGGGCGCTTCAAATGCTGCTGTGTGGGGGGTGTGTGTGGGCCTGGGGACCTGCTAAGGGATCCTGTGGCACAGCATGGACTGTTCTGCCTGGCCACATGTGGACCAGAGGTCAGCTGGAGACAGGGCGCTTCGTGAGGCGCTTGAAGGTGCCTTTGCCAAGTCCCCATTGCTATTCCTTTCCTGCTTGCTTTGGGAGGGTTCTGATGGACTTTTTGGGGCTGAAGCATAAGATTTCTGCTTTTTCCTGCCTCGAGAAATATCCTTAAAAACAGATGTCCCTGCTGTTGTGGCAATCTGTCTACTGTGCATG
This sequence comes from Euphonia xanthogaster, assembly GCA_034509185.1. Classification (NCBI taxonomy): domain Eukaryota; kingdom Metazoa; phylum Chordata; class Aves; order Passeriformes; family Fringillidae; genus Euphonia; species Euphonia xanthogaster. The sequence continues at coordinate 1,004,870 of JAYDZK010000044.1, forward strand.
GAGTGGCAAAGAGCCAGTGGGTTTTTTGTGCTCTGAGAACACATCTGAGTTTAGCCTTGGGGCTGGGAAGGTGCTTGCAAAGCCAGGAGAAGGATCCTAGTTTAGGGTTGAGCCTGGGAAGGTGTGTACCAGGGCAGGAAAAGGCTCCTGGGTTTAGGGTTGGGGCTGGAAGGTGTGTGCCAAGGCTGGAGAAGGCTTCTGGAGAGCTCAGGGAGCTGGTGGCAGAGAGCAGGTGAGGCGGGTGGGTGTTGGTGCTGTGCCCTGTGTGTCTCGGGCTGCTGTTGCTGCAGCTCTGTTGCCACCGGAGCTGTGCTCGCTGTGTGTGTTCACTGGCCCGGGAGCCGAGGTTGGCAGGGTGGGTCAGCAACCTCCCTGCTCTCACTGGGACACCCTGAAACCCCTGCTGAGCTTGCTGGGTGCCAGCTGCATCCAGGGAAACGGTACCATCTCAACCAGGGCTGGAGAATGTGCTGTGGAGCACCTGCCAGGGCGTTGCTCGTGGGTTCTGTGCCCGTCTGTGCCCCCGTGGCACTTTCAGTGCTGCCAGGCTTTGAGCACCGGCTCGGAGCTGACCCTGCAGCTGCCCACTGTGATCCTGTCGGGATTTGCCATGCTCAGAGGCTGGCACTGCTCGGTGGGGGCTGCCCAGAGTCTGGCAGTGCGGGCAGGAGCCTCTGCTGGTGCCAGGGCTGCCCCTCCCTTCTCCGTGCCGCTCTGCAAGCCCAAAACCCCAGCCAGTGTCCTGGTGGGATAGCAGTGCTCCGTCAGGGAATGCAACTGCAAATGGAGACACAAACAACTTGAAGGGATGGCGGATGCTTCCCGAGAGGGGGAGGAGGCAGCAGGAGATCATTCTCAAGCACCGACCTTCCCTTGTGCTTCCCTTGCCCTTTTCTCATCCTTGTCTCTCCCAGCAGAGTTTCTGCTGGGAAAGCACCCAGTGTTGCAGAACCAATCCTTCACACGGCAGGAGGTGGAGGCACGGCTTGGAATCTCCACCCATCCCAAAATAATAGGCTGCCAGGAGTTTGACGGCCTCCCCGGGGCCGGTGTCTGTGGTTCTGTAACCCTGTGCTCCTGCAGCTTGAGGAAAGCTGTTGCTGCCTGCTGCTGGGAAGGAGCCAGGTTGGGTATTGAAACAGCAGCTTCCATCTCTGGGAGCAGCCATGCCAGAAACCAGGGGCACTTACTCTTAGGAGAGGGCGCAGGATGGTTGTTTCTGGGGTGAAGCCAGCTGCTGTGGCTCCAGGCTGGGAGCAGAGCTGCCCTGGGCTGTTTGGGGTGTGGGATGCTGCCCTCCTGCTGCCCAGCTCCACCAGCAGCTGGCACTCACGGCTCTCTCCTCTCTCTCCTCCAGGGTCCTGCGCTGGGCCCCTTCTGATGGGAGGATGGTTGTGCTCAGGCAGTTTAGGTTGCTGCTCTGGAAGAACTACATCCTGCAGGTAGGCTGGCACTGCACTGGGGGCTCTTCTGGCACCACTGTATGGGGGTACATCAGAGCTTGTCCAGCCTCTGGCTTCACCAGGAAACCTCCCCTTTGGACACAGGGCATCTCTAGGAGGAAAACTGGGTTATTTGTGCACATGGTGTCTTTTGTGCTGGGCTGTGTGACTTTATGGGCTGTGCTCTGTACTCAGTTTCCTTGTCCCTGGCCTCCCCAGCCTGCCCTCTGGCAATGAGCTCAGCCCCCTTCTCCTGGGGCCGGGGAGCCCACACCCCATCTGTGTGACAGTGGGGTTTTTTGAGCTGTCTCATTGCACAACCTCCTCTGGAAGTCCCGGTGCTTCCAAAACCCACTGGAGCCCTGGGTTCTTTTCCTCCATTGCTTTCTACCATTCTCAGGAGCAGCTTTTAGGGGTCTTTAAAATATTAAACCACTGGCACCCACTGCCAGCCTGCCTCTCAGCATGGCAGCTGGGTGGTACTGGGGGATTTGGGGACTGCAGGGCTGGCAGGTCCTGCTCGGTGCTGGCCCAGGCCACAGCCCCTTTAGGTGTCCCTGGGTGGATTCTGTGGCTCCACTGGACCCAGAGCCAGCCCTGGCAGAGTGTGGGGCAAGAGGAGGGAGCAGGGATGGCTGCACTTTCAATTACCCATCTGCAGCTCAGCACAGCATTGCTGTAAAAACAACCCAAAGGAAGAGGGAAGTGCTGGCTGCGCCCGGCCTTCCGGCAGGCACAGAACAGGGAACTGGGCTTTGAGGGGACAAAAGGGACTGGCAACAGGGCTGATTTGCAGCCAGGAGCATCCCCATCCCCTCTGCAGGGGAAGAGTGTTGTTTTCTGGATGTGCTCCAGGGTGGGGACACACCTCAGCGTGTTTTCCGAGGCCACAAGCTGACTCAGGTCTATTGTGCCAGGATACAGCTAAAAGTCTTGTTCCTGATAGAGAAACAGAGCTCCCAAGTCACCCCCAGCCTGCTGAGAGGATGGATGCTGGCACCCATGGCTCTCCAGAGCTGCTTGGGCCAGGCAGAGGTGGTGACTATGGATGAGTATCCCTGTCACCACTGGAATAGAGTGCTTGAATGACTTCTGCTGCAGAGCTGGTGAATGTGTGTGAGCCTGCAAGTTCAGGGAACAGAGCTGTTCTGAAGGCAGCCCAGGAGACAGGGAGAGGTTTAGTACCATAGTAAATCAGCAGGAGGCAGCTGGGCTGCCAGGGCTGCATTATAAACCCATCAGACATCTGCAGCGTTGGCTTTTATGAGCGTGGCTTTGGGAAAGCTCCTTTTCCCCTGCCTGCCCAAAGCTTCTGCTTCCTGCCTATGCTGCTGGGGCTGGCTGTGCCTGGAGCAGACTGTTCCTCCCAGGGGAAGCCCCAAGAGGTGTTTTGGGCTTTGGCAGTGGGTGCTGAGAGCCAGGGTAATGGTGGTCCCCTTATCTCCAGACAAACTGTCCAAGATCCCATTCACCCGGGCTCCTGCAGGGCTGTCTCCCTTCCCAGGCTGCACTTAGGGCTCCCTACCTGCCCCACTGGAGACTCTGCCCACCTGAGCCTGCCCACTGGCTGCTGCATAAAATCCAGTTGCTGAGACAGCAAAGTTGTGAGGCTTAAGCCCTTGGTGCTCCTCTTTCCAGCCTGGCAAAGGGGGAGGGTGCAAAATCCCCGTGTTTTGTGAAGCCCAAATTAGCCAGAGGCCTCAGAAAAGGTTAATGCTGCTGCTGCTGCTCCAGGCACATGCTCTGAGCAACCATGAACCCCTGTGGACAGGGACATCTCTGAGCTGTCACTGCTGGGGCTGAGGCTGAGTGTGCTGTGCTGCTCTTGAGCCTGGCCTGGGGTGAAGGCAGCCTGGTTTGCAGGAGGAAATCACAGAATCCCAGAATGGTTTGGATTGGAAGGGACCATTCATCCCACTGCCCTGCCATGGGCAGGGATACTTTCCACTAGACCAGGTTGCTCGATGACCACAGTTCCTCTGGGACACCGGTTTGAAATGCTAATTGACCTGGGTTGGATGCTAATGAACCTGTGTTGGTGGGGGGTGTTACTGGCTAGGAGGCATTGTGCAGGAGAGATAGCCCTGGGGGCATTGATGGGTGAAGGTCCAGAGTGCAGCCTTGAGTTCATTCTCCAGTTGCTTGAATCTCAATTAAAAAAAAATAAAAAGAGCCACTGTGTGTAGTGCAGTAGTGGCTTGGCTCTGCCCATGGCTGTGCTTGCCATGCTGTAGTCCTCCTGTAGCCAGAGGCTCTGCTGGGCCCCATCCTGTGATGCAGATCCAACATCCAGCTGCCTGGAGCAACTCAGCTCCAGCAGGAAAAGTTGTGCTGGTTCCAGCAGTGTTGCTGCATGGCAGAGCCCCAGGGCACAGGGAAGGAGCAAAGCACAAGCCTGGGTCATTCAGCCCAGCAGTGTGGTGAGGAAGGCTCTGGTGGAGGCTGCTTTGAGCTGGAGCAGTGCTTAGGGTAGGGGACCCCTTGGCTGGAGAGTCCTGAAGGATGTGGGAACCAGCACAGTGTCATTCCTGTCCTCTGGAAAAGCCCAGGTTGTGAAACCTTGTGGAATGCAAGGACGCTATTGCTGCTTGGTGTTCTCGTGCCCTGAACCTCGTGACTGTCTCATCTACCTTCTGTGTTTGCATCTTCTTTTTTATCTCTTGAGAGAGAGAGAGAGAGAGAGAGAGAGTGTGTGTGTGTACTGTAGGTATCTGTGTATAGATACATATGGTAGCTATCTAGGTGTCTGTGTATATACAGATACATACTCTATTTTATGTCTTGGCCCCGTGTTGCTCTCTTTCCCCCGGCCTGCAGAAGCGGCAGATCCTGGTGACGCTGATCGAGGTGTGCCTGCCGCTGCTCTTCGCCGCCATCCTGATCGCGCTGCGGCACCGCGTGCACTCCGTCAGCCACCCCAACGCCACCCTCTACCCCAGCCAGTCTGTGGATGACCTGCCCAGCTTCTTCTCCTCCCAGCATGCCAGCAACCCCTGGGAGCTGGCCTATGTCCCCTCCAACAGCAGCGCCGTCCGGACCATCGCTGAGGCAGTGGAGAGAGCTCTGCCCATCAACATCAGAGGTGAGCAGGGCTGGGGCTGCTTCTTCCGCCCCAGAAATTGGTGTGAGTCTTTACTCTGGGCAGCCTAGTCCAGTGGAAGGTGTCCCCATGGCAGGGTCTTGGAACTGGATGGCCTTTCATGTCCCTTCCAGCCCAAACCATTCTGTGTCTGATTCTGAATGCTCATCTCCTGGTCATCCTGGAGACTCATCTCTGATCCTCATGCTCCTGGAACACCATTTTTTTCTGAACTTCACTGCTACAGTTTGATGGTTTTGGGGTTTTTTTCAGTAAAATGACAGGATTTGGGGTTGCTTTCTGGTCTCGTTTTATTTCAGTTTCCATCTCGAAAAATGTCACCCTAAAACAGTTAAAGAAGGTGGCAGCGCTTCCCTGTGAAAGAGTATTTATGGAAATCTTTTGGCACAGAAAATTTTTGCACTTGGTGTTCCAAGCTGTTAGAATTTTCTGTAGGAAAGCTGACTCCTGCTCTCAAGGAGGAGGAATGCCTGCATGCCCCGGATACAGGGCAGCATCCTGTGTAACTCCCCCGTGTCTAACGGCAGGCGCAGCGCATCCTTCCTGTCCTGGAGCCAGCGATGCTCCTGGGGATGGCCGAGCAGCAGTGCCTGGTGCTTTGCTGTGCCCTGTCCCTGCATCTCCCTGTTTCTGCTCCACAGCTCAGGGCTTCCCCTCGGAGCGGGACTTTGAGGAGTACGTCAGGCTGGACAACCGCTCGGGCAGCGTCCTGGCCGCCGTCGTGTTCCGGCACCGCTTCCCGCACAGCTCGGCCCCGCTGCCCCTCCAGGTGAGCCAGGGCAAGGTGGGACAGCATCCCCCGCCCCGCTGTCACCCTGGTCTGTCCCACCCACCTCCGAGCCTCCCTGCAGGTGGAGTATGAGCTGCGCTTCAAGTACAGCCCGAGGAACGCCCCGCGGAGCGAGCAGACGGGGCTGAACCCCAACCTGGACCGGGACTGGCACACCAGTTACCTCTTCCCGCTCTTCCAGCTGCCCGGGCCCCGCGAGGCCAAGTTTGCTGATGGGGGCACGCCAGGTGAGCACGGCCCAGGACGTGGCATCACCTTCCTGCAGCACGTGGCAGGCTCTGAGCTTTTTAAGAAATAGGTTCATTTGAAAGAAATTATTAAATTCAGTTAATTATGATGAAGTAGTGATTTATATTTATGCCAGCATTAAATTTATATCTGTATAAGGCGAACAATTAAATATTTGTTTGTTATAAGCATGTATTTATTTTATATAAATGCAAGCAATTAAATATATGTATTAAAATTTTAAAATTTACGTATAAATCTTTATGAAGATATAAATAGTTAAATGGTTATGCTTTTCTATAGATGTTTATATTCAGTTTTGTGCCTATATAAACAATTAATCAAATAGTGACACAATTTAAAATTAATATTTAAATATTAATTATTTACTATAGAGCTTCCTAATATTTTATATATTGATTATAAATAATTATTATTAATATATTAATAGTTCTTTATTTTGTTGAATAATTATTCATTACTTAGATGTAATTGGACTATATTTACAGTTTTGTTACATTCATTATAGCTATCCTTTATTTAAATTTGATCGTGTGACTTCATGGGCACTGCTTGGCCTCTGGGCACCTCTGCTGAGCAGGGTTGGATAAGAATAAATTTTAATGTGCATGAATCATTTTAAAATTTAATTTTTTTTCCATTTCAATTTTTGATGGAAATTTTATATCACTATCCAAACTGCCCCATGTTTATTGTACTGCTTAAGTACTTGAAAAGTAAATAGGGCAGTTCTATGGTTTGTGGTGTTTAAGGGCAGCCAAACCACGGGCAGAGCATGAGCCAGCAGGGACACTGTTGGAGCTGGTGCTGGCTTAGGACTGGATTTTTGGGAACCCCTCCTGTGGTGGCTAAGGGAATATTTCCCTCATTGGAATTTCTCCCTCTGTGTTCGATTGCAGTGTCCAGGGAGAGTGAGGGCGAGGAAGTGGGCAAACAGGTTTTGCTCACAGTGTGTAAATAAAGCAGAGCCCCAGAGTGTGTGCTCAGTACATGAGTTAATATCAAAGTTCTCAATCTCATAATTCCATTGTTATCTTCTCTCTCTGTGGGTCATTTTAGCCGACTGACTTTCAAAATGTTCTTTTGGGGTTTTGTAAGAGAATTTAAGTTCCTGTTCAGGTAATATTTGGCAGCAATTCCACTTAAAAATAAACTATTTCAAGTTGATTTTGTTATCTAAAGCTGTGTCAAGAGAGGTTTAGATTAGGGAAAAGCTCTTCCCCCAGAGGGTGCTTGGCACTGCCCAGGCTCCCCAGGGAATGGGCACGGCCCCGAGGCTGCCAGAGCTTCAGGAGTGTTTGGACAGCACTGCCAGGGATGCCCAGGGTGAGATTGTTGGGGGGTCTGTGCAGGGCCAGGGGCTGGACTCATGATCCTTGTGGGTCCCTTCCCACTTGGGAGATGCTGTTGAGAAATTAAAATATCTGCAGTGTTTTCTAATGCACAAAAGTTTACACCACATGTGTGAGTCACAGGATATACTTCTGACTGCAACCTGTGTAGTGTTGCTTATTCTTCTGGTTTACAAAGAAAAAGGGGAGAAACACAAACCCAGTGACTTGTGGTTGATGGTGACAGAGAATCTCCCCATTACAAAGTCATACTGCAGGACAGCAACCATGAACAGAGTTTTCCTGGCGGCTCCTCCTAAATGAAGGTCATGCAAGATCCTGGTTTGCTCTAGTGGAAGGTTTCCCTGCCCATGGCAGGATGTAGAACAAGATAAGCTTTAAGGTCCCTTCCAAGCCAAACCAGCGATTCCATTAATTTGCTGTGGTATCAATCCCTCCCAGCCCCCTGTGTCACAGTGATGCTTATATTGCTTTTCCTTTGCACTCCAGTTTTAGTCCCTGTTCCTCTTCCCATGCAATCCTTCCCACAAAGGCTGTTTGTCCCTCCAAGGCCCAGCCCCATCTCTATTCCTGGTGTGGTTCTTGCTGTGCAGGTTATCTCCGGGAGGGATTCCTGGCGGTGCAGCACGCGGTGGACAGGGCTATCATGCAGTACCACGCCGGTGCCAGCTCTGCCAGCCTGCTGGAGAACATCACCGTGGTGGTGCAGCGCTTCCCCTTCCCGGCCTATGTCAACGACCTCTTCCTCCTGGCCATCCAGAACCAGCTGCCCCTGCTGCTCATGCTCAGCTTCACCTACACCTCGCTCAACATCGTCCGCGCTGTCGTCCACGAGAAGGAGAAGAAGCTGAAGGTGAGAGCTGGGACGTGCTTCCCTCCCTCTGCAGCTTTTCCCAGTGGATGATGTCTTTAGGTGAGGAACAAAATCCCTGCTGGGTGTAGAGCCAGTGAGCAGGAGGAGGGGATGGCAGCAGATTAGCGAGCCCCAGGGAAGAATGTTGCTAATCCTGCTGCCATGAGGAGGCTGGGCTCTCCTTGCCATGCAACCCGGGGTGCTGGACCACAGGGATGGTGTTTCTCCCGGGCTGGGAGAGAGGGCGACATGCCTGGGTTCCAGAGTTTGTGGATTCAAGAGTTCAGCCTGTTTGAAGGGAGGGTTTTGCCTTCTGCACGTAGAGACCCGTTGTGTGTGTGCTGTGGGGGCAGCTGGAGCTCGGCCACGTGGTCACAACAGCAGGGCTTGGCTTTCCCCAGCGTTGGCTGTCCTGCTCTGTGCTGGGTGGCCCTGGTGGCACCACTGGCACCCTGCTCTGGGTTTGGGCTTAGCTCAGCTCTCTGGGAGCTCCTGCGGTGGTGGCAGCCCTTGTTTGGGGAGGTGGGGGACACCATGCCATGCTGGTGGCTGTGCAGGACCACCCTGCTGGTACTTGGGGCTGCCACCTCTTTGCTTGTGCCACGAGGGAAAGCCACCTGTGCCTTGCCCCGGCCGTGCCCGGGGAGTGTGGGTGCAGCTGTGGGTGACACTGTGACCTCCCACAGGAGTACATGCACATGATGGGCCTCAGCAACTGGTTGCACTGGAGCGCCTGGTTCCTCATGTTCTTCCTCTTCCTGCTGGTGTCCGTGTTCTTCGTCACTGTGCTCTTCTGTGTCAAGGTGAGCGTCTGTCCCCAGGCCACGAACTCTGTGCTGGCAAGGCACAGGGATGACAGGGCCACTCTGCCATGGGACTGTCCTGGTGTCCCAGGGCTCCTCCAAAGACTGGAGTTTGGGTTTCCCAGTCTGAAATGAGCAGTGCTTCCTCACAGTTGCATTCATGGCAGGGGTGATTACCCCCAAAGGGAGGTGGGGATTGGAGCTCCAGGGACGCTGCATGCAGAGCAGGATCACCCTGCTCCCACAGCCTCTGGAGCTCCTTGAGCTCTCCCCTCTGCATGTGCCCACACCAGGTGAAGCAGGAGGGGGCTCTCTGGGTGTTGGCCAGGGTGTCCCCTGCCCCTTAGACCCTGCATCACACGAGGGCAATCTGTATTTCCTCCCTCTGGAGTGGTCTGGCAGTTTCTGGGTGTCCTCACCCATCCGAGTTTGTCTCTGGCACTTGGAGAACATCAGGTCTGTGCTGCTAAAGCCACAGCTGGCTCCAGCAGCTCTGGGCTTCACAAGATTTTCTTGGCAGGTGAGCGAACAGGGAGCGGTGCTCACCAACAGTGACCCCACCCTGGTGTTCACCTTCCTTGCCATCTTCTCCATCTCCTCCATCTCCTTCAACTTCATGGTGAGCACCTTCTTCTCACGAGGTGAGTCCCCCTGCGCTGCCTCCTTTTGTTACTGACACTTTGACTTGTGGAGGGGGCATTTCTTCCCATTTTTGGCTGCATTTTCCACACAGTGTGTGGAAAGGATGTGGGTCCTGTTGCTTCCCAAACCAGAGCAGGTCCAAGGGCTGGAGCCCCTCTGCTCTGGAGCCAGGCTGGGAGAGCTGGGGGTGCTCACCTGGAGAGGAGAAGGCTCC
>JAYDZK010000044.1:1021328-1039263 GCA_034509185.1 Euphonia xanthogaster
AGTGCCCAAGGCCAGGCTGGACAGGGCTTGGAGCAGCCTGGGACAGTGGAAGGTGTCCCTGCCCATGGCAGGGGGTGGAATGAGATGGTCAGTAAGGTTCATTGCAAACTCAAACCCTTTTGTATTCCCATGATTCTGTGATATCTGAGGCAAGAACAAACAGCCAGTGGAACCCAAAATCTGCCCTTGGGGACAGGGGTGTGCTCAATGCCACAGGTCACCCTGGGGTTGGGTGCAAGACTCCAGCCAGCTGCAGGACTGATGCCCAGAGGGTCTTTACCCCTGAGTGCCCCCTCCCACTGGTGTCGGTGTCTGACGTGTCCCTTCTGCGCTCAGGTTTGAGGCCCTGTTCACGGAGCTGGAGCAGAGGCGGGAGGAGCTGGGCATCGCCAGCTACGGCGCCTCGGTCACCACCATGGAGGAGGTGTTCCTCAGGTAGGTGTTCCTCAGTGCCCGTGTGCTTTGGTCATGGCCAGCACAGCCCTCTGGGGCACTTGTTGCCTTTGGTCTCTTGGCTGTGGCTTCCCCAGCTCAGAACAGCTGTATCCTGCCTGGATCTGTTTCGTCACCTGCTTTCCCTCCTGGCACAGGGTTGGGAAGCTCGTGGACTCCAGCATGGATATCCAGGCCATCCAGCTGCCTGCCCTGCAGTACCAGCACGAGAGACGCTCCAACGACTGGGCCATGGATGACTCCAGCAGCCTGAGTGGCATGACAGACATGACGGATGACAGCGGGGCGCTCATTACTGAGGACTGCTCCAGCATCAAGCTCAACACCGGGGTGAGTGCTGAGGGGTCGGTGCAGCAGGAACGGGGAGGTGACATGTGAAGGAAGGGGCTTGAAGTAGGGTTACCAGGTGGAGCCTCCCCCACGGTTGCTCTTGTCGCATGTGGTTTGGAACCACAATCGAATTGAAAGCTCAAGTTGGAATCTGCATCCTTAGGACAAATGATTTTTAGGGTTGGTAGGGTTGCTCTTCATATTAATGTTGGGATCTGAGTTGCTCTTCAAGGTGATCTAATGTGGTTTTCCCCCTGCTGTTGTTCCATCGTTGGAGTTTTCCAGAAGGATGATGAGAAAATCCATCATCCTTCCCTCTCTAGGCTCGTGTTCCAGTTCCCTGGCAGCCCTTCATGCCCCGCTGCCTCAGCGCCTGTGATCTATATCCCTTGTCTTCTCAAGGGCGCGTCTCAAAGGCACAGGGGGAGGAGGATGTTGCTGGGTTTGAAAAGCACAGGAGGTGTTTGCAGGGGCTGGGTGGGGCGCTCGCAGGTGCTCACCCGGTTGCTCTGGCTGACACCTGCCCTGCAGTAATCCTGTTTGGGAGTCTCAGCTGCTTGGAGGTGGAGGAAGGTAAAGGTCATGGCTAAAACTGCTTTTAACACCTGAGACTGTGACTCGTTCAGAAGCCATGGAGCTGGATGAGCTGGAGCTGGGCAGCTGCCCTGCTAATCCCTTTATAGGCTTAGCTGGAGAGCAGACTCTGCTGCAGGCTGGCGGGTGCATAAGGGATGGCGGTGGTTTGGGGTCATCTTCCACATCAGCTGCGTGGGGTGACGTGTGCGCAGCTGGCAGGGCTCGCCGTGACCCGGCCTCTCCCCTCGCAGTTCTACCTGTGCTGCCAGCAGTTCTACGCCATGTTCATGAAGCGGGCCATGTACAGCTGGCGCAACTGGAAGATGGTGGCGGCGCAGTTCCTCGTGCCTCTGATCTTCACTGCCTTTGCTCTCGTCGTGGCCAAGACCTTCCCGGGCCCGCGGGACTCGTCCCAGCTGCGGCTGACGCTGGAGCCCTACGGCCAGACCGTCGTGCCTTTCTCGGTGTCGGGCGCCGCGGGGCTGCCACGGAGGCTGGCGGAGCAGTACAAGGAGCTGCTCGATGCCCAGCATCAGTCGCCACTGGAGGTGCCGGGTGAGGGCTCAGGGACCTGCCCCTGGCCACCCCTGGGGCGGGTGGTGCCTGGCGGGGTGGCCAGGGGCCACTGGTGTGGGTGGTTTAGGTCCCAGCTGTGCCGCATCTGATGCTTTTCTTTCCTGCGTGGGAGTGTCGCGTCGTTGGCAGGACCTCTCCTCATCTGAGCAGAGCTGTCTTCTCCACAACCCCATCTTTGTGGCCACTGGAACAGGCTCCCCCGGGAATGGTCATGCCCCAATGCTCCCAGAGTCAAGGAGCTTTGGACAATGCTCTCAGGCACATGGTGGCATTGTTGCGGTGTCCTGTGCAGGGCCAGAAGTTGGACTTGATGATCCTTGTGGGTCCTTTCCAACTCAGGAGATTCTATGGATCTGTGTTTCTGTGATCAGAACTAGGGGGGGCCACCAGGGCTGAGTCTGCTTGGGGTCTTTTCCAGTTGGCCTCAGTTGGCGGTGGTGTGATGGAGCCCGCCCCTAACAGCGGTGGTGTTTGGCAGGTGGGCTGGAGGAGTACCTCATCTCCCGAGCCTCCGAGGAAGGAGGAGCCTTCAACGAGCACTACATTGCAGCCGCCTCCTTCGAGGCCGTGGGGAACCGCACGCTGGTCACGGCGCTCTTCAACAACCAGGCCTACCACTCCCCGGGCACGGCGCTCATGCTGGCCGACAGCGCCGTCCTCAGGGTGCTGGCAGGCCCCAACGCCTCCATCACTGTCACCAACTACCCCCAGCCCCGCAACATCACCGAGAAGGCCAAGGACCAGCTCATGGAGTACGTGTGGTGATGGCACAGGGCTCGCTTCCCTGCTAGGGCTCCCATGGGTGCAGGTTGGCTCGGTTGTGCTGGAGTCAGTGAAGAAGCCAGGCTGTAGCTTCTCAGACCCAAATGCAGCTGTGATTGCACTCAGGAGGTCAGGGGAGCAAAGCTGTGGGGATGACTTCCCTGCTGAGCCTGGCAGGCACGTCACCCCATGCCCCTCTCAGAGGTTGGCTGTTCCCCTCGAGGTACTGGCTGGGGTTATTTTTCCTGGGTGCTCATAATAGTGGAGGCCGTGTGGTCATGCTCTTCACAAAACCCCACATCCAGGGCCTCTGAACCTCTCCTAGACCAGAGGGGCCTCACCAAGGCAGCGTGGAGGTTTGTGGTGTGCAGGGTGGGCTGTGCCTGGGGGATGATTGTCTCCCTTGAGTGTTTCTTCAGCATGTTGGCAAAGTGTAGCCTCTTCGAGAAGCCCAGTGTGGGTGTGCTGGCCACAGCTTTCTCAAGAGTGGCAGCAGAGGGGCAGGTGCTGATCTCTGCTCTCTGTGACCAGAGACAGGACCCGAAGGAACGGCTGAAGCTGTGTCGGGAGGGTTAGGCTTGAAATCAATAAAAGGTTCGTCCCCCAGAGGGTGCTGGGGCACTGCCCAGGCTCCCCAGGGAATGATCATGGTCTCAAGGCTGCCAGGGCTTCAGGAGTGTTTGGACAACACTCTCAGGGGTGCACAGGGTGGGATTGTTGGGGGGTCTGTGCAGGGCCAGGAGCTGGGCTGGATGATCCCTGTGGATCCCTTCCAGCTGAGACTATTCTGTGATTCTGTGCTGTCCCTGTGTAGCCTCAGCATTGGTTTGCTGAGGTGTCCCTGCCCTAACGTGTTCCCCTGTCCCCACAGAGGCCAGACTGGCTTTGCCATTGCTATCAACCTGCTGTATGGGATGGCCTCTCTCGCCAGCACCTTCGCGCTGCTGCTGGTCAGCGAGCGCGCCATCAAGGCCAAGCACGTCCAGTTCGTCAGCGGCGTGTACGTTGTCAACTTCTGGCTTTCTGCCCTGCTCTGGGACATCATCAACTTCCTCATCCCCTGTGCTCTGATGTTGGTGAGTCACCCCTAGCACCCCAGTGCCCTCCCTGTTGGTGGAAGTGCTGGGCACTGCTTCTCTGGGATGTGTGTGGGTGCAGGGAGAAGGACAAGCCACTGGCAATGTCTCTGTAGAAAGGACCCGCAAGAAAGCTGTCCCTTGGTCCTGTTGGGACTAGAAAACATTAAATCCATGGGATCTTGGAGAGGAATTCCCCAGATCTGCCCTTCTGCATCCCAGTCTGCAGAAAGGGCCTCCCCTGGGGGCAGCCATGGGTTGCTGGTAGGAGCCATCCATGAGAGGCTGCCTGGGTCAGTGCAGTGCTGATATTAGCCTGGGACAAGGAGACATCGCCTGAGGTCAAGCCAAATGTGCCTTCTCCCCACATTGCTGTGCCCCAGGTGATATTCCAAGCCTTCAACGTGCAAGCCTTCACCCAAGACAGTCACCTCGTTGATGTGATGCTGATCTTCCTCCTTTATGGCTGGGCCATCATCCCCCTCATGTACCTCCTCAGCTTCTTGTTCTCGGTGGCAGCCACAGCCTACACCCGTCTGACGATCTTCAACATCCTCTCCGGCACCGCCACCTTCCTCGCCGTCACCATCATGAGCATCCCAGGTGGGTCACTGCCCTCGGACCTGCCCAGCCATCACCAACAAGGTCCAGCCCCCAGGGGGGCTCTCTGACCCCAGGGCTGGAACCACAATAGCCATAAAACACTACAGCAGTCCATTAAAGTTCTCACCCATTAAATGTGGCAAAATATGTTTGGTTTCCCTCTAAACTTGAGGGTTTTTCAGGTATCAGGTTTTTTTCTCCCAAACCAGCAGTCTCTAATTCATTGATCCACCTGTTCTCTTTCAGAGCTGGGCTTGGTGGACCTCTCCAAAACCCTGGATAAAGTCTTTCTTGTCTTACCCAATTACTGCTTGGGCCAGTGCATCAGTGACTTCTACCAGAACTTTGAGTTCATTCAGTTCTGCACCTCCTCTGTTGAAGCCATCTTCATCTGCAAGGCCTTCAGTGAGTCTCTACATCCTCACCTGGCCAACCCCCACAGCATCACCGGGGCTTGTGTGGGGTGGATGGTGGGACTGGGCAGTGTCATGGGGCCTCTGCCTGGGCAGTAGCTGCAGGTACCATTTTAGAGCAAAAACTGGGCAGCATATTAGGACATACATAGGAAAAGATTCCTTAACTGAATCACCTTACTCATGATTTGGAGGAAAAATGTGGGCTAGGGGAAGTTTCACAGATGAGTAAAGAAATCCCAATCCCAAGATTGGTGTCCTCTGCCTGCCTCCACTGGGCGCCTGCTGCCAGATCCCCTCCAGACCCAAATCCTCCTGTGGGAAGCACTGGAAGGAGCTGTGGGCAGGGAGCCAGTGTGGGATGAAGATAAGCCTGGCAAAGCTTTGGGCTCACAGCTTCCTCTGGAGTTTACCTGCCCCTCCCCAAAGTGTAGATTGATCCTGGAGTTGATTTGGTTCCCTCTTTCCTCAGATATCAGTTACCAGATGAACTACTTTTCCTGGGAGACCCCTGGGATTGGGCGGTACCTGACCTCTTTGGCCATCCAGGGTTTCTCCTTCCTCTTCCTCCTCTTCCTCATTGAGACAAACCTTCTCTGGAGGCTGAGAACTCTGGTCTGTGGCATCTGCAGGCGGCGGAAATGGGTGAGTGAAGCACGTGGGAGGGAGCTGTGCCCCCCAAGCCCAGCCCAGGAGTCCCTGTGAGCTGGAGACAGGCCCTCATCACCTAAATCATCTTCCCAGGGAGCATCCCTGGAGCTTGGAGGAGCCAGTCCTGTTAAGTGTATGGACTGGCAGAGTGAGGCATCACCAGAGGCAGCTGATGGAAGGGATGGATCCTGCCAGGGTTGGGGACACTGGAGGAGCCCATTCATCCCCCAGCAGCCAGGTGACACAGAGTGTGTCTTCCCCCTGTGTTCAGGTGGCCCTGCTGAACAGGGTGTCTGTGCTGCCAGAGGACAGGGACGTGGCAGATGAGAGGAAGAAAGTTTTGGAGTCGCCACCAGAACTGCTGTCGTCTCTCAGCAGCCCTCTGGTCATCAGGGAGCTGACCAAGGTGAGGCGAGGTGACCTGAGCATCCTGCTGCCATCTGAGCCGTGTCCTCTCGGGGCTGGCAGAGCCACCGCCCGCCTTGCCGTGCCATGGGGCGGTGACACGTGGCTCGTCTGTGTCTCCTGCAGGTCTACGACAGCCGGGAGTCCCTGCTGGCAGTGGACAGGATCTCCTTGGCCGTCAGCAAGGGGGAATGCTTTGGCCTCCTTGGCTTCAACGGAGCGGGCAAAACCACCACCTTCAAGATGCTGACGGGTGACGAGAGCATCACATCGGGGGACGCCTTTGTGGATGGCCACAGCATTCTGGCCAACATCAAGAAGGTACCCAAGGCTGCGGGGGCGAGGGTGGTGTTGCAAACCATCCTGTTTGGCTGGGCTGAGCCATCTTGCAGGTGCCTCCAAGAGGACATGGTTGCAGTTCCAGAGGCAGGGACAATAAATATCCCAGGGACATTGTGTCCTTGGCTGGCTCAGCTCTCCATTATCTGGCCATGTGGAAGCAGTTTCCTCTCCACTGGGATTACAGATGTGATACGAATGGAGGCCAAACCTGCTGAGGGTAGCAAACCCTTCATCAAAGGGTTTTACCTCCGTAGCTGGAAATGTGGAAAATATTGGAGGATGGTCTCTAAAATGAATGTATCAAACCTTTCCAGACCTCTGCTAGGGGCGTCCTTGCTGGGAATTGCCCACTTCCTTTGGAAGAGGAAGAGATGAGCAGGGGTTAGGCTTTCGGTCCAGTCTTTCCTCTACCACTGTCCCAGATTTCACAGAATATTCTGATTTGGAAGGGACCCACAAGGACCATCAAGTCCAAGTCTTAAGCGAATCTGGATCCCAGACAAGGTCAGACACGAAGAACATTCCTTGAGAGTGTGTCCCAAATTGCTTCCTTCCCTGAAACTGCCTTCTCTCATGCTCTTGTCCCTGGAAGTGAGCAGGACATGGGGGAGGTACCAGCCCCCCTGCATTTTCCTTCTTCTGAGCCTGAGCACCCCAAAATGGTCCCTCACAGTGAGAAAGCAGCTTGGCAGAGGCATTGTGAGCCCACCCAGCTGCCGTCCAGAGACACATCTGTCCATCCCTGTCAGTCCAGCTGCTCCAGGGGGCATTTCCCTGTCATTCCACCCCTGGTTTCAGAGCTGCGGCTCAGTTCCCATCACTCAGAGAGGAGCAGCGAGGCCCAGGGGTGCCCAGGCACCTCTGGCTCGGAGCCCTGCCCGTGGGCTGATGGCCGTGCGCTCCTCCGGGCCGCAGGTGCAGCAGCGGATCGGGTACTGCCCGCAGTTCGACGCCCTGCTGGAGCACATGACGGGCCGCGAGGCGCTGGGCATGTACGCGCGGCTGCGCGGCATCCCCGAGCGCTACATCGGCAGCTGCGTGGAGAACATGCTGCGGGGGCTGCTCCTGGAGCCGCACGCCGACAAGCTCGTCAGGACCTACAGGTGAGAGCAGGCCTGGCCAAAGCGCTGCCCCTCCTCGGGCGTGGTGCTCCCTGTGCTCGTCCTGGGGCTCTGTCCCCATTCCTCACTCCGGTTTTCAGCTGAAGGTTGAACTTGGTGATCTCGCAGGTCATTTCCAACGTTAATGGTTCTGTGATTCCTCTGCAGCGGCGGGAACAAGCGGAAGCTGAGTGCTGGCATTGCCCTCATTGGTGGCCCCCCTGTGATCTTCCTGGACGAGCCTTCCACTGGCATGGACCCCGTGGCCCGGCGCTTGCTCTGGGACGCAGTGACACGGACACGGGAGTGTGGCAAATCCATCATCTTCACCTCCCACAGGTGACACTTGGCTGGGCGGGGCTTGGCATGAGAGATCAAGGAGAGTGGTGGGATCCAAGGGATGGGACACACCTCAAGGGCTTGGTGGGTGGGCATACACTGCCTGCAGCCAGTGGCTGGCTCTACCCAAATCCTCCCTCCTCAAAGAGCCCAGAGAGAAGGGAACACACCTCCAGCTGCTTGCCAGAAGCTTCTACTTGTGTCCTGGTGCTTACAGAAGAAGCTGTGGCCGCCCCATCTCTGGGGGCATGCTGGACTGGGTTTGGAGCAGCCTGTTCTAGTGGAAGGTGTCCCTGCCCATGGCAGAGAGTGGAATGAGATGAGCTTTAAGGTTCCTTCCAACCCAGACCCTCCTGGGATTCTCTGAACAAGTCCTCTCCTTCCTGCAGCATGGAGGAGTGCGAGGCACTGTGCACACGATTGGCCATCATGGTGAATGGGCAGTTCAAGTGCCTGGGCAGCCCCCAGCATCTCAAAAGCAAGTTTGGTAGTGGATACACCTTGCTGGCTAAAACCCGGAGTGAGGAGGAGGGTGAGCTGCAGGCCTTCAAGGCCTTCGTGGAGAAGACGTTCCCAGGTACTATGAGCTGCTGGAGTGGTTGCCCCCGGAGCAGGGGCAGGGTGCTGGGTGTGAACTTCAGCACCTTCTCTAACACAGAGCCTCTCCCTGCTCGATTCCCCAGGCAGTGTCCTGAAGCATGAGCACCAGGGCATGGTGCATTACCACTTGACCAACAAGAACCTCAGCTGGGCACAGGTAAGGGGGCACTGGGAACCCTTCTCCTGGCCCTTCCCGTGTTCTTGGTGCTTTGCTTTCGGTGGTGCATCCTCCCCATGCTGCGTTACGCTGTGGAAATGTGGCATGGGTGGGCACGACTTCCCCGTGCTGACAGCTCCCTGCTCCTGCCCCTCAGCCCCAGGAACCCCCTGGCAGTGCCTCAGTGTGGTCCCACTGGGGCTGTGGGCGGTGGCTTTCCCCAGCCACTGATCCTGAGGGGTCCTAGCCCAGGGACTCCAATAAAACCCCACAGCACAGACACAGAATGTAACCCTCTGCATACAGTACACAGAGTTAGGTATAGAGTATACCTAGTATAGCTCTCTGTATATACTGTCTACATGTACATTATCTATATGTAAATATATGTATACTATAGAGATACTCATAGTATACAGAGAGTTTTCATATGCAGTATCTAAGGAGATATATATCTGTATATTACATGCACTGGATGTAGTCTATATCATATACTGTATATTGTATTTATACAATATATAATATATACTCAGTAGGGTATATGGTATAGGATAAGATTATATACTCTGGAGGATATACTCTTTATATCAAGTATGTAGTTTAGTCTATAGAGTATCTATAGAGAGAGCACATAGTATACAGATTATATTAAAACTATGTATAGGATTATATAAAAACTAGAGAGAGTGAGTTTATAAATATATATATCATATGTAGCTCAATATAAAAAATATGTGTATGCTAGATACAGATAGTTATGTATAGTGTATATAGTATCCTAAGTGTTATTTCTATATTATATTAATATTTTATATACATATAATGTGTTAGCATTATAGTCCCTTGGGCAGGGACTCAAACCCAGATATGTGTGTGTATATATATAAAAACACATATATACATGTATATATACATATGTATTTGTATGTATGTATATATGTATGCATTTATCACATATAAATGTGTAAAACAATCATATTCATGGTGTCAGATACTCCTGGCTTCCCCCCACTCTCCTGCCGGGGAAGGTGTTATTTTCCTGGGTCTCCCTGGAGAAAAAAGCTTTCTCTGCTTTTCCTGCCACAGCCGGAGGTTCCCTGTCACAGTGGGTGTTCCCTGTCACAGCCTGGGGCTCCCGCTGTGGTCCTAGGAGTCCCCCCACACTGAGTCACTCTGCCTCCTGTCCCTGCCCTCCCTTGCAGGTCTTTGGGGCCCTGGAGAAAGCCAAAGAGAAGTATCGCTTGGAGGACTACTCGGTGAGCCAGATCTCCCTGGAGCAGGTCTTCATGAGCTTCACTCGCTTCCAGCACTACACAGAGGACAGAGGGAAATGAGCCCCCTGGTGCCCTGTCACGGACTGGCCCTCAGCCTATACATAGTATATATAGAGACAGTAATTTATATATCAGCGTGTCTTAAATACTGTATCAATGTAAACCTTCCCACCTAGGGGTGAGGAGATGGCAGCTCCTGCCGCTGCCAGCGCTCCGGCGCGCGTGGGTGTGCGTGTGACACTGCCACTCTCCAGCCTTCTTCATCCATACAGCAAAAAACGTCCACCCAAAAAACCGGGAGAGCCTGGATGGGTGGAGAGGGGCATTGGACTTGGGATGGCAGAGGAGGAGCGGGATCCCCTCTGCTGCCCTCCTCCCTGCCCATGGCTCACACCCAGCGGGACGCTGCCCCGCGCTCCTCACCCGCATGTCCCTGTGTTGTTTGGTGGTTGCTCATGGTTTAGCAGGAGGCTGTCACATAGCTCAGATCCAAACCGTCCTTAGGGCAGCAGGATGTGCTGGGATTGCCCCTGGGAGCACTTTGTGTCCAGCCAGGGGGGGCCAGCTCCTGTCTGGCACCTGCTTGGCATGGGAAAGAGGAGGCTCTGTCTCCTTTAAGTGCTAGGGAAAACTGTCTCCTCCTGCCTGCTTGCCAAGCCTGGCTCGAGGAGCTGGCTCTGGCCCCAGCTGTGCAAGGGGAGCTGTGGTGCCAGGAGCTGGCACTGGGTGAGATGTAGCAATGGAGCAATGCCCAGAGCTCGGCCCCAGGAACAGCACGTGATGGGCACGGCTGAGAGCCAGGGCTGGAGGCAGTGAGGGGTGCCCAGGGACACTGCAGGGATGGGTGAGAGGTGCCACAAGGTCCCTGAGGACACTGTGGGTTCAGTGAGAGGTGCTGCAGGGTCTTGGCTGTGCTCTGTAGGTATGAAGTGTCACTGGGTGCCCAGGGATGCTGCTGGCCTCTGTGTTGTGCCCATGCAGGGGTTCTGCCAGCAGCACTGCCCCACACTGTGCAGTGCAGCCACAGGACCAGCTTGAAGCCAGCGATGCCCTCGCTGTGCCCATGTCCTGCTGAGCTCACCTCTTTACACCCCACACAGCTCCAACCTGACCAGATCTGTCCTGCACCCTCCTCCTCATCCCCTCTGCCCCTGACCAGGCTGTGCCAGCAGCAGGCAGGGAGCAAAGGCCCTGTCCTGCCCCTGCCTGGCTCCAGGATGCTGCTGGGCACCAGCATTGTCCAGTCTTGCCTGGGCCCAGTTGGAGGAGGCAGCTCCTTTTTGGAGCTTCCCAGTGACTGGGTTGGGGTTTTTTTTGTTTGTTTGTTTGTTAGAAATCTGTGTTGATTCTTGTCTGTCCTTAACTAGTCCCTGTGTCACCTGGGGCATCCCCTTGGGAGCTGCCCCGTGATCAATGCAGAGCTATTTGCACTATAGTACTACACACAATTGCACATAATTAATATTTATGGCAAGGGGGGCTGATTCCCTCCCAGTGATTGCATTGTCAGGGGTTGGGTTATATTTTTGGGTTGGGTTTTCATTTTTTTCCTTGTGACTGACTCATTTATTCCTGTTCCATTTCTTCCCTTTGCCTAATGTTGTTGTTCAGAAAAATGGTGCATCATGTTACTAAGAATTTCCCCGGATCTTAAAGATGTGTGCTTTTATTAGTCAGCAGCCAGCAGGTGAATGGCCTGTTCAGACACCTTGGAGTCCTGTGGAGTTGCTGGCAGGGAGGGATTGCAGCCTGGGAGCATCCTGGTGGGCAGCAGAGCCAGCCACTGCCAGGGCACCATGCAGGGGGGAATCCCAGCAGCAGTGACTTTCCCAGGAAGGGAAAAAAAAGGGGGGGATGCTTTTTGCTGGGATGATGGCTGAAGTGCTGAAACTCCCAGTAACTGTTTTCTGGAAAGGGAAGTATAGCAGGATGTAGTAGATTCTCACAGGCTTTTCCTGGGATGGGGAAAAATGGCAATGTGGAGGTTTCAGGGGTTGAGATGCAAAATTGCCAGAGGCTGGCAGTGCCCTGAGCACAGCAGTAACAGTTCATGTCCTGTTGGCTCTGGTGCCCCCTGGAAGGCTTGGTGCTGCGTGGGGACACGGAGGCAGCTTAACCCCCACACTGCCCATGATGCCATGGCAGAGCTGCTGGGAGAGTCCATGGCAAGGATGACATCCCCTGGCCCCAGCCCTCCATCTCTCTAGGGCCACCCTGGCCTAAATGAAGGAGGTGTTATGGAAGCAGCATTTCCCTGTCCCAGGGGCTGTAACACCCAGCCTGGCAGCAAGGCAGGCACTGTGAGCTGTGCGTGGTGCTGCTCCTGATTTCAGTCACAGCCACAGTGCCAGCCTGGGGCTGGGAGCAGGACCAGGAGTGCTCTGGGGGCAGGTGCCAGGGGCAGAGCTGCTGCTGGCACTGCTCTGGCCTCCCAGGAGGGAGAAGCAACACAGCTCCTGGCCAGCTTCTACTCCCTCCTGGCTGCAGTGTGGTTGTTGTTCCCATCATAGGAAGAAGAAAGATGATTTTTTTTTTCCAGTGGGTGTTTCCTGGCCTCCTTTGGATTCAGACTCCATTCAGCCTGTGCTGGCCTCCTGCTCTCTGCTTGGGGAGAAGGACATGGGGGTAGAGGGGTGTCCTAAAAAAACAGAATTAGAAGAGCTCAGTCTGGCTTGAAAAGCCCATCAGCTGAGGAGTTTTTTTGTAGAAGCAGAAGTTGGGGTCCCCATTCTTTTTACTTCAGGTAGCCACAACTAGCCTCTCTCAGCGCTCCCAAACAACCACAAGTGAGGGGGAGACCTCGAGCCTTTTGGCCTCCATGGCAATGGGCAGCTGGCCCTGGCACTCCCATCCCTGCAGCTTTGCCCACGTACATGCTGCAGCCTAGCTCTGGAGCACAGCCAGGGTGCTCAGCCCCCCCTGCCGATGCCCATATGCCCCCCCCAATCCCAAACATCACCTACGACAGCACTAGCCCCTGGCTGAGCCCCGGGAGATGAAGCAGCATCACGGCAAGGATGCAGCTGCAAGGAAGAGGAGCTCCAAGCCCTGGAATCCACAGAAGCCAGGTTCCCACTGAGCCACGAGTCAGCTGGGAGCATCTCCTCTCCAGGGGAGATGATGCTGCAGCCCCCGCTTCCCCTCCTCCCCCTGCCACCAGCGCGGCTCCACGGGCAGTTTCAGCGCTTTATTGTCTGGCGGTGCTGCTGCAGCACCCCCTGGCCTCCCGTGGCTGCAGGGGGGAGCCGCTCCCTCGTCCCCAGCGTGGCACCGCAGTGTCCCTGGAGCTGGAGGCTGCAGGAGCTGCAGCAGTCCGAGAACTGGCACTTAAGGAATCCTGGCTGGGGCTGCACGCTGCTCCTGTGCCGGGCACGGGGAGGGCGCGTGGCCGGGCATGGCTGTGGTCCGGTGCTCTGGGCTGCCTCGCTCCACCTCGGGCGTCTCAAAAACGCGCTTCAAAGACGCCCCCAATGCTGGGCTTCAGCAGGTGCTCGCAGCTTCGTTTCTCTTACAAAGAAACCAAACTCAACCTTTTCTTCCCTGTTATGAGCTGTTCTCGATTTTGGCCAGAAATTGCTGTGCCCACCAATCCTCCAGGTCAATGGGAACGAAGTCTGAGAAAGAGGGGAGGGAGAGAAGGGAACAGCTGGAGCAGAGCTCTGGGTGCTCCATTCCAAACCCCAGAAAAAGTAACCATGGAATCACAGAATATCCTCAGCTGGAAGGGATCCACAGGGATCATCCAGTCCAACTCCCAGCCCTGCACAGACCCCAACAATCCCACCCTGGGCATCCCTGGCAGCGCTGCCAAGCACTCCTGGAGCTCTGGCAGCCTCAGGGCCGTGCCCATTCCCTGGGGAGCCTGGGCAGTGCCAGCACCCTCTGGAGGAAGAACCTTTCCTGATCTCCAATCTAATGACACCCCCAGGTCTCCTCCACCCCTGTGCCATGTCCCCAAAAGGCCAGACTGGGTCTACAGGGACATTCTCTTCCTTGGGGAGATCTCAGCCACTGTGAGAGCCCGAAGGCTGCTGACTCCAGATGCCACCAGACAAGTGTTGTCCTCAAGCCCAATTGGTCCTGCTGGCCCCAGGAAAAGCAGGTTCCCCCTCTCCAGCAGCTCCTCTCTCTCCAGCACGATGCTGAACCCCTTGGTGGCAGGAGAGGACCTGAATCCCAGAGGAGTCAGCAACACAGTGGAACATCCAAGGGATGCAGCGGGACATCCCCACCACAGTGCCTGGGGACAGCTGTCTCCCCCCAGCACCCCCAGAGTGACCTCAGCACCAGCGGGACAGACAACCAGCCCCTCTGGCACATCTAGCACTGGAATCCTCCTCCTTCCACTACAGCCCTGTTCAGGTGCAGGCTGAGCCCACAGCCACTCCCTGCACCCCGAGCCTGATGCACCCCAAAGGGCCACAACCACTGCCCACTTACTTTTGAGTCCAGGGTTGGGGGTTTTCTCCACGTACTGCACGGGGCCGCAGGCACTCTCCCCGCTCCGGCTGCTGTCCAGCTGCTGCTCTACCTGCTGCCAGGCTGGGGGAGGGAACGAGCTCTGGGTGGGTTTGGGATGGGGCTCCCGGTGCGGGGGGCAGCGGGACAGGGGCACGAGGCGGAGCCAAGGAGGGCAAGTGCCCAGGCTGGGGACTCCATGCCTGCTACCGATGTCTCCAGCACGGTGTAGGTGCTGGGGAGGGGCTCCATCTGCTCCAGTTCCCCTGGGTGCTGCCCCACGGACCCTCTGCCCTCACCTTCATAGACAAAGCGAACGTTCTCCTCATGGGCCAGGGTGTAACATTCTTCAGGGGCTGAGATCTGCTGCAGCAGCAGTGGGGGCCTCTTGCCATTCACTCTGTTGAAGACGAGTTTCTGCGCTGGGCTGTAGAGGGAGGGAAGCAAGGGGGGAGTTGAGGGCACAGGGAGCTCTGCCCACCCCAGGACGAAGTGGGGTGGTTCAGGTGTCCTGGGCTGCCCCACAGTGCCCACACTCGCCCACAGCTGCAGCCACCCAGCCCTGTCCCCGAGGACTGCGATGGAAAGGGACCCAGCTCCCAGGGACAGGGGACACAGGAGGGGTGCAAGGGGAGCTCCCTGGGGAAAAGCACCAGCTGCCCATCTCCCACCCATCCTCCAATCTAGCACCAAGTGCAGTCCCTGAGACAAAGAATCTGCCACCAAAATTGCAGGAATATCAGGAAATGGAAGTGAAATCTAGTCAGGTACTGGACAGGGGATGTGCCATCCTCTGCAGACCAAGCACTCGGGTTCACTGGAACAGCTCTGGCCCCCGCAAGGTGCCTCAGGACTGGGATGTTACATTCTGTAAAGTGGCAGCAGGTCAGGCTTCCTCAGAGCTGGGATCCCCTCTGGTGAGGGGCACTTCAACCACTCCCTGCCTGGATGCAGCAACACCCACCAGAGCTAAAGGCAAGACATGGAATGAGACCTGGGAGCATGTTCATTTTGGCTTTTCTGCCCAGCTCTAGGGGAGGACACGTTTGCAACAGCCACGTTCCTCAGGGGGCAAAGTCTAAGGGGCCCTTGGAGTGGGTTTGGAGGGCAGGAGAGACTGGAAGCAGGCAGCTCCTTCAGATCTGCAGGCAGGGACCCTCAAACCCCCACAGCCAGGGGCACTGGGAAGGCAGGAGGAGGGCAAGTGTGGCAGAAGCCACTCCAGTGAATTCCAGGGATCCTGGGAAGGAGAGGAACTGGGGGGGGTAGGGGAGAGCTCATTTCTTGGAGCTGGAGAGGATGTGCAGAACCAGTGGGGTCCCACTACCCTGTCTGGGTGTGCTGTGACTCCAGCCCTCCAGTCGGGAAAGGGACTCCTTAGGGATCTCATCACCACCTCCCAGCCACTGGGATACCTCACAGCACCCTGCCAACAGCTCCGGGTATCGCTGCGGGACACTGGAATTCACCAGAAAGTGTCACCCCGGCTTTTGGGGCAGAGGGGAACGCCAGCTCCGCATGGGCTCCCGGCCCCCGTGGGCGCGCGGCGCGGCCAAGGCGGGCGGGACCGGCGCTGGCCCCGCCGCCCGGTTCGTGCAATCGGGGCCGGGCGCGGAGGGGCCGGACAAGCCCGGCCCCGGCTCTGCCCCGCACCGGGACCCCCCCGCGCCGCCTCCTTGGCGTGACCCCACCGGTCCCACTCCCCGCGATTTTTCGGGATGGCCCGCGGGAAGGAGGAGGGGCGGCCACTCCGGTGTGGCCCCGAGGACACGCGGGGCGGCCCACGGCACAGAGCACAGGCGCGCCCAGAGCTCCGCGGGACGCGTGCGGCCACAAGCACCGCCGAGACCCCCGGGGCGAGCGGCACCGAGCGGAGACTCCGGGTCCCCCTCCCCGTCCCGCCAGGCGGCCCGGCCGTCCCGTTCCCCTTCCCAAGGTCACGCCCGGCCGCCCCAGCGCCGGTCCCCTTCCCAAGGTCACAGGGGCTCACCTGGCGGGGGGCCACAGGCCGGGCTGCGGTCGTCCCCGATACTCGCCCAGTTTGCTGCTCTCCACCGCCTGCTGCGTGGGACCTGCGGGGAGCGCGGGGCGTCAGGGGGGCGGCGAGGGCGGGACGGAGCCCCCGCGCCCCCGGCCCCGCGGCCCCCGGTACCTGTGCGGCGCTGCGTGGCGAGCTTGCTGGGGCCCCGTGTCAGCGTGTACATCCTGCGGGCCCCGGCCCACGGCCACGCCGCCCTCTCGAGTGCCGCAGGTGCCCCTCGCCGGGGCCTTAAGCGGGCAGGGCCGGGCCCCCCCTCGGCTCCGACACGCCCCCGCGCTTAAAGGGGAACGCGCGGGGAGCGAGGGGGACGCGCAGACAGCGCCCAGCGCTCGGGGGGCGCGGGGGACACGCGCGGGACAGGTCGGGGACACACACAGGTCGGGGGGAGGCGTGCGGGGACACACGCGACACGTATGTGCTGTGCAGGAGACATGTCTGGATTGTGGGGACACACAGGGGACAGGCACGGGATGCACCGGCGGTGCGCGTGTGGATTTATGGGGACACACAGGATGCAGGAACACACGCTGGAGACCAACAGGGCACATGCTGGGAGCACATGTGGGGGCTTCCATGGGACACAGAGGGGACATGTGGGAGACACGGGACTCGCACAGGACACACAGAATGCGCAGAAGGGACACTGGACCATACGGGGCTGAAGTAGGGGAGAGGGCACAGCAGGCACGTGGGACACAAGAGGGGACGGGCGCGCAGGGGACACGGGAGTCACGGGAAACTCGGAGGGGAGCTGCACGGGGACATTCAGGAGACCGGACACTGGAGCCACGGCACACACAGGGGACAGATAGGGGTCATTCCTGGGACACAAAGGACCCAGGCAGGGAAAAGTGAAGGGGTGCAGGGGCTGAGGTGCTGGGGGGCTGGGGGTCCACGGGGACAGCGCTGTGAATAGCCGTGAGCTGCACATCCCGTGACCAGCGCAGGGACCGGGGTGGGCAGCCGCGTCCCTGCCAGCACGGTGACCTTTGGAGTGGGAGGTCCCGGCCAAGGTGTCCCCACGTGGCAAGAGGTGCAGACCCAGGACACGACCCCGAGCTGGTCCCCGGCTATCCCGCAGTGTCCGCCGGCCGCCCCTGTGGCTGGCGACAGCACCCAGAGTTTTGGGGAGACCGTGTGACAAACACACTGGGATCTCTTGGAGGCTCCAGGGGCTGCAGAGCCACCCCACAAGGGCGACCTTTGCCTTTCCGCCACGTTGCCCCGGTAGTGGCTAGAGAGGGAGGGGTGTAGGAGAGTACCTCCCATAAAAGCCCAGCAGCGCCTGGCCCTGGTGGGTGCCCGGCACGCGTGGACCCTTCGCGGGTGTGCATTCACTGCCGCCATCCCCAACCCTGTTACTGTGCTTAAATACAGCCCTGACCCACGGGATGTCACCACTGGCTATCACCCGCCTTGTAAGGTGCTGGGGGCTGTGCCTCAGTTTCCCCCCGGAACCGTCCGGGGTTTCTAAGCGCCTGTTGGCGCATCCCTGAGCTTTTCCGTGCTTGGAAGGGCTGAACCCCTAATCCTTGTGCTCCAGATGGATCCCTCCGGACCTCCATCACCCGTGACAGCTGCCGCGGCAAAGGTGGGTGGGGGTCCCCCCCTCGCCCCCGTTTTCTTGGGGTGTCCGCACAAAGCCTCACTTTGCCCTTTTAGGGGCTGCCGGTGCGTGGCAGGGAAGCGGCAGCGCCGGGACCGGGGGTCCCCGCGGGGGCGGTGGCTGCGAGGGGCGGCGGGGCGGGAGCGCTCCCGGCCGCGCCGCTGGTGTAGTGG
>JAYDZK010000044.1:1046659-1061646 GCA_034509185.1 Euphonia xanthogaster
GCCATTTTTTTTTTTTTTTTTTTTTTTTTTTTTTTTTTTGTGGTGGGGGTGATCCAACCCACCCCCACTCCAGAGCTGCTTTCACATGTAATGGTTTGGTGCTCCCCCAGTCTGTGGCTCCTTGGGGAAGCCCTTTTGCCCCAGACCAGGTGATTTGGGGGACCCTCAACACCCCCACTCTGGTGTGAGCAGGGTGCAGCTACAATGCTCTGGCACGGTGACCTCCAGCCAGCAGCACTGACGTGGTGCAGTGACCGGCCACCCCTGCCCCTTCCCTGCCTGCCAGCACACGGCTGCACTGCTGCTGCCTCTGGGCTGCCCATGGCGAGTCTGGGGCTCCCCCCAGCCCAAAACCCCAAAGCACAGACAGATCTGGCACCAGCTGGCCATGGCCAGGCATGGCGGGCTGGAGCATGTCCCGTGAACCCTGTTCCACAGCCAAGCAGGCACCCAAGGGCCCATCCAGCTGCAGATGCTGAGGGAAGGTTACGTTGCCCTGGGACACCCATGGGAAGGCTGATGTTCTGCAAACAGGGAATTGCATGAGGCCAGGCCAGCCAGGAGCTGCCAGGGCCTGTACCCTGCACGCCCTGGCAGCCTGAAAGCCCCAGACTCACCCAGCTGGCCCCAGGCACCCACTGCCTGGAGATCCCTGATCCACAAACCCACAGACTCCAGCTGGGAAGCAACATGGCAGATGCACAGCACCTTGGTCCCCAGGGCTGCAGCCCAGAGGCACAGGGCCACTTTGGGGTGTCCCAGGGTCCTTCCAGGGGAACTGGTGCAAGAGGGAAGGGGGAACAAGACCTTGGACAAGCCCAGCTTCTGCCCATATCCATGTCTGAGCTCTGTGTGGTCACAGCATGATGCCAGTGCCAGGCTCTGGGTTGGTTCTTGCCCCACTGCCCCCTTCCAGAGCCAGAGGAGCAGTGCCAGAGCGTGGCACGTGTCTCACACTGGAGCCCAATGTGCCTCATGCCTGTGCTCTCAAGATCAGAAGCTGCAAGGACAATCCTCCCAGGAACCTTCACCTCAGTGGTGCAAGGCTGGATGGAGGAATGGCAGCTGCTGCATGGCTAGAAAAGCAGCTCCCAACAACGGGAAATCCCCACCCACACCTTGGGACCCCAACCCAGCCTCTTTTAGTGCTTCTTCAGCTGAAGGTGAATGACAAAGAAACTCTTCCCACCCTGACCAAGCCCACGGAAATTCCACCATCTCAACGGTTCCCAGCTGTTCACCTCCATGTGTCCAGGCACCAACTGCACCCTAGAACAGGGATTTTTTTGGGTCACTTTCAAAGATCCCAGATGCAGAAGAGGGTTTTACAATCCATCTTCTCCCTCCAAGACAAGGAATTGGCTCGGCACCGTGTCCTGGAGGTAAGGGTGCTGTGCCACGTATCCCTGCTCCCAGAACCTGCTGCACCTGGCAGGCTCCTGCCCCTCCAATGCACCCGTGGGCAGCTGCACCCTCATTTTCAAGCATCTTGCAGTTGTATGAAGGTCACCACCTCTTCCGAGCCTATGTGGGACAGTGGGACCAACCCAAGAAACCTCACATCAGAAAGCTGGGTGCGGAGAAACACACTCAGGGACCAAAGACCTGAATCATCCCAGAGCAACCTGCTCCCTCCTTTCTCCGAGGAGCAGAGAGCCTTGAAGCTCTCCCAGCCTTCCCACCCCGCTCAGGCTGTGCAGTGTTTTCCTGCCCGGCTCTTCCCCGGCAGACAGCTGCGGCCCCGCAGCCCCCGCTGCTCCGCCCTAATGGGCTCCGGCTGTCCCGACCCCACCTGAAACCACACACAGCCTTTGTTTCGGCCCTGGGAGAGGGAACTGACACTTCCAGAACCCCCTGAAGAAAAAGAGGAAAAAAAAAGGGCTGTGTGACTCTTCCCTGACCAGGCTTTCACCTTAGCTCCAGGGTTTTCCAGGCTGCAGACACGATCTCATTTCCCCCTGCCCCCTCCCAGCCCCAGCAATTACTACTTAAGCTGTTAAAACAAGCGTGGCCAGTCTGGTACGAAGTGGAAAATCTGATCCTAGGGAAGTGAGAAGGCAGGGGAAAAGGGAGGTCAAGGGGAGGTGGGCTGGGAGAATGGGATCAGACAAGAAGTCTCCCTCCACCCCAGGATGAAATCCCCCTTCTCTGGGGCTTCTGGTACCTCCAAGGGCCACGCTGGTGTGACATTGGTGCTCCGAGTTCCCTGCAGCATCCTCTCCCTTTGTCCCAGGATGGCTTCCAGCTTGCTCCAGTCGGGGCTGCCACAGCACTCGCTGCTCCCCCAGGATCACCCAGACCCAAAGAAGGGATTTAGGGTTTGACTGTACTTGTCCTGCCCCGTGGAGCAGGGACTGGGCACAACTCCTGGCAAACTGCTGCAGAGTGTGGCTTCCTCCAGCCACCAAGGGGACCAGCCCTGTTGGAGATGAGTTTGTGTTTCCTTAGGGCTCCACTGCCCCAAATCAGTGGTTCTGTGAGAATCAAGAACAGATTTATCTTCTGCATCTACAGAACAGGAATCAAGGCTCCCCAGAAAATGTAATTCAAGTTATTTTGTGGATGACCTGGAAATGGGAATATACACCTGCAACACAAACAGTCCCAAATCCCTAGGCATGGGCAAAACCACCACCTTTTTCCCTTCAACCTCTTCCCAGCCCACACAAAAACAGATACAACTTCTCCTCGTTTCAACTGGTAGTTCAAAACAAACAAAAAGACTTTAATTTATACAAAACAAAACCATGTAGAATCAGTTAAACAACACTGACTGTACAAAGGAATAAAAAAATAAAAGGATAGTCCAAAAAAAACCCAACTCAGGAATGGTACAAGTGTTGGAGAGCAGCTACAGACTAGTGTTGACATCAGATGCAAGAATCTTTTCCTTTTAAATTAAAAAATAAAAAAAGTTTGTTGCTGGGCAATCACTCCAGGGAAATCTTCCATCCCACTCCAGACAGGATCTGCGAGACTTTACAGGGTGACAAAACCTAAACCAACCACAGGGAAACAGCATGGGGAGGTGGCACACGTGGCACAGCCAAACCAAAGCAGAGGTACAGCGAGTTTTGAGACATGCAGCAGCTTGGCGATTCCAGGGAGGATCCCTTTATCCCTCTTCGTCCCACCCACCGGCACCGGGCCGGGGGTGATTCCTGGGAGGAGCCGCCCTTGGCGGGGCGGTCACCTGTTGGCCGTATATCCCTGTGCTGCTGAGCCAGCGATTGTCTTCTGCTGCGTGTTAAGTGATGGGAAACAGGTGCCAGCCATCCAGACAGGTTCTCCAAATCCCCTGGCCTTCGTGCCACCGGGACAGCCCGGCTGCGGCTTTGCTCTCCAGCCAAAGCATCCCTTCAAAGGATTCCTCTCCCCCTCCACCTGCCTGGGGTTTAATTCTGTCCTCGCTCACTTGAGCTGGGTGATAAAGCACGAGAGAGCCGAGCCAAGGGACCTGCCCGTGCTGTGCTCTGCAGGGAGGGGAGGGGGAAGCCTCCGGCACCCCCCAGGTCGGCTTGGGAGCGAGGGAAGCGGTGTCCCCAGAGGGGGACGCATCCCCCCTGTCCCTCCTGCCTGGACACAGCGGGTCCGTCGGCCGCGCCGGAGCTGCAGCGGCTTCATTCTGCCCATGCAGTGCCCCAGGCTGCCTGGAAAGGGGGAGCAGAGCAAGCTGATCCCAGGAGGAGATGGCAGCACTCTATACTTCACTTGCTACCATGCTACTCATGGTCTACACACCCTGGCCACCTATGAGAACCTGCCACCATAGCCCAGCCCCACTGCCAGGCTCCCTTAGCTTTTGGGATAAGGGCTGGGTGCTATTTCTCAGTTTGCAGGTGAATTTCCAGCACAGGTCAGCTGTGGAACAATGCCAGAGAGGCAGGTGCACTTGCTTGACAGAAGATCCATCCCAAGCTATTGCCCCTCCAAGATCCAGGAGCCATGCCATGGAGCGAAGCAGTTTGCTCTCCCAGTCTCCTGGGATTGCTCCAAAAGCCAGGTGATTTTGCCACTGAGGGACCTGGAGATCGCCATTTCCTCACCCCAACCTTCCACCTTCCCAGTCCCTGCTCCTTCATGCTCCAGTGGGAAAAGCCACTTCTGTCCTTTCCCACTTTCATCCAGGAGGAGCCACAGCAGTGCAAGCTCAGGCAGCATCTTTGGGAAAGCAAAGCTGGAAGCAGCCAGGATCCAGGAGCTGTCACATGTGGTGCTGTCATGGATAGAGGGCACTAGAAGTGATGGATGAGACTTTGCAACAATAAGGGACAAAATTCAGCATTTTTCCTCTGCTTTAGGCACAATGCTTCCACCCTCTGCTCCCAAATCCCCGATGAGAAAGCACAAAGTGAGCTAGGCCTCAGTCTGAGCCCAGAGCTGCCTCTTCCTCCTGCCTGCCAAAACACTCCAATCCCTCAGGACCTTGGCCTCGCTGCTCTGCTTCTCCATGCACTGCCATCCCACCCTGCCTTCAGCACTCACAGGTTCTAGTGAATGATAGGAATAGTGCAGCCTGGGGCACGTTCCACACCAATTGTCCTTTCCTTCTGCACATGTAGTATTTAAAAGCACCAGCACGAGCCCAGAGGTGAGGGAAAGTCTCTTAAAGCATTTATGTGTTTTCATTGGAAAATCCTCCACTTGTCCCCTTTGCTGACACTGGGAAAGTCAATCCAGTGCTTGTATTTACATGGCTGCACAAAATTTTCCCTGACTGCTTCTTAAAAAAACCCTTAAAAAACAAGTGATATTTATATATATGTATAATATTTACATAAATAAGTGAAGGCGGCGAACGGAGTGCTGCCTTCCCCTTTCCAATTGGCCAACTCTTGGCTTGTTTTCTGTTTTTTTTTGGCAACAGCAGGTTAACATCCTGGTGAAAACTGTCATTAGTCCCCTGTCCCTGCTTCTTTTTGTCTACATCCAATGATCACTATTGCACCAGCAATCTGTTCAGGAGGCCAAGAGTTAAAGTTGCAGCACAGACTCCCCTTGCCTACTCCCTTAAGCCTCTCAATCTTCCATTAAATCCATTGCTCCATTGAGACTGGATGAGCTTTTTTTCCCCTTCCCCCCTCCCTAACCCGGCAGCTGCTGAATTTTCCACCCCAGGCCAAGAGGCAAAGCCCAAAGCATTCTTGGAGGGTCACTTGGCAGATCCTCTCCCCGCCAGCGCTGCGGGATCCAGCCGGCACCATGCTTCTTCCTATGCCAAGCCAAAACGTGAGCACATTCCTAACGCTCGTGCGTGCCATTGGAAAAGCAACCGTGGCCCCTCCGAAAGGATCCAGTGGAAAAGGGTTCAGTGTGCAAACAGCTGTACATCGGCGGGTGGGCGTGGATCCGACACAAGCTCAGGGTGCCCATCCTGCTAAGAGATCTTGCAGTTGTTGCGTGAGCAGTTCTGTGGGGGGCTCTGGGGCGGCCGGATGGATTTGGATCTCTTCAAGCTGTTCCCTTTGCTGCTGCTCCCGCCGCCGCTGCTGGCCAGGGAATAGGAGCGGCCGTGCATCATCACGGCGTTCATGCCGTTGGCCATGGAGAAGGATTTCAGGTGGCTCTTGATGGTGACGGGCAAGGGCAGCTTGTCGATGAGGTGCACCGGGGTGCAGGACACGATGGCTCGGCAGCACAGGTCCTGTAAGCTGAACACTGCGGGGAGAAAGCACCACACAGTCAAGGGCCAGGAGATCTCCTGGGCTGCCCTTCCCCCACAACTATTCCTTACACTGCACAGCCCCAGCTCCTCAGGGAGATGTGTCAATAATGATTGCACAGGAACCGGGAGTAGGGAGCAGGATATTTAGGACAAAAGCTTGGGAAATCGAGGTGAGCTTTGCTGTTAGAGGTTTGTGCTTTGCCAGACACCAGCTTTGGTGTGAACACAGGGTTAGGCACTGCCAGCCCTGCTCTGCTCAGCACCCGGGGCTGGCAGAGCCTGGCGCACATTCTGGACAGACATGCCTGGGAAAGAGGCAACAGGGTCAGCAAGTCCTGAAACAGGACAGTGTCAGCTGGGATCTGCTCAGGGGGCAGCTCTCTGCAGAACCCCCAGGACACAGAGACCCCAACAAGCCAGAACACTCAGAACATCGCTCTGCCCATCCCAGTTTCCCAGCATCCTCCCAGCTCAGCCTGCACCATGCCTTGGAAAGTCCCTCTCCTTGCCGGGGAATTCCCAGCCAGGGGCCACACGAGGGCACTCGTTATCCTCCTGCCTGCCAAAGCTGCCATTCCCGAGCAGGCAGATCCCCACTCCCTGCTAGGGAGTCCCCGTTCCTGCAATCACAGAACCATTTCGGTTAGAAAGGCCTTCCAAGATCATCGAGTCCAACCATTCTCCCAGCACTGCCAACACCTCCACTAAACCGTGTCCCCAAGTGCCACATCTGCATCTTTTTTGAACACTTCCAGGCATGGTGACTCCACCACTGCCCTGGGCAGCCTGTTTAAATGCCTGACCACCCTTCTTGTGAGGAAATTTCCCTTAATGTCTAATCTAAAACTCCTCTGGCACATTTTGAGGCAGTTTCCTTTTGCCCTTTCCATTCCCAAGCAGGCAGTCTGCAGTCACAAATCCTCTGGAAAAGATGCAGGAAAGGTCTGTGCATTCAGCCCAGTCCCTGCCCACCATCCCTGTGACCTGCAGACCATGGCACAGCAGCCAGGTTGGGGACTGGAGCCCAGGCAGAAATTTGGTGACTGGGGCTGGAAAACAGGATTTTCCCACCCTGCTGAGCAGGGGCTGAAGGTCCATATGAGAGCAGGTCACCACAGGAACACAGATCTGCTGCTGCTCAGACTGCAGCGGGACACGCTGCTACCTCCAGCCAGGAATAATGGGGGAAGTGAGATTATTCTGCTTCAAACTCAACAGGCTGAGACGTAACATGGAACCTGCAGATGTAACATGGAAACTGCTTGTGGTTTCACTGCCTATGGCACACATGCCTGGATATATGGAATAACCCAGCCCACTGCTGCATGCTAACAGCAGGGATGAGATTTAGTCCCTTTCGGCTCCTTGGGCACACTCTGCTTACCTCCAAAACAAAGAAGACAGGCTCAGGCAAGGGCAAGGGGTGAGGTGCTTACACTTGGATTTATCCCACACAGCCATTTGATTGAAGTCCTTTCAATGTGGGAGCTTATTTGCCCTCAGCCTCATCCACAGTAAGTGGAAAGAGAGAGGATGCCCCAGAGCACTTCAGGTCCAGGACATGCTGAACTGCCCTCTGGAGCTGCCCATCCCTGCACCAGCACAGGCAGCTCCTGGCTCAGCTTCAGCTTGTCTGGCCCGAGGCATTTCTCCACGTCTGGCGGGTGCAGCTCCCACAGTTCCATACCTCCCACCCCGGCAGCTCCACGGCTCCATGTGAGCCCAAACTCCCCCCCGGAGCACCCTCCTGCCCACTGACCTCGGTTGGGTCTCCAGATCTTCTCCATGCCGTGGCGCATGAGGACGATGCGGGACAGCTCCGTGAAGGACTCGATGACGTTGAAGTTGCACAGGGGGCTCACCTCGAAGAAGGTCATGCAGTTCTTCTCGGCGTAGGCGCGCGCCTGCTCCGTCGGCACCTGCCGCTTGAAGGCCAGGTGCAGCCTGTTTCCCACCAGGATCCGAGGGACACCTGGGGCGTGCTGGAGCAGGGAAAGAAGTGAAGAAATCATGGCTACACCCAGCGCTCTGCTTAGCTGCAATAGCAGCAAAGGGAAAACAAACAGAAGCTGTGCTGTGGCCAAGGGACTGCCCAGCAGCACCTCTCTGTGGGGGGACAACTAATTTGTCACCTCGCGGTCCACTCATTTCTGAGGGAACTTTCCTGTCTTTTCTTGACCATTCCTGAGCCATTTCCTACTACTCCAGATTTACACAGAGGTGGAGGGCAGACAGTTATTGCTTTGCTCCAGTTATGACTGCACTGCCATCACGTCCCCTCCGCAGCAGAGCTGTTCCTGTCCCCATGTCAGGTGACCCCTTGGGTGACACTTCCCCATGTCTCTGCTATGTATCATTGCACGTGTTCATTCACTTACCTCATCTATTTCCTTTATCCATCGGTCTATCCCATCAAAGGACCAGCGATTAGTGATGTCGTACACCAAGAGAATTCCCTGGTGGAAGACAATCAGAAGCAATCAGGAAGTTCCAGAGCAGGCAACATAAAAGGGGCAGGATACCCCTGACAGACCCCCACTTGCAGAAACTAAGAAGCAAAGGGACAGAACATTGCTCCAGCTGCACCATTTGTGTGCTGACAGGACAAAAACTGAGACAACGGGTCTGTGCTAATGCAGTCCCAGGTCATTAGGGAACGTTTTACTCCTGTTTTGGCTCTGGTATCTGCCAAATAATTTCCACAGCTGCAGTCTCTACACAGGAGGAGGAACTACCTTGGTGGCTGCATCTGGAGGAGCAGAACATACCCTTCTCCTGTCACAACTCTGATACAAACTCGCTGAGGCAGAAACACACCTTTTTTCCCATCCCCTTACACAGAACAGCTGCAGTCAGTGGTGAGGTGGCAGTAGGACAGGAAGGAATTTTCAAGCACACCCCTCTTCTCCACAACCTGTGTCACTGTGAGCCCTTTGCTGACAAGGAAGAAGATGAATAATGCTGATAAGCACCACAGTATCTCCACAGACTGAGCTCTCAGGACTAGGATCCATCCAGACTTCATAGAAGGTGTTTCTCAGTTCACTGCCACACAGTGAACAGGCCAGAGGTACCTACAGCATCCTCACGTTGACATCCACAGTCCCTGAACACCACCCACATCCATGACTTGCTTCCCAGTCACCTCCTGAGGGGCAGCACGTGGTGCTGGCAGCAGAACAGGCATGACTCAAGGCAGGAAAGACAAGGGGCAGCTCTGAGGAGTCTCCATCTCACCCAAGCTGGGCTGGCAGGACCCAGGAGCATGGCCAGACTGTTGGCCATCACTCAGGTCCACGGCATCTCCCAGCAAATGAGCTTTTCTTGAATGTGAGTATTTCTGAGGACAGACACAAGGAAAGTAGGCTGTGCCTAGCCCTGCAGGCACAGGAGTCAGGAGCTGCCACTTGCTACCAGTTGGGCACAGACAGCATTTATGGAGTTGTCCTCAGCAGAGCCTTTCTCCAGCCCTCCCACTATTTTTCTGACTTCTTGTCACTCTTCTTTGCAATAAAGGACATTCCAAGTGACAACAGGCACTCCAAGCTGACTTGGCAGAATCACAGTACAAGATGCCTGGAATGGGAACTAGGGAGGAGGAGATGATGCTGTGCTGAGAGAGGAGGAACCCAGCTGGGAAGGCAACGCTGGATGAAAGGGAACCCAGCAGCAGCAAGACTAAGGACAAACCAAACCAGACCATTGAGCACCACGTTCTGCAAAATCAGCCTTCCCTGAATCAGGGGTATCCTCCAGGAACAGCCATGCCCTATGGCAAAGCCCCAGCACAGGCAAAGATCTTAAACTGGCAAAGGAAGGTCTCAGCTTGCAGCCCAGTCCTCTCTATGAGAGGTCTGGATTGAGCACAGGGAAGGAGAGAGCTGAGACACTGCCAGCATCAGCCCTCAGCCCTGGTACGAGGCAGGGACCATGGAGCACCCTCATGTACCTGTGGAGCTGCTCCTTTGCCCACTGAAATGAAAGGTGTGCTACACAGATGGCAAACACAAGCCACCCAGTCCTCCCAAACCTCAGCTGTACAGTCCTTGCTGCTGCCAGCCCCTGTGGTGAACTGAGAGGAGCCCGTGCAGGAGCTCTGAGTATGATATGCCTCAAATTTACAAAAAAAAAAACCCATTAACATGAAATGTGAAGCACACAGGAATGATAAACTGGCACCTGGGCCACAAAGGCACCTGAGTCCTCATACTAAAGTCACATCTGGAGCTGGCACTAGCACTGCTCCCCCCCTCATGGCACAGCAGCCATTCCCGGGATGCACTGGGTGTGCTTCGACCTTGTCTGCCTTTCTC
Organism: Euphonia xanthogaster; assembly: GCA_034509185.1. Classification (NCBI taxonomy): domain Eukaryota; kingdom Metazoa; phylum Chordata; class Aves; order Passeriformes; family Fringillidae; genus Euphonia; species Euphonia xanthogaster. The sequence continues at coordinate 1,056,638 of JAYDZK010000044.1, forward strand.
TCAGCTCTTCTGAAAGAAGCAGCTCTCAAAGCCTGACCAATTTTATAATTTTAGAACAATTCAGATTCTTCCTTGTAGAGCAATCCTGATTCTTGAGCTGTACCTTCAGCCTCCCTGCACACTGCTTCCACCCCAGGCAGTCCCTCTCCAGGTGAAGTTTGTTTTTTCTGTCTTCGCTGGCCCTCCAGCATCTCCACATCTGCATTTGTACCCCCACAGAAAGGCTCAAATGCACAAAATAGAAGGGCAGAGAGCACAAAAGGCAAGCCAGATGGGTTGGCTTCATGTTTGACAGTCCAACACAAAGAGCAAGCCCTTCAAAGTCTGGGTCTGAGGCTGTTCTGTAGGACCTGAGAGTGAGTTTACATAATGGCAGAAGCATCTGTGGGGTGGGGGAAGCCTCTTCAGTTTCCTTCAAGGAAAGTCCTCCTGCCTAGAGTCCATAATTTTTTGTAGTCTCATTTCTAGGACAGTCCAAAAACTTCATAATCAAAAGAAATGGAGGTTGGTTTTGTTTTGGAGGAGAAAAGGATCAGTTTCTCTCCTAGATTTAGAGAAGAAAAATGAGAAGGAAGTAATGATTTTCTGTAATTAAAAAATGCCACAAAACCAAAGATACTGTTTCTCAAGGACCCAGTCTGGAAATACCTATGAGTAGGATACATCACATTTTAATTGCATAAAAAAAAAAAAAAAAAAGACTCTGAGCTTTCTTTTAATTTTTCCTCTATTTGTTTTGATTTCCAGCTTCCAAGGCTGTGTGTGAGAATTACTGAGAGTCAGGAAATAATGAAGCAAAGGGTTTGATGAGACCCTTCCAACACAAATGGCCAGCAAGATAAATAAAGTCTACTTGCTTCATTTCTGGATTGACAAGTTCCTTCAGCCAAGAAAAACAGACCCAAGACCTAGTTTGTGACGATTATTTCTGCCAGGAATATGCCTGAAGAGGACAGAGTTTTTAAGCTTGCTGGCAGCTTCTGCCTGGATATTCTTTGGATAGGAATAAGGATAAAACTTCAGCAAAAACACAGCCCTACTTTCTCAGCAGGGTAGAAGGTCAAGACCACGATTACTAAATGTAAAACATGACCCTTTGTCTGCCAGCTGAGCCTCCAAGCCACACCACGGCTCCAGCACCCACATTTAGGGTGCAGACTGTCCAGGGAAGCTTCTCAAAGGTCAGAAGATACCGAGGCCAAGCTGCCCTTGCCTTGCTCCACCCCTGTCCTGCCCAGCTGGGTACGGAGCCCAGCTGGGCAGCAGGGGCAGGAAGAAGGCTGCTCAACCCCTGGCCAGCTCCTGGTGTTTCAGATATCCTCACCCTGCTTCCAAGTAGCACTGGCATGCTGCAGACACCAGCTTTCCTGAGTATGCCTCCCAAATCCACTGTCATTGCCATTTCTGCCCCACACAGAACTGCACTCAGCCATGCACAGGGAGGGGGCTGGCTCCATCTCTGCAGACAGTTCCAAGTAAGATCTGTCAGGCTTTTTTAAAGTCTCCTTTGGAATAACATGCACAGAATTTTAATTTCCTCAACTCAACAAATGAACAGTTTCCCATTTGCAGCCTAATTTGTTCTCTAAGTGCTTAGATGGTTGTCAACACCCTATTATCTCCACAGCTTTCAATTTTTAGTTTCACAAAGCCCTTTTGTACCATTATGTAGCCCAGGTTCCCACAGTATGGAGTGAAAAGCTCCACACTCAGCTTCTCAAACCAAGGAGACCTGGACCCCTCACAACCCTCCAAAAGCGTTCCTTCTATTCCTCCTCAGTCTGCCTACAGCTTCTGCACAGGCAGAAGCTGACTGGACTCATCCCCAGATCCATCTGGGCTCTTTAGAAGCTGACTGGACTCATCCCCAGACCCATCTGGGCTCTTTAGAAGCTGACTGGACTCATCCCCAGACCCATCTGGGCTCTTTTCACAGTTGGATTTTCAGAGTTCATCCCCACTCTGGTTTTGTTCCACACTACTGGGATTGGCACAACCCTCAGCAGCCAGTGACAGAAATTTCCACACGAGTGCCTCCCATAGTGAACAAGGAACACAGACAGACCACCAGTTATTGTATCCAGCAGCACATGTGGACACTTACTCTGCCAAACCCCAAATTTGCTTCCAGCAGGAGCTTACACAAAGATCTGTCCATGTAACTGAGGTGGTGGTGGGGAAATATCATCTCTGCCTGCTTGCAGCAGGCTTGGATCAGGTTTATAAGCAAAAAGCTTTTAAAGGTAAGAGAAAATCAGCTTGCACACTCTCAATGCAAAGCAGGCTTGTCCAAAAAGGCTTCCCAGATGGCTTCAGGGGCTTCCAGCATACAAGAAGCTGCTAGGAACACTTGCACAACTGCCAAGGACCTCAGCCCAATGCAGGCAGGGGACAGGGTGGCCAGGAAAGTGTCACTTGCTGATATTCTCCACTGATGGAAAAAAGCTGCTGCTGACGAAGGCTGAAGAGCCCCTCAGAGGGAATTTTCTGTCCCACGGGATGAAATAAACCTTAAACAGAAGGTCCAGTCCTGACAGGAACCAGAACACTCTGTCTCCTGCCTGCTCTTTCACATCTCCATTTGGTCGTGGCTTTCCAGCTGGCACCTCAGACTGCCCATGGGCAGTGACATCCTGCTGCCAAACCTCTTCCCAACATTGGGGGGTATTTATCACTGAGCTTTTGATAAGTATTTTGCAGGCAGGGCAGGCTCCTCCAGCAGCTGGGCAATCCTGTCTGAATGACCCAAGGCAGGTGAGCTATTTGTAGTAACCAAAAAAGCCATAAGGGAAGGGCTCAATCTACACCTGAGTCTGCTGAGCTGCCAAAAATCCACCACCTTCCTGCATACCAAGAAGCCCTGAACAGGATAAACAGCAGCTCCTCAAACCACCTGCCTAAGCAGAACTCAACAATATTCATCATTTCTTTAGGGCTGTAGCTTTACTGCAAGATGGGAGCATTTTATCACACTGTCTGGGAAGAGTTTGGCAAGCCACATTTTCAGAAACAGTTTAAATCACTGGCATATGAGGACATCAGGAACTATCCTAACACTGCTTCTTCCTGGCTAGATCAGGAAGCACCACCACAGCTCTTTCTCCCCTCTGTGATGACTCTTGGAATAGTTTGCATTTGCTCACAGCAGCCAGAACAGTCACAGCTGCTCAAACAGCCGAGATCAGCGAGCCAGCTCTGCTGGAACGACTGAGACCCAGAAGCCAAACAGAAAAGGAACAGGAGTCCAAGAGCAAAAAAGATTTCTGCAGCACCTTTAAGCACACTAAAGGTGTGCCTAAATATACTTTTCACTGTACCCCATGCTGTGACAATTAACATAAAATCCTTCTGCAGCACAGCAAGCTCCAGACTGCCCAAGCTGGCTCTGCAGGGCACAATCTGGTTTCCATCTCTCCCTCCTCCCTGGCCCCACAGTCACCAAGACTGGCTGCACACTCCCCCTGCCCCATCTGTGCCTGGAGGCCAGTGCTCTGCTATTCCAGACACAAATGCTCCTCTTTTGACCCAAAAGGAGACCCTGAAGTGATGTGCTCAGGACCACAGTGATGGCCCATCAGAACCCAACAAAGAAGGGGATGAAGTGGAAACTCAATTCCTAGGGAAGTGAGAGAAAAGGAGAGGGGTCCCAGGCACACCAGCACCACAAGCCTCCACCTGGAGCCCAAGAGCTCCCTGTGTCCCTGATGAGATCAGATCTGCTAATGCAGGGCAGGGGGGAAGGCAAGAGACCTGTGATGCTCACAGCAAACCCTGAGGCAATCGTGCTGGAAGAAGAGGCTGGTTCTTGCTCAGAGCCAGCTCATCAGGGGCAGCAAGGATGTTTTACTGCAGATAATTTCAAGAGGAAGAAGCTCCTGCTGAACGTGAAAGTCACATGACTGGGGACCCAGGCCAGTGGTATGGAGGTGAAACTGGGGAAGGCATCAAGGTACTCCAGTCCTTTCCCTGGGGAGAGCGCAGCCAGAAGTTCAGCCTGAGCACTGCACCAGGCTGTGCCATGAGGGAAAAAAGAACTCCCAAGAAGGTTTGCTCACTGTCTGGAGACTGTTTTTCCATGTTGCAACCTCTCCAGGGTCTACTTCTGAAAATTCAGAAGTACAAATTTATCACTACACTTGAGAAACAATAAAGAGTGTGTGGGAAAGTCAGGCATGCTTCCCTGGCTTGGAGGTACTTTTCATACCAAGTGTTCTCCTAAGCACTGGCTATTCAGACCAGGGTAAGGGCTGCCAGGTTGCTGAGTCAGCCTCCTGCTCTCACAGCCCACCTGTACAAGTCCTCTCTGGAACCTCATTCTTCAAGCTGCCCTTGAGCTCTTTAGTCCTCTACTCAGTGAGAACCTTCTACTAATTCTCAGCATGAAGGTGCTCAAGGCCAGTTTACACCAATCTGTTCTTGTACAAATATCACACTGAACTTCAGAGCTTTTCCCATGCTGGCACCTCTTTTCTCTCCTGGATTTGTTCTTCCTGAGCTGTTGGCTTTTAGTTTCAATAACCTGTTTCTCTTGCCTCCAAGGGGGTTTGTGTCAGCCTTCCTACAGCAGAAGTCTTCAAGTCTGATGATTCCAAGACAGTAGAAAGAAAAGCAAACAGCTGCAGCTAAGGAGCCACTACAGCACACAGCCCTGAATGCATCCTGGAGACCACACCTGGAGCACTGCACCCAGCTCTGGGGCCTCCAACATGAGAGGGATGTGGGCATCTTGTAATAGTCCAGCAGAGGCCATGGAGATGCCCCAAGGGCCGGAGCCCCTCTGCTCCAGAGCCAGGCTGGGAGAGCTGGGGGTGCTCACCTGGAGAGGAGAAGGCTCCAGGGACACCTCAGAGCCCCTGCCTGGGCCTGAAGGGGCTGAAGGGGCTCCAGGAGAGCTGGAGAGGGACTGGGGACAAGGGATGGAGGGACAGGATACAGGGAATGGCTTCCCACTGCCAGAGGGCAGGGCTGGATGGGATATTGGGCAGGAATTGTTCCCTGGCAGGGTGGGC
>JAYDZK010000044.1:1061746-1087903 GCA_034509185.1 Euphonia xanthogaster
CAGGGTGCCCAGAGAAGCTGTGGCTGCCCCTGGATCCCTGGCAGTGCCCAAGGCCAGGCTGGATGGGGCTTGGAGCAGCCTGGGACAGTGAAAGGTGTCCCCAGACATGGCAGGGGGTGGAATGGGATGGTCTTTAAGGTCCCTTCCAACCCAAACCATTCCATAATTCTAAATCAGAGAACTCAGAAGCATTTCTGTGTTTTTCTGCCAAGACCACGTAGGTTATGCTGTATTTATGCTAAGGCCATGCCAGAAGTCAGCTTCTGCATACTGAAAATAACTGGAGGTGTTGGAAGTCCATCCTTGCAGCCACACAGGCATTTGTTATTCAAAACAGTCCTCTTGCTTTGGTTAACCATTCAGAGTATAAATTTAGATACTTTCTTCTTCTACTGAAAGTTGTGGTGACTTATTTAAGAGAATAAGGTATTTAAGGTATCTGTATTCCTGTTAATAGAGGAATAACACTGGAACATCACATGGGAGCCAACCACTTGTTGCTGAAAACAATCTGAGTTTTACTCCAAGCCACCTGGAGAAGACTGTACAAGGACTCCAGTAATTTTCAAGAGGCACTTTCCCTGTGCTCATCTCCTGGGCACTTCCAGAGGGCCTGGAGAGACTTCCCTTGGGAATTACCTCTCCTCATCCTAGGCAGCCTTGCTCCTTTGGGCTGGTTTGCTGCTTTTAAGCATTGACTGTTTGGGCAGACCAGGATTAAGGCATCACGACAGCACTTTGGAAAAGACATTTGTTGCACAAGCAGAGGGCAGTCTTGAGGCAAAGGTGTGAGCTACACCTCGCTGGGCAAGTGAGCTCCATTCCCCAGCATTCAGCAGTGAATTGCTGTTGACAACTTCCTGAAAGGAGGTGGGAGTCAGGTGGGGATTGGTCTCTTCTCCCAGGTAACAAGTGACAGGGTGAGAAGAAGCGACCTCAGGTTGTGCAAGGGGAGGTTTAGACTGCATTTTGGGGTAATTTCTTCAATGAAAGGGTGGTCAGGCATTGGCACAGGCTGTCCAGTGCACTGGTGGAGTCACCATCCCTGGAAATGCTAAAAAATCCACGTAGAATGTGGTGCTGAGAAACATGGCTTAGCTGGGGCCTTGGCAGTGCTGGGTTCCTGGTTTGACTCAATGATCTCAGAGGGCTTTTCCAACCTTAGTGGTTCCATGATTCTATAAAGCATTCCCATTACAGGCCCCCCTGCCTGGCTGATGTGGTTCACTGTCTCTCAGACTCACTCCTTGGGAGGGGTAGGCAGTGAGATGGACGAGGCAAACCTTGCTGATGTTCAGGTGAGAGTTCCTCCAGCCATACTGACAAATACAGCTGAAGAAGGTCAAAAGCTTCACTTTCAGGAAGGAAGAGAAAATCAATCCCTTTCAAGCCTGTGGGCAGCCAGGTACATGACACCTTGTGGCACCAGGGAGAACAGGCTGCACAATCACATGGAGGTGCTGTGCCAGTGCCCCACAGCTCATGCAGGTTCCAGACACGCCTGTGTCTCTCTCCCCATCCAACTGGAGTGTTCTCATCACTGCTCATTTCAGCTTTGCCCTGTGCCCCAGTTCGCCCTGTGGCAGCAGCAGGTACAAGGTCTGGTGTATGGTCTCTGGCTCTGAGGGTGCAGTGTCTCTTGCTCTGAGGAGCTCCCAGGTGACACCAAAGGGAGTAACCACTGTGCACAGTGGCTGCACACAGGGCTAAAAGCTCCCAGGTGGCATTCCTGGACACAGTAGCTGCTGCTTTCCATACCCAGTTTGATCTGAGCATCTGACACAGCAAGGTCTTAGAAAGGGCCTGACCAAAGCTGAGAGTTCTGTGGTCACTAGAAAACCACACTGACCAGTTCTGTTCACTTCTAACTGGAGAGGGAAGCAACATGGCCTCAAGCCCACAGGTTCCATGAGAAGGTTGTGGATTCCTGATCCCTGGAAGTGCTCAAGGTCAGGCTGGATGGGGCTTGGAGCACACTGGTCTAGTGGAGGGTGTCCCTGCAGATGGGAGGGGGTTGGAATGAGATGAGTCTTAAGGTCCCTTCCAAAGCAAACTCTGATTATGTGATTGGGGTTCCAGATTTTTCTGAAAAGTAGTAAAGGCTGAAAGAAAATGCAACGTAGAAGCTGAAAGAAACTCAGACACGGGACTGAACATGTGAATGGGAGATCCTGCACTTTCCCACTTCAGAACTCCAACCCTCCTTCCCTTGCACTTTTCTGCAAGCACCAGAAAATTGGCCTCTGCTTCAAAGGAGCTGCCTCAAAGCATCCAGACCACCAGGGATGTGCACTAACATGAATAAACAGGACAGGAGGAGATCTCAACAGCACGCTCCAGGTGAGGTGCTCCTCTGTCTACAGCACAAGTGAATTTGCAGGAAGTCAGAGAAAGAGAACAACATGGATTTAGCCAGTTAGCAAAGCAAAGGTCTGCAGATACAAGGAGCAAAAAGCCAAGAGTGGTAAGAGCCTGAGTTGAAGTACAATGTTTCCCAAAGGCTGGGAATCTCCCAGGATATTGGCCCGGCTTAGGAGGCTGATACACAGCTTCTGATTCCTAGTGTCTAACAAAGAAGGAATTTTCTCCAAAGCTTTCCAACTTGAAAACAATAAGAAAAATAAAGTAACTTGTTTAACTTAGGTAAACTTTATCCTGGAGGGACCCTGCCATGCTACTAAAAGGACAACAGTCAGAAAGCACTATTAAACAGCAACTTTCCAGAGGACCACAAGATTTTTGTGCTGTTGAGGATCTTGAAGGAGAAACTCAAAATGTACACTCTGCCTCATGTTTTGAGGAACACACATACTTCACGTTCCAATTGAGCTGCTCTAGTTTCAAGTCTGCCTCAAACACACAAGTAGGAGCCACCCCTATTTTTGGAACTGACTCGAAAGCAACACAGACTGGAAGAACTCCACTGGGAAAGCCAGTGCCATATTTAAACAAATTTTAAAAACCTCAGAAAGTAGGAGCTCCCACATTAAAGCTGAGGCAGATCTAGAGCAAGAATTGCCTCATCCTCTCTAACGACCTCTCAGCCCTCTCCTCTAGAAATGAAGACTGAATATTGTCTGCACAGACCTTTTCTGTAGGAGTTCAGCAAAGTCTGCCATTCACTCCCTTCTCTCCCACCACTTCATAAGAACAGAATCCCAGGCAACATGACAACATTGAGTGTCTCTTGTCATCTACAGAGATCCTTTTGGTGATCAGTGCATTCCCCTTCAGAGCTCTTTATCATGGCAGGAAAGACTTACACAGCCTAAAGTTCAAGCATACGTGTCCCATCAAAGCCCTGAGAGCAGCACTTACCTGGGCTCCCCTGGAGTAGGATCTGAAAATAGTGCAAAATCTTCCTTGCCCTGAGGTGTCCCTAAAACACAGAAAAGTTACAGCTATGAGATGTGGAGAATTGACTCCCATACTGCACATCTCCTACTGGCCACAAAGAAATAAAAATCAGGGTTGATCTTGTCAGATCTTTAGGATGGGCATGATACCCAAAGTCCTCTGCATGGTGGGTTCTTCTGGGGAAGAACTGATGGATACATCTCCACCTTTGGGTACAGGTTGTCACTGTCATTGTGCTTCCCACGGAGAAGATCCAAGCCTAAACCTTGGGCTGCAGCACTACTGGATGATGTGTGAGGGTGTAAGTCATTTTACTCCCCTGGGCAAAAGATTTTCTGCCTAGTTCCCTTCAGTCCATGGGAGTTCAAAGTCAAAGTGAGTCTGCAGAGGTCTCCCAGCCATGGAGAACAGCCAACCTGAATATGACCACTCACAGGAGGAGAAATTGCCTTGCACTAGGCTTCACCTGTTTTTCCAATACATTTTAACGAAAATAAAGGGAATTGTCTTTATATCCAGATCCCTGACAGACCTGGCCTATATACCCTACAGAAAACTGAGGATCAGGAGTGGGATACAGTGTTTCTAGACTACTGTAACAAAAAGGGGCTTTTCAGTCACTATAACTTGTCTTGTCTGGACAAAGTGCAAGTAAGTTTGACAACACTGCCAGCACCTCTCAGTGCCCTTCTGGAACAAGACACCAGAGTCCAGCACTCTGATTTAACCAGGATATACTGGAATGTGCAGGCTAACCAGAGACACGTTATGGTGTTTCTCAAATCTATTCCCTGGGCTGGGATAAAAGACACTTTAATGACCACTGAGAAGGCTGAGGAATCCCTCAGCCCCAGATTTGCAGCTCTAGGAAAAACATACTGACCTCAAGTGCAGGACAGTCATTTTTTCAGATGTAAAGCTTTGTAGGATCCTGGACATCAATCTAAGAGCCTGTGCTTCCATGTCCTTCTCCCTCAACAATCAAACACTGGGTAAGTAATGGTAAAAGATTACACTAAGGCATCATCAATCAGTGTTATCAGCTTTTCAGTTTCTGTGCTGTTTTCCAGCTCAAGAATTACATTATAAAAAGATGGTTTCAAAAGGGAAGCACTAAGTCACTACACACCTGGGGCTGAAATGTTAAAAGAGGTATCTTACAAGAGAGACAAGAATGCAAGTGGCACATAAAAACATGGAGGCTAGAAGAGATAAATTAGCTGCTTCTGTTCTTTTTTTTGCAAGAAAAATGAGGACATTCAGCTTCAAAGAGCAGGGGTGTAATTAAACCACCAATCTACACACTGCTAGAGTCAGTCACTGAGGCTTAGAACATGGAGTTCATTCCTATTTAACAATTCACACATGTTACTAATATTCCTGTTACATGACCCGGGCATTTCTAAGGGGATATTTAACTCCATGTTTTAGGACCTGTGTCATTCCCTAATTCCCGGATCTGTGTGAAAACCAGGGTAGGGACAGACAACCTATCCTGTCCTTCCCTTCCTCCTTCATCTCCACAGACTGCTGAGTCAGCTCCTCAGCAAGTTAGACAAAGCTCAGCCAGAAGGGCTCCAGCTGTCCCTGCGGTGCTGACAGATGAGGCAGGGGTTACTCCTCCCATGCAGTGCTCTCCATCTCTGTCCCAGGCTCTGGTCACTCCAGTCAGTCCTGCTCTCTGCTCTCCAGGGGTTCACCCTACCCTGACGCAGTGATGCCTCTTCACTGCTCGTTTTAATCTTCTACTCAAGGCATTGAGAAATATCCAGCTGCTGAGGAACCTGTTTTATTCTTCTACTTTCCTTCTCTTGCTTCTATTTCTCATCCTTGGATATCAGGAAAATCCAGTATTGCTTCCAAAGCACTACTAGTCCCTCAGTGATCAAGAGCAGTACGGGAACAAAGAATGATGTTACAGTTTGGTTGGAAGGGATGTTATACACCAACCAGTTCCACCCCTGCCATGGCAGAGACACTTTCCACCACCCCAGGGTGTTCCAAGCCCTGTCCAACCTGGCCTTGGACACTTCCAGCAATCCAGGGGCAGCCACAGCTGCTCTGGGCATCCTGTGCCAGGGCCCGCCCACCCTCCCAGGGAAAGAATCCTTCCCGATCTATCCCTGCCTCTGCCAACAGGAAGCCATTCCCCCTTGTCCTGTCAATCCAGGTCCTTGTCCCCAGTCCCTCTCCAGCTCTCCTGGAGCCCCTTTAGGCCCTGGAAGGGGCTGTGAGCTCTCCCTGATGACTTCTGTTCTCCAGGTGAGCACCCTCAGCTCTCCCAGCCTGGCTCCAGAGCAGAGGGGCTCCAGCTCTTGGAGGACCTTCATGGCCTCCTCTGAACCTGTTCTAACATATCCACGTGCCTCTTGTGCCAGGAGCTCTGGACAAGAGAATTACAGGTTCTCAGGGGTCTTAAGTGCAGAGTAACAGTGAAAATGGTCAGTTATGACAGACAATGACTGAATTCAGACTATTTCAGTAAAGAGCAGCATGGGGTTTGTGTTACTTGACTGACAGAAAGGAATCTCCTTTGCCAGAGTAACTTTCTGGTAAGAACAGCCAGGATGTCCCACCACACCCCCAGGGATGGTCCATGCTCTCCACAACCCAGTACAGCGTCCTCCCAGCCCCGTGTCCCTGCTCACCTGGCCTGAGCTCCCAGGGTTTGGGTTAGAGAGGCTCAGAAACACTCACCAGAGTTCCAGCTTGACCCTTCTGCCGTCCAACAAGATAGTAGTGGTCTTGTAGTCAATTCCTGAAAGAAAACCAATGAAAAGCTGAGCAAACCCTGAGAACATCTTCAGAAATGCACAAGAACCTTGCTCTGCCCACATGGAGCTGTCATTTCATGTTTCCTAAAGGGATGTTTTCTCCTCCCTGTTCTGCTGCCTCTTTGAGGAGAGCTACAGAGACCTGACAGGAACAGACTTCTGCTCCATGGCAAAGACTGCTCTGTGGAGCTCCATCCCTCCTCCCTGAGAACACAGTTAACCCCTACATTGCTTCTGACTTCCTCATTGTGGTTTTAAATCTCTCAGAACTTGAGCTGTAGGAGAAGGTGGATGGAGCTTAGAGCAACCTAGGAAGGTGTCCTTGACCATGGCACAGGGGATGGAACAAGGTGAGCTTTAGGGTTCCTTCTAACCCAAGTCACTCCATGATTCTCTGAGATTCAGTGATTTGTAGCATTATCCCACACGCCAGTGATAAATTAGACTCCTAGGGGGTGAACAGACAGAAACAATTTAGATACATCTCTGCTACATCAGCCTGCAGTCCCAGCATTTCTCAACCACCACTGCCTGCAGCCACAGGGCACTTTGGGAAAGGTTACAGGAAGGCTGTCCAAAGATTGCTGTCCCTCCTTCCGAGCAGCTCTGGGGTGTGGATCACAGGGGCCCAGGTAAGGCAGGACACACTCTCCCCTTGTGAAGGGCTGAGAAGCAGCACAGACATCTGCTTTTGCTTTTCACAGAGCCACAGCACTGAAGCAGCAGAAACCCTGCAAACCACAACAGCCAGCTGTGCTGGCATGCAACTCACTCACACAAGGGGTGTCCACTACCTTCAGATATATAAGAAATTTGTGAAAACTGGGAGCCTGTCTCACAGTCAGACTGAAAAGTTTGAAAAGAAACAATTCCCCTTGCAAGCAACAGGCCCAAACCACATGGAACACAGCATTCCTTGCAGCCCCAGGCACAGGGCAAGGGGCACAACTGCACCTCCCACCTCCTTCCCAAAGCCAAGGGGCACCAGGTGCCCAGGAAAAGCAGCTTCTCAGCCAGCTCTTGTTAATGAGCTTCAAGTGCAGTGAAGTTGCATAAACAAAGCACAGAGCACCATTACTGCACACCCACTGAAGCATCAACTAATTTACAACCTTTTAATAAAGCAGAGTGACTTCACTCTAATTACATCAACTTTAGTTGTTCTTCTTGCCAACAGATATCAAACTTTGAATATCTATTAAAACCCCACACTGTTGTGTTATGACCTGCATTTCCCTTTTCCTGCAAGGAGAACACTGCCCTGACAACCAAACAGACAAGTTTGTCAATAAAGCAAATGGATTCTTCTGAGTCATCCGCAGGAGTTCCCTGTTAGTGAAAAACAAATTAGATTTCAGCCTTCATAGGGTGCTATAAAAAGCAATAAAGATAATTATCTTAAATTCCAACTATTTCCAGTGCTGTATCACAGAAAATAGGCAGTTTACATTTTATCTTCCTCCAGAGACAAGTGAATGATCTGTATTTATTTCCAGGCAGACATAAATCTCCCTCATCCCCAGGGATGGTGAGGAGTAGTGGGAGTAAGGCTGCTCTGCTACCAGAAGGGAGCATCCAGACATCTTCCCCTGCCAGTTCCTGAACCAGGATCTGCTGGGCTGTTAGGCAATGGGCTAATTAAGCCCATTGCTCTGTTTCACATGCAAAATCCAGACAGACTCTGGCCCCTCCTTAGGCACAAGAGCTCCCTGTCAGCAGAGAGTCCTGATCACCCCCAGTGCCAGCAGGGCACAGGTGGAGCAGCTGCATGAAAGCACCACGGGGTGGGAACAGGGACAGTTTTCAGGGCACCGAGGCCACATGCTTCCAAAAATGCCGCTGCTGAGCTGAAACAAATTGCTTGACTTCAGCTTTTAAAAGTGATAGAGGTTCAGCTAAACTGGGAAGAGAAGGAAACTCGTTAATGGAAATGTCAAATACGCAGATGTCGTCGTTATGCTCCTCTGCATCCCCACAGGAACATGGGTTCCCTGTCCTCAAAACTCATGACTTGGTCACCAGAGAAATGCTTTAAATAACCCATGTTCATCTGAAACTACTCCACATGCTTTAATCCAGAGGGACACCAGTCTTTGGGCGTTACATGTGCTGCCCCAAGGAGGTCACACACACTCCAGTTAAAAGCGAGCCGCTATCTGGTTACGGGCTGAGGAAAGTGCTGCACTTTTTAACGTGCAAACACCCAAACTGAGACTAGGACTGAATTTAAAAAAGGTTTTGGAGCAAACTCTGCCTACAAGCTCATGAATGAAAGACAAAAACCTGCACAACTGCAATGTTTTGGAGAAAATTTCAGCTTCCCTTTTCCATAAACACTCAGTGCATCAGGACAGCTCAAAGGCACTCCCTGCTTTTGGTCTGTTATTTTAGCTGGTTAGCACTGAGTAGGCTGCAGTTCACAAGCACAGCTCTCCCATGGCTCACTGGTGAGACAAAATCTGCATCAACTTGGAGGTGCCCTCAAAATCATGGGATTCACCACTGTGCTGAACACCAGTACTGGCCCCTTATATTTCAGTCCCAGTAACATACAACCGTGTCCTGAGCTGCAGCCCAAGGCACTCCCCCATTTAAAGCTCACAGGGAAGCTGAGCAGCCAAGCTCCCTTTCCCAGGCTCAGCCTACAGCTCAAGCTCAGCTTGTCCCAGGGATCTGGGGACAGAGGGTCACTGCAGCCACTAGATGCCACCTCTGCTCTGAGGCTGCTGGCAGTGTGGCAGTGCATGGCCATACCAGGGCTGCCCCTCCACCTTTACATTTCAGCAGCTCAGACACAAGGGAAGTTTTTAGAACTTCCTTTCTACAGGTGACAGGGTTTTCTCTACCTGAGCATCACCTCTGCTCACAGCCAAGCCCAGCTTATTTCGGGACGGACACTGCTCTGCCTGAGTGGCTCCAATCCCACTCCCCTGACAGGGAGGGACCAGCCCCACCACGGGGTGCTCCTGCAGCACACACAGCCCAGAGAACTGGCCCTGCCCGGCCCCGCAGCAGCAGCGCTGGGGGAAAAGAAAACACTCTTGTTTAAAGCCTATTTTATATCAACTGATCTCTTTCTGGACCGATATCACCATGATGCAACAAAGCAAATGAGGCTCAGAGAACAAGTCTGGGCTGTTCTCTGGGATTTAGCATTCAGGCTGACTCCTGGGTTATTTTTCCAGCCCTGCTTTAAACTCCTGCTTACGCTGATGCCATCCCAGCCCCATTCCCACAGCAGAGAGCCAACCTGGCACAGAGGGATCTGCTGTACCAAGCCTGTATCTGCCAACCTGGCACAGAGGGATCTGCTGTACCAAGCCTGATGTCGGACACTTGACTCTCCTCCATGGAGCTGGGTTTCATGCTCCCGAGATGAATTTGGGGAATCCCAAACCTTTCTTTCTTTCTTTTGCCAGTTGCTATAAGGAAAACCTAAGAAAGCAAGTCATTTTCCCATGGGAATCCACAGGATGTGTTACAGGAAACACTCTCTCTTCCAAATTACTCATGCCAAGCACAACACACTTCGCATCAGTATCACCTGAAAACTCCACACCCAACCTGAGCTTACTTAAAGCTTTCCCCCAAAAGATGACACTTGATGTGAATAGGGAAAGTAAAAGCCCTCCAAGAGAAACGGTAACTTTTTCCCAGCACTTGATACTACTTTGTATCAGGCTGTTCCCTTTCCCCCCAGGAATTCATGGCTCGGACACACATGTATGTTCACTCTGCCAAGCTTCTGCTCTGCACCTGCATGAGCAGCAAAAACACAAAGGAGGAGGCAACAGCCAAGCAGGTACATGGACCTGGAAGCCACACTGGAAAAAGGAGAAACACAAGGGAGATGTGCATTTCATGCTCTCCCTTTAAAGAGGCTTATCTCAGGAAAATTGCTTTGAACAGCTCAAGTGAACAAAGCTCTATAAATATTTACTACTGAAACACGGTGGCCTCTGGGTTTTGTGTGGGTCTTTGTTTCAGAGAAAGGAGACAAGTTTGTAGTTGCACACTCATCAGGTGACTCTGCCCTAACACCTGGGTGGAGGCCAGAAGGGCACCTCCCCTTAAAAAGGCAGGTTTGAGCAAAACCTAAGAGCAGCATGTGCCTCTTTCCTCCTTCAGCTTTCCAGTGATCCCCACTGCACTGAGGGGAGGGTGATTCCAGCTCCCAGGGTAATGCCAGAGCCAACACTGCTTCTTTGGTTACTGGTCCAAATCAAGTGTCCTCCTCCAGGGATGCTCTAATGATGCAAGGCCCAGCTAACACAGACATCACAAAGGGATAACCAGGGCTGAAGGGCTCATCCCACATTAACCAAGCTGGTTTCCTCAGACCTTCCCCACAAGCTGCCAGCACCATCTCCAGTGTGTATCTGCAGTGTCTCTAAGAAGAACATAATTTATTCACAAATCTGGGCCAGAAGACATTCCAGGTGATGCCAAAAATTTTTTTTCCAAAGGAAAAAAATTAAAAAGTATTAAAAATAAATCAAGGTACTCAAGTGAAACATTGATATAGTTTTAAGACTTAAAGCTTGCTTTCCTTCTGAGAGAGACTCCTTGTCACTTGCAGTCATTTCCAGCTTGTGTGAGTCAGATTGGCCAAAGATGCTTTTTCTACCTCACTTCTTACATGAATGTTTCTGCTTGTGGGAACTTGGAATCCACCTCGCTGTTAGTCCACCCACAAAGAAACCCCAGTGCACATTATTTTAACTTCATTAAAACTCAGTTCCCCCAGCTTGCAGACATGTGCTATATGATGCAACCTCAGCTTTTTTCCTCCTTTAAAAAATTAAATTTGGTTTCATTTATTTATAATTCAAAAGAAGATAACCAACCTGCTTGCAAAGAGATATATAAGGTCAACAGGCAAAATTGGAGGTATGCAATGATGATGAACCAAGGCCAAACCTTTACTCAATACATCATATAAATAAGAAATAAGATAAACTGAGTGGACTTTTGTTACCTGACTAATGCTGCAATTCAGTGGATTGTTCTTTTATCTACAGACATAATTAAGTCAGAGTGGCTGCATTCTGCAACTCTTGATGGCATCTGAGCACTCAGAAGAGGGCTAAAGGTGAGCTGTGCCTGGTCTCTTGCAGCCCTACAGAAATGCTCTGCTTGACTGGGAAATCTTAAGACTGGCCCAGAAGCCACCAGAAAGATTCACTGTGTCACCACAGCGTCTCACCCAGCCAGCCTAGTGATGGACTTTGGCTTGTGACTGCCATTAGTGCAGCTGAAGCCACCACACCACAAATGTCTAACTATAAAAGTTGCATTTTTCCCCCAACACCCCAGGCTCCTCTGTTTGCCCACAGGTCATCAGCTCTGCCGAGTGCACAAGGTCTGGGGCACTTAGAAGGCCTCGCTAAAGGTTTGTAGGTTTAGTGCCACACTGACCATGGCTGCTGGGAAGAGGGGAGAGCACAGGGCTGGAATGAAAACATAGAGAATACACATCAAATATTTAACTTGCTGAGATTTCACAGTGACCTCGAGTAACCAGCTGTGAAGGACTGGTCATGCTGCGTGGCACCAGAGAGGAGCCTCGGGAGAAAGGGATGCAGAGTCAAAGACATGCCATGGTTATAAAACAGACCAACACCAAGAGCATCCAGCCAGGAATTTGTAACCTGTGTTGTGAAAATCCTTCCTAACTACACAGGGAAGGATCAAAGCCACAATCACTCAGTGTGCAGCTGGGCTTAAAGGCATGTTCTCACTGCCACAAAGGTAGATAAGCACCTAGGAACACTTTAGAGTGGGTCAATGGACTGCAAATCCTTTATTGTGTGTTTGCAGAAGGAAAATATCAAGGAGGAATCTGTGGTGAAGCGTCTCAATGCCAAAGGACCCCAGGAGCTGTGACTAAGCAGGGATGGATAAATTTGGTTTTAAAACCTTATCAACAGTTTTGTCAACGCTGTGAATGCCAAGAACACCACAGCAATTGTGAATTTTTGTGAGAACATGAACTATGCAGGAGAGCCCTGTCCCTTCCAGCCAGGGGTCCCCACGAGGGGTCCGGTCAGGGTGTCCCCTCCTCTGAGCCCTCTTGCAGGGCTGGCACAGCCTGGCTGGGTGTCACTCAGGCTCCCCCTGCCACAGCCCCCTGGCACACCTTTGGGGACATACCAGCATGTTTTCTGTCACATAAACCAGCTGTCATCTTACTGCTGGGTATGCAAGACACGAGCTGCTGAAAGGTCCCTCCCTCTCCCTCCAAAGGGCCTGTGCCAACCTTCCTGCTGGATTAAAAAAGGAAAAAACAATCTGTGCTGCACACAGTACAGAGGCTGCCCCTTCTCCAGGGCTGGAACTGGAGCCCTTCTGTGCTCTGCTAAGTCCAGCCTAAGGCCATTAATGCAGAAATTCACTTATCCCAAATGCCAGTGATACTGGAGCAGCGTCCAAAGGCTGCTTGTTTATTCTACCAAGTCCCTGGGTGTCACAGATGTTACCAGACCTTTTCAAGATGTTACTAGTCCTTTCCCAAGATGACCCATGCCTTTCCAATCATGACTGATGAGCCTGGGGCATAGAAAGCCTTGTCCCTGTGCGTGCAGGCACCACCTGGGGCTGCCCAGATCCTCCTGAAAGCTGGAACCACAGTGAGGTGACAGCAGCCAGCGGCCAGGCACCCCCATCCCTGTTGAGTATGAAGAAAAGGCAGAAGCAGTAACATGTAGCTAAGTCCCATCCTCAACAAGTCCAAGAGAATAGTGGGAGGACAAGTGCTGGGAGGTCACAAAACTGAGGCCAAAAGGTGAGCATAATAGCTCCAGATCAGCTATGGAGTAAGAACATCGCTGCCACTTCCAGTCCTCAGCATGCAAAAACCTCACGCCAAAACCAAGGCAAAGCCTCCAGACCACCTCCACAAGCAAACCACACTCACACATGGGGCTCACAGCAGGAATCTGGACAGCACAGACAGTGGCAGAGGAGCTCAGAGCAGCCCTGAATGGACACCCTCCCAGTGAGGTTATTTCAGGGTGGAACAGCCCCCCAGCCACAGCCTGTTACCCACAGGCAGAGTTTCCAGCAGAGCCTCTCCAGTGCCCAGCTCTGGGGGTGTGCTGGGAGCATTGCACAAGGTGAGGCCTGGAGTGACAGAGCTGCTCCAGAGCAGCTCCACAGCACACTCTGCCACACAGCCAGGGCCATACAACGTCACCAGCTGCTCCACAGGCTCTCCCTCACACCAAAGTGGGCACTCTGACCTCCTGGGACTCATTTTCTGGCAGAACCATATTCCACAAGACAACAGTGCAACACCCCCCACACCACGTTCAGGTTCACTCCTCCCTCTCACCACACCCCACACCTTTTTGTTTAAGAACTGCTTATGGCAGGGATGGTCATGAAATGTCACCTACAGCAACTGAAGCCAGTGACCAAGCATCATATAACCAACCCAGGACATTGCTCCAAGAGCAGAATACAAAGCCAGGACACATTGTAAATGTGGATTAAAATGTCTTTTTTTATGGTTTTGTTGTTTTGGGTTTTTTAACAAGCCCTCACCAGCCTGTGAGTGAAAAGGCAGAATTCACCTATCAGAATTGGCTGTTTGTGGGCAAAAGCTGATAGAGGACTTGTTGCTTCACTTCTAGTCAAACGAGGCAGACAGGCATGGAAATCACAGGTGGCCAGGAGCTGCTGAAAGCATGTTCAGAGCAAACAGGTTTAACCAAGTGTACAAATCCAACACCAAACCCACTCCCAGGCAGAAAGCAGCTGCTGGGGCCAGCACCCAGGTTATGCATGCACCCACAGATGCAGGTTTGAGATCCTCTAATTTCAACAAGCACTTTAAAAACAGGCAGAAACATCTGTAAGAAGATACCACAGGTGCATTATCTTCCCCCCCCCAGCTTAGAGGAGTAGTTACTGCCTCTATCATCTGTAAGTGATACTAAACTGTTCAGAAAAAAATGTGGTATGAGGCACAGCATAACAGATGTTCCAAATGTGACATCAACATAACACATGAAAAAAGAGAATTCAAGCTATTCAAATTGCAACTGATGAAGTCACTCAACCTTAAAAAGTGTGTACAGCAGCACATTAACAGCAGCAATTTAACTAGTCAGCTCAGAGCTGTGAGCCACTGTAAAAATCCCTTCGAAACAACACATGAGCTCATCCCTTTGAGTCATGCATTCAATTACCTACTCTTTAAAGAGAGAAACAAATTATCATCACCAACAACAGGGGTCAACCAAACATAGGTGGATTCATCCCGGGTCTGTGCCTTTCAGCATCACAATTTACTTCACAGTATCACTACTCTGTTTTGAGCAGGATGATAAAAGTTCCCCAACAGCATCACAGCAAAACAGCCCAGTTCCTGCCTGCAGAGCTGGGACTGAAGGTCAGCAAGCACGTGACTTTACCTCTGTGACCCTGTCCCGCACCGTAGCTGAGCTTTGGGAACAAGATCAAGAGGTCTCGGTTGCCACTGGGCAAGGAGGAGAGCAGCACCGTGCCCGCCCCTGCTCCTGCCTCCGTCCCCTCCTGCTCGCGGCAGCTCGCACACAACCCACCCTCGCGGCAGCGCTCGCTGGAGGCAGCAAGAGCTTCCCGTCATTTGGGTGCGCAGATGAGCGGGAGCTGCTGGGGGCAGGAGGGGAGCCCCGGCAGAGCCCATGGCTCCAGCAGCCCCGGGGAGCTGCTCTGAGAGAAACCCAGCGAGCTGCCAAGCACCTCGTACAGACACACGTGTTGAAACTGAGAGAGAACAAAAGCCTTTCAATTATCTGTAGCTACCCAGATTTGTAGATTTTCTCCTGAAAACCTTACTCCATCTTCCATTCACAGATGCCTCCTTTCAGCTGAGAGGGATTTCCATTTAGCCTGGAAGCCTTTCACAGGAAGACTGCTCACATCAGTTCCCAGGCATCTTCATGTCCAGCTGAGAGGGCTTGGAGGTGGGGATCTCTGGCAAATAATTGCTTGTTTGGTTTTGCAACCAGCCAAAAGGAAAACATTGATTTAGAGACCTCTAAGAAGGCCGGATTTGCAGATTTCACTTGTCCACTGCTTGCTGCAAGCCCAGCACCGTTTCAGCAGCTATATGGTCCTCACACAGAGGAACTCTGTTCTGGACACACTCAAGGGGGACAATTGCATCAGAAAATGGCATTTGAAGCCAGGAGCAAATCTGTTCCTAAAGCTCCAACAATTTCAGCAGACACCCGGGAAATCCCAGAAACAGTCCAAAGTCAGTCCAGAACCAGGGATGTGAAGTGGATTTGTGCTTTAGAAGAAAATCAAGAATGATTATATGCACAGAAGCGACAACAAACAAAAGAGTTTCTTCATGCCTTGCAATTCAGATCTCCATAAAAGCTACACAGCTGCACGCAGAAACAAAGGCAGCCTGTGAGGGAAATCAGAGGGCACCATAACAGTCTGCATTGTTGCTGGATGACCATACAAACATCAAGATATGCTTGGAGACAAAAAAATCCCCAACACTCAAAAAAATCCAAGCATTTGTCCAAAATACTTTGAATATCCTATCCCTCCATAGTTACACTTCTGTGGACACTGTGCAGGGAAATGCTGCTCTGCAGCATCAGACCCTCGTGGCACCCCCACACCATGCCTGGGCAGCCTGCATGGTGCATGCCAGCCTCAGGTGCACACCTGCTCAGGGATCCTGCAGAGGCTGGCTCTGATCCCTGGGATCTCCATCCACACCCCACTGGCATCTCCAGGTTTTGCCAGCAGCAAAACAGCATTTCCAGACCTATGCTCCACACCCAAACACCCAGAGAGAGCTGCAGCCTTTAAGCTGGGTGTAGACGGGTTAAGCAGACACTTGCAGAGTTCCCGGAGCAGCTACAGAGATTCCACTCCCCAGGAATTTCTCTGGCTCTCAAGTTTGGTCTTGCTGCACCAACCACAGCCAGGAAAGGGCTGCTGCATGTTGGAAGCACCAGGATGGCTGCTAACACTGGCTTCACCTTTCCATGTGCTGTTTCCAACAACAACAAATCTCCAGGGACCTGACTTACAGTGCATGGCAGGTGTGCTCACTTCTCCCTCCTTGTCCCTGAAGGATGGACTGGCCCTACTGGCACAGCAAGCACCTCACTACACACCTGTACAAACTCTGCTGCCTCACAGCAGCTCTCACCAGCCTGGTTTTCCAGCCCAAAAACCAGGTTTTCCAAGCCCAAACTGGAGCCTCCACGGTCCACTCCTGACCTACAGGACAAAGATCTCACTCCAGCTACCCTGGCAGCCACTCTGGAGCACTTTTTCTGCCACCAAGGAAAAGCCAGCATTTGACATTTTAAAAAACAGAACAAAGTATTGAATTTCAGCCCTTTAATACAGATGAGTCCTACAAGAACACAAGTTTGTCTCACCCACAGAGGTGTTCCACAGCAAACACGTTTGCTGGCAGGGTGAGCAGCACAGATAAGGCCCTCAGGTAAGATCTCCCCTGCAGAGTAGATCTTACCTGATCTGCAGAGTTTCATCTCCTTGTGCCACAGCACAGGCCTGCAGTTTCCTGGATGGATTTTACCACTGACTTAGACAGTTTGACAATGTAAGGAAGACAACAACTCTTGGTACAAGAGAGGATTTAAGATTAAATAAATTATGGGCAAAATGGGGTGAGAGGGTGGGTTGCTGCATTTTCTTTGTTCATTGTTTGGTTGGGTTTTTTTCCATCTAGATCTGCCTCCAGTCCACTTGGCCTCCACTCCAGAACCATGGGCAAAAGACCTGTCACAGGTGCTGTTACAGCTGGCACCAAAGGAAACAAGGCAGGGTAATTTCTGTGTCCAGGACTGAGCAGGGAGCAGGGCCAATCACCTGCACAGAGGGGCAAATGGTACAGTAAAACCCCCAAATGGGCCCAGGAACCTAGCAGCCTGGCTGGAAACAAGTTAAAATCCCTAAAAAAACCATTTTTTTTTTAACTTTGCATTTTATTTAAAAGGCTACCCCAAAGATGCTCAGAACCTTCTGTTAAACTGCCATTGAATTACAGTCTTTCAGTGTGCCCTTTCTGCCTGTCTCCTCCTTAACCAGTGATGGTTTAAGCAGCAAATACTATATTTGAATTGCACAAAGACTTTTGTCCCAATTCAATGCCCAATCCTGCACAGAATGTACAGGACATTAAGAATTTCAGGTGTTATATTTATAGGAGAACAGGTGTCAAAGTTTTAAAATGATCTAACAGCATCTAGAATGGGCCGATGGAAATGAAACAAAGATAAAGCAGAAAAGAGGAAGAAAATCTAAAGAGCTGTGGCTACGTAAAATACTTTCAGCAAATAGAAGCTCTATAGGAACAAACAATCTCCAAGCTATGTTGCAATCTTACTATTTACTACAACTTTTGCAGAAGCAAACAGACTCTTTGATGAAGGTTTCTTGCCTTGAGCCACCACCCTCTGTGCTCCAGGGTAATTTTCTTTCAGGTGAGTCTCACCTTACAGCAAAGCCTTTAGCAAAACAAAGCTGAAGGTTTTCACATTGGAGCTTCCTTCCTCCTCCAGTGCCTGCAATCACACAGGAATTGATATGACATAATGCTCTTCTGGAGCTCGAGCTGGAGTGACAGGGGACAGCGAGGGGCAAAGGGAAAGAAATCTAGATTTTAACCAGCAAGGTTATAAAACCACAGCTCAAAGCCTCAGCTCAGAGCATAGCTATTCTCAAGTGCAATGGAAAAATGCTCTGCTGTTCTAAGAGATCGAGGCTGCAGAGGAAAACATGCCACGGAACAGCTGGAAACAAAAGCTGAAGGAGGAGGAGACTAACTTCCATGGTTTTTCCTATGCAGCTTATATACTGAACCAACCAAAAACCTCCACACCAGGAGAGGTGTGGACAATTTTGGTGTGGAATCTGGAGAGAGCAAAACCTGCCTGCTTTTTACAAACAAAAACCACAACAAAACTTTCAATCCCAGTTATTAGAAGAACATTCCACCCATTTCAGCTTTGTATTGCTCAGCTCACATCACCTTTGTGCACTCAGGGCTCTGGAACACGTTAACAGCC
The DNA here is from genome assembly GCA_034509185.1 of Euphonia xanthogaster. NCBI lineage: Eukaryota > Metazoa > Chordata > Aves > Passeriformes > Fringillidae > Euphonia > Euphonia xanthogaster. The sequence continues at coordinate 1,079,931 of JAYDZK010000044.1, forward strand.
ATAAAAGCACAGCTTTTATAGAGGGATTAGAGGTGGTGAGAACTCTGCAGTGCAATCCAGAACTTTGCAGAGTAGGTCCCCAGTTTTATAAAACCTCAACAAAAACACAATCTTCCTCTGAAGTTCTGCACACATAACAACCTACACTGTTGTGCACCTCTAATCCTGACTAGAGAGAGACACCGAACCAGCCAGACGCTCAGTTTGGGGGTTGGGTTTTGGCTTGATGGGGATTTTTTTGTTTGTTGGCTTTGTTTCGGAATTTAAGTTTAAATCGCAGCTGGTTAGTCCCACAACAAGGAGAGCTGGAGGTTCAGCACTGTATCTTTGGAACTATTTTTCACACAAAGGTTATGTAGTAAACAAAGGAGAAATAAGAGATGCTGGAGCTGTTTCTGATTGCCCGCTCTGATGAGATCAGCTCTGCATCTCTGATGACAGGGAAGTGAACATCCCTGAAGGACACTGATGCAAGTGCTGGCAGACAGCAGGAATTGCTGCAACAACCACTCTGCAAGCCATCCAAAGAGGTTTCCAGCAGCACGACCAGCACAGTCCAGCTCAAACATTTTCTGCACATCAGTTGTGCAGCCACTACAGGAACGTGACGGCTGGGTTGCACTTGGAACACTTTGCCTCAATCCTCCTTGCACCAGAGTGCTAAAACCTCAAACTGAAACATTATTCCAAACATTATTCCAAAGAACACAGTCCTGCCAGAAAACAAAGAGCAGTTTCCACGGGTGTGCAGCAGCTGAAGCAGTGGGGCAGCCAGCCCGTGTCTGCCATGGCCAGGGACAGTGCTGCTCCAGCAGAGCAGGACACGTTGGGTGGGAGTGGGCCAGGTGAGGAGGAGGAGGCAGCAAAGCAGCACCAGAACCAAGGCTTCCCTCCCTGCTGATGCCAAAGAGAGCCCTGACAGTGCGGCAGCACCAGGATGAGTACTCAGCTCATCAGAAACCTGGCCTCAACACCTGTAAGCTCTCATGCCTATACCCAGAAGGTGCCACTGCATCAGACACCTGCCCTGTCTGAGGTTTTACTGCACATGGGATCACCCAGCAATTCTTGTCTGCCCAGGAGGGTGAGCCAGTATGAAGAGAGGTCCTGTGCTTACACAAGTTCGAGTTTACAGCAGAGCTGCTCAGCTACACACTTTTAAGGCTGTGAAAAGTAAACCAGTGTAGCAGGACCTGCAGCCAAACACAGCAGCACCACGGAGGCTGCAGATCAGAAGTGATAGATCATTTCCATGGTCAGTCTTTGAAACTCAGGAGGCAAGGAGCAGAAGCACTAGGAAACATCCCTTCACATGCCCTCCATGGCAGCAAGGAGGATAACACAAAGTGTCTCTTCACCCTCTGCCTGGGCAGGCTGCTGTAGGACAGATTATCTCCTGGTTGGCATGGAACTATCAGGGGAGTTTCTGGTTGCACACTGGTGCCTGAAGGGTCACAGGACATATCAGGAAAGGAACTGCTGTAAAGGAAGACTTGAAAGAAACATCTTAGGGATCTCCAGATTCAGACAGTTGCACAGAAACAACCAGAGGGAAAAGACATCCGAAGCTGTGGATCACTCAAACAACCTGGTAATTAACAGCAGCCCCCAGGCAAACAGTGGCGGCTGGAAGGGACCCACCACCTCCAAGGGCTGGGCAGCGTCTTCAGCTGCCTCTCCCGTTCCTCCTGGCCAGGGAAAGGGCAGGAAGCTGCACTGCCCCAGCCCTTGCTCCTGGCAGGGAACCCCAGCCCTAGTGGGCTTGCTGCTGCTGCTGCCCAGGAGCTGAATTCCTGCATTTCTGCTATTGGGGAAGAGTTCTTGGGAAAGATCCAGTTTTCACCTGAACCATAAAACCTGTCAGCAGCTATTGCATTGAGCACTTCAGGTGCCTTTTCCCTGACATTGCCTTGGGCCTGGAAAGCAGTGGGATACCTAAGGATGGTGCCTGAATAAAGGTACTAAAACCCAGCCAAGGGACAGGGTTGAAAGGAGGTGCTGGGGCTCCGTGCATTAGGGCTGGTGTCAGCACCAACTCTGTGCAGGGCAGGGCTCTCATTTCAGCTTTTGTGTGCTCATTGCAAGATCAGAGTGAGGACATTGGCTGCATCCTCAGCACTTTCTTAATACAAGCTGAGGACAGGGAAAATAAAAATAAAAATCCACCCCCTTTCCAGTCAAAGCCATCTGCTCCAAAACACGCTCTACTCTCTCCCTAACACACATTTCTGCTTTCCTGTGGGAACAGCAGCAGGTGAGGGGGAAGGCAGCCACAGAAAAAGCCCTCCATCATGTGAGGAGGGAGCACATCACCCTCAGGTCTGTGTGGTGAGCCCAGCCCAGCCCTGCTCCTGGGGCACCAGCACTGTCTCACAGGGCAGCGCCGGCCCTCTCGCCTGCCGAGCACAGAGAGCTGCCCTGACTCAGCTCAGGGCTGGCTGCTCCTGTAAGCCAACAAACCTGCTGGGTGAGATCATTTCAGCACATGAATAACCAGCTATTTGAGAGTGGATGTGTGACATACTGGTGACAAAGCCACAGGTCCCCCAGGTGAGGAGCAGCCTCGTGCCCCTAATGCATGGCACACACACTGCCCCTACTTCACGTGCAGCTCCACCACATCCCTGTCCCAAACCACCCCGGGACCAACACATTTCTGTCCTGCTTCAGTGCTTGGGGATGGATGAGGACAGCTGTTTAAAGACCAAAGTGATCTGTGCAGGGAACTCACCCACAAGTAAAGCACAGTTTCACTCGAGTCTGGTGTAACCCTGTGGCTCATGGCACAGAGCAGCCCCTCCTTGCACCTGGGGAGAAGGAGCCAGCGCTGACAGCACAGAGAGCATTCAGGGAAAATGCAGGATTTTAGGTTCCCAGGTGAGATCCTCCAGCTGTCCAGAGCAGCAGTGAGGCTCTAAGAACAGCATCCTGCCTCCACAACTACAGATTTCACACAGAATCACAGAATTCCTAGGTTGGAAGAGACCTTTAAGATCATCGAGTTGGGAAAGGGAAGGTGAAAGCTGGGAAGAAGGACAACGTTGGAAGCCCAGAAGAGCATTAATGTTCTCCCTGTCCAAACAATTGTAGGAATGCTTAATTCAGGGTCTTCTATGGATGGCCAAGAAAAGGCAAAAGCTAAGTCCAAATCAGTTACAACAGGACAAAACCAACACTCCCTGCTCTTCACAGGCAGCATGCTTGGCTGATGCTCCTGAAGACTGATATACTCCATAGCTCAACACGAACCTAGTCAGGAACACACAAGTGACAACTGGACGTCAATTTCCTCCTCAAAATGCCACCTTTTTGTCACGAGAAGTTCCATACTCACTGCCCTCACAGCTTGGTGCAGCAATGGTCAGGGCATTGCTTACATCTCCTGCACCAGGAGTAACAACCACCTCTGCTCCCACAGAGGAGGTCTATTCTGCCAGCAATTTAAAGAAAGGACATTGCTGAGGCCTTGCTATGCACCACAGGAACTGCAGGGGCTAATATAAGATGTGCCCGATTTAGAACGAGGTGCCAAGCTCCAAGGCTGTGCTGAGAAGTGACACTGCTGCTCAGGGATCCTGAAAAAGGAGGGACAGAAGCACCTATGGTGCTGTATGACAGACACAGCTCCCACTGCATCCCAGGCTCTCAGATACTGGACACAGGCAGGCAGAGGTTGCTTATAGCACCTAAAATCCAACAGAAAAAGGGGTTTTCATCTCTCAGCTGTGTGCTGATCCAACACCCAATGCCCACAGAGCAGAGAGGAATCTATCGATCCCTTTTCTAATAGGCTGGGCAAGAGCAGCTAAAATACAGAGCTACATTTACAGAGCTTCACTTCTGAGGGTGTGCCTTCCCCGAGCTGGAAGGACAATCCATTCCACGCTGCATCACAAAACCTGGCTGCTTACAACTGTTTCCACAAAACAGAGTAAAAGCAGCAGACCCCAACCAGACAGAGAAGGCAAATGCTCTCTCTCCCCTTCCTGCCAAGGTCAGGGACCTGAGCTCCACATGAGATGTCCCCACCACAAGAGCAGCTCAAAGCACACACAAGTTGTGCTTTCTGCACTGACCAAAATAGTGGTAGATGACACAACACTCATTTTAAAATTGGGATGTGGGATCTGGGAGGGGATGAGGATGAGGACAACGTGCTTACAAGCAGATTTACAAAGAGAACCTCCACATAATAACATTCTGGCATTGCTGTTTTGGGAGGGCATTAGGTACGTGCTAAAGAGGATGCCAGGCTCAAGCTGTTCCCAAAATCCAAGAGCCTTTGCTCAGGGGATGGTCTCTGTCAGGGAAGGGAAGCAGCATGCCCTGTCAGCACGTCCCAGCTGTGCCAGAGGCACAGGGAGTTCCACTGCCAAGGCTGTCAGCAGCATCAGTGGGATGATCAAATTCACTTGGATATCAAAGCCACTCCAGCTGATTATGCTAAAGGTGCGTTGCCTCCCAGAATCAACAGAAGCAGGGACTATCAGGGCATATATTACTGTGAAACAACAGTTTGTGACCTAATTCTCTAATTAGGAATGGGCTCAATTGCCCAAAAAGGAGAAGGGAAGGTTCTGAAATTATTCACTGAGATTTCTTTTTCCCACAAAAAGATGCTGGTATTTAGTTGCTACAAAACAATGGGTTCTGAGACAAAAGGTCTACAGCCATAGCCAAAATCCCTGTTCTTTGGGTCTCATGCCTATACCAAAGACCCCACTTAACTCACTCCTTATTCCTACCCTGTCTGCTTCAAACCCACTTCAATCAGGAGACAATTCCAACTGCAACATTTCACAAAACAGCCACCCCGTTACACTCTACATAGCAAACACCAACCCCACAGAGCAGTTCCACAGCTCCCAGGTGAGGCAGGCTCTCCAGAAACACAAACTCTCTTCAGGGAAGCTCTGGAGCGCCCAGCACCTCCTCAAAGGCAAACCACACCAGCCCAGCCAGACACCCGAGGAGATAAACGATAGCAAAGCCTTCTCCTTCCTGAAGCGCTGCTCCCATTTCACAGGCAGCTCCACTTCTGAGTCACCAGCTCCCCGTAAATCTCCGTGGAGCAGGTGTGCATTTGCATCAGCTCCTGGGGAGCTGGTGGTGGCTCCAAGGACCGAGTGTGGTCGGAGTCACACCACCCTGCAGACTCCAAATTTGACCCGTACAGAGCACCAAGGAGCTCCCGATTCCCTCGGGTTCCTGATACAGGCAAAACTCGGCACTACCTGCTCCTGCCCGGGGCTGCAGCGATGATGCAGGGTCTGAGCCCTTGGGGATTATTGTGCACGGAGGAGGGGGCAGGATGACAGATTGACACCCACAGCAGGACCCGCACCCCGCCAGGCCGTGCTACACCGTAACTGCAGGAAACGCACAGCGCTACTCCTTGGCTCTTAACTACGGTCTTGTGATACCGTAGTTAATGGTCTGTCATGGGCTCCATTAGGAACCTCGACGCTGGCAGGAGGTGGATCAGCCAACCCGGCCGCTCCCGGTACAGCCACCAAGCCAGAGCGGCTCCGGGCTGGGAATCGGGCTCCAGTTCTTTTGTTACAGCCCCTGCTTCCTCTGGGAACGGCTCGGTCCTTGTGGCAGCCGGGGAGAGGGAGGGAGCCCTGCGCTGCGAGCGGGACCGCTTGGGAAGGGTCCGGCTGCGCATCCAGGGACTACATCAGACACCAGCCCCTCTGCCCACATTCTCCTCCAGATTTGGGGCATTTCAAGGAGCTGAGGAGGCCTCTGAGCTGCCTGCAACGCGCTGCGCTCCCAGTTAATAAAAAAAAAAACAAACCAAAAAAAAAAAAAAAAACAACAAAGGAAAAAGCAAAACAACCCCTCCCTGCCCGCCAGCTCGGCGCTGGGGTGACGGCCCTCGGGGGTCCCCGCGGGATGCGGGTGACAGCAGTGGGGGGGGGAGGTGACAGCGACAGGGGTGTGACAGCGATGGGGGTCCTGCGGCCCGATTCCCCCCAGCCCCCCTTACCGTTGCTGTAGGCGTAGGGGGACTCGGAGGCGCCGTCCTGCAGGCTCTCCAGGATCTCCCCCTTCCCCACGTCGCTATCGCCCACCAGCAGGAACTTGAGCAGGTAATCGTAGCTCTTCACCGGGCTGCCCTGGGTGCCCATCCTGCCTCTCATCGGCGGGGCGGCCCGGCCCGCATCCTCCGCCCGCCAGCCTCGGGCTGCGGCCTCTGCCCCGCCGCCGCTCACCGCCGGCCGCGCATCTTCCGCCGGGGCCGCGCTGGGACCTGCGGCGGCGGAGGAGGAGGAGGAGGAGGAGGAGGAGAAGGCGGAGGAAGGGCCCGGCCCGGCCCGGCCCCGCAGCGCCCCCGCCGCTGACACGGCTCTGCTCCGCCCTCCCACTCGCACAAAGCGCCGCCGCCCCACCGGGCCCCGAGCCCGCTCCGCCCCACCGGGCCGCAGCACCGCGCCAGGTCAGCCCCAGCTCCGGTCCCGCCACCCACCTCAGCCGGGTAGGGCCGCCCCCGCCTCACGAACCCGCCGCGTCCGCCCGAGCCCAGGCGGCGCCTCTGCCCCGCTCTCGCCGCTCCCATAGGCTAAATCATACGTCAATCAGAAGTGGCTCCGCCCCCACATATTCGCCGCTTCCATAGGCTTAGACACGCGTCAATCAGAAGTGCCCCGCCCCGACGCGTCCCTGAGAGCTCAAGGGGTAGGGCCAGCGGACGGCTGGGCGGCGGCGGAGGACTACAGTTCCCGGCGTGCCTTGCGAGAAGTGGAGCATGATGGGATAGCGAGTCGGGCGGGGTAGCGCCCGATGCGGGAGGGACTGGGGAACCGGGATTCGGGAACCGGGATTCGGGAACCGGGACTGGGGAGCGGGATTGGGGAGCGGGATTGGGGAACTGGGATTGGGGACCGGGATTGGAGGAGCGGGATTGGGGAGTGGGATTGCAGAACTGGGATTGGGGACCGGGACTAGGGAACATCCGTGTGTGCAGGGCACCCAGGTGTCATCCAGGAAGGGGGGGCATCCACACGTGAGCTGAGCATCCACAAGGGAAGGGCACGTAGATGGGGGCACATCCAGATGTGTGGGGCATCCAAGAAGAGGTGGCACCCAGGATTTGGGGACATCCAGGTGTGAGAGATGTCCAGGTGGGTGGGTACGTGGGAAGGATGGAGGGAGGGAGGGCATACAGGTGTCCTCCTCCACATATGGGGTGGGCATACCCGAAAGAGGGGCACCCACAATTTGGGGGCATCCAGGTGGGTGATCATCCATTTTATGGCAGGCAGCGGGTTCGTGGGGTGGGACGTGTGTGCACCCCATTGTCGGTGGGGCAGGGGACAGCCATGGTGACATCCAGCATGTCCCCAGGGAATGGGGCTGTGGGTGCCAGGCTGAGCCTGTACCAGGACTCCTGGATGTTCTCCACTGGAATCCCTTGGCATTGGCCTGCCATCCCTGAGGAACCCCTCCCAAACCAATCCCAGGGGATTCCCAGTGGGGAGGTGTGGAGGATCCTCTCCCTGCCATCATTGCTGACAAATCCCTGTGCTGAACAAAGCATCCTGCTCGTCTTTCCAGAGCTGGGCATTCACCAGCCATGTTCCCAGCCTGCTGCTTCCAGTGAATGCCATGCCCATGACCCACGTGCCAGCACTGCCTGCACCACAGGTGCCCTCAGCCTGCAAGGACCCTGCAGCTCCTCGGGGAGTTCTGCTGCCTGCTCATGCCAGAGAGCCCTGGGAAGGACTAAGGGCAGGGCAGGGTCAGTCATGGAGGGAGGGGGAATGGATTGAAGGGGGATGTTTTTATAGAACCACAGAATGGTTTGTGTTGGAGGGGACCTCAGAGACCACCCAGTCCCACCCCTGCCATGGCAGGGACACCTCACACTGTCCCAGGCTGCTCCAAGCCCCATCCAGCCTGGCCTTGGACACTTCCATGGATCCAGGGGCAGCCCCAGCTGCTCTGGGCACCCTGTGCCAGGGCCTGCC